>JAQQZR010000006.1:16363777-16395178 GCA_030068235.1 Notoglanidium macrostoma | reverse complement strand
CGCTCTGCCGCGCTCTCTCTCTCCCTCTCCCTCCCCATCTCTCTCCCTCCCCCTCTGTCCGCTCCGCAGGCTCACGTTACGTAGTGTCGCTATCGATGCATCCCTGTGAGGAAGTCCACAAAGGTTCTCAGTTGATACTTGTCACATTTGCAGCACTTCAGTGAAATAATACGTTAACAAGAAGACCAAATATAAGCTGCTCTGCTGTCACCGTGTTCATCCTTGCCTGGAAAAGCAGCATGGGAGTTTAAAATCTCCCTTGCTAATAAAGATCACCGGGCACAAAGCAATTGCTATAGGATTCCCCAGCCAGTGTAAATCTTTATTAGATTACCGTGCATACCGTGGTCATGCCTGAGAGAGCATCCTTTTACCATAACTCACTGATAACTAGATAAATATGTCTAATTTAAAAAGGATCAACTGTAAACAAGCTTCTGAGTCTCTTTTTCAGCAGTTAATCAAATGAATCTGGCACACCTGAAATGTATTGTCTTAAATATGAATAAGGAATGCGTTTATTCAGCATGACACACTTGCTTTGTTGTGACTGGGGGAAATAAAGCCGACACCAGTTGCTCAGGGGAAGCGTTAGGATTTACCCGTGTGATTTTAAAAGGTAAACAGGACTTTAAAACCAAACACCAGAATATCTCATTTCCATGTAAATGTTTCAAGCACCCAGATGTGTACTATGTGGCACTCCAGGAATCTTTCAGTGAAACTGTTTTTGGGATTAAACTGTTTATAGGTGTGGATGTGTATCAGCAATTTCTTGGTAGCAGGAAGAATGTAGAATAAAGATTGCTGTTAGTGCTTGATGTACTGTTAATATGGATCATTACATGCCATTGTTAAAATGGCAAAACAGCGACGGTAAAGGAGGAACATATGGCAGCTGAAGAAACATTCTAGGTGCTGCTATTTAAGAATATTTGCTAATTTTATCTTATAATGAAAACGGAATTAGGGCCCGTGTCCACCAGATGCAGTGACAGCGCCCACGACCTCATTTTCACAGAGCACTGCCAGAGCACTTTTCTCAAGCGCTTATTGTTGCTAGGTTACAAAACCCTCTAGGACTCATGCATTCCTTTGTTATGAATGTACGGTCTCTATTTACATTAGAAAGGTTAGCTAAAACAATGGAAAGAAATTGTTGATTTCAATTACGGATCATGGTCATCCTTAAGTGTTAGATGGTAAATAACTGTGTTGTCAGCGACAGTCAGGATCAGTTTCTCCTCTGCCACTGGTTCAGTGTTGATATCGAAAGTTCCACCCCTTCCTGATTTTGATTGGCCAATGAGAGAGAAGTGACATTGATGAGCTCAGCGGTGTTCCAAATGTTGAATTATTTCCAACCTAAAGAGCCCAGAGCACAGAGGGGGGGAAACTGTACGCTAGAAGCGGTTTTGTGCCGAGAATGTTGTTGAGAATGTGAACTTCTTATGATTTGTGTATAAAGTAGACGCTGCTGATCCAAAAATCACATTTGGCGGAAACAGGCCCTAAGCTTACGGAGTACACATTTTAATTAGTGATGGCCAATTGACTTGCCTAATTGTAGACATCCCAAAAAAAAAAAAAGCTTCCTGTTTTCCCATTTTTAGAACAAAAAAAAACCCCCCGAATGAACGGAACCGTGTACACGGACTGGAAGTCATTAAAATAAAGAAAAACTTTGAATAAGAAGGTGTGTCCAAACTTTTGACTGGTAGTGTGTGTGTGTATGTATGTATATATATATATATATATATATTAAATATAGGTGTGTAGCAGTACGTGTTTCTGTGTTTGGGCTTCAGTGAAACATTCTGTTATGTGAGCGGGACTAAGGCTGAACTCACTGAGCCTGAACTATGTAAAGTGAGGAGCGAGTGTGTATGGCCTGAATTTCACTGCTGTTTTACTGGATTTACAGCATACATATGTTTTAGCTTCATAAAACGGTATCTGTCAAGACTCCGAAAGCTGTTACCATAAAACAGAGGCTACTACATGAGATAAAACACTCCATGTGGGAGCTTTATATGCTTTTAAACCTTTTAGCCCTGCAGCTATGTGCATGTGATGGTAGGAAAGACGTGGCACAGAACCGGGTGTAAAAACTGTGTTTGAAATAAAATGGTTGATGGACAATCTCATGCCTGTCACAGAGTACATGAACTTTTTTTTTTTTTTTTTTTCTTTTCCGGTATCTGTATGTTTACACGTGTTGTATATGTGCGTATTCTGCGTATTCTGCAAAGAGAACTGGAGCTACAGTGTGACCAAATGTGCCTATTTTTCTGATGCGCTTCTCCAGGAATCAGGTCGTGTTTGTTTAAATTTTTGCTGCTCCTAAGAACTGTTTGGGTATGACATGCCAAATGCAGGGTACGCTTCACACATCGCTTCACACCAGGGTGCACTTTCGGACACTACGTTTTGGCGCGTGTGCCTTGCGATGATTTTGTAGTGCACATGAAATTCACTACACTACACCGCACTACAAAATGGTCGGTTCACTGTGTGGTGGACTGTATAGTGCGCGAGTGGATGTTCCAGACACGGCAGTAATAATTAATCCGCTTTACAGTATATGAGCATATCATGGACGCGTGCAACATTTAAATGCCATTTTGTTTCCGAGTCTAGGTAGTTTTATTTGCTTAGTTTTATGTTCCTTTGAGTTACTGGTCATTTTAGTTTGTTTTTTGAAACTTTTTTGCCAAGACAGAGATTTAGCGTCTGTGTAAGCTCTACTTTTGAAAGATTTTAGCACCGCATAACCATCAAGTACGTGCACCCTGTTATTTACACTGCTTTGCTAAGAGCATCAGGTTTGTTTCCAAAAGCATGACGTGTTCTCAGTCTGTTTCGTCAAGCAAGAAACTCAACATTACATCAGAAATATTTGAAAATAAAGCTTTTGCGTAAATCCGTACAACTCGCATGTCAGGCTGCATTGCACGACGGTCCAAGCTCACGGATGCAGGGTGAATGAAATTTCCAGTTAAGAATTCGAACAGCACTAGAAAATGCCCGATTCACTATGTAGTTTACTGTATATTGGGTGAGCGGATGTTCCGAACACGGCGATAGAGATGTACTCTCTCTCTATAGAAATAATGGATGATAGGAAAAGGAATTTAGTTGCAGTCTCGCAATTAGTGACCCGGCAAGATCCAAGTCTTTGCGAAATCCTAGTCTGAGACTAAAAACTCAAAACACATTGTCTTTAGATGTGAGAGGGTGTCCGACATCATGTAGTGTGCATTTGATTAAACTCTAAACTTTGCCCAGACTCATTCACACACACCTGAATGCCACGTTCTGCTGTAGACCCGCTCGTTGCCTGATGGTGAAAAACACCGGAGGCAAACTCTTGCCTGTAGTCGTCATGGAGAGCGCGGGTGGCATTATTATTATTTTTTTATTTAAATGCCACCAGCACTCCTCTAATGTGCCGTCTTAAATGTCAACTATGCTTAAGAGCTGTGTGCAGGGGGGACCAGCGTAGGCTGATGCCTGCTCGCTCGAGACTGCTTTAGCATCCCTGTGTCAGGATGACTTCCTGTTTCCTTGTGAATGCTTTTTAAGTATTTGAATCAATTAATCATGACACTTGTAACCTATTATGTTGCACATAAGCAGCGGTTTTGGCAACACGACATTCTGTTCATCAATTAAATAAGTGTGTATTTCTGCTTAATGAATGGTAGTATTTAGGCCAGCGTTACTGACCTGGACCCTGGAGAACTTGAATAACAGCAGCAATGTTAGATTATTTTTATTTATTTATTTATTTTTTATTCTTTCAAATCCTAAAGCTTTGGTCTCAGGGTAAAATCTAATGCAACAGTGAGAACATACGGTGGCTCTGTAGGTCTAAACAGATGAACATCATTCAGCTGTAATTATCTGTAATTGTGTATCCAGTCTTGTCTTAATTAAAGCCCAGCATGCTCCATCTTGGTCTTTCTTGCTCACTCGTTCGCTCACTCACTCACTCATATATACACACACACACACACACACACATGCACTAAATGTGGAGTCGTTTTACAGTATAATTATCAAAAAAACATGTAGCAAGGCTTTCTAAAAGCTGTAAAATGAATCTGCCGGTATTTTTCTGCGCTTCGGGGTAAACTAAACGGCACGCAAGAACAAGCACAGCAAATTCCCAAAATGCTGGAACTGTTTCAAAGATTCTCCAGGTGCTATCTGTCCTGAAAATGGCTCCTTGCGCGGTTCCTCTGTTGGAGCCGTTCAGGATGAAGGTCTCTTTACAGAGCTCAGTTCTTCTGTGAATTATCATATTAAGTGCAAATGGCTGTTTGGCAATGATTGTAAGTGTGTAAGTTGATGTTTGTGCTCAGTTCTGTTCTGCAAGCTTTCATCTGCACTGTAGAGGAAGGGATAAGAGGGGTGTGTGTGTGTGTGTGTGTGTGTGTGGAAAAGAGAGAAACAGGTGGTATGTGCTTGGGATTGTATGATGTGTGTGCTGTTTGCATCAGAGTTGCAGTGATGCAGTTGTAGTGTACAGTGCTCTGTTGCTCTTGCATCACCTCTGGAGGAGAGTTGAGGGATACAGAGAGAAAAAAGATGGATATACACTCACCAGCTGCTTTATTAGAAGCACCTGTACAATCACGTGAGTATCTGGCAATCAGTGTGCGTACCCAGTATTGTTCACAGACACAATCTTGGGGCGTATTCACACCCTCGCAGTAGCCTTGTCGTGCGCAGGAGCGTGGCCGTCCTCCTTTCCCACTCCCCCGCTGGCCAGCGCTCACGTTGTTCCGGGCCCGAGTGCGCTCACGTCATCACGATATAACTTTGTGTTTTGAAATGTCATAGCACAATGGAGTTCATGACCGTTTTTACATCCTGGCTTATTTGTAATTGTTTTAAGCACCGTGACGCAAGGCCCTGGCACATGCTATACAGATTTATCAATTCAGCGATTTTCTGTAAATCATAGGAGAAGATCCCCTTTGGATCTGTAGCAAAAGGATTTTCTTTTTCTTTGTTGATCTCACAGCTCCACTTTGTAGCAAATAGTTTAAAACACTGTCTCACTTCCCAGATTGATTTTAGCAGATCATAGGTGGATGCCGATGCCTTTTGTTGTGTTACTGACTGGTTAAGCGTTAAGCAACAGGACGTTAAGAGTGCGTGGTGGGGTTTTTCTTTTGAGATCCAGTCAAAAGCTGTCGAGTTGTATGAAACCTCATTGACCAGCGGGAGCTCTCTCTGAGATTCAGCGCATTAAGCCTGTACTGATTTCATTAGATTATATGAACCTCATGTGCGCTGATTATATTTGTTAATGCCTTCAAGAACCGTATCCCACGACCTTCAGGAACAGGAAGTCAATTTAACTCCGACTTCTGATAAGCCAGCACCACCTGCCGAGTGACCCGTAGTCTGAAGAACATTTCAATCACACAGTCCCAGTGAAATGAATCAGCTTAATTGATCATATCATGGGCACATGCATCATTAAGTACTGTTCTATTTCTGAGTCTAGGTAGTGTTGTTTGCTTTAATGTTCCTTTGAGTTACTGGTCATTTTAGTTTGTTTTTTGAAACTTTTCGCTAAGACGGTGATTTAGCGTCCGTGTAAGCTCTACTTTTGAAAGATTTTACCACGACACAACCATCAAGTACCTGCACCTTGTTATTTGCTAAGAGCATCAGGTCTATTTCCAGAAACATGATGCATTATCTTGCTCTGTTTTGACAGGCAGGAGATACTCTTCAGAAAATCAATTTTGCAGCAAAAATTTCTTACCAGGGCAAGAGGAACAGAGATGAGAAACTGTTTTGTTTTTCGTTTGCTACCGCTGTAGTCCCTTGTTAAGGAGTAAAAACTTTTGTTCCAGTTAACTTTAGACTCTAAATCATTATTTAAATGCTTCCACACCCTTACTACTCTCTTCAGTGAGGCAACAATTCAAGGAATAAAGTGTGAGGAAGTGTGCTAAAAATCTGAAGTTAGTTCCTGTCATCACTTACATCATGACAGCTATAAACAGGTTTTTTTTTTCTTCTTCTTTCTTTTAAAGTGAAAAACAGGCAAAAAAAAAAGCTTGTCACATTACTGCAATGAAGCGCTGACACTGCTGATTTCTTCCATTAATGGAATATGGAAAAGAAAACGCCATTTGTGGCCGTCCGCCCTCGTCTACATAGATGATCCTCACGGACACCCATGATTGGTCAGTGCCGCTGTGATTGACAGGAGACATAATCTGGAGAGCACAGCCATGTTGCTGTCTTGGAGTCCTGCCACAGATGCTGACCAATCAGATTTCAGCATGCAATAGCACTGTGGTATAATTAAATAGAATAGTTAATATTAATATATGCCCCCTCCCAATACGCCTCATCCATATAGAAAGACATAGGGAAATGGAAGCAGGGTGACCAGATGAACCAGTGACTGAGGTTTAAGACCTCCTGGTGCTAATGTTCCATTATTTAGAAATATTCAAACGATCTTTTGAATGAATTTTTTTTTTTAATTCTAAGGCTTATGGACATGGTGAGGACAACCATGTGGAGAAGTACCTCAGTAATGGAAACCTTTAATTAAACTCCAAAAGGGATCTCAGGACAAAAGAGCACACAGCATGAGAAGAAGGAAAAGCTTCAAAAGTCCGTGTTTCAGCAGTCCGCCGAGGAAATGTGCGCATTGTAAGATGGCTTAGTCTGTGCATGTTCTCCCAGAGGCTCCGTGACCTTGGTGCATGACACAGTTTGGACTTTCCAGCTAGCGTTCCACGTGTACAGCTCAACGTGGAATTCACATCAATGGTATTCACATTATCAAAATTCGCAGGCAATTATAAAAGTGGACTTTTGAACTGTGGCCAAACCGTTCTAGATCAATATTAATCTGAGAGTTTAAATACTGTTCGGTGTCTTAATGTCCTGCCTGAGCGCCTCTTATAAAGCAGTCTCGGAGCCCCTGTGACATTGTTTTTGACTTTTTGCGAACCACAGTGGTGCTTGAAAGTTTGTGAACCTAAAAGTAGATAAGGAGAACGCAGTTAAGCAAATGAGGCAAAAAAATATATATATATTTATCTGGTCATTAATTTATTCAGGGGAAATGATTCAATATTACATGTGTGTGTGTGTGTGTGTGGCAAAAGTATGTGAACTTTTTTGCGATCAGTATCTGGTGTGACCCCCTTGGGATGTAATAACTTGAGCTAAACATTTCCAGTAACAGTTGATCAGTCCTGCACATCGGCTTGGAGGAGTTTTAGCCCATTCCTCTGTACGGAACAGCTTCAACTCTGGGATGTTGCGGAGTTTCCTCACATGAACCGCTAGCACAACATTTCCATTCGGATAATACGGTTATTCTTCTTTTATAATTCTTTGACTGTTCTTTGGTAGAACGGTCTGGCTCGCTGCATGACCCACTTTCTCTTTAGGTTCAGTTCAAGGACAGATGTCCTGACATTTTTCTTTAGAATTTGTCGGTGTAATTCAGAATTTATTGTTCCATCTATGATAACAAGCCATCCTTGACCGGATGCAGCAGAACTTACCAAACCATGATGCTACTATCTCCATGTTTCACTGATGGGATGCGGTTGTCATGCTGGAATGCAGTGTTTTTCTTTCTCCAAACATAACGCTTCACCTTTAAACCAAAAATTTCTATTTTGGTCTCATCCATCCATAATTTTTATTTTCAAATAGCCTTCTGGCTTGTCAGCGTCATCTTTGGCAACCTGTAAATGGGCAGCAGTGTTCCTTTTGCAGAGCGGTGGCGTTCTCCGTGCCATGCGTACCATTGATGTTCAGTGTTCTCCTGATGGTGCACACAGGATTATTAACATTAGCCAATGTGAGAGAGGCCTTTAATTGCTTAGAAGTTGCCCCGGGTTCCTTTGAGACCTTGTGGAGGATTACACACCTTGCTCTTGGAGTGATGTTTGAGTGATTTTTGGAGAAGGTAACGATGATCTTGAATTTCCTCTATCCGTCTCACTGTGGATTTGTGGAGGTCCGCAGAAATCTTCTTTGTTTGTGCCATGATACACTACCACAAACGTGTTGTGAAGATCAGACGTTGATAGAGCACCGTTCTTTAAACAAAACGATTGTCACCCAATTGATTGAAAACACCTGAAATGAAATTTCATTTTCAAATTAACTTCTAATCCTAGAGGTTGACATACTTTTGCCTCTGGCAGATATGTAATCCTGGATGATTTTCCTCAATAAATAAATGACTTGGTATAATGTTTTTGTCTCATTTGTGTGAAAATCGATGTACTTTTAGGCCTTTGTGAAAATCTGTTGATGTACTGTAAATATTCATGCAGAAATATAGAAAATTCTAAAGGGTTCGCAAACTTTCAAGCACCATCGTAAATGTCACGTACCTTCTTACGCTAAGGTCACGGTTTGTTTGCTGAATGACTGTCTTGGGAAAACAGTAAACCTGATGCATCAACTGTTATCTTTCTCGCAGCACTTAATTAAAATGAATGTTGACTGAAATTTAAAAACCCTCCTTTAAAAGATATTACTAAATTCAGACATAGCTTGATTTAAATTCCCCCAGCGCTGTGTCTAAAGGTTAACATGTGTTTGGTCTCTTTGCCAAGACAAAGCCTTTTTAGCGGCTGGTGTGATATTTTTGTCTGTAGCAGTAGACTGTATGAAACAGAAGTACGGTTTAGTGGGGTTTTTTTGCGGCTGGTTCCTGTGATAAATCCACCACAAAGTCATGCAGAGTCATTTGACAGAGGGCTTTTTATTAAGCACATCTGAAATGCATTTTTCATATAGCTGCGTGAACGTCACAGCGTTTGACCGTTAGCCAGAAGAAAGTATCTGGAGGCCAGACATGTCAGAACTGAAAATAAACTCACTGTGCATGTTGTAATGTAATAGGACAGGATCTGTTCACAGAGCTTGGTGCGCATCAGCAGGTACTATACCTAATAATAGGCTTGTTTTTAACCTAATTAAGCTAATTAAATTTTATATGTACAATTTACATTTTATTGCAGATTTCTTGTAAAGCAAGGCAGTTGGTCATTAAGTACATAGTAATTTGCAAATACCTAAATCCATTTTTGAGAAGTGTATTTTATGCCAATATTTTTGTGACATTAAAACCATTAAGCTTACATAATTTCATGGATTTAAAAGAAGAAAAAAAAAAACAAACACCTTTTTTGTTGTATGGTGTAATATTAAAGGTCCACTATGTATGATTAGGTTGATTGCAACCACCTGAATGCCGCGCCCTTACCCCCCTCCCTTTCCAATCGTATATTAGAACATATGGTGGGCACCAGGTGCCCGTAGCGTACTTTCAGTACTTACATTCACATGTTGTTGCTTTTTCTCGGGCTAAATAATAAAGATCTATTTTTCAAAATTTGGGTGCTCAAACTTGTTCGCCAGCACCAGCAAACGCTGATTCCTCTTATTTCTTCTTCCTTGCTGTCCTTCCGGTGCTTCCTTCCGGATTCACGCTGCCGCTTGTGAAAACTCAAAACGCAGAAGGTGCTTTCTAGAGGTTTGTCCATTCTGGGCTACTGTAGCGGCGCAACATGGCGGCTCTGTAGAAGTGGACCCGCTCCCTATGTAGATATAAAGGGCTCATACTGAGCTTAGAAAAACGCAAGGATTAGTATTTACAGGTAATTATACACTAATGAGAACATACTTATGAGTATTATATATTTCATGCTATATTCCAATTCTGCTAATACAGTAGAGCCCTGTAAATCCTTCATAGTGAACCTTTAAAGAGGTCACGTAAAGTCAAAACCATTCAGTGTATTAATTATAAAACTCCAATGTCCAATCCAAGATTTATGATTCAGCATTGAAATAACGTGGACGTTGCTCTTTTGAGAAAATGGCTAATAAACATAACTTTCGCATCCCATTCATTCATGGATCATTCATCTAAGGCAACAAGATTTTTCATAATTAAAATTTACAATGACGTTCGCTTTGGAAAGATTAAAAAAAAGAAAAGGTCAACGAAATTCTATCCGGGAAATGTTTAAACATTCGTTATACTAGTTAATGACTACGAATACAGTAGGGTAGCTAACGAGTAATGAAGAATTGCTGATTTCTTTCTGCACGTTGTTTAAGGAGGTATGACGTTCCTACAGAAGTATAGAAAGTCTTAAAAAATCAACAACTGAAAAATAAATGAATAAAACTCACTGTTTCGCCTTTGGCGCTGTGATTTCGTGGTTCCATTTTAAACATGACACAAACCGTTCGGTATTTAAATGCAAAACAATTTTCAGTCTCCTTTATATTACCTAAAACCTCAATTAACTACAACAGGCTAGAATTTACAGATAGCAATGATGCTACAAAATTGTAGCTATTTAAATATAATGTATCTGCCTTATACTTCCTCTCTTAGCTGTTAAAAGCCCCGAATATTCAGGGAAAAGAAAATCATGTATAGGTGAAAATGACTAGTCTCGTGTATATATATAGCATCAGCTCCTTGCCTGGGTATGATCTTTTTTTTTTATTTGTACAAAATATACATGTATATCTGTGTATGTAGCTGTTTTGCTTGTTTACGCGATTCAACCTTATTATTGCTTTAAATTGAAAATGCTTTTTTGGTGCCCTATAACTCGGCATCATGGTTAAATAATAGTTAAATCACCCAGTTAACGCAATCTACGTAAGTGGTGGTAATTGTTTTTCATCTGAAACGCTCCAATCGTAAGTGTTTTAGAGGCCATCTGTTACTGTAACACTTGCTTCGCTCTTGTTTAACGGTCTACGCTGTAATTAGCCCTACTCTGAAATCTTTATTTCTGCGTCGAGGTCATACCCTGCTTTGCATTTTGCTCCTGTGTTTCATTTCTTTAAGCTTGTCTGACCTCCGTATTCTTCACAGGTCGTTCTCATTGTGCCACAGCCCTGCTGTTTGTGTCTTAGCCTCCGTGAGGTTTAGGAGATGACTAAAGAGGCTGCAGATGCATTATATTGCCAGAAATGATGGATGCAGGGAAATGACAGCTTGAGAGAAATGGAGGGATTGTTCCTGGGATCAGGCACCGCTGGTACAAAAGTTTAACGGGAGATTAATGACAGGGCGTCCCATCCTTGAGATTTTCAGAAGACAAAGTGACAAATGTTTGCGAATGTATTCAGTTGTGAACGCTGGCATTAATGGCTCAGTATGGATGCTGTGCTGCGTCCGGTGGACAGTTGGGGGCTATACTGAGGCACGGCGGTCCTGCCTGTTCCCACTGTATAATGAGTTTCCATCTCCTCTCGTTTCCCACTTTCTCTTTTTTTTTTTCTTATTTCGTCTCTCTTCTCTCGGCTCGCTTGCTCTTGTACGTAATGTTCTGCTGTGGATCCTGTATACATCGCTTAAATATAACTCGGAGACGTCTTTTGCTGTACCCATGACCTTTTTAAATATTCCGGCTCATTTCAGATTGCCTTGTTTGCACTCGTTTATTAGACACTTGCGATAGAGCTCTATAAATACCGTGCTTAGGCGAGATGCAAATGCGCGCGTAATGAAGTTTAAATGCAGAACTCACTGCAAATGCAAGAGAAATCGTTTTTACCCCTTTTAGAGCTGTCGACTATCAAACAGGACGTGATGTGTGTATGTCCATTGATTAGGTTGGCATGCATTCGATTCCCAGTAGAGGTGGACGATATGCCAAAAATATGATGCTATGATTATTAAAAAATGAGCACCGCATCCGTGACATCTCAGAAAAGCGTAATGAGACGTAAGGTATCACGATATTGATTTTATATCCTATTACTGGGCTTCCATTCCCAGGCCAGCGTGAGAGCTCAGAATACACTGGGAATCTGTGATAAATCTAAACCCGAGTTTGCAGTTAAGTCCTTAAGATAAAGCAGGGGAAGGGGGAGAGATATACTGCGATGATCTCGGCTACTTGTATTGAGAAAGCTTTAATTGAGGTGTGCAGCAAGATGAAGTACTCGGCAACAGATGGCAGGAGAGGAAATACAGCTCCACGGTTGTAAAAAATAATCAGTACAACAGATTGTATTAGAAATGAGTCAGGTTTCTAGATTAAAAACTCTTACTCTGTTTGCGTTTTGTTAAAAAGGTAATGCCTTACCACAACCCATCCAGTTTAACAGCTTCACTTCAAGATCTACCTGATCCAGCGCCTCCTACCGTGAAGAAGCTGGGCGGAGTCAAGCCAGTAGCCAAGGAATGGCGTGTGTTTCAGGCAGGAGAAGTGTGTTTAATGTGGTGTTTTGTGTTGTATAGGTTAGGGATTGGGTTTAGGATTAGGCTTACATTTATAGGAGGGGTTGGATCAAATCCAGCTCCACCCTTTGTGCTTTTGGTTCTGCAGCAAATCTCCAACTGAACAGTTTCCCTCTGGTGAGACCTGCGTGTGAGGGATCTACCCCGAGCTCTTCATCCTACAATGAATATCATATGTTTGGTTTTGGGTTCTTATAAGGTTTTTATTAAATCTGATGTGCAGTGCTATAATTTTCTGTATGCTTGTAGAATTTAATATAATGTGTGTGTGTGTGTGTGTGTGTTCAGACTGCAGAGAGATCCTTCTGCCACTTATGACTGATCAGCTAAAGTTTCACTTGGAGCAGCATGAGGAGCTGGAGGCCTGCTGCCAGCTGCTCAGCAACATCCTGGAGGTGTTGTACAGGAGCGATGTGGTGAGTGTACACACAAACACACACACACACACACATGGTTACTTATCAGTTTTCTGCAGTCTATATGGTGCTATACACACATTCGTATGGAGACGTGCACGCATCTACATGCAACTCTGTTCTGGTGTGTCTATTGACCTGTAGCATGGAGGACAGAGAAGGTCATACACACGGTCACACACTGCTGCCACTCAGGCGCACTGCTTCACTTTGCAGTTGCCAGTCTGCATTTAATTACCCAGCATTCTGTTCTGCACACTAGAAACAGATGATTATTTTATGGGCTGTTTGCTCCATAATTCATCCCTGCTTTATGAAATATACCGACTTTATGAAATAGTCCATGAATAACACTCGCATGCACTTTCCCGCTTACCATGGTAGCAAACTGTGGCTTTTTAACAGTAAAGGCATCACTGATGCTCCTGATTGACAGCTACGTGTGTAGTAGGAGTGTAAAACGATGCCATTACCTGCATCTGTTTAGTGCTCCAAATCTCCGAATCCGTGTTCGGGTTTAAATTCAGACCGGGTGTGGCCTAAACGTATCTGTACCCGTTTGTTCCGAATAATGTTTTTGTATTCAGTTACTCTGATAATCTGTACGTTCTAGCCGGCCCATAATATCCCTGATGTGCTTTATTTATTTTTTTCTTCTCCACACTTTGAAAGTAGGTAGCGAGGGTTCGTAAATAGCAGGTTTTATAATTCGCACGCATCCCGGAGTTTCGTTTTAAATGGATTTCCCTGCCGTGACTCATACCAACTTCCAATTTCACACCGCCAGGTGTATTTAAAGGAGGGAAATAAATAAATATATCCACGTACACAGAGGGAAAAAACCCACTTTGCTTTACTTTCAGATTTGAAAATCTTAGAAGCAGTCAGAACTGTACAAATTGTAGCGTGTATGAATTAGTTGTACTCAACCCGTTCTTCATGCTAAACCCGTACGCATGGATTTAGTACAGATTATTGCATCCAAGGTGACGTTTAAAGCAGAATACAATCAAAGCATGGTTCTGTTAAAGGAAAACTTCACCATGAAACACACCCATTAAATGTTTATATTGACATTTATGATGTGCTTAGTGGTTCTGGTGATAATTCATTGCTTGATGTTTTATTTTTACTATTCCTGTCAGCGCTTAGCAGCTGTCCTCCATGATGACATCACAGTGAGACAATGCCAGTGTAGATAAAATGGTGTAATGGGGAAACAAAATCTAAAGTATTTTGAAAAAAGAAAGGATAATGGTCTGGTTTCGCTGTCAGGTCCTAAAAACAAAAGAAAAAGATTTCTCAGACCATTTTCCCACATCATATTAAGGAGAAATCCAACATGGAAGGAGTGGAGGCTCTGCTCGAATGAAGATATATTCTTCCAAGTGAAGAAGTAAAGACTCGTTCTGTAGAGAGAGTTCTCTCTGGACACATGATTAGCGGCTGTTAAGTCATGCTTTGAAATGATCTAACCGCTGTTCGGGGATTACTGTGTTTGATGGTGTTTCTGCGCGTGTGTATGTGTGTGTGTGTGTGTGTGTGTGTGTGTGTGTGTGTGTGTGTGTGTTTGTTTCTAGGGTCCGGCTCAGTGGCATATTCAGATCATTATGGAGAAGCTGTTAAGGACAGTGAACAGAACAGTGATCTCACTGGGACGCGACTCTCCTCTCATTGTAAGTCCGACTTTTTCTTTGTTCACAGAATAAAAGCGCGCTTTTCACAAGCGTAAATAAAAAGCCCTTTTTTTTCCCGATCAGCGTGATTCGGTAACTAGAGAGCAATTTCGTTCTTTCCATTGCCAAGTGATCCGTGCAGTAACTCGGTGAATTTGGTGTCGTCACTCAAGTCAGACAGCTACCTTTCTGAATAGCCATGAGTTAGGATTGGTTTTCTGACATACAGTACGGCACAGCGGTGCTTAGCAGAGTCTGATAACATTCCTATCAAGCCGAGCAGAAAAAGCTGGTCTGCTGCTGAGCTGCGAAGCTCCGTCAGTTTGTGTCTGGAGAAGCAAACCCGGAGAGAAGCAAGAAGGTGTACCAAGTTAATTCTCAGCATTGACTGGTATTGGGGTCATGGTGAGCCAAATGGTGCTGTGAAGAATAGAGAAGCTGTAAGAAGGTTGCAGTAAGTGTAGATGTGGACCCTGCAAAGTGTTTTAGGTAACCAAACTGGAGAGAAAAAAAACCCCTTAAAACTAGTGTATGGCAGTAGGTCAGCGACTTTAGATTTCTTCACATGAACCGGAACAGATTCTGTAGCAGATTCCTGGTTGCAGTTTATCCAGTCACACACCTTCATGTGAACTAGTTATCTGAAGTCAGGTCATGTAACCAGACACTAGGTACAAGCTTGGAAAAGAAGAACCAAAAGTCCAGGATCGGAGCTGGTCCTGATCCAACGCTGCCTATAACCATAACCCTAGCCTTAACCCTAAGCCGATACTCCATCACAGAAAGTACCGTCATGAACATCACACTTATCCAGCCTGAAACACACCGAGTTGGATCCACCTCCTGGTCTTTCGGTTCGACTTCGCCAAAGTAGGCAGAGCTTGGTCAGGTCTTCTCCATGCCATGGATTTAAGAATTCAGTTCGTTTCATTTTCCCTTTGCGGTCTGAAGTAATGACATGGCTTTTACCAAAAAAAAAAAAAAAACATCCCCCACACACACTGTGACAGGAATGGACATTGGTACTCAACCGGGTTATG
This sequence comes from Notoglanidium macrostoma, assembly GCA_030068235.1. Classification (NCBI taxonomy): domain Eukaryota; kingdom Metazoa; phylum Chordata; class Actinopteri; order Siluriformes; family Auchenoglanididae; genus Notoglanidium; species Notoglanidium macrostoma. The sequence goes on along the minus strand of JAQQZR010000006.1, from coordinate 16,379,760 downwards.
GATAGTTCTGGATTCAGGTTAGTAAGTGTGCTGTCTGGTGGAAAAATGTCCAAGTCTGATGTCCTGCCATCTTTGAATTTGTCCAGCTTTTATAGCTTTACTGCAGAGTGCATCATGGGAACTCCTATATGTTTAGCTAATAATGCAGTATAAACAGAGCTTAGTGCTTCAGCAGGCTCTTATTGTGTTTTTGCAAATATGAAACACACACAAACTGCGGTAGCACTGAATTATCAGTGTGTTCTAGCTAGCTGAACTCTGGTCCCTCTCTCTACTGCAGTCTCATGTCAATTACAATACAAATGATTCACCTCAGAAATGCACACTCGCGCTTCTCTATTCCTCTCTGATGTGCAGACAGACGCGCACGTTCTCCGTCACGGCTTCATTAGCAACAGGGATTTAGACCTCAGTAATTATTACAGCACACTGAAATGCGCGTGTCTTATTACAGGTAACTTCTGACTCCTTTTTTTAATTAACCTTAATGTCCGTGTTTGCTGACGGGCAGGGAATGAAAGCGGATCGACGCTCTGAATTTTCTCTATTTGTGCACGGATTTATTACTAACGATTGAATCTTTCTTCCCTTCATCTATTGGATTTTGTGTTTGCGTGTACTTTTTTTTTTATTATTTATTTTTTTTATTTGATCCTCTGATAAACTGCTGCCATCTGGCCCGTTATAGTGAGGCTTTTAGTTCACTGGATATTTTATGAGCAGAAGTTTGTGATTGTTTTGATTTGTCTTTTTCCGCCTCTCGCCTACGTCAACAGAAATGCTTTTCTGTTTCTTGGTGCGGCGCTATCTATTCAGGAGGGCTCGTGGAGAAGAATATTTTAGATCCTTCAATTACGCAGTAATTTTTGCAAGAATGCAGATTTTGTAAAGTACATTTTTACAAGATTTACAAGTAGATTTTGTCAAGCCGTCATTTGGCACCAGAGCGAAGACAAATAATGAAAAAACATCCATCTAAATTGAGACATAGAATGAATGCATGAATAATTAAAATAAATAATCCTTTAATTCATGTCTGTTTTCCGTTATTTCCAGCTCAGCACATGGTCCTATGAATTCTGCACTTCATTTACACTTGATTAGCATGGCTAGCACAGGCTACGACTTTAAAACAAAACCTCTCAAGCATTCTTTGATGTCATTTAAAAAAAAAGAAAAAAGAAAGTGATGATGGCTTTCTTCACACCACCGAATCCATCAGCTTTGTGTTTCTTTAGCGTACATGCATGCTATCTGCATTCATGAATATTTTCTTACAAGGCTGAATTAGAGTGACGCTAGTTGCTTAAGGATAATCAACATCTCAAAGGGACGACTACTTCTGGATTCATTTATTTATTTATAACCCTTTAGTTTCTTTTGCATCATCAGTTTTCGTTCACACTCGGGCTTTATTGTGACTTAATCTCTTGTTGGGAGTCAGTCTTTAGTTTAGACGTGCAATGATTAAAACGTTGCAGGTTTAAACATTAAAAAGTCTGTAGGTTGGAGTTGGGGATATATCAGTATGTCCCCCCTTTAGAAGTGTTCCTTGAACATCAGTGCTGCGTTATTTTTAGCTGAAGGAACCACTTTCGTAATGTTGGCTTTTGCTAACGGGGAACATTGTTTGAGGAAAGTTCTAGAAACTCTGTTAATGAAGCCGTGTCAGTGGTAATGTCACGGCCTTGTACTTTACTCGACGTTCTGATGAGGTTTGTTGTAAAAGGGAATCAGCGATTCTGGAGAAAGCTTGTTGAGCTCAACAGCCAAACAAATACACGCCTCCATCCAGTGTTCCTTCAGAAGCTCCATATAAAATAATTGATGAGCAACGACACCCCCGTCTCCTCTATACCCCTCTATAATGCCCCGGTTGCTGCTTGGTGGGAATAGCGTTGCGTGCCACTTTGCTTCACATTGACAGAGCCAGGGCTGCGTACGAGCAGCCGGATACTTTCTCATCGCGCACGCAGAATGGACAGCTAGTAGACTGTGAGGAGATATTCACTGAATTTGACTAAAAGTGTATTGGAAGCGTTTTAGATTAGAATCGATGACTGCATCTTTAACTGGCCTCGGCATAATTAAAAAGCAGTCTTGGATTTTTGTTCTCTTGTCCTTGATGTTTTTGATTTAGCTAACATGGATAATGCTGTATATATCGGCGAACAAATCATAATCTCATTACCTGTCTGGCTTGGCAAGTGAAAAGCCCCAGTCTAATGTTCTGCCCGCACAGAAGTCCAATCAACTAGGCTAAAAAAGATGAGCTAATTATGAGCACTAGTACAGATTTGAGAGAGATGACTTTGCATGGCTGCAGTCTTTATCCTGTCCTGATGCCATCGCTGCTGATAAAACGTCAGGATTTCCTACCAAAACTCTGAGCTCTGGTGTGTATTAGTATTTGATCTGGCGTCTTCGTATTTTCACTCGGAAAGGGTTTAAATGTGAGGTGGCTTCGTTTATAGTGTTCGAGATGTTTATTGATGTGTCTAACCCGGTACTATATAATGCTGTCATGTGACACGGATGCTGCGATGTAGTTGTGTAAATCGTGCGCTTCAGCACTGCTGTGCAAATCACGTCTCCCCAATATTCCTCCTCATCAGTCAGCGCATTCAGATTTATGCATTTTATTTCCTCATTTGCCCTGTGCTGTGTGTGAGTCGGGAATTCAGATCACAAACACACACTGAACATGCGGCTATGTGGAATGAAGATCTGGGGCTGGGTGTCAAATCTCCAGAGCGTTTTCTAAGATCGCTAATACGAATATATTTCCTGAGAAATCAGTTATTATAATGAGAATTAATAATGTATGTTATGACTGAAATAAGTAATTAATTACAGTTGCTTTGGGCTTTGTGCTCACTTGCATGTTCTCGTTTCCTTTTTACACACCGGTTCCCACTCGAATGCCGTCGATATCCTGAGCACAACTGCAGTGGGCGGGGACAGGAGGGAAAAGGCGTAGCGTGATTGGTTGCCTCTTCTGAAGGACAGTCGCTGTCGACAGGTCTTGCCTCATCACAGGAAACTGCCCGATAGGTTCTCGATGCAGACCAAATTAAGTCGTCTTCGGTTGAAGGCAGGAGTTTGTAGACTTTTGAACAATTTTCCCTGGACCAAATCTCATGTGTGTTTGAGCAGAAGAAGTGAGGCGAGGCGGAAAGGAGGCTTTTAAATCAAATGAAATATTTCTCCTTAAGAGAGGTCTTTGTGGTATGTCGACGATTAAGGCTACATTTAGATATGGCGTTCAGTTTGCACTGTATGCGTGTGCGCACTGCTTAGTTCTACCATTACCTCACTGATATATTAACGGTCATTGAAAGCGTTATGTTTTTGTAGTAATTGATTTGTAAGTCATTGTATTCCTCACATGGGTATAGCCTGTATACGTTATATCGATCACAAGCAAGTTGTGCAGCCACAAGCCTTACAAGCTCTTGGGTGGATCAGTAAGGAATCGATCATTATTGCTACAGAGGTCCTTAACAGAAGTGTTCAGAAATCTTGTCCCATCCAGAAAGTACTTAAAGGGGCTGGCTCGCCATTCCCAGAATCCTCTACACCAAGTAGCAAGTCAGCATTTTAGAAGTCATCGATATTCCAGAAACAAGCAACAATCCAGAGACATCCTGCGCCATACATCTTACACTACAACGTGAAATTGAAGATATTTTTTCAGCATATCTATACTTTTAATTCCTTCGACTGATCCGTTCTGTTTTCATATGTTTCATATGTTTATTTCGTTGTAATGGACCCGAACTGGCCTCGGCCACCTTCCAGGCAGCTGCGAAGGAAAGAGAAGATTTTGTTCAAAGCGTCCACATGTGACATGTGAGTGAAGAAAACGTCCAAGATGCGTTTCAAAGGGATCACTCACAGTGAATTTGCCGAGGCTTTGCTAAACAGAGAGCTAGCAGGTAACAGTCATGCGCTTTCAGAGCAAAAACAACGTATTGGATTGCGGGAAAGGTGAAAAAAAATCTTCCATTGCAACCCGCAAGAAATCAGTTCTCTGTATTTAACAATTGAGCATTATTTTTTTTTGTTAATTCTTTTAAAAATATTGTTTTACCGTGCATTAAATATCAGACGTGTAAATATGGTAATTTTTTTGTGTTGATTTAATTCCGTGGATAAATTTGCTTGTAGAGTTAAAGCCAAATGTTGAACTTAGCGTAAGGCACTGGTCTGAATACAGCCACAGATACACTCCCAATTAACTCATAATTATGACAAATGGCCAATCTGAAGCTTCTAAAAGTCATTACAGCCATTTCTGGAGTCCTCCAGACTGTTTACAGAGAAGGTCAGCTTGGCGTATGCAAGCTTCTGACCCACAACAATTCTGTAATGAATTAAAGCGGAAGTAAAATCTGGCTTTAATGTCTCGATTGCTTGTAAAATGACCTCTGATGTGTACACTGTAGACGCCGCAGGTACATGGCGGAAGGAGTGATTGTCGTCGTGTGCGTTGCCCAGACTTCATTTATTTATTTATTTTTTTTTGTCTTTTGTTTTACCTCTAATCTTCTGTCCGAAATGTTACAAAAGTTATAAAATATCGTTGCATTTGATTAACACAGATAGCCTGTAATTTCCGAGCTCCGATTAGGAAAAAGCAAAGAGAACGCTGCTTCAACTCGGAATTCCTACACAGGATCTTGGGAAGGTCTCCTCGAGCCCAAGTTCCTCAAGTGCCGAAGTATTACAAAGTAGTACCCCCTGCCTTTAAATGGGTTACACTGTATACAAGTATTCGCTTTAAATCATTAGACATCATTACATCTGTAACACTGACTACAGAGGGTGTGCCTCGCTGTCGCCGCGGTTACGCAAACTGACAGCGTTAGCGTTCAGCCCGAATACCACAAAAGCACTTCTAAAATGGGAACGATGCCGTGGGATCGACTGATCGATTGTAGATTCAACAGGAAATCAGAGCTATATTTTAAAAAGGAGACTCAAATGGACCGCCGCAATTTACACGTACAGCTGGACACGAGGCACTGAAACGTGGATTTGGGGTCATCATTTTGTGTCAGGTATGTTTTTTTTATAAATGTCAAGAAAGCCGATTCCCAGCTATATATCAATGTCCGTGCACCACTGGTTCTTTGGACGAGTGTAAGGATTACTGTCGAGCCCAACTGCCTTTAATTTAAGCAAATCATCTACTTTTACTCTCAGTTTTGATGTTCCTAATACCAGCCAGGTAGCAGCTCGTTTTACCACTCAGTCCATCTGAGGAGGGTGTGTTTGTGCGGGAATGTGACGTCCGTGCATAACCTTTATACAGGTCCGTAGTTTGAGGAGGAAAATATACATCGCTTAACACAGTTATCTGGTTAGTTTGTTGCTTTAACAAAAAAAAAAATACAGACATGGATGTATTCATGTTTTTTCCCCTCCACACTTCACAACGCAAATGCACCGTGGTCGAAGACCATGTAATTCCGAGCTCATCGTTCCCGCTTCCGAGACAAGTCGAGCGCAGCAGTAGGCCAGGCTTTGTCTCCTGAAGTCTGCAGTTTGGTCATGACATGGCCACATACTCAGATTAGACCATTTCTCTGTTTATTTCTCATGTTTTATTTTGTGTATTAAATTGTTCGATTTTAAAAACAGTATAAAATGTACAATATTGCACATAGTGAATCAATTGCACTTCTTTAAGGTACAGATATCATCTAGGTCTGTCTTCACGCTACAGCTGAACTATTCGAACATCAGATCCTTTGATGTACAAGATCACTTGTGAGAGCTCGAGTGGGATAACGTGTTTATCTAGGCTAGAGTGAAATGTGGAGAACTCGGCATCAAACAACTTTTGGAGATCATTATTTAAGGATGAATCTGTTTGCCCTTGTGAAGCACTCTGGCTGTGTCTTCTTTACATCATGCTGTTTTTGGCTTCAGAGGTGCTGTGACCGAAATACCCCGATGAAACCTGTTCCTGGAGATGCCAGTAGCCCTGATTAGATGCTCTGCCTCTTAAATTAATTCTTTTCCACGCAGTAGTTCTACAATGCTATAGTGATGTTACATTAGATAAATATTTCTTTTTAGATATGAAAGCTCATATGTACATTTTGGGTTTAGAAATGCGAGTCTCGTGTCAGCATTTAGAAAGCGTGGCTTGGCATCGTTTAGGATAAAATAATTATTTGATATTATCCTGAAAAACAAGCATGGCCCAACACACTCTAATATCCCCATCTATTTCACACAATGCTAGTTGAAACAACGTGCTTAAGATCTGAGTTTGTTTCCTGCATGGTGCTCTTCAGCTCCCTGATCCTCGATGGGCTTGAGGACGGGAAGATGGATTTAAAAATAGAACAGGATTTCCACCCTTCTGAAGCATCTTAGCTTTTTTTGGAATATTTTAATAATCCAGTAAAGGAAGATATAACTTCATATATTATGTATTAGAAAATCTGAATTTAATGCTTGATATTACGAATATATAAAAATATCTGGTACTCGGTTTTCTTTTTTCTCTCTCTCTCTCTCTCTCTCTCTCTCTCTCTCTCTCTCTCTCTCTCTCTCTCTCTTTAAAAAAACATCGAAAGAGATCTCTAGAGCTCCTGAAACGTGATATATAAATTTGATAAATAGCTGCGGAATTTCTTTTCTTTTCCTTTTTTCCTCCGTAGATTATATAAGAGTCTTTTCATTTTGTCTAAGTGTCTGTAAACCCAAGTCCATGTGTTGAGTCCACTTCACCTGTAGTGGAGACGGTAGTGTCCTTGTGCTTTGTCTTATTGATGAGACTCCAGTCATGTTGATATTCATGAGGAATAATAACTTACTTTAGTCCGAGGAAAATGTGACTTTCCTCTTTTTGTGAGAATGAGAGGCCATTTAGCCATCAGGTGAATAAATGAATAAGTAAACCTGTATAGCGTGTGTGTGTGTGTGTGTGTGTGTGTGTGTGTGTGTGTGTGTGTGTGTGTGTGTGTGTGTGGCTATGGGAAGGGGGTTATATGAATAACCTAAGCGGAGGTGATGCACTCGTGTATAAATAATGGTTTGATATTTTTTTTTAATGTATATATACATTTAAATGCGGGACTTTTCAGTAGCTTAATTCAATCTGGTTTCTCGCTGAATTGCAAATAGAGCGTTTCACGCTCTGGGCACAATTGGCCAAAATATTCTGCTTTTCCAAAACTAAATGAGGCAATCCAGTTCCCAGTAGACTCCATTTTTAATTTGGTGCAGGCTCTAGCCAGGTTCAGTGTTCAGGATCCAAATTTTTTTCCCCCATCTTTTTTTTTGTGGCGATTAAATGACGAAAGGACAAAGATGAAGACAGGGACAATGTAGAAACGTGTGTGCATGTCCTGCAGCGCGGCGCATTCAGAGGAACCACAGTTTCCAGCGCGTGTGTTTCTTGGCCTCGGCTTTGGCCTTGCGTTTGGGCGTGGAGGTGTAGGCCTCCTGAGGGTAAGGCAGCGAGGGGAAGGACGAGTCCTCCACTGAGCACAACCTCCTCATCAGCGGCTGCAGCTTGTCCTCCTGCTGCTTAAAGTCCAGCTCCACGCTGAGAGCAAGAGAGAGAGAGAGAGAGAGAGAGAGGTTATTGATCAGACACATTACATAAGGGAGAAGTTGCTGTAAATGTTTCTTCTCATCACACACAGATACTGGGAAAGTGCAAACACACTTGATCTCGTTATGCATTTTTTTAGGTGATTAGACAGTCCGAGCATGATGATTTTAAGGCGGAATGATGTACTGTCAAATCAATGTGAAAAATAGATTGACCCTCTCCCGCTCTAGACCTGATATGGAGAGGGGAGTGTGTAAATCTGTATTAACAAGATGCATCACGAACAATGTGTTGGAGAGGTGGGCCAAATGTTAAAGCAGAGAGAACACAAAATCTGTTCAGAGGATCACCAAAGATTTTAGAGTCTGTTACAAAAGCAAATAAGTTGTTAAAAGAATATTTACATCATCACATTCACAGGGATGCAAACTACTCTGTTGATTCATTTTCTATACCAGCACCTCTGTCAGTAGTTCTGCTGTAATCCAAATCACAGGTTTATATTACTGCACTTGTTCAAATATGTTGTTTCCATAGTAACAACCCTACTTGTAATCTAAGTCTAATAATAAAGAGATTAGAAAGACGTTATTTAACAGAGAGGAATATAATAACGTGTAATCTTTGCTGTGGTAAAGCGTTGTGTGAACATTTTTTTTGGTATTTATGGAAGGTCTTCAGTAACAGGACGTTTTCCACTGCAGGAAAGTCTTCAGCACAGAGGAGTTTGCGCTTCCTGGTTTGCCTGTGACATGACAATGTGCGTGTTGTGTTTTATTGACTTTGAGTGAAAGGAAAAGCGTGAGGTTGGTAAAAGAAAACCTTCATAGTTTATCACACAAGGAGCGAACTTGCCATGTGGACATGAGACATGAACTGTATGTATCAATGGTTAAGAAACTGATGTGTTCTTCATTAATTAGGTGGAAAATCTTGCCAATTCGTCTTAGCACCAGAGGAGTAAAACACTTTGGGACAGGAACAGCACTTCTCGTCAAGCCGCATCACGCCGCCCCATCATGAATTATTTTCCTATAACTGCACGGCCCATCAAGCTTTAACAGTTCATGGGGTGAAAGTTAATTAATCAGCCTGAATGGAAATGAATTGCTTCTCTTCATGTTCCGTTTCTTTCCACAATCGAATGCCTATTACTTTTTTTTTTTTTTTTCCTTCCCTTACTTGCCTTTAAATGTCTTTTGGTCTGACATCTTTGTTAGAATGAACTTTTGACTCAAGTGTGTGAGACTGATGCTATTAGTTGTACACGTTCACACACCAATGTACACAGACGGAACACTTGGATATGTATTTAGCAGTGACACCAGGGCCACTACTGAACTGCTGTGTGTGTGTGTGTGTGTGTGTGTACACACATTTTGGCTCTAATACATCCTGTCAGCTCTTTCGCTGGTACAGTGGTCCTCCTAGGGGAGCTGTACGTGTTTTTGTTTGCCCCCCCACCCCATAACACACTCTGTTGAGTAACACCAGTCTGGTCCTTATTTTCCACATATACGTCTCTACCGGTTCTGGTGGAATCTTTGTATTGTCAGTGCATGCATACACTTGCATGCTTTTTGGTATCTAACGTGAACAAGTCCTCTAAACTCACTATGTGAGCACTCGCACATAGTCAAGTCTTCTTTCCGCTAAAGTGATGTGTGCTTGTTCTTGGTAAACAAGGCAATTCTGGCGTCTAGCACATGGTCAGATGTATGTTTCCAGCAGCTGGTACTCTGAAAGTACATTTTACTAATTAAAGGCCTTAACTTTTAAATTTCAATGTACAGTTTTTAAGGCTATTCTGAATTTAGATGTCTTTATTATTATTATTATTTTTTTTTGGACAATTTTGGCCCATTGAAAGGATTATAGCACAATTCCCTTTCAAATTTTAATTGTTATACTTCAAATAAGGAACAAGAGCACACCGGTTCTTTTTTCTTTACACATCTAACAATGCTTTCATGAATCATTGCGTGTAAGAGGTTCTCTCCACTCACCACATCTAACGAGAACAGTGCAGCTTATTATAAACTTGCTTTGTCCTGAAATAAAGTTCGTATAAAAGGTTACTTGGATTAACACGCGATTGTGCTGGACGCAGCGCCACTGAGGTCTGATGTGACTGAATAGACTAATGGGAGGGGAGAGGAGGGGGGAAGGGGGGGGGGAGGAGGCTTCATCAGGAAAAAGTCTAACCCTTTTTTTGGAAACCTATGAATTGTCTGGGTTTTTTTATTTTATTTTATTAATAAACATTGCCTCACACACACTGGGAAATACACACAGTTCTGTCTCTCTTTTCACTGTGGCATGCAAAAGTTTGGGCACCCTGGTCAAAATGTGTTCCTGTGAATTGTTAAGTGAGTAGGAGATGAACTCGTCTGCAAAAGGCATAAAGTTAAAGATAAAAACATCAAGTTGTATTATAAGGTTACCTGTAGTCTCACAGCAAGATTACTGCATTATTTTTGTTTTATCTACTTTTAAAGTAGGAAGAAAAAAAACCCAAGGAGATTTGAGCTCTCGGGGAAAAGTTTTACCAAGGTCTCAGACCTTAATTAGCTTGTTAGCGCCGTGGCTTCAGTCATCGTGACTCCTCGAAACTTGTCCCAACAATCAGCAGCCATGAGTTCCTCTAAGCAACTGTCTGCCTCTTTAAAAATGAAATAATTGATGGCCACAAACCAGGAGAAGACTAAAGAAGCCATTCTTTAATTATCGCATATACGTTACAGCACAGTGAAATTCTTTTCTTCGCATATCCCAGCTGGTAAGGAAGTCGGAGCAGAGAGGGATAAAGGCCTCGCTCAAGGGAACAGTGGCAGCGCGGTGGTGCTGAGGCTTGAATCCCAGACCTTCTGATCAGTAACCCAGAGCCTTAACTGGTTGAAAACTGCCAATGCCACTGCCAAAAAAGTTACTAAAGCAATTTCAGGTACCCGTTTCCTCACGTCCTAATGTCATTATGAAATGGCAAACAGGAATTGGAGGTCATGTTGAGGTCTGAAAGACCAAGAAACGTTTCTGAGAGAACTGCTCGCCTCTAGAGAGGAAAATCAGAACTCCTGTTTTACTCCCAAAAGACCTTCAGGAAGATTTAGCAGACTCTGGAGTGGAGTGACACCTGCAGAAATATGACGTTCATGAGAGTCATCAGAAGAAAGCCGTTCCTGCATCCTCACCATAGATTTCAGTCTCAGAAGTTAGAAACAAGTCCTGTGGAAAACATTTTGGCAACAATGCTCCATCATTCTGCATGGGGAACATTTTACTGGTAGATAGACAACTGAATTCAATTAAATATTAGCAAAATCTGGAAGCAAACATCACACTGTCTGTATAAAAGCTGAAGATGAATAGAGGATGGCTTCTACAAAAGAAGAATGAGCCTAAAAATCCTCTCAAAATCCACAATGGACAACCTCAAGAGGTGCAACCTGAAGGTTTTGCCATAGCCCTCACACCATGGAAAATCTGTGGATAGACCTTAAAAAGGCAGCACGTGTAAGATGGCCCAAGAATCTCACAGGACTAGAAGCCTTTTGCAAGGAAGCTGAGGCATAAATTCCCCCAAGAAGGATTGAAAACTCTTAGCTGGCAACAAAAAAGTGTTTAGAAGCTTTGATACTTGCCAAAGGGGGTGTTGCTAAGCACTGATTATGCAGGGTGCCTAAACTTTTGCTTCAGGCCCTTTTCCTTTTTTGCCATTTTGAAACTGTTAAAAAAAAAAAAGATGGAAATAAAGTAATCTGGCTTAAAATATTAAAGAAATGTCATCTTTAATCTCATGCCTTTTGGAAATCAGTTCATCTTTTACTCGCTTAACAATTCACAGTAGCAGAAAGTTTGACCGAACTTTTACACGCCACTTTATCCATCGGTTTATTTTTATGCGCTATACTATTCATGCTGTTTATTAATGCTTTAAATGCTCCTTTTTCTCAACAAATTGGCTCATAAGAGACACTTTGAGCAGCTTTTAGATGCCTCCGACCCCTGGCAGAATATTGTTTTATTTTTTTAATGATATGATTTAAGCTATTTACTGCGAACATTCCCAGACCTAGTATAATAAGATGTTATCTGGTACAGGATAATGGGTAGTCATGAACAGGATTGGTTAATAACATCACCAGCATGCTGTAATACAGAGCTCCTTTGTGTTCGCGTGCTGTTAGGACGTGCAGTAAAGCCCGATTTTGATGCAGCGTGCGCGCTTCTCCGCGGAAAGAATTAATTGTAGCATTTTATAATCAGCTAATTACAGAGGCCATTAGTGCAGTACTAATAAATATTTGAGTAATGGTGCAGCGCTGCGCTCTGGTGTTTTCTGAGTTGGTGTGAAGCGTTTCTGCGCTTGCTTTTCTTCCGTCTCAGCATAGCGGCACTGCTCATCTTTCTGAGAGTAAGCTGTCTCTGTCTGCAGTGTGGTGCATCAGGGATTAACCGCACACCGTGATTGGGGCTGATTGCAGGATGGTGTATGGAATCTACATCAGGGATGCATCAATACCCCCCCCCCTAAGCCTGAGAGCAGCGAGTAGGTGTTCTTTGGTACTTGTCAGCTTCGAGTCTGATACTGATACTGGAATGAGTTACCTGTTTAGTGATAATCAATCAAGGGCATCAGGAAACATTTAGTTTAGCCCTGTCTCTGTGTATGTTTCCCTGGTATACTTAGTGGTCATGACTAGCGCACACATTCAAACTCCTCCTCTTCTACTTTATCCTGTTGATTGTGTGAAACCCATCAGGTGGCTATGTTGGATCTCGGTGACCGAGTAGAGCCGGTATCGTTTCCCGACAGAGAAGAGCGTCTGTACAGGTCTCTGTATTCAATGTAATAGCATATTGTCACTGATATACCTGTTATTTTCATTCCCCTAGTGCTTTTTTCTCTCTCCTAGCCAGTGTTTGCTGCTAGCACCGAACCCGTGCTAAGAATTTTTTTAAATCGTGTTACCGGTAGATGCTGTAGTTCCTGCTCTTGATATTTTTCTTAAAGCAGTCTGTTTGCTTTGATTGCCATTAATAATTATGAAATGCATTTATTCCTTTCTATTTGTTCGTTAGCACGTACGACTCGACACACACTTGTTCTGCAGTCAGCTATATGTTGTAACTCTGACCTGAGACGAGGAAAATAAAATCAAGTTCAGCAGTCTGACCTGAGACGAGGAAAAACAAAAAAAACAAAAACCAGTCAGTGTAGCTGTGTAGAGGCATCAGCGGTAAACAAAGTAGCACTTCTTACCTTTTAAATGAGTTATACTATTGTATTTATATCAGTCAACATACAGATAGATGGGCTTGTTCAATCTATCTAGTTCAATGTTTTGAAGAGGAATTATACATCACTCATCGTAGTTGTAGCTTGCGTGTACTTGTTGCTAGCATGAGATGAACATGGATGTGTCCGTGTTCCGTTTTTGTTTTTTTCTCCTCTCACTCTGTAGCTCGAGTCAACGAAGGTTGAGAACGACATGTTTCTGACGCGAGTTGAACGCTGCATAGGCGTATGTCATACAGTATCACGCAGCGCTGGATGTTGGTGCATGTCCATAACAAAGCATTTCTAATCAAAGTAATACTCACCCAGAGACTGTTGTAAATTTGTGCCAGGAGAACTGAAAGACAGAACAAGTGAAAGTGCCTAAGGAAGTGAAACTCTCTCCTGACCTTCAACGGAAGTGAAGAGGCACTTTGAGGGGATAAGGACACGGAAAGGTTTCAGCCAGTGCACACCACATGATTAGTTTTACGTCTCGGATGCACGGATCACTGGGAGAGCAGCAACTGTCCACTTCCTTCAGGCTCATTTGATCATAAATGTGAAGTTCGCTGTTCTTTAAACAGAAAATATGTCTCTGTGTTGTAATGTTGTCCAGAGGAATATGTCCTCATGGAACAGAATTGAAACTGGTTGCAGTTCTTTCTCCTGTGGAAACGTGTCACTGATAGCTTTCATATGTTAATACAGAAGAATGACCATCATAAAAAAAATAAATACATGTTCAGTAGTCGTGAATGCATAGACTATGGTTAACCACTGTTGTGTTGTGATTCCTTGAGAAATGTTTCCCGTTCTGGCTTTATGTCCTGTATAGGAAGTGGAACCCTGACGTACTGATAGCGAAACAAGTCGTAAGAAGTAGCAGCGATGGATATTTTTTAATCTTTTGATGTTCAGAACATAAAGAGAGAGGGGGAAAAAAAGAAAACAAGCCCGAGCTTGGCCAAGTGTCGCTTGATGTCTGCATGCGTCTGAGAGGATATGGAGGAAAGTGCAAGTCATATTCTTCACTCTCTGACAGCACCTTTAGGTGAACAGTACCAAAAAGCCTTTTAACACCAAATACCCAAAATCCCTTTCCAATATGTTTTAGAAGAAGAGAATTCAGAAGTGGTTCAGTTTATTTGAGGCTTCTCTCTCCCAGGATGATTTCTCAACTGAAGTATAAAATCTTTCTTACAGGAAGTCCTTTTTTTTTTCTCTCTCCCCTTTTCTCTCCCCAAGTAGCAAGATCAATAAATGCATTATGAATACTTTTGAGCGAAAATTAAATTAATCCACATTGCGTTTTGAAAGAGAGGATTAAGAGAATAGCACGGTACAGAAAATCTGCTGACTGCACTGTATAAGCTCATTATTTATGAACAACCTGAGATGTAGTAATAACTCGGGTAACCTGACAAACCCTGGAGGGAATGCTTGTGCAGAGACACAGAGACCGAGTTGGAGGGGAAAAAAGAAACCGAGATGCAGAAGATCTGTTGCACGCTCAGCAGTTTTTAGCATGTATTAGTCGGATCTTTTCTCACAGGCCGAAGGCAATGCTGCTATTAACAAATTAATCACAGCCCAGTCTCTTGTAATTATGCTCTTATCAATCCATTCATACTTGCATGCAAAGAGAGAGAGTGAGAGAACAGAGCAAGCAAATCGCTGATTATCTGCATGAGACTGGAGTGGGTGTGAGGAGCCACGGCTTTAAGCTGCCTGCAGAATTCTTCAGTGTAACTGATGATTATAGCTGTTTATCTCCGTGTGACTGTCTTTGTCCCAAGATTTCAATTCTTCATGGTTCTTGTCAGCTGTAGACAGGGGCAGTTGTTCCTTCACTTCAAACACCGTTCAGTTCGGCTGTCTCATTTCTGTAGATCTAATGGCGATGGTGGGGAACTGACGCACTACGTTAGTCATATCGTTGATGTTACTCAATTGCTGTTTTTATTTTTGGAAATGAAGCATAATGTGGATTTCTGCACCTAAATCCTTCGAGAAGTAATGCAATCAGATGCTGCAATATTTTTGTCTTTTACGACGGTCTGTTTAGGCAATCGTAGAGCCATAAGTCCTTGCTGTGTCTTGGTTGGGAAACTTGTAACGCAAGTTACAACGCAACAAATCCGACCCCAATCATTTTTGACGTCCATGTTAGAGGAGGCTCAAAAAAAAATCATCGCTCATGGCTTCAGAAGGAATGTCAAGAAAGGCAAGAAAATACGAAAATTGTGATGTGCTTGACTTTTTGTCCTGGTGTCATGGGGCATCCCAGACTGTTCTCCGATTATCTCACACTAAATTTGTGACACACAAACAATTTCTAATACTAATTATTGCATGTTAGCAAAATTTCACCGCAGAGAAGCATACTGAGTAAAGTTCTCTAGCTGGCCAGGTAGCACAACAGTCTGCTAACAGCTAGGAGAGGCTCACTCATTACGGTAGATTAAAGAACAGGAAACGGAGATGGAGGAGTGGATGAAGAAAGTGAGACCGGAGATGCACCAGAACAAAGCAATGTTAGTTTGTCAGTGTTTTTACTGCATTGCAGTTTGCACAATAAACATTGTTTACATTCTCCAGTGTGCTCACTGATTCCTTCATGTATTATCATTCTGTGTGGCCAAGCAAACTCTATAGTAACCAAAGCCTGCAATATATACATGATGAAATAAGAAAAGAATCTCTCTCTCGCTCCCTCTCTCTCATATATATATATATATATAGATGCGTGTATGTATATACAGTGCATCCGGAAAGTATTCATAGCGCATTACTTTTTCCACATTTTATGTCACAGCCTTATTCCAAAATGGATTCAATTCTACACACAACACCCCATAATGACAACATGAAAAAAGTTGACTTGAGATTTTTGCATATTTATAAAAAATAAACGAACTGAGAAAGCACATGTACATAAGTATTCACAGCCTTTGCCATGAAGCTCAAAATTGAGCATCCTGTTTCCACTGATCATCCTTGAGATGTTTCTGCAGCTTAATTGGAGTCCACCTGTGGTAAATTCAGTTGGTTGGACATGATTTGGAAAGGCACACACCTGTCTATATAAGGTCCCACAGTTGACAGTGCATGTCAGAGCACAAACCA
>JAQQZR010000006.1:16341294-16355466 GCA_030068235.1 Notoglanidium macrostoma | reverse complement strand
AAATATGACGCGATGATGCGGGAAAATGTGTGCGCGAAATTTTCGCACGCAGTGTGCACGCCAAAGCCAATGCGATTTTTTTTTTTTTTTTTTTTTTTTTCTTTTTTTCTTTTTTTTTTTTAAACACAAATTTTTCCAACCAATTTCATGCTCATTCCGCACACCGACACTCAGTAGTGTCCTGATTGAGTGATGGAGTGGGCTAGTCGTGATGAAGACATAATCATACTCTTAAGAAAGATTACGTTTTGCGTACACCCGTTGTTGAAACGGAGATGACGGCAGGGAGAGTTTCGAGTTCTCCTTTAAAAGTTGAAGCTCTCCCATGACAGGTTCTGTCAATAGTTTAGGATGATGACTGGTGGAGTTTGAGGCTCTCTCGGGTATTCTGGCTCCTCACCTTAATGAGCTGCTCACCCATTTTACCGTTTTCTCTGCTTGTGATTATTTGTGTGATATCAGTAGTGGACCTCTCATTTGATTGGTCATGTCGTCATTTTCCCCATGTGAAATTTTGCAACAGACATGACGGATCTGAATTTATTTTTCAACGTACCAAATTAGATTTTGGGGTGTATGCGTCTAACATAATGACCTGTGTGATTTTGTGTGAATATTTTGTTCGAAAATGTGGACTTGGTGTGCAACACCTTGGTGTTGACATAAGAACTATTTCAAACCACACATTATTTACAGTGAATCTCAAACTAGGGTATGAGAGATGAATCAATTGGCACATGAACCTGGAATGATTTGAGCAGATGGTTTTGAAATGTTCCGGGCCATTAAATGACAGCGCCTGGAAACCCCGCCCCTTTCCTCCAATCCCCCGTGCTATTGACTTGCTATGGTGCCTTCACGTTCTGTCAAGGCAAATAAAATTAAATTGAGTTTAATAATGTGCAATTAAATTGATCAGTGTGTGAGCTAACATTTAAAAAAGTATATATTTAACATCGGTTAGGTGTATTTATTATGGATGGCACTGAATATTTTGGCCGGAGAAATCTACAATAGGTCTTTGAGGTTACGGATATTTCACAAGTCTATTGCAAGATATCACAACCCACTATTATTAAAGTAATTATACTTTATTTTTGAGTTCTTGAAATTATTAGGCAGTTTTCCTTGGTCACTTGAGTTAAATGGATTTAATCTCCACCTCGAGATCTCAAAAGCAAGTAAGCCTGTAATTATCGACTTGTCAATTCGAATCTCAGAAAGTGTGTTCTTTTTCAAGGGAAGAAATGGGTCTTTAATAAATAGCTAGAGCGTTATTGTCCACATTTATACGATGAGCCTAATATATGAATTAAACAAATGTTTCAATAGTGCTGAAATAATTCGCAAGGGTTCCCTGGCCGCAAAAACACTGAGGCCCGACTGATCTACATCACAGCAGAGGCGCGTTCAAATCAGGGAAGAAAGGCGAACGTTTCCAAACACGGACGCTGGACTGAAGGAGATGCCCAGATGGGAGTTAAGCAAGTGGAGAATTCAAGTGGATAACTTTTCTTTCAGCTACACTGATGCTATTTTTTTTGAAAGCCACTTTTTTGTATGCAATTATCAGTTCTTAGTGTTAGCTAAGTGGTTGTATTGCTCTCTGTGGCTGTGTTGAATTCCTCCGCGCAGTTTGACGACGATCGTAATTTTTCATTTATTTAATAAGAACGCTTTAAAAACATGCATTTATATCTACACGCAATGTTGTCGAACATCTGAGAGAACTCAGGAGTTTGTTGGCAGGTTTCTATCCTTCAATTAAGGCAACAGTTGAGCAGATTTCAATAATCTTACGTTTAATTTTAAGTAACGTTTAAGTTGTATAGGCTGAAGATCTCCAACTTCTCAGCGTTGTAATCGGTCAATGAGCTCATTGTAGCATGGCGGCGTCAAAGTCGCACAATGCGAACGAGAAATAGCAGCAAACTTTTGTTCACGGAAAAGATTGGAAGCGTGTAATAAAACACAGTCTTCTTAAAATGCACAGCTTTTATGCCAAATTAAACTGTCCTCTCCAAAGAAGTAGATTTCGTTCAGGGTTTGCGTTTAGGAGAAGCAGTGAGGACCTCGTCCTCATGGGGAAGTCGAACAAAACCTCCCGTTTCCTGATGAACGTGGCTGAGAAGACGCAAAGTTTGTACAAATCATGATCAGGAATTCTGTCGGAATTCTGACACTGAGAGGGGTTATCCTGATCATGACCATTTCACTGTCTGCCCAGTTTGTGACTGTGGATTGTGCTGTATAAATAGTGAAGGACAGGAAGTGATAGATTTAATTATGTATGACGGTCAAAACAAAGAGCATAACCTCTGATCTCATAACCTCTGCCCATCATTCTGACCATCCGGTCCCGTCTAATCCTTCAGGAACGGCTGTAACTAACTACCCTCCCCCCAACTAAAGACAAACAATAGAAACGACAACAACGCCACGAGATTACAGCCATTAACATGTACACTGAGTAAGCGGCGGCAGCTCTGAGGCAATATTTCTGCAATTGCTCATTGAGACGTTAATGTTTTATTCAGTGTTGATCAGGATTTCAGGATTTTCAGACAAAAGCAATCAGACAGCAGCACTTGATATTCCTCTCACACCTCACCTGCAAACACAGCGGGGCAAACACCTTTCCGTGGCCGTGACTGGGTTTATGGGAGTCGTTCTGGGCTCTATCGCGTGGATAAAACGCATGCGCGTGTGCAAAATCGTACGGCGCACGAACAAATGGCGCACGCTGGAAATATTTCTACTCTTTAAAGAATAATAAAAAACAAACAAAAAGGAAACGAAGAACTCGAAACGTGTCGGAATATCACGGCTTCCTGCTGAAAAGCTATAAAAGCTGTAGATGTCATTACACTTCGCTTGGCTTCGAAAATGTTGTAGTAACATGTAACGACCGCAGAATGCTATGAGGAGAATTGAAATGTATGGGTTTTTTACTGGATAATACTGCAAATCAGAGCTGAGAGAGTGTCGGCTCCAGAACTCTTGGCACCCTTGGTGGATAAAATTTTCATTTATTTATTTATTTATTTGGAGCAAAATGGCCATAAGCCAGTAGATTCAGTTTGTAAGCAGTCGAAGTACCAGCTGTCAAAATCTGTGATGCACGCTGTGGAGACGACAGCAAAGAAAGTTGTAATCTTTAAATGCTAAGAAAAAAATGTGGGAAGTTTAACCAACAGAGCTAAGCGAGTTCATCAGCGGTCGTTTCACCACCAGGCTAGGCAGACCGTGAGCAGTCAAATGAGTGACATTTAACTGGGGTGAAAAGACCGAGACTGCTGTAGGTGAGGCTGATGGATAGAAGTGATTACCACATTTTTATTGTAAACTCGTAAGATAATGAACGTTTTCCAGTTTGTATATAAGGGTATACTGAATTAACTAAACTTAGGATCATTCTGCGATAACACTAGCTTATGAAGGATTCTGATGATTTATAAAACCAAGGATATTATTATTGTCATTATTAAATATGGAATGACCACTAGATGGACAAGTCTGTAGGCTAATAATAAAGGCTGGCATGAAGACGTTCATGGTCATTTTTATTAGTTATTTCATAGTAAATTGAGTTAAATTACTGCATGCATATTGCTTCTAGACCGAGAACGTTCGGGTAGTAGTAATCAATTATTATTAATCTTTAAATGCACTTCTCTGCCTTTTCATCCGTGTTGGTAAAGGGGATTTCATTCAGCGAGATCACACTAGGGGTCATGCGGTTGTACCGAATAGCAGCACGGCTGTGATTTGGTTGCGGCTTCGTGCTTTAGCTAATCACGGCCGTTCTGACATTCAGTACAGCAACCTCGAGTGTGACGGCGCTTTTATAAAACATAATTAATATCAAGTAACATTTTGGTTACGGGACGGCCAAGCGTTCTGTTTATTTTTGTTCCGCTACAGGAACAGATCCCGACTCACTTTATAGCATGTCTGCTAGCTGGCTAGCTCACTCACATTGATTTGTACATTCCTGTTGAAGATGCGTCCGGTAAAATTGGCATCCCTTCATCTTCATCTGACCAGCTTTCATATTTTAAGTTACATTCCTGTAAAGTATAATTAAGCACGTGCTCTGATGATGTGCACGAACACTAAACTCTGCTTAAGTAACCATTTCGAAGTGGGATTTGTTACGAGGATTAGCGGAGCGATGCACACCGTGAAACGTTATTGTGAAATATCAGTGCTCTTGGAACGCCACTTTACCAATCAAATTAGTGGACCGGAACTAACTGTTGTGTAAAAATGGTGTAACTTTCCTTATGGTTGAGATGAGTGCAACAGAGAAATATATATATATATATATTTTTTTTGAGTTTTCATAACTTACTGACATCCTGACAAGTCCAGGCCAACACCTGGGGAAAAGATTTCAACTGCTGATGCCGCAGAATATTTGCCCCTGCTGTATTTTACTCGGAAACAAAACACTCCTAAGTCTGCCTCACTTGCTAAAACAATTGTCCAAGTCAGAATTGTCCTGCTCGGAGCTCCGGGCTGCTGATATCATTATCTCCTACAGGTTCATTTTCAAAACGAGTCATCTCACTGCTCAGAACTTACTCTTAGGTCTCTCTCACACAAGAAAGAAAAGTGTAAACCGCAGCACTTCTCTGGTAAAAGAGGGAGAGAAGCCAACCTGTAAATAATGCATGCGCTGTTCCGGCATGTGTCGCAGTTGGCCGTGTCCTGCCCGGTCCGATAGGAGAGACTGGAGGAGATAAAGAGAGAGGACGGGTCATTAGGGATTCCGGATTAGTCAGTCCACCCTCCAAAACCTACATGTCATCTGCTTTGTCCTTCCTCATTATCACTGCAAGCTCACACACACACACACACACACACACACACACACACACACACACACACACACACCTGTGAATTTTGCATGTTAGCATTCTGTACACATGCTTCTTGCAGAGATTGTGTAGGACCGTGTGTGTCCTGGTAGGTTAGAAAAACTGTAGTAACACCCCCCGTGGACCTTCTCCCAGAAATAATGGATTTCTGTAAATAATTTTTGTTTTCGTCCATATGAACTAAATCTCCTTCTGGCTGCTGATCACATCTGCATAGATCATTGATTTTACTCAGGCTCCTACAATTAATCAGCTCCGAACACCCCGCTAGCTGCTCCTTTAATCCTCACACTTACACATAATGGAGCAGCTTCACGTCAGTATTTACATAGCATCCCAGCGTAGGTGTGCTCACCTGTGATCTTGTTTTAAGAGAAAGAAAAAAAAAATATGAATGAAAAATGCATTTACACACATCATGCAAGCTGTAGTTATGCAATCAAGAACATAATCAAGCAGCCTACTGTTATTAACATTTATACCACGGCACTGTTATATTCTCAAATCTGACTGGTCAGAAGGTGGTGATTAGTGCTCTCTAATAGCAGCTCTGACAGAAGCTCCGGCTGTAATTCAAATTACAGGTTCATATCAATGAACTGGTTCGAACACATTATCGTTTCTATAGAAACAGCTCATTCACAGGGGCCTCTACGGCAGACGGTCTATGAAATCTAAGCATCTAATAAACCGTAATAAGAAGAATTTATTACTTGATGAAGAAAAATGTACACTTGTTGATATGGCGAAATGTTCTGTAAGCCTGCAGTGTCAACACTTTGTAACTGTCGGCTTTACACCACTGGAAAGTCATTTTGTGCTTTTGGTTTCTTGGTAAAATGACAAGCTGCATTTGTCTTAATAACATCAGGGTAGAGTAAAAAAAAATAAAAATAAATAAAAAAGAGCTGTAATGCAGTTGATATCAGGAGCTAACTTATCTCAAACTTTAATATAACTGTAAACGAATAAAAAAAAAAGCATGACATTCCGTAATGAATGAAAAATTGTAATTGTAAGCGAGTCACTGTGGTGTAAGAGGAGTAAACCACTTCCAGACATGCTGATATTGGAAAATAATCCTTCTATAAGGTAACTCTGTTTTGAGTCAGGCCACATCACACCATCCCTTTGCTGATTATTTTCCTGTAATGGCATGCCCCAAGTGTGTTATTCCTTACTTCTTATGGTGACATTTATTCTACTGAATTGACCGTGTTCTCCAGAGTGACTAACACCCTGAGTGGAAATGACCAGAGGACTAACACCCCCAGTGTCAGTACAAACTAGCTGACCTTTCTACTGATGCTGGACTGGTACTAATTAGCTTCAGTTGTAAGAGATGGATTGTGTTTAGAGTAAGGCGGGAATAGGTAGGCACTTATTAACAGGTCAGAGAGCTTTCTCATCTCATTAGTGTTTGTTTCGTAGGGTAAAGTAGTGCTGTAGGATGGTGAAGTGTAAATTGTAAGATGCTAAGCTGCACATTTCCGTGTCACTAGGGTGGTTCCATTACCTTGCACGTTTAACATGAAAAGAAAAGAAAAGGTTTCTGGTACATAGATTTATTGTAATTCCCTTTTTGGAGTAAATCTAGGTACCAAAAGGTGTAAACCCATTGACACCAAAAGGTACAGTTAAAGGGGGAACACCCCCCCCCCCTCCCCCAAGGGTCCAGGAAGTAGTTTTGGAATCACAGCAGTATTTAACTAAGCATTTTATTTAATTGCTCGCGTGTGTACCCACATCTCAAAACCTGCACTGATCAACCACACTAATTACTGATTAATGGCTGATCTTTCTCTAATCACCCAAATTTGTTTACAAAGCAAGTATAGAAAGCTGAGAAATTGCTCCTCTGTTTAATCGACTGGTTTTTTTTTTTGTTGGATTTTTTCCACAGTTTGATTATTTTAGGAAAACGTGGTTACATTTCTTCATAGCTTTTAAATCGATAGTTCATGGTTAGATTTTAGTTATTCTGTCTATAAAAACCATTATTCATAAACATTCTTATTCTACATCAATAAACCACTCGCGCAGTTCTAAACTACACTACGCTAGGTCCAGTTAGCGCCATTCCTTTTCAGTTGCTCGTCGTATGTAACGACCCGCTATAGCTGTGCTAGCAGAGACATGGTGACCTTCTGACCTTCAAACAGCCTGGGGTGAAGAACCTGACCTTGTGGTTTACAGCAGTCTGAGGGAAGAATTGATTTTGCTGGCAAGACATCCACACTCTTCTCTCTTATCTATTCATTCCTCCTTCACGCTCCCTAAATCAACCCCGCTAAGTGACACTAATACTCAGCGGCTCATTTTAACTGGGTGTCAGACTCGAGCCAACTTCGCCATTAACAGCTTAGCACACCTGCACCACCTCTCTGCATCCTGCCAACATTGCTCGGAATTTCAGACTGGAGTGCAGGAGGAAAGTGGCAGCCATGTTGGCCCTGAACTATGAGTGATGCGGTGTTTGCTGATGCATGGGGTTTTTCTGAGGCGGGTTTGCAGTGGCTAATGGGGACAGTGATGTATAGCGGTGCCAGAGGAGCCCTAGGGAGGGCCACAGTGCCCGTCTGGCACATGGAGGGAGGAGAAAGAGAGTGCTAATTGTACTGACAGGATGACAAGACTTTACACAGGATGTCTTTGGAGAGTGTTCTCTTCATCCTGCAACATGTAGGCACGTGGAGGAACACCTATAGGCTCATCCATCTGTATTTCCAGCAGAGAGTCTCGTTTGCACTTCTGTGGAAGAACAGCATCGCGTAGCTTATCATCCCCCCCGATTCAATTATCCTGATTCAGCTAATTATCAAGCCCTTCATAAGTTTAATGATACTACAGTGAATAAGGTGGCACTCAGTCGTAGAGCTGTTTGAATTAGAAATCATTGTTCTGTTTAGGTGAATGGTGCTTTGCTGAGTTGTTGGCATGATAGTGACAGTTCAGTGTCTTGAAAGCTCTGCTGAAAATGCACTTGACCTCCATGCTATTCCAATCTGTGATTTAGCTATTTTAGCTAAAAGTGATCCTTATTTATATACGGCAAATCCAACCGAATGGTAAACGTTATTCATCCCTATTGAACTTATTTTGAACTCCTTTGTGTTTTTCATTCAGTGCCATGGTATAGCAAATGGCTCATCACACAAAAGAGCATGTGTAACGTAGCAGACATAATTTTGAGCATTTTTTAATTGAGACTCGTAGTCCAAGGCCATCTCTTGTTTTGGTTTGTTTTTTTCAGCACCTGACATTTTACAGACCGTATAATGATACCAATGCTTCACGACAATGACGTTTCTGCAGCGCCTGCAAGAAAATAGAATTTGTTCGAGCTGGAGATACATGGAACTATATTTCAGCTCAACCGATTACTGATAACATAACTAACCAAATGTTTAACCATTTAACGTCAAATCCTTCAACCTTTCCTTACACAATTCCTTAGGAAATGATTACACACAAAATGACTTGCATTTCTTTTGGCAACTCGGGTTTTGTCAGCAGTATTAGCAAAGAAGCTCCTATATAGTTTGTTGCCAACAAAACAATTTTTGTTCTTTTCCCCAAGAATACGCTTTGAGCCTCGTTTATTGTTGCACAGCCTTTTTCCTCTGGCTTTGAAAACTTTCTACACATTTTAAGACACAGTAGAGTATCAGTGGAATTTTATCGCCATAGGAAATGTTAATGCTGAGGATGGAGTGTTTTTTACTGCTTTGCAGGTATAGCTGCTCAATGGAGATTTACGTTTACCTCATTTGGTTGATGCTTTTATCCAGAGCGACTTAGGATTGACACAGGATACAACTCAGCTAATGAGCTTATAACGGTCTTGCTCAAGGACCCAAGAGTGTCGGTGGCTTTGCAGTGTTGGGATTTGAACTCCCAATCTTCTGATCAGTAGCCTAATGCCTTCATCATTGCCCAGTGACTGTATAAACAAGCGTAATGACCAGTTGTTTCTTCCACAGACCACTGAGTCATTGATGTTTTATTTTGAGTTCCCCCCCAAACAATATCCAGAAATCCATCAATGTCCATGGAGTTGCAGTAGTCATTGTCATGGCAAAGAACTGATGTCTCCTAAAGTCCCTGCTTCTTGGTAATATAGACCAGCAGCATTTTAATGTATGAGCAGTTTTAGATTAGACAGTATCAACTGGTTCTCGTGGTCCTACTTGTTTCCTGCTAGACTGCTTGGTGAACCCTACACCACTAGGCTGTGCACAGGGGTCAAATTGTCTTTTGGGTACATAAAGAAATAGTGTTTATTCACTCTCTTGGTTGTCTGGCGCTGTAAAAGTGTCCACTTTAATCCCTGCAGCATTAAAACATGTGCTTGTGTGTCTGTCTGTGTGGGTGGCCCTTGCTACCTGGCTTTACACTCACATAACCTCACACACTCTCAAATGATAGATGCTATCTTTTAATAGCACCTCTCTCCTCTAAAGTATGTGCAAGCAGCCCTTGAAAAGAGCTAATTTCTCTCTTAAGACCCTGCCATCCTGCCGTTCTTGTCCATGATCACTTAATTGCTACGTCATGCCCAGTTGGCAAGCTGCATGCTAAATACGCCGTGGCATATTTTACTTATGTCACCGAGGGTAAATCAGGCATTTTAACCGCCACTTGCTCAATCTTCTGATTGTAGCGATAAGGAGATTAGGCCATTATACATGCAAATAAGCGTGATTTCAACTTATGAAGATCGAGGAGACAGACAGCGAGCAATTTATTTATTTATTTATTTTTCCATTACTAGGATGAACACAAGTGAGGGACTGATTAATATGCCACTGGTGTATTTTAAATGCAATTTTTAAAGCCCAATTTGCTGAGGTGAATTGCGATGACATTTTTATTCTTTTAGTGGAAGATTAGTTTGCTGATATATTTCCTGCATTAGCATCTACTGTTCTGCTTTTTTCAGTATCGCAATCAGGTGCGTCTCACTGCCTTTCCCCTGCCGCTCATTGGGAACTGACTTTTGGGGAAAAAAGTGTGGAACTTTTTTTTGGCTTTGGTTTTGGCTTGGATCTGAACAGAGCCTTGGTAACTCATTGATGCAAACCGATTATGAGTTTGATGGTTGTGAACCTGCAGCTTGGGGGCCAAGAGTACTGCTATTATTTTTAGCCCCAGCCTGGGAGGAATGACATGAAATTTCTATGGCAATACAATGGCCAATAAAAGTAAAGACTGAAAAATGATCTTCCCTGAAGTGCGTTGCTGTATAATGTAATTTTTAAGTCTTACCCTTCTCTGAGAGCCTCTCCTTTCTCCAGCTCCTGAATGACTCCCAGCAGGACTTTGATGGTTTCCTGACTGGAGCTGATCATGTTCTCCATGGCTTGCAACTGTGCTTTTACATCCTTATCCTGATTCACAGGCACTATCTGCTTGCAAGCCATGCTATCCACCTGTAGATTCCCTGTGCCTGGTATTGTCCCTGTTCCAGCCTCACATGTAGGAGGTAGAACAGCAGCAGGTGCGGCAGGTACCGATGCCGCTGCTGCTTCCTCCATAGCCTGTATGGGCCGAGCAGATATCATTCCAGCATGGCACTGCACTTGTGTGGTGCAGCCAGTCCTCGGCAGTGTCTGTGATTGCAGGCCGTTTAGCTGCAGAATCTTTTTGCGCTTGCTGTGTGCTGTCGGGCTTTCCAGACACTCCACCTGTGTTAAGGAGTTCCAAGCTATGGGGCTCGTCACTTTGGAGCTAGAGTTAGGCAGTGTACTGCCATCTCGGTTCTCAGAATTTATTATTTGCCATTTTCCTGAGCGGTCCAGTGACTCTGAATCCCTTTGGAAGCTCTTTCGGTGTTTGCTCTTCACCGTACAGATCTGGTAATTTGATTGGTCCTCTGAGGGACAGGGCAGCAGTGTCCTGTCTGTACATTCTGCAGCGTGTGAGTGGTGCTCTATGGTGGCTATGCACTCATTAGTGTGCATCAAAGCTTTGGTCTTTTGTACCGTGTGAGACGATGTGGCTTCCCTTCCCCCCTCAGCCGCTTTGGCCCTCTTAATATCAATAACAAAGCCATTATCCTGGTCCTTATAGCTTTCTGCTGTAGCCGCATGTTTCACGCTTTGACCCTTTTTCCTCTCCAGTGGGAAAGTCTGGTAGCGTTTCCTCAGGTCCGGAGAGGTCTGCACGCCAGTGCTTTTTGTCACGTTGGGTATGGATCTTCGGGCTGGAACGGTCATGTACTTCCGGTATGCCACTTTGTACGAGACGGGTTTTGCTCCCTGTGCCGCAGCCGCCTGCTCACTCTGGGCCTCACAGATATCCTTGAAGCGTACCTGCAAGGCTTTGTTGCGTTTGCGCACCTGCCGACTCCCATCCGGCGGTCCTTTCACCTCCAGGGCCATAGAGGGTGCTGCCTCAGAGTCCGATTCCGAGTTTGTGAGCATGCATTTACCAGCCTCTTTGCTCACCATGGTTCCTGCCAATGAAAATCACAGAGAACAGAAATTAAACTCCTCTCTACTTACTTCTCTACTGCTCTTCCCTTGGTCTCCCTTTTTATTCCGCTCATCTTGCCTGCATTAATATGAAGGGCAACAATCTCAGAAGTGTTGTCTTAGCCTGTGACTTGTTTCTCATTGACTTTTAACGGGATCTCTTGATCCTTCTCCCCAACTGAAGCCCTCACCATATTTAGAGAATAATGAGATGTCCTGCTGCCACTGAGCCCCTCTTGCATGAGAGAGGAGTAGTTCAGTGATCAAACATTTTCACTATGACCTATTTTTCCTTTGCTAATCTCATTCAGATTAAATATCAGTTAAATATTCACTTCATGACCAAGAACAAATGATAATTTAAGTAAATGTGTGAAATAAAGGGATGTTTGACTACTCAGGAGTTACTAATATTCTCTTATTCTGTTGAAGACCAGTTCTTTATGCTCTTCGGTGACACGGTCAGAAGTTGTCAATTTGCCGTTATTCACACATTCACTTAAGGCTGGGAGTGGGAACCTTATAGAGGGTGAGATGGATGTAGGAAACAGGTAAAGACAAGGCCTTTGTCCTTTCAGCTCTCTTGTTTTATGAGCTCAGTCTCACCCACCAATATCATTAACAGTTTGTAGCTCGAAGCCCAGACAGGCAGGAGCCACACACATACACAAAACCATGAACTCGCCTAGGTACCAAGATAGACTGATGAGAGTACCTGAAGTGAACCAGTAGAAGCAAGATAATCCAAGAGAAAATTTGACATGAAGTGTAATTGTGCATTACATTGAATCGCTTTAAACCTTTTTATTTTACTGTCCTTTTAATTCCAGCGAAAATCATTTTAAAATCATGCAGTGCTTGTTAATGAGCTGCAGAGTTCAGCCAGGTGTGTAAGAGCAGGGAACACAGTAAAATATGCAGAACAGGGGTACTTCAGGGCCATGATTGGAAAACACTACTCTTGAGCAAGTGGCACATATTTGTGCAAGTAGGGAAAGTGCTTTGCTAGAGTGGTCATCATAACGCTAGTGGTTATTGCCTTTTCCATTAATGCAAGAACATCAAGCCTTTGAGAAGCAGCAAGCTGAAAATGCTGCCTGGCTTGGCTTAATTATTTATTTAGTATCGTTGCTGAAATTACTGTGGAGCAGAATTGAATAGACTATGGTCTGGTAAGTGAAGGCCTTGTCTGGTAAGTGTAATCTTGTCTGACTCTGTGGGTGGGAATGATTCCTAGATGTTTCCACTCTTCAGACTGAAACAGACTGCAGCAGTTTTAAGCTTTGGAGACTTCATTCATTGTAACCAACATAACTTTGGAGTTGTAGATCTAGTTTGCTTTCTACCATATTGAGAGACAAATGGACAAGTTACAGTGGTGACCATGGAAGGGACCATCATCAAGTCCAACATAGAGCGCGTTTGATTGACCATTTCGTTAACCAGTTTCAAAACAACTTCAAGATAATTCCAAAACCAGGTCTAACTGAGAACGTGTCAAGTCCGACTTTAAAGGGGGTTGAGGCCAAGTCAAGTTTGAGTCCGTATGAAAGCATGAGTAAGTGAAGACCGAAAACAAAAAATATCCCAATCCTTTTTGGGCCAAGCATTTACATAAATTATTTGGCTTCAGTGTTTGGTGCCAATGTTTACTTGTAAGACTTGATGTACGCAAAAAGAAAAGACAACGCAAACATTATTTTTATAAACTCTTTGATGAGACCAAGACCATATTTCGCAAAAACCCAATGCCTAAGACAGAGACAAGTTAAAGAAAAGTCAACACAGAAACGTGTTGAGACCAGACTTTTTTCCCCCAGCTTGCTTACAGCAGGGGTCTGAGCAGAGAAAGTAGCAAGGTACAAAAACAGCATTTCCATTTATCTACCTGACAGTGGTAAGTGAATCCCCCTGTCTTTTTCTTTGCTAACACACTCAACATGATGCTAAATCCATTGCCAATTGAGTCAAAGATTCGTACCACATGCATTTTCTCCCCTGTTTTCCACTCTGTTCTTAGTTCGTCCATCCTTTTCTGCCAGATAAGTGAACTGGCTTAAAAAGCATTTCTGATCTAAGCATCTGAACACAGTCTCTGACACTTCCCACTGCTGTCTCATGCTCTCCCTCTCCTATTTCATATTCCCATCTTGCTCTCTCCCCATAAATTGTTCCTTTCTAAAGCGAATAGATCACATGCTACCCTTCTTTAAATGGAAACAATAGTCAGCTTCTACATTAGATTAAATCTCCTTGATGATTAATGTCGGAGAGCTCTCATTTTATTGCCCATGCCTCTTTTATATCCTGTACACTCCACAGCCAGTGGAGTGGACTCTAGACGAGACGGGTTTCTTCCTTTGCACATAGGTAAAAAAAAAAAAAAAAAAAAGGAACTTTTTCAGAGTTCTTAAAATGCTGTTTTGAGGAACCTTTTTAGCTCCTACTTCAGGATAGGCACTCTCCCAGCACAATAGGAACTGCGAGTGATGTAATTGGGTTTGGTTGAACACATGAACTAATGCAGCACTGGCAGCAGGTATTTTATAAAATCCTTGTGAAGGGTTAGCTGTGTAAACAACAGCTCTTAATGGTACCATTAAAAAAAAAGGGGTAAGCAAAGCAAAACAAAAAAACCCAAATGAACTGACAGTGAAGTCCAGGCTTTATTCAGCCTATCTGAATAAAATGCAACTCGAATTTGGCACGTTTAAGCAAAATATCCATCCATCCATTATCTATACCGCTTTATCCATCTGGGTCGCGGGGAAGCTGGAGCCAATCCCAGCATTTTTGGGCGAGAGGCGGGGTAC
>JAQQZR010000006.1:16323270-16341020 GCA_030068235.1 Notoglanidium macrostoma | reverse complement strand
TGGGTGACCCGGGGATCGAACCCAGGACCTTCTTGCTGTGAGGCGACAGTGCTAACCACCGCACCACCGTGCCGCCTAAGCCAAATATAAAAACCTTAATAATTCACATTGACATGTTAGATAAACATATTTTAAGCATATTTCACCAACAATTTTCCACCTCAAATTTGCATTTTATAATGTGAAATAAAGAATTTCTTGTGAACATTTAACACTTCCTGGTCTCCCCATTCTACAGCGCGGTGGAATGATCCGTTTCTGTAGAAACATGCGACCATGGACAAGTTTAAATCCTGATGTTGATAGTTTTCTGTTTTCTCAGGAACGCAAGAGCACTGGTGGAGAAGATTCGAGTTCATAATAAAACAAACAACAAACGAGTGACGTCGCCGTAGCTGCCAGCGGCTAGCTTACGTCACTTCTTCATTCCTATTGGCGGTGCGAATGCAAGCAGAAAAAAAAGTCCCCGAGGGTATGTGGTTCTCAAGGGTAGTTCTCGGACATATGTAGTTCTCTGGTCACCCCAAGCGTGAAAAGCAGGGAACATTACGTTTAAAGATTTCCCTCCGCAGGAATGACGTCCCTTCGCACATCTGTTGCGGAGAAGCCCTCGTTCCAAAATCCTTTCCTATCCTAAGCCTTATTTTCATTGAGCAAGTCATCCTGCAATGCTGCTTCTGAAAAATGGTATAGTACAGTGCGGGTTCTGGACATTGCAGAAGCAGCACTAATCCGGCTTTAGCTCTGGCCTTTGCTGTGTTTATCTATTTCAATCTGGTGCTTCTCTTCTTTAACTCTGATTAGTGAGGCTTTCAGGACTGCCATGCCGGCTAATAATGTGAATATTTTTTTAAGAAGTGATGGATGAGTGAATGGCTTTGATGTTTGTTTGGTAGCTTGTATGTTTGTGCAATATTAAAGCCAGTGTTGGAAAGTAGATTTTAAATTATTTACACATTACTGTAGGGGGGGAGGCTGTGTTTGTGTGCCCGTGTGTGTGTATGTGGGTGTTGGACAGAGTAATAGTGATTGCTTTGGCCATCACTGGAGCGTTCTCCGAGGCATTAGCGTGTCAGTTAATCGCTCTCTAATGCTGGAAGATGCCCGAGTCCTTCTTAAAAGTGTGCTTTAGCTTCTTGGGCTGCTCACTGATTGACGCACATTACAGACTGGACACTTGAGAAGCATGC
The DNA here is from genome assembly GCA_030068235.1 of Notoglanidium macrostoma. NCBI lineage: Eukaryota > Metazoa > Chordata > Actinopteri > Siluriformes > Auchenoglanididae > Notoglanidium > Notoglanidium macrostoma. Next base: position 16,339,830 of record JAQQZR010000006.1, on the reverse strand, counting down.
TGCTCGTTACTTGCTGCTGACGATTTGTTCGTTGTCTTTCCTTCCATTAGAAGTAATGTGTCAGTGTGTGTTCCTCTTGAGGTGGCGTTCTTTTGTGGTTTGAGCAGAGGTTGGAGACGTTTTCTCTTACAGTGACCCCTGTAGACCCCATCACACCAGAGCATCTTGCTTGATTAGCGATACTTCCGCAAACATTGCGTGTCTCATATTTGGTGCCTGTGGTAGGCTTTGCTAGGTTGGGAGCAGAATGCTGGAAAAGATGGGGGGAGGATAATAGCGGGATATTTTGCGTGTGCGTTTGTGTGTGGCATGGGTTAGACTTCGCATGCTCTGCCTGAGAGTCAGTGCTGAATGTTAAAGCATGCCACATGGCCAGGGGCAATATGCAATGCCGTCTCATTTGAGTCATTGTGGAATAGAAATGAAACACACCAGGGAGCTGTATGTGCTCTTTTTGCATGCACTCATCCACATGCACACTTGAATAAGGTGGGAAATATTATTTCAGCTGAAACATCCTGCTGGGCTTTTTCTCAGGGTTTTACCAGCACATTTTCATAATAATTCAGTTGGAAAAAAGGGCATAATGGATCAGTTAGTGTGTTATCAAGTGTCTTCTTGCTTAACTGATCACCATCTGTCAAAGTCAGGAGGGCGTGGCAGACTGTGTGTGTCTCTCTCTCTCTCTGTTACTCTCACTCTCCCTTTCTCACTCTCTCGTATACAGGTGCAAAGGAGATCTGATTAGTAACGGGGATGAGGGTCGACCACTTTTTTCCCCCCATCATTTTGTTATTCTCTCACTTTCATTCTCTGGATTCTGGCTCGTCTCTTTCTGTTTACCTGAGTAGGCCTCATTGTTGCTCTCTCCCGTCTCCTACTGTCTCTGATTCTCAGCTGTGTGGAAGTGAAATGAAATGTGTAGCAGGAGCAGCCCCCTGCAGCGTGCCTACTCAAAATGCAGCCATTTCATCCCCCTAACGAGAGTGAAGCACAGATGAGCAAAGATAATGAGGGCGATGATGATGGGGATAAGTGAGAGGTGCACTAATGAAAGACCGAGCGATGTGGATTAACGGAATCAAAAGTAGAAGGAGAAGTATGGTGGTCTTTCGTTATGGACCAAGTGCGGTGTTTATGGAGGAAAGCAGTCTAAAGAGCCGAGAATCAGAATGAGCCGTTGACTCTTCTACACCTTGATGATACTAACTGAGCTCTTCAGCATGGTGTGTAAATCTGATCTAAAGCCTTTATGTGATGAGTGCAGGTGATAGGATAGACACTGCCTGTGGGTTTGGTTTAAGTTGTCACCTAGCGGAAAAGAGGCTAGTCTGGGATTGATTGGATTTGGACTTGTGATCTTGACTGAGTCGAGATGGAAATATCTTTCAGTTAAAGGCATACTGAGCTCCTGAGTGGCACAGAAGTCAGAGATTTCTCTCTACTGGCATTGATCTCGCATAGTAACACCAACATGTAGCGTGAAACAGTGATGCTTGTGATAATCATCAATCTGCAACCTGATCACCTCACGTCATCTCACTTCATCTCCAGTTCTTTCTTTCTTTCTCTGTCTTTTTCAGTGACACTTCTGTGGGTGGAAATGCCTTATTGATAAGAGAGCTCAGAGAGAAAATGGCCAGATTGCTTTGAGCTGCCAGGAAGGATACAGTAACTCATATGATCACTGTTTACAACAGCGGTGAGCAGAAAAGCACCTCGGCGCGCACAGAACATTGAACCTTGAGGTGGATGAGCTACAACAGCAGAAGACCACATTAGGTTCGCTCCTGTCCACCTAGAACAGGAATCCGAGGCTATCATGGGCACAGACTCAGAACAGCTGAAGACTAGGAAAAAAACCACATGGTCATTTTCCAGTTTCCAGCTGTCCAGTTTGGGTGAGTCTGTGCACGTAATAGCCTCAGATTCCTGCTCTTGGTGGACATGATGTGGTCTTGTGCTCTTGTAGCCGATCAGTTTGATGTGTCGTGTGTTCTGAGACGCTCTTCTGCTCACCATCGTTGTAAAGAGTGCTTATTTGAGTTACTATGGACTTCTTGTCAGCTCAGACCAGTCTAGTCATTCTCCTCTGATCGCTCTCATCAACAAGGTGATTCAGCCTGCAGACCCTCCACTCTCCAGAGACCATTGTGTGCGAAAATCCCAGGAGATCAGCAGGCTCTGAGATGCTTAAAGCCAGACCATCTGGTAGCAACAACCATGTCACAGTTAAAGTCAGAGAGATCACATTTTCCCCCATTCTGATGTTTGATGCGAACATTAACTGAAGCTCTCGACCTGTATCTGCATGATATTTATGCACTCAGCTGCTGCCGCATTACTGGCTGATTAGATAACTGCATAAACGAGCAGGTGTTCAAGTGTTCCTATAAAAGTGGCTGGTGAGTGTGTGTATAGATATATACGTAATTCCATACTCCAGGGTATGCACGCACTGCGTTCTGCGCTTCAGTATGCTGGATTTAATAACAAACAGGCTTAAATACAGCCTCCGCTTTTCTCATTTTATTCTGCCTATTGCAGAGTTCCACTAAAGGTTGAAGCCTCAATCATTTGTCTTCTGAAGCACTTGAAGCCACCATGTCTTTTACAAATGGTGATCACGCCATGCTTACTCGCTCTCATTCGTTACCATGATCTCGGACATCCCGGATTGCGGTCATTCTAACCGTCAGGGGTGAGAATAAAACCAGATCAACGCCTGTGTTTCATTTCAAAGCCAATGTGCTGCAGGTCGGAGCCGAATCCACGCATCCTGTCACTTTATGGCTTGATTGGACATCACAGGTACTACGTGCTACAAATCCTGGCAGCACGATGTTACCTGATCCATGCCAGCCATGTTTTCCTGAGGGCAGACCTTCATATGTGTGTTTATACACACGGCCACAAGCGCACACACTGCACAATGATTAGGTCTCAGGTGCGCTTGGGATCTCTTTAGTATGCTATATACATCTCTGTCTCTCTTTAAACCTGTCAGAGTGCAGGCAGAGGAAAAAGGTTCTTAATAAATAAACCCATTACCACATGAAAGCCAACATCTGGCCAGGGTGAACACATCAGTGGTGGGCGACGCCTGTGTGTGTGTGTGTGTCTGTCTCGGTGCATGCGTGGGCGAGAGAGAGAGTCCTCAGCGTGGGGACTGGAGAGGTTTCCTGCTCTTTTTTTCACTGATCTTAGTCTCACTTCATGTGGGCTGCTTCCTACATGCCACAAAGTGCCATGCTCTCTCCTGTGAAATGATGCTCTCTGTAATATGCAACTATCGTTTCTTTTTCTTTCTTTCTTTTTTCTTTTTTTGGAAAACCACTTTCTCCTTTTGTGATTTTTCTTTTCCCTTCTCCGTCTCGTTGGCCGCCTCTCCGGGGCCGACGTTATCTGGATTATGAGGTTAGAGGTCGATATGGTGGAAGAGACGTGTGATGAGTGCAGTACACTGTGAACGAAGGACGATCGGTTTTTGAAGGGGACGAAAGATAAAAGCTCTATTTCTCTCTGCCATGTATACAAGTGCACTTCGTTGTGTGTCCGTGGATATATATGAGGCCCTAGTTTGTGTGTTTGGAGGACATTAGGCATGACAGATTTGTTGCATTGCTCCTTGAGTGCACTCTGTGCTTCATGGCAGCGCATAAATCTGGATTACTCATCAATTAAAGAGTCTTCATCCAGAATACACACACACACACACACACACACACACACACACACACACACACACACACGTGTATAAGCATTCCCAGCATGCATAGGTTAGAGGTACACCCTGATTGGTGCGGAACGCATCTCTTGTTAACAATTTTTTTTTTTTACTGTAGGAATATCAGCATTGCTGGGAATGTATGTGAACTGCATTTAAATGAATTCCTGCCGTGTTGAGTGAAAAGCTGCAGTGCTTTTTTCTTTTTTTTTCCCCCACTTAATCCATCCCCAAAACAGGTATATACTGCTACTCATAAAGCAGGCATTCCTCCAGTCACAGACTTTCATATAGTCATTCTCTCATGATCGTGATCACGCTCCCCATGGTCACGTTCTCTGTTTTTCGATGCACTTTTTTTTTCATTCTCACGCTTTCGTTAACCCCGTTTCATCCCCGCCGGAAAATAAAAAGAAACGCTCGCCTCTCAACTCTCTCCTGTCTGATTTCAGAGACATCAAAAATATACGGAATTGCTTTAAGCAAACTTTAAAAAAAGGATTATTTCCTGGTAGAATTGGCACACTGGGCAGTCAAAGCAGTGTGTAGATGATTTGAGAAGATAGAAAGACTCGGTGCTGCACATGAAAGATGAGGATTAAACTCACCTCCAGATGCGGGTCAGTGACGGAGCTGAGGCAGAGAGCGCCGCTCCGGCCAGCGCATGTCCTCTCTCTCGTGCGTGCTCTCTCTCTCTCTCTCTCTCGCGCTGTCTCTGTCTCTGTCTTGCTCTGGCTCTCAGTGCAGGAGGCTTCGGACAGACGGAGCACACGAGGAGACGAGAAAGGGCAGACGAACGCATGGGAGAGACGGAAGAGAGGCTGCCATGCTGTGAGTCGCGCAGAGGACGCACGCCGCTCGTTTGTCACTTCATCTCCACCTTTACACATCCACAAAGACAGAGATTCCAAACACAGAATGGTCTACGACTCCAGTCTGATATGCCGTTGTGTCTGTGTGAGCAGTAGTCACACACACACGCACACCCCCACACTCACACTCATGTACATTCGCAGCAGGGACGGGATGCAGTACAGAAGTCCGGCTCTTAGCGACGGCATGTGCAAGAGATTCATCTTGTGGCTGCAGCGCCGCACTCTCTGAGAGGCTGTGTGTGTGTGTGTGTGTGTGTGTGTGAGTGTGTGTGTGTGTGTGTGTGTGTGAGAGAGGGGGGGAGTGATTGAGTGAGAATGAGAGGAGGAGGAGGAGGAGGAGGGTGGGAGGATTGTGCCTTGTGCGTGTTTTTGTATTTTTGAGTGGAGAGCTTTGCCGAGAAAGTCCAGCTTTTTGTGCTTTGGATATTAAACTTTAATCCAGGACATGATTGTGTATTACATTTACTTCTATTTTAAGGATATTTTTTCATGAATATTGTTTGTCTTACGATTTAAACAAAAAAAAAAAGTTTTTTCCCCTCCTCATTGCACCTGATACATTCTAGTTAGAATGTAAGGAATAAAACATTGGTACTCTGAGAGGAAAATGATCCTGGCCCGACATGAAGCGCTACCACTCCATTGTGGATTATTTACCTGTAAAGGCATGTGGCCTAATACCACAGCAATTTACCAACGATTTCAATGTTTAGATTTATTAATGAACAACACATTGTGCCTCTTAACCGTTGCATTTAATTTACACCGAGTCCCTGTTCACACTGCATTAACATGCGTCCTGGATGATCAGGTCAGAAGTGGACAGCTCTAAGTGCAGGTGTGTACGGGGTCAAATACCTACCCAAAGATGCAATGAGATCCGAAAATGTATTGACTTCGATTACTTGGATCGCATGCAGTGGTGTTCTGGGCTGCGTATGGCTAAATTCGTACAGCAGTGTTTGCGCACGTGTCCTGGGCCGCGCTGAAGAACTGCCTACACAACTGACGTACGCACTCAGTCTAACGCACTTAAAGTGCGACAACAGTCAAACATTTAACGTTAAAGCGCGAATTCTTCTTCTTCATCTTTCTGGCACACTAGGCCTTGAACGTCATTGCTGCCTCCTGCTGGTTAAAAACAACAACGCATTTGGTCTTTACCCATGGAAATGATGTACGTGTTTATTTGCATATAGAAGTGAGATCCGGTCACAAGTGTTTACTCGGGGTGCATGTTCTAATGTCAGGTGTGAACTGACATACATCGAGCTGTCCGCTTGTGACCTGATCACCCAGGACGCATGTTAATGCCAGGTGTGAACAGGGCCTTACGTTATAGCGCTCACCAGCCTCAGTTTATTTCCTTTCTCTTGAAGTTAATAAGGCACAGAATAAATAAATACCTAACTGTTACAAAGTGCTGGCACCGGAGACTCCTTCCATAAACGTGCGTCACCATGACAACAGATGTAATTATTCGTTGTATCACGGAGTATCCACCATAAAGCGTTCTTGCTGAAGAAATGATAAAGTATTGGAATGAGTGCGTTAATACCAACATGTCAGTTGAAATACTTTCAGAACTGCTATCAGACCTGCTTTCATAGATAATTAACTAATGCTTCCTGTCCAATCAGCTACATTTGTATGAAGCTTATACGCGTGTTCTTGAAGGATACAGTAAGTATCATAAATGTTAGACTATGTCGTGTTTGTGCTATTATAACAAATTTGGCCTAAATATCAGGCTGTATAGACCATCACTAAACAGGTTAGCTATTTACAAATTGTGTCTTCAGTGGTACTTTGACGCAGTTTCCATTTTTTTTTTGTTGTTGTTGTTGTTGTTTACAGTCATTTTCACTACCACCATTCAGATCGTCTTGTATAAAATTTACATATAAACAGGTGGATAAACACTCCACTGCAGACACTTGCTTCTGCCTTTCTCTGTTTCCTGCCTCTGCTTGCCCACACACACACACACACACACACACACACACACACACACACACGCACACGCGCGCACACATCAGCACGATCTGCAGGCTTTGCATTCCCATTCAACTGTTTAACACTTAGCTGAAGTAGAAGTGGAAATGATTTGTGTTGAGTATGGATAAAGTTTGTGTGTGTGAATACGCGTATGCGCTTTCCGTGTGCCGTCGTGATGATGGTGCTGACGAGACGTGAGACATTCTGCTGAGAGCAGCCTGTCAGCAAACTGCTGCTTTTCACCTCTCAGAGTTTGACCCTGATTCATTACCACGTGTTTTTATACTGCTATAATAACGGCTGGTATCTGTTGCTTTATTCTCAGGTCGAATGAATGGTATGGAAAAATGTCCACACTTGCGTTTAAGTAACGCAGCCGGAGGACGTCTTTAGTAATTACGATCGACTCGCACAGATAATCGATGTCTGTATAAGTCATAGAGATGGGAGTGCGTTCGTAATTCATGGTTGTCACAAAAAATTCTTTGCGCATTGGTTATGCCTACTTTTTATAGAAACTGAATGTTTTGTCTGTTATAATAAGCGCTTGTTGTAGGAATTGTGGTCACATGACCATAAAATGTATGTGAGAACACAGTAACTTGGCTTAGACCACAAGTCCTTTTAAATGTCAATTACGTTTTTGTCACGAGTTTTCAAACTCTTGCGCTGGTGTTGGTAGGACACAACAGAAAAGAGGGAGCGCTTTATACACTGGAGTGTCTTTATACTGATAAAATGCATTTGCAGTTAAAATGCAGTCTGTTAAAATTGAATAAACTAATAAGTTGAAGAAAAAAACACATTACCCCACCTCCCAAAATAAAACTAGTCCAATATGATTGGCTTTAGACTGCAAAGAAGTCTTTGCTACCGGGTCGTACCTTAGCTGGTTTAGTTCATGAGGAGTTTAAAAGGATAGTTTGGCAAGAATCAAAGTAAAAAAAATCTAATTTGCACAATTTCCCCCTTGGACATGTAGAAGACTAGCTATGTCACAGCTGCTAATTAAAAACAAGGATCTTTGGAACAATAATTTTGTGAGCAATTTTAGAGAATCGGTATTTATTTTCTGCTTGCTTGTTTGTTTGTTCTCCCATCGCAAAATCTGTGCTTCTGCGAAAAATCTAGCTAGTGTTTTTTCCTTACGTTCATTTTCAAATTTTTTTTCGTACCACTTGCTTATTCTTCTTGCCCCAACTCCAAGGTTCAGCTTCAGTGACAGCCAAGTTTTCCAACCGTGTAATATGTTGATGTTTGTTTCTTGATCGATTTTTACACTTAGATAACCTAGAAATGTAATCAATCATGATTCTTCTCCTGACTTTTATCCAATATTGCAATATTACAGGTCTTGTTCATTTACAGCAGTTTGCCATAATGTTCCTGGCTCCTGGTGTAGCCCGCATATTCCAAACAGCGACCTCGGACCTTTACTGAACATTTCTCTCAAATCCATTTTTACTTACTCAGATTTTTTGCAATAACGCTCATCTTCTGGGGGGGAAAAACGCAGGTTTCAAAATTGTAGTGCTTCATGCAACAGACTATTGCTGCCACTCTTAAAAGGTTTTGTGTGATGTGTAGTTGTACAATAGAGTTGTACAGTTATAATGCTTTTCTTCCTTTTAGCCTTCAGGAATATATAATGCCAGGTACTTAGCCGATGCGTGGGAGCGTCACAAAAATATGCCAAAATTGGGATGCATTGACGCCTTTTTTTTTTTTTTTTTTCTCCTCTCCCCGTTCTGTGCATGTGTATGTGAGAGGTTTGTCATTTTGTGCATCCTTTTTCTTGGCAAGTCATGTTACTCAACACAGACACACACCCTGCTGTGTAGCACATGCTGAGTGCAGTCTGTCAGTCTCCACATCGAAAGTGCTGCGTAACCGTGTCACCAGTCTCCCAGAGCTGTCACTACACTGAGCTCACAGTGGCCTAAAGCCAATATTTACTTACATCTTGGATGCTCTTTATATCTGTATGTATATGTGAGAGGCAAACTGCCAAATGGTGACTATATTTCCATTGCTGGCTGCACATCACCTGAAGAAATGGCCATCCTATGACCAAGAACTCAGGAGGTCCAATTCCAATTATACTTTCTAATGGAAGGAAAGGAATGCTAAAGTGTTTTTCTGATTCATATCTATAAACTCCGTATCACAAGTGTGGAGGGCTGAGGAAATCCGGCTGGTGTCGCGGCGGCTTAGCGGACAAATTTGGCTTTTGGCCAGAATTCAGATTTTCTTTGATACGTTTACTTCAAGAAAACATAAATTTACATTCCGCCAAAATTATGTAGAAATATCTTTTATTTAGTTTCCGGCTTTTTCTAGGTTTTCTGCAAAGATCACTTTAGCTAAATATCAAACCAGTTTACCGAAGGTCTGTTTAACAACATAAGTCTGCCTACAGATGTTGATTGCTAGCTTGCTAATATAAATGATTTGCCTATTCATGCAGAATGGACTCTTGAAACGCTCAGAATCGTTAAACACCTGGAATCGTTAAAGTCTTCAAAAACGTGGAATGGAATTTTGCGTGCTCAGAATTTTTTGAAATGTTTGGAATCTTAAAACGAAGAATGGAAGCTTAGTCTTTGGAAACCCGAAATGATCAGCGCCTGAGCTCTTTAAATGCTGGATAACCTTTAACGCCTGGAAAACTTAAATGCAGAGTGGACTCTTGAAATGCCTGGAATCTTTTAAAACCCGGAGTGGAATCTTGACATGCTTGTAATCTTTAAATCCAAGGAGAAATCTTGAAATGCTTGGAAGCTTTACATGCTGGAAATCGTTAGATGTGGAGTGGAATCTTGAAATGCTGGGAAAGGTTAAATGCAGAATGGAATCTTGAAATGCCTCGAATTTGAAAATGCTTGGACTCTGTCCATGCGCTGAATGATTACATGCTCAGAGTCTTGAATGAAGTAATAGGAGAAACCGAAGAAAAAAGGCATAACTGAAAACCTTTACTCCAAATGCAATCATATGGATATATGGATGGAATCAAATGGATGAGTGGATGAATTCAGGAACCGTCTATATACTTGAACTGTAAATATAGAGTAAATTGGTTTCCTTAGTAGAGGGAAATGAGAATACTTGTCTGTGGTACTCGTCCAAAAACGGCAGATATGGTATGTAGAGCTGAAGCTGGAGTTTTCGAGTCTTATTTATTTGTTGGCCATGCCTGTTGTAAATTAGATTCCGAGCACTGTGTTAGCAGTCTTCATTTTCTGGCACATCGTGCGGTGGGCCTCTCGCTCCTCCTTACAGAATGAGTTTACTTTTACAGAGGTTACACCGGAACAGTTTAAATAATAGATTAGACACCCAGTGAATTATGAATCTTTGTCTACTTAAACAGCGATTTAGCTGTTCATGCGGGTTTTCCTGTTTCTCTTAGTAGATTAAGACAAACCGAAAAACGGACACTAATATGGAAAAGTCATTAAGGCAACACTTAATGAGGGAGCTCTTAATAAAGAAACCTATTACACTAAATGCATTGTGTCATTATGTTTGCTTGTAAGCAGCTGAGTGTGATGTGAGGCAGAAAAGGAGGAAGACAGGTGTGTTTTTGAGATATTAAACACTTTCCCAACCTCTCAGTGGCTTCTCCAGAAGTGTGGATTCCATATTTGTGTGTGCGTGTGTGTGTGTGTGTGTGTGTGTGTCACTTTGCCCTCGCACCGCTCAGACCGAAAGTGCCGAGTCAGGATGCAAAATGACATCAACTCTGTCCTTACCATGCGATAGCGCACATGCATACGCATGCACACACACACGTGCGCGCACACACACAGAGGAACTTCTACATGCATTGCCTTCCAAATTTATCCTTCATTTGTGTAATTACAAGCTTAAACCAATGCAAAAAAAAAAATTCTTTTCTTTATGTAATCTTTTGTTGCTTAAAATGTGTGCTTTGCCTTATTAATGTTTATTTATGATCTGTGTATATAGTGAAACCCAACCATTTCCGAAGAGTTTTGTTTGGCCATGGATAGTTTCACTGTGAAGCTGCAGCAGATCCAGACATCTTTTCAGAGCAGCCAGTACCATCACTAGTTGACAGTCTCGCATTGTTATATAGTGTTCCAGTCTTGGGTGGGCTATTTATTTCACTCTGAGGAGCGTTCAGGCAGTGGACGTTCAGCATGCGTTCAACAAGGTGGTGGTTTTACAGAATGGAATTTCTGATCTTGCATTTGATGAGCTCTGCACACAGCAAGGTTGTCACACTCACCAAAACTTTACAGCAATGCAGTCTGTCTCGTTACTCCTACGCAGGCCTTAGAGACTAGATTTTTAGGTGCAAGTGCTTATATAGCTGCTACTTATAGGTGACTAGATGTTTTAGGCTGTTTTGTTGGAGGCTGAGAGATTCCGTTGTCCTTGTTTACTTGCAAAATAAGACCGTTAAATAATTAAGGGACCGGATGAATAGATATAACGTTTCCTGTCCCTCGTGTCTTATTTGTTTATTTTCCTCCTTTCTAAATATGCAAATGTAGACAGATGGAAAGCTTGCATCCTATAGGTCCTATATTAATCCTATATGTACTTTTATTTTTAATAAATGTTCATTGGAATCCTCTCTGGTCACTTTTGTAACAGTAAACGACATTTTCTTGACGCTTTTGCTGAAGTTGGTCACGAGACATTAATTAGGCTCATAAGGCAGAACTCGCACAGCATGCCTCCTCGAGATGTCACGCCCCATCAGCTGTGTATAAAAACTAGCCACTCTTCCTCTGCACATAGTCAGGGATTCCCAAGCAAGAAGGAGCATCCTCTTCTTTTTTTTTTTTTTTTTTTTTTTTGGTGGTTTTTTTTTTTTTTTTTAAAAACCCATTTCCTTAAGAGCACACAGTTACCATGGAGATGTGCCTGGATGTACAACGCTGATTAAGTGAAGCGATGCTACTAGAGAGGATGCGTGAGCCCTTCTCCACCCGCCTCTCTTAGGATTTCAGTGACAGAAATGCTGGCATCAGAAAGAGACAGAAAAATATTGTCTTACTAATACCAGTGGCAGACTCTCGCATGTCTGTTCACACACTCCCACATTCAGACAGAGAGTGATTAATCTCTTAGTATGCTCTATCTCTCTCTCTCGCGCACACGCTCTCTAACATGCACCTCCTGATCGATGTGATTTTGTTGTCATGTACTTTGCAATGGAAGGATTTCATTAATCATACTGTCTTTGCTTATATTTCAAGCAGTATTGATGACTGCTTTTTGGTTGGCAATTTGCCAAAGTGTCTATGTCCTAGATTAGCCTGCTACTATTTTGAAACCTGCCTGAGTTTTAAATATAGTGTTAGTAAATGTAGCATTAGGTGAGTATTAGTGAGTGTAAGGGATGAGGATAAGGTAGTATAGTGTTTGGTGAGTAAGGGATAATGATTAGAGTATAGCAGTGTAGTCTTTAAGTGACTATAAGGGTGTATGGTGTATGTACTGGGCCATGTGGTGTGTTGAGTCTGCTGATGATGTGTCTAGTTTAAGGAATGTGTGCTCGCATCAGCATAAATACTCATCCCAGCCCTTCAGATCACCTCTCTGATGAAGAGGAGTCCTGAATCTCAGCCGCGCCTCCCCGCTTGATTTTATTCCTCTTTTGTTTCTGGTAAGAGCTGTCACGCAGAGCTCGTTTGTGCCTGTCTGTCAGATAAAGAGCCAGATAATTACAGTCAGTTTGTATTCTGTGGCTCGGGTAGCTTGCTAATGATATTGGTGATATACAGCGTCTCACTTTAGAGCATGTCTTCAAAATTAATTCCAAAAGAAATTATGCCTAATAGGTTAGTAAATCATTAAACATGCATGCAATAAAATAAAAGCATAAATGTCCTCTTGTGATGAGCTAATCACTCACTGTGCATCATGGTCATACACAGAACGTGAATGTCATTGTGTTGCTGATGCACTTGGGTGTGGCGGAAATATCTTTGGGGTTTTGTGCACAACAGTGAAGGCAGGAACCTGGTGAAGGATGATGTAATTGTAAAAAGGGAGCAGAGTTTCCACTAGACTTTGGAGCATTGCTGTGGGGATTTGTTTCGATTCAGCCAGAAGAGCGTTGGAGAGATCAGGCACTGACGTCGGGCGAGGAGGGCTCAGTTCGTCCTACAGGTCGAAGTCAGGGCTCTGTGAAGGACACTCGAGTTCCTTGGCAGACCTCGTCTTCGTGGAGCTTGCTTTGTGCACGGGACATTGCCATGCGGGAACAGGTTTGAGCCCTTTAATTCCACTGAAGGGAAATCTTAATATTACCGCATATAAAGGCATCCTATACAGTTGTGTGCTTGCAACTTTGTGGCAACAGTTTGGGGAAGAACTACATATGGGTGCGATGGTCAGGGGTCTACAAGCTTTTGGCCATCTAATGTATGTTTAGTTGCACCAATAACCAATTAAATCAGCTCCCAGTGACAGAAATGAGCAGCCAATTGAAACAACCTTTGTCTGTGTTCACGTCTGCGATCCTCTGGGAGACGGCATTTATATCACCTGTTCTCTCATCTTTATGTGGGCAATAAATTTGCCCAGTCTGGTATTGAATCTGTTTTGTTGGACATTTTATCGATTCCGTTCCAGCCACATTGCCATGCCGACTGTCTAATTTACATTCAACACCCACATCTAATTCGTTTGTTCATTTTTGTTAAGGTTAAACTAGTACATCTTGTTTTATTTACATTTAATTGAAGTAGACTGGTTAAATTGAAGAAATGAAAAAGGGACATTTAAGGCCATGCTTAAAGTCAGGATAATACCATTTTGGCAGTGCGTTTGCTCTAAGAGGCAGGGGCCTGCAGGCAGTAAAATTATACGCTTCCACTAACATCAGCTGGTGCTTTCGTTTCCAACCATGAAAAAATTAGGTTACATCTGGTGGGAACTAAAGACCAGAGTACTTGACCACTATTAACAAACCATCCACTATTGCATCCTCTCTGGTCGACCCCGTGGCCTGCCGCAGAACCTCCTATTCCCATTATTTCTTCCCCTCAGATCTAAATCCAGAGCTAAGAGGAGGCGGAGTAAATTTCACTATTGGCTTTGTGAGACGCTAGCTGGTTGTTCGAGCGGGTCAATGCGGATTTACAATCCTTGTACACCGGGTGTTGCCGCATTAGTCTGGTTACGGAGTGTGAATCGGCACAAGATCTGGTTTATTTCCTCACTGCACATAATTACACAAACCAAAAAGGAAGCGCAAACATTTTCTGAGGAGTTTGCGGAGCTGAAACGCACGTCAGATTCCTTCATTTATTAGTCAGAGATGTTGTAATGAACAAATTAAACATTTACCAAGTGCACGTAGAAATCATCATCGCCGAGTCACAGAGAACATGGAGCTTATGTTCTATAAATGACCGGATTATTAGGTAAAGGACTAATTTATAACGTTTTGTTCGTCACATCCAGTGTTTATTTTCTGCTTTTGCTCGGTGGGCCAGATATCCAGGTTTTCACAGCACTTGAGCTCAGTCCTCACCAGCTGTGTTCTCACCTGCCTAAACAAAGCACACCGAAGTAGAGAACACACCAGGGTGCAATTCATACAGAGTAAACACTGCATATGTGAAATCGCCCTCAGCGTACAGGAGAGGCGCCGAGTCCAATTCTGCTGAAATACACTGTGCATCGGCTCTCAGCAGATGGAGAGGGACTCACTTTTTTTAATCATAGCTTGTTTGTGTGTGTGTGTGTGTGTGTGAGAGAGACAGAGAGAGGAGAAAGCAGGAATATCCTCATGTTTTGCCTCCTCTGAGCTATGTAGGCCATTCCTAATTATCACTGCAGGATTCACTCACAAACGGAACAAAAGCGGAACAATTCAGGAAGAACCGTGAACAAAAAAATAACAACCATGTCAGTTCTAATGCTCAGGGTTTACAGATCTTGCTGTCAGCATCTGAAAGCCTCTTTGCCTCTCTGGAATGTTCTGTCACCTTTTGCATGCAGCGTTATTGCCAGAAATACAGCAGAGATGAGACACAGATGAGCACTGTGGGGGTGTTATGTAAAAGGGAAAAAAGTTGATGAAATATTAAGAGAGGCAAAGGCTGCATTGCACAAGTTTAACCTTGCGTTTAACAATGTATATGGATCTACACTAGACAAACTTTAGCATTTATTTTATTTATTTTTCCACATCACACCCACTCTGGTTATCCACCACTACTACCACGTTCAATAGAAAATCCCGGTCTCCTTGTGTGTCTGTCTGTCTTCTGACCTACCAAACTACATAATCATCAATCCAACCAGCTATCCAACCGTTATCCCACCAACCTATCTGTCTATTCTTCTCTTCTGTCTGTCTATTTATAGGTCCATCTATGTACCTTTATGAAAAATGCTTTTGGCTTTTGTGTGTTCAAAAGAGAAAGAGATTGTTCTGACTTTATTGGAAATGCTGGTAATGGACAATTACTTGCTCAAGCGTGGGTCCATGTGTCACAGCGGAGACATGCGGCGATAATGCACCTTTATTCCCACTGTTCATAATACTGTAGCCATTATTGTTGCAGTTCTCTGCCCTATTTTTTATTTTCATGCTGCTCCATGCACTGATTGGTCTCCTGTTAATAGCATGTAATATCATCACCTTCCCACTTTAATATTTGGGAAAGAACAGTTTTTTATTATGGGCCCGTCGGGCCCAGCCTCCTGCATTAATTACACCCGGTAGAAGGTGTTCTAACCTCCTCCCCCTTTCTTCTTGTTCCCCTTTGCTTTTGGCTTCTTTTACTCTCGCATTAGGCTAGGACATGTATCCCTTCTGATGGGAAGAACCTTCATCCTGTGCAATCTTTATCTGTTATTTACAGCAGGAGTGAAGTAGCGGTTGCCATGGGCATTTTCCTTCCTCCGCTCATTAGTCGCCTCGCCGAAATAGTATGTGGAGATAATTGTGAATGCTGAAAAGTTATATAAACCTGCTGTGCTGTTCCCTGCGTTTGTTTGTCTCACATTATTACCATCACTTTAGTGTCCTAGGCAAATTTCAGTCCTCCGTCCACTGAGAAAGCTGTTCAGCGTTATTGCTGTTCCGAGACACGAAAATCAAACCGTCATTATGTTTGGATGAGCGAGTCCGATTCTCTGGACCACATCCTGCGAGAGTGTGTCATGGACTTTTAAAGATTTGTTGTTGCTAGGGTCAATGTGTACTGGACAGATTGATGAGCGCTGGGCTGGTTGTGTTCTTGACAGACAGCTCTTTTTGTAGCAGCTTATCGCTTGTACCAGCACTTTCAGTGTAAGACATTCCTCTGCCTTTTAATGAGCCTCCTTTCTCTCTTTCTCCATTTGTTCCTTGTTATCTACAGGGCAGTTTCGTGGCGAGTATGACGGCCACGCTCCGTCAGATGGACGACTACCACTACACTCACCTGATCAACACCTTCGGCAAGATGAGGACAGACGTGGTGGTGAGAGTTGTTTTCTTCCTGTACAGAGACACAAACTTGATACTTGACTACTGAATCCTCAGGTCCGTTAGGTGTTATCGGATGTAGTCTTTGGTGTGTGTTCAACACTGTTGGCTCTGGTTTAATCTCTGATTAAAAGTCATTTTCTCGGTGGCTGTTCATTTGAGCAAATCGGAACAAAATAAAGTCTGAATTAGTCTACACTCTCTAGGGCATTTCTCTTCTTCTCAGCTGTACGTTATTTTTCGACCTTGGCCCATCTCTTGTGGATAGAAACACCGGAATGAAATTGCTTAGCCGATCATTTCAATTAGTTCGAGTTGCTTTATGCGTGCACATGCATGTGTTCACGAGAGATAGGCGGGATTTCTAAAATGGGACTTCTCAGCTTTAGGGTCAAATTTAAATCTGTTTACGAAGTGCTCTAGGTCAAACGGGACCTCATTAGAGAGAGCTCAGATTGTTCTGAACATTTCGACATGAAACACATCGGTATCAT
>JAQQZR010000006.1:16297830-16320646 GCA_030068235.1 Notoglanidium macrostoma | reverse complement strand
TCTCTTTTAAAGTCATAAAAATAAAGAAAAACTTTGAATTAGAAGGTGTGTCCAAACTTTTGACCGGTAGTGTATATAAAGTTCTGAGAATCCAGCGGTCACTTAGAAAGAGTTGCATGACGACATGAAAGCTGCAGGAACAGCAGTTACACAGAACAATAAGCAATGAACTGCACCACAGTCATCTCTGTCCCATCTCTACAGTCACAGTCTCAGCGTTTACGCAAATCAGAACTCTGGACAGACGAAACAATTCGAACGCTTTGCCACCAATTCAGCTCATCTTATTTGGAGAAGAAGGGTTGGTGAATCAAATTCAAGAGGAACGAGCCAAACTTGGTTATAGTATATTACTGTATATTAAATAACCAAAGCAGAAGTACCTGTACGCTTATTTCCCCACACTGTATAATATGACGTGGAGTGTGAGCAAAACCGCGCATCGGACTTAAGGCAGCAGGATGCCAGAGCGTCGTTTTGCTCTAGATATTTGTCACAGCTATAAAAAAATCTTTCCTCTAGGATACACCTAATATATTGTGTTCGTTTTTACTCTTCCGCTGTAGTAAGGCAGGAAATAAGTGGAGCTTTTTTCAGTGCAAGAAAAAAAAGAACTGCATGGCAGGATCGTGAGCTACGGTTTTTAACGATGCGTCTCTTAAGGTTACCTGATTGTTTTGAATCCAGAAATATTCTTAAACATTACAGACTGTACCGTCGTAGCCCTGTGTGTAGATATCTGAGCTGTGTATAACGCAGGGTGAGCGATGCCTTTAGCGGGGTTCTTTACCTTGTGTGCAGTCTTGAGGATACAACAGAATACATGGAAACAATATTTTGCTGGAAATATCATCATAATTTCATAAATGAAATAAATAAGTTAATAAAATGAATCAAAAATATTTAATTTGTCTTCATTAGCAGTTTAGCAGCAACATATTTATTTATTTATTCGTTCATTTATTCAGTAATGTGACTTTACTCTTCACCACATGTATTTGTCCTTCAGGTTTTGTCTATAAAAGCGCTGAATGAGATTATACTGGGCTGGTGTCCTTTGACTTCAGCACTTGATTTCCAACACCGAAGGTTGGAGGTTCTCCCCAGCAAGTATTAAACTCATTTTGAAATGAGTTTTAAAAAGGGCAATTTCAAATCGATCCACCTCCTGTCTGCTGCCTCAGTTTTATACCCAGTGTGTGCAGCGCCTGTGCAGCCCTCAGCCCAGGCTGCCGTGGAGTAGTGCTTCATCTCACACACTCCCTCCTCTCCCTTACAGGACTTCTTAATGGAAACATTTATCATGTTCAAAGACCTCATCGGGAAGAACGTCTACCCCACTGACTGGGTCATCATGAACATGATGCAGAACAAGTAAGTGCAGCGTGCTTCCAGCGCCAGGCCTCTGGGTTTTTACGTTTTTCGAAATCACTGCTCCTGTGTGAGTTTTGTTTAACGAGATCGGGAGGCACAGACTTTTGATGGAAACAATGCAGCAAGTCCACAGAACTGTGATTATGTACTCACGCACAGGTTCTACGTAAGCGTAAACGTGCCATTTGGCTAGCTCCGGAAGTGCAGAACGGACATATAATGTTCAACTGTATAAGACATTGAAGCTCATGGGGGCGTGACAGATGTGTGAATTAAAAGAAAAGCTTGTTATAATTATTGCAAGATTGATCCTCTCTCTCTCGCTCTCACTCACTCACTCACTCACGCTTTGTCTCCTCCCTCCCGTTGCTTAGAAACAGCTCTCAGAAGTGGGCAACTGTTTTGTGTTCCCCTCCATGCTCGCTCTGAATATTTTTCTTTTCTTTTCCCGTGGATGCTAATGGCAGGGGCGCTCACGCGGCCTCCGCACCAGCTCTATCAGATGTGCAGTGGCTACCCAAAACAATGGCATGAATTATAAATACCTCGCATTTTAATCCGCAGCCTTCCTGTTCCCCCACACTGCGTGCTCACACTTTTGTTGTCTGTTTTGTTTTGTTTGTTAATGTCTCCCTCTTGTTGAGCCGTTTGCTTGTCGAGAGCCAGAAGAACACATGGGACGAGGTTCTCATATACTTTCACTGCTGGGTTTTCAACAAACTCAAGCTTCTTTCCTGCAAAGCAAACATTGAATAATTTTCCCCCTCCGGAAAAGCCAGTTCACTGAAGGGGAAAGGACACAGGACGCCAAAGACATTTGTGGTTTCTGAGCCAGTGAAAAGCAACAGGGCAGGTTATTATAATTTTTTTTTTTGCACGTCCGCGCATGGTTACATGCGCCATGTTAGTCATTTTAGACTGTCACATAGAGCTACTTTATAAATGTCTTTATGTATTGAGCTGATTAAGTTAGTCCTTTCTGATTGTCCATAATTACTTAGGCTATTAAGCTTATACATTAAACTGGTCGATCAGTTAATTACAGTTATTTTAGTGTTCACATGGAGCCGTCCTCTGGAGCCGTCTTTTTCCTCTCT
The DNA here is from genome assembly GCA_030068235.1 of Notoglanidium macrostoma. NCBI lineage: Eukaryota > Metazoa > Chordata > Actinopteri > Siluriformes > Auchenoglanididae > Notoglanidium > Notoglanidium macrostoma. Next base: position 16,318,175 of record JAQQZR010000006.1, on the reverse strand, counting down.
GCCTGTTGGGATTTTCTTGTTAGTGTTCTTGGCGCCTCTGATTTAACGTCATGAAAGAAGCTGAAATCAAAACTTTTTTAAAAAAAAAAAAGCTTGTTAGCTCATGTCCTTGATCGGTTTTTGCTTGTTTCATTACTTAAAAGACTAGAGTTTTTTCATTCTCTTTTTATGATCATCTCTCAGTAGAATTTTGGGCAAGATACAAATAGTAATAACTGAACATTTCAAATCGTGTTTCACTCCCCTTCCTTTATGAATTGCTGGGGATGCTCATAAGCACAAACGTTGACCTCGGCATTTGTCACCACCTTCGTTACCAGTTGGGTGTCGGGCTCAAATAAATATGGCCTCACTCCTGGGACAAAAATTTCCACCCCCATATCCTCCTCCTGCGTTAGCAGGATTGCGTCGTCTTCCTCAAGTGCCGGTTTTGGAGCAGCCAAGCTCCCAGTCAAATCCCAACGGATAAAACCAGATCCCACCTGCTGAATAATACGGTTTCACTCTGAGGAAAAAATGTTTGAATATCCATTTCACATTGTCTTTAAAAGTACCATTAAAAAAAAGAAAAAAAAAAGGAAGGAAGCTCTTTTCTTCCTCCTTCCTCGGCGTGATCTCAAGGATCACTGAGCTTTCACGTCACATTACCATTCACATTGCTCCACTTATTTAATTAAAGAAGGGACTCATTTCATTTTTTTTTTCACTTATTATTGCATTACACTTTAATGAGCAGCTCTGCGCAGTGCACTTTTTATTTGCGTCTCTCTTCTTGGCCTTCAGGTAAAACCTTGATGGAGATGTGTGACACACAATACTTCTTTAGTAGTAGTCACGTGCATTAGAGCGAGACGTTCACATATGCGTAAATATGCATGCGGACAGTATCTGCTACTTGTCTCCACTACACTACACTAGTCTATTACCTTTTTAAAGAGCCACTTTCTCTGCTCATGTCACCATGTCATCATTTCTCTCTTTGAATCACTTTATTCAAGGTTGTCTTCATTGACATTTTCCCTTAAAACTCTTCCCTACATGTTTACTCATGTTTTGTTCTCTCCGCTTTCATGTCCATATCTCGTATTACATATATCATATTAGTTTTCCTCTTTCAACTGGAGACAATTGCTAGGGTGAATTGAACCTAATTAATTTAATTAATCTCAATTCCTTGTAATCTCTGGTTTGTGTGTACATTTTGCCCATAGGTAAACATGATTTATTCAAGTGGTAAAAGCTCACATGCTTTATTAAGGCCGACTATTTACCTGGATAGTTTCCATAGGCTCATGGCCTTAAAAACCGACGTAAAAAATATTTCTTTATTTATGTCTGCGTAAATGATTAAAAAACATGTCCTGATTTTTCCGATAATTGTTAATGACTTAAAATCGCATGTCTCTTTTTTTCCCCCATAATAACACAAAATTGTTTCTTAACAAAACTGATAATATGCAGGTGTAAAATACAGTGTCTTAAATAACCACTCGTTATAGCAGTGAGCAGAAAAGCATCATAGAAACTACCACTCGCCAATCTTTATACTTGTATAGGCGTCCTTTTAGAACACATTAACTCTTGAGTCCAAATAATGTGATCATTTTAAATTACATCTCTAGCCTGGAAGAAATTTTCAAGTGACTCAGGAGTAGGGTCGGGAATTGATCAGATTTTATTTATAGTGATGCCATTATGAAAAATAAGCGTGAAAGTGTTTTGCCGGCTGGGAGCTGATGAGCGAGTCGAGCAGCTGGCTGTAGCCTCAGAGCTATCAGTAGTGAGAGTCTAAGCTCACTAGAAAAATATCACCGGTTCGGGCAGGGCGGGTCAAAAATGTGATGAAGCGGTGTTTAAGTTATTAAGAAGTTACAGAAACATTGAGTGCATTATCAGCACTCCAAATTGCATGCAATAGACTAGGCTGTGTCGACTAGTTCACCTTCCACACACTCACACACTCTGTCTCTCTCTCAAATACACACGAACTAGAGTGTAATGATGCACGGGATGATAACAGGCTTCACATACAAGTTTTTTCCCCAAGCTGTATCCATGGCTTTTGTTTAGAATACACTGACAAAACACTCTCGTTCTCTTTTTATTTATGTTTATATTTATTTATTTATTAAGCTAGACACTTTTATACTGAGATGCAATAGCCCGTGCCTTGCGATCACTGTATTATGCATGTTAAGTAAAGGTTATCTGCAGATTCCCTAATATGGAGCGATTGCTATATAGGCTGAAGTTGTGAGTTTGCAGGTCAGGTCTAGGTGGGTGATTAACGCATATTTTTGCAGGTTGGCTCTCCTAACGGTTCAGGGGTGTGTGGGTATTGAAAAACCCATCATCTGCACATCACTAGAAGCTACGCTTTGGACCACATCATCATCTCCTTCTTGTTGCAAGTTGCAGAGTTTACGGTCCTGATGCGTGAATATTGACGCAACTGTCAGAAAAACATGCCAGCATCGATCAAAGGAACCTTGGAGGCGTACGATTCCGATGGATCGGATAATTTGGAACCGGTTCTCGATTCCCATCCCTACTCAGGAATGGGAGAAGATAGAGACACAGATACACAACAACCTGGAAATGTTTGTCCTGGAACATGTCCTACTTGAGGAACATGTGCCATGACATCCTCTACTTCAATCATGAGAAATATTTCTGTGAGTGCTGTACGGCTTCTCTGTTCCGCTGTCTGATGGCATTAATGCTGGACAGCTGGCTCTATTCCGGGAGTTTTTCATCACCACTCAGAAACAGCCTTCACACACAGAGTACTTTGTGTTTTGGTGGTGATAATGTGATGAAGATGCAATAATAGGTGCACCAGGTGGGCTTCTGCAGTTAATGCTTTTGAATTTGGCAATTTTCGACTAGGCAATTAGCATCTGATCACTTTTCTTTAAATAAATAAATAAACAAATAAAAAAAATCTTACACCGGAGCGCATGCGTTTAAATGTGTCATTGCATTTATGGTCATTGTTATTGAATGGTGGTGAGGGTGATTAGTTTGGAAATTGTTGGGCCATTATTAAACAAGTGCAAAAACCCATCTGACGCACCTGCTATTGCATCTTCATCACATTATCACCACCAGGCCAGTCTCAGTTCTCCGTGTGAAGGTCGTCTCCAAGTGAAGAAAAACTCTGAGAATAGAGCTGTGATTTCTGACACAGTCCTATTAACACCTGGAATTTCTCATTAATCACCAAACTGGGTTCCTCTGCAAGCAGCACGCTCAGTCCTAGTCGTTGACCTTTGTTTTCAATCCATCTCAGAGATGCTCACTTTTTTTTTTCCTTTTTTTTTTCTTCCACTGCTGAAGGAAAACAGATTATAGTGTCCACTTGGTCTTAATCAGTGCCTGAAATGGACTTCTTTCCCTTCCATCTTCTCTAAGTGGATTGATTTGCTGCTGGCAACCAGGAATGTCCATTTCCATGTCCATGCGTATTTTTTGTAAACACTCCCCTCCCGTTAAAGCAGTGGCTAAAGGATGACAGCTTGCAATGGAAGTTGAAGGGCAGCCATTGAGGTGGGCCGTAAATATTTATGCGAGACATAAATTTGAAACCTGATTTTCTAAAGAAGCTCTATGTCGATGTGATTCTTCCTTTCGGTGATGGTCCTAATTTTTCAGAGGGAAGAATTTGTAGTTTTGTTACCACTGATTTTGTGTAGGATTGCTGTGCATGTATAGAACAAAACCGTTAAGTAAGCATAAGAAGCTAAAAGTACGTTGTACTGTAAAGCCGTATTGTTTCTGAATTGGAATGTTGGATCAAGGTTAGCTAGAACAGCTTCGGCGAAACTTCCTTTAAAGTCTTTCTCATCCTCAGACTTTTACTGTTACAGGATGACTGTTTTGCATTTCAGTTAAGTCCAATTTTATTTGTTTTCTAGACTTTAATAGTAGACTTTATCTAAAGCAGCCTTACTGAAATGCAGATGAGCAAAAAATCCTCCCTGAGATGATACGAGGAAGGAACGTTGAGAGAAACCAGACTCTTTGTCGATTCTGGGAGCGTGTTGGGAGTCCTGGGATCAGCTTTATCAAATAGCTGCGCATTTGAAAAACATATGAACAGAATTCACCAACTTCCCATAGCTTTATATTGTAATTGCGTTTTGATTAACCAGCTGTTCAGCTTTCTCAGTGCAGAGAAGCGTTGATCTTCTTGTCAGTGGAAACTGTGCATATGCTGCAGATGTGATGAAGATTAAGTTGAAAAATGCTTTAAGTCAGCCTATTATATTAAAAGGAATATTAACCAGGATTAATTGAGTTAGTTTTTATGTAGAACCCTTAGGCAGAGGGTTTTCTCTACTAGACGTGACCCCAAATAGACTTAGAGCCCTTTTGCTATGCAAAGAATTCTTGAGAAACCATTTTATCCGCTCCAGCCCAGAGTGATTTGCATACACCTTTGTCCTGTTCGCAGAATATCTGGCCTGTGCTACAGTGGCAAATGTGTTGGTATGGGTACTTGGTAATGCAGTGCCACTCTCTGTATCTGTACACACCAGTGCTCACCATGGAGATCTTCCTCCCTGAAGACTTGACCTCCAACCACAATCATGACCCATCTTAAGACGCTGTTGATCAGCTGAAAGAGGTGCGTTAGATTTGGGTTGGAGGTAAAACAGGGTTGGTGACCACTTGTGTAAATAGATGCCGAGAGTGGCATTGCATTACTAAGTACCCTGAGGGTTGGAGACCACTGGGGTGTTCGAACACATGGATGCGATTGGGCAAGGGTCTACATACTTTTGGCCATGTCGTATAGTGTATAGTTAGGGCTATAAATATCCATATCTGCATCTGTATTTGCATTTAGTTATTATTATTTCCTTCTTTTATAAACACCGCAGAGCAGAGGTAGAAATGCTACCACTGTTATTCGTAGTGAATTCTGGCTCTGACAGTTCCTCAACCTCAGCTCAATCACTCAAGTTCATAACTGGTCTTCACTAGTGATTGCTATTCTTATTTTTTACAACAGCTCTTCTTTTTGCTTGTCCCTGCTGTGATTTAACTTATTTGGTTCAATTTCCCGAAAAATAAACAAGCGTAATTTAAGCCACCATGACTCTTATTAAAGATGAAAGCTGTAAATGCGTGTTAACAAACGTGCTCATTGTCCCGTGAGCTTCACATCGGGCTTTTCCCTCTGTTCCGTGGGATCACCGTCCTGGTCCATACCTGCAGTCTCAATTATATCCCATATGAACCTTTCTGGCAAGCTTTATTTAAAACCAAAAATTGGATTTGTTTGAAAACATCATCTGTTCGTACTGGAAAATGTCTTCATATCCGGTTCCTTCCCTCACAGACTTTCTTAATACAGAGTGGCTTTGATTTTATTATGTCTCTCGCTACTGTCCATGCTGGATACTGGAAGACGCCAGATGATGCATCATCTGAACGAGCTGAATGATGTGCTCAATTTTTAGACCACTTCAATACATACTCGTCTGGCTGCAGCCCAGCTCAGGAGGGATGTATTCTGTTAGCTGGTGACTGCACGCTGGTAGACTGTTACATCACGTGGGGTTTTTGTGCTGCAAGAAGACCAGATCTGTCAGCACGGCTCTGAGTCATCGCGTCCTGTTCATTTTTTAGACCTCAGAATGAAAGCTTGTCTCCCGAGGTGCTAAATTAACTCCGGCTCTCCATACATTTTCATCCGCCCGCTTGTATTCGGTCTGCCTGTTTATTCTTGTTCTCGCCTTCAAAACGCAGGTGGCATGTCCATCTATTCATTCACACACTACTGCCCCTATCTTTTTCCCTCTCTTTCCTGTTTCTGTTTGTCATCATCTCTCTGTGTTCTCCTTTGCTCATAATAGAGTCTCTGTGATCTGGTTGGAGGCTTTGTGCATGTGTGGATGTGTTTTTCCTGAGGTTTCGCAGCCCATCACTTACAGAAGTTTGAGTTGAGGTTGTATACGCATGACCTGTGAGTGTGTGTAAATGCTCATGAGGCAGGACTTGCCTGGAGGCTGACGTGAGTCCAGGAAATCGCATGTGTGCGTGGGTTTCCTTAATGTGTGCATATCTTTTGGGATTTTTTTTTTTCCCTACCTCACTGACATTTCACTTCCTGGTGTGTATGTCCATATGTCTCTGAGAAGGCGGGACTCGGGAGAGATGTGAGGGACACCCAGAGGTCCTATAGTGTGAGTGATATGAACCTGGAAGAATACACAGACCAGAGGGTGAACAAGAAAGGTCATTTACATGAAGATGCAGACGAAATTGCCTAAGTGGAGAGACAACGAGATTTAGGAACTTGTGTCGGTAAGGACTGACGCCAAAATCGTCAGACGAAGTGAAGGAACCGTAAGAGACTCGGCCGTTTATGACCAAATTATGAACCAGTGTGCTGTAATGAAAATGCTGCGATTAATACGCTTTTTTTGCGTAATATCTTGCGTCCTGTACACTCTTCCCAGGCGCCACCCCTCATCTAAACCAAACAAGAGTATTTCCAGTAGGTGAACACTGGTCTGACGCAGACAGTCTCTTATTGTGTGCTACATGTGTGAAAGGGCAACTCCAGGCAATGTCTGTACCTGACATTTTCTGCTGTTCGTGTGAGAAAGCATTTTGTGTACGTGTGTTCATGCGCATGTGTGTGTGTGTGTGTGTGTGAGAAAGCGAGGCTGACTGTAATAACACAGGCCTACACTTCTTCCCAAAGTTTAAATGTGTATGTACCTTTGTGATTTTTGTCCAAATCATGTAACAGCAAGTGAAGTTTATGCTCCAACTCCCACCAGGCCTTGTTTTAAAGAGTCCATTTTGTATAACCTTCAGTCATGCATTATTAATGCTTCATTTCCTTGTTGATAGCGCGCTATCCGTCATAAAGTCTCGTACAGGGAGGTGATGTTGTGTCCAGGGGTTTATTCTCATGTCCTCAGCATTTTCTGCCGCTTATGAAACTTTCATATCCATCACATTTCCCAGCTCTTTCTCTCCATTATGGCTCATGGGAGTGACCTTTCTCCAAAGCAAGGCCGTGCTTTACAAAAAATCGGGGTGATTTCATTTGCACACGTTGACATTTCCCTGTATAACTAGCTGCCAGGTGATGCAGGGTTATTGTACTCCTGAGAACCATGAAACCTGCAGTAAGTGGTGTCTCTGTGCCTGTACACACTCGCACATTTGTGGGCCACAATACAAGCCTGGCGTCAAAGACCCGTGCGCTCTGTAAGTTTAAAGGTGATGCACTCTGCCATGTTTCCTGCCTCAAGAGATGCACTATTCTGAATTCTTTGTTTCTTTCATTTCCATTCTTTCCAAGTGATTTCACACTTTGCGAAAGTCTTGAGCCGCCCCTCACCCCCACATTTTTTTATATTTTGCTAGGAACATGAGAATAGATACAGTGATGTATTGCAACAGACATGTAAATGCAGTATATAACAGAGTTTGTATAATTCTAACAAGCTTTGAAGTCAATATGAGCATGGTATGTGCAGCGTTATTCTTCAGCACAGCCTGAACTCTCTTAGGCAAGCTTTCTTGTCATTTCTGTAAGTAGTCTTCAGGAATAGTTCTCCAGGATTCTTGAAGGATATTCCAAAGCTCTTCTTTGGCCATTGGCTGCCTTTTGTTCTGTTCTCTATCAAGATGATCCCACACTGTGTCAGTAATGTTGAGATCCGGGCTTTGGCGGAGGCCGATCTCATGACTCACTGACTGTGTTCCGTCACGTTTTATTCTTCTATCGAGGTACGCGAAGAGCTTGGAGAATTATTCCTGAAGACTACATTAAAAAATACAAGAAAGTCTGGCTCTTTGGAAGCAAAAATATGATGAAATGAGAGGGGTGCTGGACTTTTGCACAGTACTGTTTATGGATATTTTTCCATTGTTAAAAAAAACAAAACGTTTCCCTGTATACTCCGTAATGGAAAAAGCAATTTTAAAATTCTCACATAATGAGCACGCCAGCCGAGTGATACCAAGTCATAAACTGATGTGTCAAACATCTCATGAATGACTTAAAGAGCTATGTCAAACAGAAGGAATGTGGAAAATACGAACATGGCCAAAATCTCATTCATTCATTATCAGTAACTGCTTTGTCAGGCTCGGGTTTGCCGTTGCGGACTGACCATGAGGTGGTAGCTGACTATTACTGTAGGTTACACTTGGGTCTTATCCAATACCTTTGTTCACCGAACAGTTTGTACTTTACTGCAGGAGTGTCGGATTCGGAAGTACTCATTCAGCGTATCTCATTCTTACGCCTCTGCACAATAGTTATCAAATAAATTACACACCACAGACGAACAGCCTGGTCAGCAGCTGTAATAAACGAGCACATTTATAATGCACGCAGAGCTTCAAAGGGCAAGCTCAGACTGACGCCGGGTCATCAGCGTTTTCACAAACTTACCGTTTTTTGCTTCCACACAAACAGTGAAAGCGTTTTAAATGTGAGGGTGGTCTGGAAAAGCCGCATTATGCTAAGCGATCGCACTGGTTATGACTGCCGATGACCACACTAAAGCACCTTGCCGTTACTAGCTAGCTGATTGCTACTGATGCATATCTTTGAGAATATACATGATGTTGATTGATGACGAGAACAAGGTTGTTAGGTTTGCTTTTGTTGTTAGTAGCAAGTAGCTTGCTAGATAAAGGTTAGCTAATTATTAGAAGTAGAAGAAGCCTTTTTTTCTCACATATCCATTACATGTGTGTCTTTCCTACGCATATGTTTGGTTGAGTCACCACTACCAGTTGTCTTGCCTTAGTGCATCAAACCATTTATATCCAAACTCCCTAGCTTCATAGTCCTGCCTGTGAAGAATATTGCCTAGCTATTTGTATTGTCTCCTCATCACCTAGACCCTCTGTTGCGTAGTATAGTTCAGAATTCACCTTGTTAGTGCTGTATAGTTCAGCACTGAGCTGAATCTTTGCTATACACCTAGAAAATATCTTAAGTCGCTTCTGATCAATTTAATGCGTCAAGTACTCTATGCATGTCCATTCCCTGCGTACACAATAACGCTAATTTCTGCTGGTTTTTTCAGCTGTCATGTTTTGTACTGTCGAGCTAACAGTATAGCAGCGTACTCTCTGTTAACGTTCCTATAACTGCTGGACTTGCACACCAACCTTAAAGCTGCTAGCAACTGGACGTGCGTAGTCTAATGGAATAATTACAACAAAAACATCGCTCCACTTCTAAGATTTAACACCTGCTAGAGCACAGAAACACTCATCTTAGTCAAAACGTTGTTATAGTTTTGTCAAAGACAAAATTATTTTTGCCTTAAAACCTTTACAGAAAAGTTCAGCTGTAATCTTTTGTTCAGAGACAAAACCTAAAAGGAAGAAGCTTAGTCAAGCCATAGATATTAATAATTAAAAGCAGTCACGTTCTGGCCCATGACACAGGCCAAATGACAACAATCAGGGGAAATCAAATTTCATATCCTGGCCTGAATTATTGGACTCCATCATGCAAATTCATCTGTGGGTCCTCAGCTGTCGCTTGTGCTTGGCCAGTAGTCCTTTTCATTCTCAGAAGAAACAGCGTGCAGCTGCATGTACATTCACCCTTAGGTAGATCAGACCAGCGAGATCGACGTCCAACTCGCAAATGGAAGATGGCAGAACTGCACGAAGAACCAAGCCTAGCTTCAGATGAATGTTCCGAACTGAGTCGTACAGTCAGACTGGATAAGTCAGGGCTAATTAGAGTGAAGAATGCTTGCTGAGATTAGCAGAGGGATTGTAAGAGGAGAGGAGGATGCAGTGGATGAGATTACAGCACAGGTCAATGACTTGCACTCTTGTCACTATTGACTCATTAGGAGTACAAACAGATGTGACTGAACCACGTGGACCACGTCAGTTTTTATCTTCCCTTGTCCTTGGTTTACTAATTCCTCCTCCTTAATACACACAGTTTTTGGCTCAAACTAGTTCGGAATAGGAGTACTGACTTGTCCTTTACACAGAGACAGTGCCGTAAGAATATCTTTGTCAAAATAAAAGTGGAGAATTAAAGTAAATGCCCTCAACCTCTGCCCTGGTGTGGAATAACCTACTAAGTCACATTTTGGTCACAATTGCGATTTTTGGGACTTGCATTGCAACATTGCAAAAGTTCCCACAGCATTCCAAGATGTTGATCTGGAAGTACTTAGTAAATCACACAGTTGGATACTTCCGGTCAGGAAAAATCTTGCAACTCTTACAAGCCAATCAGGTTCAGGTATTTTGGTCATGTGACCTGAATACAGCATGGAAGTCTTCATGAGAGAATATCTCTCCAGAGGTAGGCCAACCCATGGCTATTATTCTGCAGCCATAATTTTACCTCTGATGAGTGAAAGTATGAGTTATTTCATAAATACTTGCTATCTGGATGAAATAGTTGTGTAAGGACATGAATTTGTTGTATTTTTCACTATAAACCTATTGAAACTTATTGGCTTTTGTTGTTAAAAGGTTGAACACTGACCGGAAGATTTGGTCAGGTAAAAGTCCTACTGTAAACAAACAAACAATGAAAACAATATTTTTACATGTGCTTTATAAAGTGCCTGGCATACAGTAAATAATCATGCCCTAATATCAGTAATTCAATATAATGAAAGTGTATCACATTTTTTTCCTTCGTTTTTCTCAAAATGACGAAAATATGACTCGCCAGGGTTTTCCGGACCAGGGCAGACCTATATAATTATGCATCAGGGATGTCAAACCACTAATGGAAGTGTCATTTTCCTTACTGTACATTTGCACTCTTGATTAATTCATGTGAAATTGCATTAATCAAGTCATCACACCAGAAGCACTGCAATATTCATAGGTGAAGAGAAAAAACATGTCCCCTCTTCTGCCGTTACATATTCTCCTTACCGCACTGATTCTGTGGATAAGTGGATTTGAAAATGCAGCTCAGGTTTTGATTGCATCTTCAATTTTACGGCCGTTCACCTGTCAGACCATCCAGAGATCCCTTCTGTGACGTTTCGACTCTATGTGACCAGGAAAGGAATAAATATATTTCTATATTTCACTCGGCACCGTATCAGTGTTTGTCCAGGTGCGTCTAGTCGAAAATAATGTTTATGTATTTATTTATTTATTTTTTACAATCTAATTACCCTTTTTACCATTTTATCATTTATAGAGGTTTATATACACATGCTGTTCATTATACGTCCAACAGATCTACAACATTACTACGTACCTAGCATATTTGCGACTACGTTAAGAAAGTAGTTGTTGAGACAGAATCCCTTTTAACGTTCAGCTCAGCTCTGCAAAACTGCTTTGCGTGATTTTCCAGGTTTAGATGCGATAATATTTCAATTATAAACCTAAATGTTCAGTATATGGCCAGAGCTCTGTATATTCTCCTTGTGTTGTTACCTGGATAGAAATCCTATAAGCTGTGTTTGCTGTTGGCATCGATTGCCGAGTGAAAAGATTACACAGATATAGATAATCAACATCATTATTGGACTTTGAATCAATTCCAGCTGCATTATACAATAGAAAAGCATCTTTCTCATCTGTTCCTTCAGATAACTGCACTGAGACCGTGGAACAGCTTACATCCAGTATTAGACGACTTGCTGCTTTTTAGATGTATGTGGTGGTGCATTGTTTGTGTATAGACTCCAATCAGGAACTTTGTATGTAGACTATTTCTATTTGGATGGCTAAAGATCGTAGCTTTCAAGATGGGTTCTACCTGGATCCATTTGGTTCTACTTGCCTATTTTACCTTTTAAGAGTTCCTTTAAATGACGCTCCAAATAACCCTTCAAAATTTTAAGGTGAAGGAATTTCCCTTCAGTGTGCAAGGCTGGATTACAACACTCTAAAGATTAAAATCTAGACCGTGTGTTCTGGTTTTTCGTGCTTTGCTGCTTGTTTTATTTCCGTGTGCCTTTTCTGAGTTAGATTTTTTTTTTTTTTATTATTATTATTATTATTATTATTTTGTTCAGCATTCCGTTGAATATACGCACATTCGACTTCATCCGTCAGTTTCTCTGAACTGTGTTTCTCATTTCTGGATCTCTTCTTGAATCTCATTATTATTCCCAGCATGTCAAGCTCACTATTTCGCCTTTTAAGATACGCACTGTTTACGAATGCCGTAGCACAGGGCGCTTCGTGTTGAGGATCTTATACCTAAATGCACGAAGAGCTGCTCTGCTAATACACGGCACCTGTTTCCTGCTCCTCGGTAAAGTGTAGCTTCTTGTTCCCTAATAATAGTTTTGTGTGTGGGGGGAAAAAAACAAGCTGGAAATAGCTTTTTGTTGGAGAATTGGACTTTTTATTTTGCCGTGTTCCCTGAAGACGTGCATCAAGACACTTTGTTTTGGCACCCAGGTGATGGAATGAACTTCAGTGTTCCCTGACTGTCCATCAGCTGAGTCATTGTCTGTCTTCAAATATAGACTGATATCCTCTTCAATGAGCTCCAGGGAGGGGGGGTTGGGCTAGGTGTAGTAATGTTTGCGTAGTCCTAGACTCTGGTATGAGGATATCTGTTTCCAATTTCCAACAGAGACGACAAAGCACCCTGGATAACGGTGTGTGCTAAATTGCTAAATAATGTAAATGCTGGGGTCGCTATGAGACTGTAAAAATGTTTTTGGGAAATGTATTTGCTAAGAGAAAGTGTTTTTTTTTTTTTTTTTTGGATGGTAAGGCATCATTACCACTATGCTAATCTAGGCCGAAAGCCTATCTTCGTTTATTAAATTCAAAAGTAGTAAAGTATTACTGTGTTCATCTGTCAATACAACCGTTTTTTTAATTTTTTCATGCGAACCCTAAGCAGCCTTTTGAAGCTCTTATGGGTGAATGCTGTTTGTCTAAACACCAGTCGTTCTCCATCAATTTTAACATTCACACACTCGGCCGCTCCGAGCGTTACGTCGCCGTCTGTTTACCATCACACCCCAGCATCCTGCAAATGAGAGCCATGTGTTCCTCCCACCTGCTGCACATCATCTGCAGATCCTCTGTCCATGTCCTGAGGAGACAGGTCAATATGTGTCGGGGCATTGCTCAGACAAGCTGGACACTGTACTCTGATTAGAGCCTTGTAAGAAGAGTTTATAATGTTCTACATATGCGCGTACACCAGACAGACGTTTTTTTGTCTAAGCCGAAGTAAATAGAGTTCATCTCCCGAGGAGAAAAAAAAGGTGGAATATAATTGTAATTCATTTTATTTTGAATGCCGTTTCTAGGTTGTCCTCCGTTTGAAGTGCGATCCCGTTGAAGAGTGCAGCAGCGATTAGCCCTTGCTGCAGAGTAAATTGAAAGTGGCGCAGGCTTTAATTATGAACTTACTGCCAATGATAAGAGTAATTACATAGCCGCTTCTCATCTCAGGGATGTAGTCGTGTGGAAAGGAGTAACAACCTCCGTTCCACTGTGCCGCTTTACACATCCCCTGTGCTTCCTCTGTGTAGTTTGCTATGGCATCAGCAGCACTGCCTGGCCTCCAGATGATCCTTACCACTGCCTTATGATGAGTCTATTTATGCATCCTCAGAGCTTCCTCAGTCTGGGCGAATGAGTGCTGACTTGTCAGGCAAAGATTCCAATCACCCGTCTTTAGCACAAGCTCAGGGTGAGGCCATGTCCGCATTATGCATCTGACTCTGTAGCTGCTCATTTACACAGAGTGACGAATGCTGAAAGCTCCAGCAGGAACACCGGAAATAATATATTTTTTATTATTTATTTATTCTAGCATTTCAATTGCAGGATTTTTCTGTTGCAGTCACCGTAATTGGGAGTGGATTTTCTACTACATGAACATAATTAGAGGTGAAATATGCCTAAATGTCCTCACCTTACTTTTGAAGAGAATGGGCACCCTTTGGAGTCTGGTTCATCTTAAGGTTTCGTCCTCATATCGTTTCCGAGAGTTTTTTATTACCACTGTTACCTCTGGTTTGCTCATTAGCGATTTGAATCCACATCCATATTCTTGTATTTTTTCATCACATATTTAGTGAACATTTTCTACAAAACCCGGCATTTATTCCTGGAAATTTTTGTACTGTTCTAGATTTTGACACTGTGTAATGACTCTGTGTTTAAACAGGTATAAATATTTAAATACGGTGTGTGCTAGGCAGCCATTGTAATTGTTAGAATTTTTCACTATAACACTTCCCGCCATGAAAGTCTGTAACAGCGCATAGAAACACTTGGTAGATTTTATTTTTATTTTTTTTAATCTGGAACCTTGATAGAGGACCGTCCAAAGTATTCAGTCACCAAAATTGGAGTCAATCCATCCATCCCTGTAGCTCCAACACAATTTTTAAAGTACAGTTTTGCTTTTAACTTGTAAACCGTTTGGCTTAGGTTTGAGATCTTTTCCCCCCTGCATCCATGGGTCTTCCTGATTTTAATACATCCATACCATATTGGATTTTCCAACATTTTGAATATTTAAAAAAAACCTACTTTTGTGAACTCATCCTAGGCCGTTGATCGCATCACCTTAAAATTTGGTATGTATCATGAAAGTTCTCAAAAGCATTTTGCTAAGTCAAACAATAAGTCAAACAGTTGTCCGATAAATTCACCGGACAGGAAGTGAGGTCATATTTCAGCAATGCTTCGATAGATCAAAACCAAATTTGGGTTATGAACTTGGAACCTTCTGAGAAAGCGTTTTACCTAATAACTGTTGAACGATTTGCCTTAGAAAAATAGGTCTTGTGTCTTCTAATACCACGGGATGTCCCCAGGCTGATCAATGGGAATTTTCATGTCCACCTAATTAATGTGGCTGCCATATTGGATTTTTACTGAGAAATTAAGAATTTTCCACAAGCCACAAATTTTGTCCAGTCTTCCTGAAACTTGTCAGAGATCTTCATACCCAGCCTCACAATGGGCATCGGATGGATTTTTGATTTTCAAAGCCTTTTCCCGTCATTACCAAATGAATTTGCCGGCGAGCTTGGTGTGATATCAGTCTCAGCAATGCTTTGATGTTTTGCAACCAGTCTTGGTATTTTGACTCAAGACCACCTTCTGACGGTGTGCACCAAATTTTGTGTCATTTGACCACTGGAGTGCACTGCAATTAGTGCAAAAGTGTGATTTTCCTTATATGTTTGATGGATTGACCTTATAAAAGTAGTGGTTTGGTAATTGTCAGGATCTATTTCTGTCCCTATTCTGCCAGCAAATGTCCCTGGTCATCCCATATGCTTCTACAGTGATTTACTTGCCCTATAATTACAGATCTTCTTGAATGTTTCATTCAGTGTGATGGCTTATGGTGAATGATCTATGTTCATATGTTGCTATGTTCTAGTATTGCCTCTTTCTGAATATCTTTCCATGGCATTTATTCCGCGATAGCGTGCTTGGCCCCTTTACTGCTTGCAGCTATATTTGTATTTTTATAACTGCAAATGTATTTTTAAAAATCCATTACCTCACTCGTACTGGTCAGCACCCATGTGCCTCTTTTGCGTAAATGAAAATGAAGAGAGTAATAGATTTTATACTTGCGCCAGCTCATAATTGCTCACGGAATTTCTGGAGACAGAACACAATTGAACCGATTAAATGGCGCAAGAAAGAAAACGGAAGAGAAATCAAATGCAGAGTTGTTTTGCCAGCGTGAAGGCAAGTAGTCTCCAGTTGTTTGTCATGTTTATTTAATGTAACCAATTCAGTACTTATTAGTAAAGTATTAAATGCAATAATTGTGGAGGTTGCTGTATTTCAAGGCCAAAAAGGGTTCCGCGAGTAAATTTGTAAAACCTAATGCCAACAAAATAAATAACTCATTTCCAATGATAGGAACAGGGCGTTGATTTACACTGTCCTAGCTAACACCATAACCTCACCAAAATATGCGACAGCTCCGCGGAATAGAAAGCAAAATCAGTGATCTCTGTTTGTTTATTCCAAACCATGACATGTACGTGAACTCCTCCTCATGTCTGCTTATTATACTTTACATGCACCTTTCTTGGTTTTCACTCATTTATTGCCTGGAGTCCTGATTTTTTTATGCTTTTTTTTTTCCCCCCATATATATTCATTTCAGCTTCCTCTTCATCTCCTTCCCCTCTCCATGCTCTTTTGCATAAGTTCCTGACCTTTTTCAGCTCATACAGTATTACTGGACTCAGTGGTGCATCTTTTTCGATCGTTCGCTTTTAAAGGTCATCTTTTGTTTGTTGGAGAGTTCGCTGTCTTCGATTCCTGGTTGTGTTGCACCTATACCTGTTTTTGTGGAAGGAGAGAAAAACTGGAAGAGAGCAGAAACAAAGAAGTGGAGAAGGGAAAATACAGAGAAAGAGAATGGACAAAACTCTAGACAGAAACCTCGAAAGCAAAGTCAACTGAAAGCATAAAAGGTCAAGGAGGAAATTCAGCTGGAAATAAAGTGCTCACTTGGGCTGCTGCCTAGTGAAGGACCTTTTGCGATTAATCTCTTCACTATAACTTAACAAATAAGTGTCTGACACAAATGCTATCTTTGTTGCATGTTTTTGTGCCAGGCTTGTGTGATATAATGATGTCATCCCTACGTGATCCTGGATTGGCGCGATATCCAGTGATGTTTAGCGGCGGTTACATTATATACCAGACCTGCCAGACTTTCACATTTTACGTAGGAGCGCAGCCAAAGCATAGGAGTATACTAAAACGGGACGTCACTCAAAAATAAGCCAAAAGAGGAGGATTTTTCTTCGCGATAAAACGTTATGACATGCTAATCTTATAATATTTGCGCTCTCTGATATTGACTGACACTTCCTGCCTCCTTTCTCTAACTCATGTGCTCTCTTTCTCTGACAGTAAAGGATGAAAATTTACACCTAAATTTACACTTATTTTTTTTTATATTTTCAGCAGCTGGTTTAATTGATTTAAATTTAATTGATATGGAAATTCATCTTATAGTGCCTTCATGTCAGAATTACTCGTATGGAGATAAATCTTGACGTTATACAATCAAGAAGCTGTGGAATCTATGGACATTTTTGCTCTTGTCTGTGTTTATGTTGTAACTTTAAACACGGAGTTCAGAGTTTTCCGAAACTGGTTTCCTGCTGGTAGCTACAACATGACCAAGGTGTGGAGACTTTTGAACTTGATGAGAATGTACTGTTAAAGGGGAAGTCGTTCATTCCGGAGAAAGATTCATAATTGAACTCAACAGCCAAACAAATAAACATCTCTTTTCAGTGTTCCTTCAGAAGCTCCGCCCACCAAATTGATGGACACGTATTGCCATGGCAGCGACACCATCAATGACACCCCATCTTCACCCTTCACTTTCTCCTGCCCTGTGATTGGCTGGAATAGTTTTGTGTGACTCCAGGCTACTTTGTTTCCGCGTTTACAGATCCAAGGCTGTGTACAAGCGCCAGATGTTTTTTTTTTGTACTAACCCGGAAGAACAGGGGGAGCTATTTGCTGAATTTACATTTGATATAACATATGACAGACCGTGTGGTTATGAAAAATGATCCATGCTGGTGTGGTATTATGAGCAATTACAATGTTTATATAAAAGTTTATATAGTTAGATTTAATCCTGTGGGACATCTGAGTGACATGTTTCTGCTCTTACTTACGTTATAGCTGTGATAAACCTACCTCACCAGGATCTCTCTCTTTCTCTCGCTCGCTCAAAAACAAAACAAACAGAAAAAAAAACCCACAATTTTACCAAAAACTGGAAAGGTCTGTCCTGATGACTCTGCTGTGCTGGGAAATTTTGCAAAGAAATATCAAGAATGATTTTTACAAAGCAAGGCTTCTTTCATAAACGTTACGTAAGCGTCTGCTAGCTTAAAATGTCACCCCATTGAACATTGTAAAGTTTTCTTTGTTACTTTGTTAAGCGACACTTTTTTTTTTTTTTTAATCCATCATACAAGTGTACTGATATAAACCCATCATTCATGTTGCAGCCGGAACTACTTTCCGAGCCGTGCGGTTATACAAAATACCTACTTTCTGACCAATCTGATTAGAGAATTCAGTTGTGCTGTGGTATAAGGTGTATTATGTTTAATTAGCTGATGATAATGAGGAATGTTAAGTCTAGACCTGATGAGGTAAACAGATTTTTTTTTTTTGGTCATTTTAAACAACTATTATAGTTAAGATTTTTGAAGCCACATTTGTTGCTTCAAGAGCCTGTTGTTTTCACCTGGTTCAGGTGGCGTGTTTAACTGTTTAACAAATTGCAGGATGCTTATTTTTGAGTTCAGCTGTGACGACTGATTAATAAGCATTTAGTGTAATTAATTATTCTTATAGCTTGGGATCAAAACCTCTTGGCCTGCTTCAGCCTGTTGGATTTCAGCTTCCATTTGTCTGAAGGTGTGAACAAAGCCCTGGGTGTAACTAATGCTCTTTAATTAGTTGTTATCTGAATTCTAAAGACTCTGTTGCAGTGAAAGTTTTGACTTTGGTTATCTTGTGCGCATAATCAAGATATAGCATACTAATGAGTCCTGGTCCTTACCGCTGAAGTCATTTAGCATTGCTGATGTACTGCATAACGCTCATTAGCATTAAGGCTATGCGAACATTTGGAAATGCTCCAGGTATAAAAGCTCCTTTAGTGCCATTCTATACGGGGACTGACATGTCATTTACCAACATCATTCTTCTGCTCGTTGCGATCCATTTATCAGTAAATGATGATGATGGGTCTAAATGGAGATAACGGTTTGATAGGCTCTTTCTCAGAACACAGAGTAGGCGTCCTAAATTTAGCTAAATGTTAGGCGTTCCTGTCCATTTAAGATGTCACCACCCTGCCTGGCAGCCGGATGTCTTTACAGCCACAGGATCCTCTAAGAATGATTTCAAAAGCTTAAATCTAAAGACTGCCTATGAAGCAAGGTGTGAGGATTAGCATAGTTCTGAATATAAGCCTTCGTGTAAAGTGGTAACAGGATTCTGCTCCTCTGAGTCCCGGTAATGGGCTTAGCGGGCTTATTTTATGTAAGGTTTGATTCCTAGGAAAAGTAGGGGCGGGCAATATGACAAAAATGTCACATTACGACATTTATCGCAAAAATCCGTTTGTGAGTAATTTCCTAGCAATACGTTAATGTTCACAACGTTTAATGTTAAGGTTTCAATTTAGTACGTTCTCTCCACATTCAGTTTTCTGTCTTCGTTGTGATGCAAAGCTCCGACAAAGGTTTCAAACATGCAACAGGTTCAGTTCAGGAAGATTCCCGGTCGGCTTCATTCCAGTAATAAAGTGCCTCACTTTTCTCGATGCCATTGCTTGCGGTGTCACACTTTGCATTCCTGCTGTGTGCCCAGAGTCAAGAGGCCTGATCAGCTTTGAGCTCATGCATCACAAACATCCTCTAATTTAGCTAATCAAAGATGTAATTAACATTTTATCTGTTGAAGCAGGTGGGGCTGCGCTTTGCCAATAATTCACTCTCCGAGACCAAATTTGGGGAACATTGCCAACGACATTAAGGAGTGATTTTTAATTTGGGTCTCCTTCAGTTAAACAGTTTACCTTCCGGAGGTAAGACTGCTGCGAGACTCTCAATACAAAGTGTCTCTGGATGAAGCGGACAGTCTGTTTTCCACCCCCAGGCTGGTCATCTTCGACCCTGTTCACATCTGGTGTTCACATCCGTCTCAGGTGAACTGATCACAAGAGGACATCCACGAGTCGCTTACACTTCGCGTTTTCATGTGTCCCGAAGGCGTCTCCACTGACTACCTGTGATCGGATTTCCTGACTAGGCCGAATAAGTTGCCCGAGCAGTCCTTCGATACGTGTAGAGCTGGAGAGTTCCGTGCTATGCCGTCCTTTACTCAAATATCTTTTTAAAAGAGGTAATATTTGTAAAAGTCGTTTTAGTGGAAGATACCGTTTACTCTTACTTGAGGGAATTTGAGCTCAAGGCATAAAAACATAATCTTGCTCCCTTACAATTTAGTTTTTCCGTCATGTTGCTTTCAGCGTTTGAATCCCAAATGATGTTCAGTTTAGCATATATAGTGCTCTTCACAGGTCCTAGAGGTGCATTATGTTTCTAATGTTTACTTTGTCTACAGCAGTATAAAATTGTATTCTTATTCATATATACTGAATTTTGTAGGGCAGTTCTGTGGAACAAATTACCATTACCTGAATGGTTTTGGTTTTGTCGTTAGATACTTACTCACTCTTGATTTATACTTTTAAATAGTTATACACTACCGGTCAAAAGTTTGGACACACCTTCTAATTCAATGTTTTTCTTTATTTTTATGACTTTAAAAGAGACTGGATAATGATG
>JAQQZR010000006.1:16233835-16294414 GCA_030068235.1 Notoglanidium macrostoma | reverse complement strand
TCTCTCTCTCTCTCTCTCTCTCTCTCTCTCTCTGAGTAAATAAAGTTTCACATGAACTTTCCCCTGACAGAATCAATCCTCTCTGGCACGCATTAAACCATTTCCGCACTTCAATTGCTAGCACTCAGCTGCAACAAAGGGCAGTCATGGTAGTTTCACACAGATTTTAATCAAACCAGAGGATTATTTATTAGTGAAGCATAAGTCAAGTACTAAATTAACTAGTGATTTTATGCAAGAACTGTGGCTTTCCAGATCTGGACGTTGAACACCCGGCATAGAGCTGAATACCATGTTAATCATGTCAGAGCTCCAGGACGTTGATGGATGAACACTGAGATCAGCTCCGCGTTTTTGCATCAGTAGGAAGAGAAACTGTATGTTGTACAGGGAGGTATATCTCCAGGAGCATGGACACTGAGCACTTATTTAATTACTAAATCAAGCTAATAAACAAGTTAAGTATAAACACATAAATGCTCATTTGCTCACTTAAGATAGATGTAGTAGCTTACATAATTCAAAAAGCAGGAATGCATGCCTCAATATCAGATTGCATATAATGTATTATACTATTTGTTCATAAGGACTTTGTCGTGTTGTAATGAACTACAGTTCTGTTGGGTTCTTGAATCTGACAGGGCAGAAGGTGTATAAACCACAGGTATATACTAATCCCCTCATTCTGATATGTTTCTATAGAAACAGCTCATTCACAGAGACTTTTATAGAGGACACAGTGTGTAATCTTAACCTGTGTAATCTGTGTAACGTGTAATCTAAAAGTTATTTAATAGAACTTTCAGAACTCATATCATTGGAAAATAATAATAAACTCCCAGGGTGGCAAGAATAACTGCAATAACTTGTTGATTATTTTTCTTGAACAACATGCCCCCATGGGTTTTATTTCTTACTTAAGAGTAGAGCTTTTGTAATGCAGCTTATCAAGCATTACAGCATTCGTGCACATGTTTTTATCATCTATTATAACCTGTCATTAAGTGGTCATCTAAACACTACTTACTTACTAGCATCTGATAGGCAATATAAGGTGTTATGCCTATATTTTGAAGAGTAAATCATAAAATGATAGAAAATTTCATATTCATTTGGATTAGTTTATTATTTAATTTGTCCCTTCTTTTTTCGTTCTCTTTGTTTGAGCTGATTTTGTCTTTGCTGCTATTAATGATATATTTTATATTTGACATGTCTATAGATGTACGTCAGTATAACTCATCAGCAGACGTTTCACCATCTCTGCGTCGTGAGCCAGGCAGAAGATTAAGTTATCCTGACACTGTAAATATATATATATATATATATATATGTTTTTAAAACAGCAGCACAGAGCATCTTTGTTTATTTTCTGCAATCTCGTATTCATCCCAATCCTGTCATCCCAGCCTTCATGCCAAATTACAGGCTGATTTAGAGCCTTTCTGCTCTGTTTACATTCTCAAATCCTGTAAACTATTTTTATTCAGCTCCAGTGAAAACAGGCGGCGCGTATGACATGGCGGATTGAGGAAGGCACTTATTTATGGCTAAAAGCAGAGGCATTAGTGACACGCTCTTTCATAGTGGGGACACAGCTCATCTTCGTGTGCCCTCAGAGTGTGACATTTCCCCCTCGTGTTGTAGAAGCAGAGCTCTGCTTTGTAAGTGGTTTGAAAGAGATGTTTAATAATGGTACTAGCGTGCGCCGTGTTCAGGAGTGATGATGGGGTTAAGGGCTGTCGTGCCGGATCTCATCATTCCGAACTGATCGTGAAGTGTCATTTCAGCGTGCGATGATCACTTTAGCTGATCTGAGGTCACAGGTCAGGACTTGAAATGCATTCTGTCAAATGTAAGTGTAGCTCATGAGCAAGAAACGGTTCTGTGCGTAGACAGATCAGTCGCAGGGTTATTTAGGAATTAAGGTAATGATGCACTGAAATTTTAACGTGTTGAACTGAACATACACGCTTATCTGTGACTGTGTGTGGCCTACACCCTAATGCTGTGTCTCGGTCAGAATTCTTCCATTAGTGCACGTCCATGTACAACGTGCACGCTGTGTACTTAATTGCGCAGTGCATGAATTTCGACAGGATAGTGTTGTCTCGAATCAAACAAGTTGTATACTCTTAAGGAAATGACGATCACAACATTTAACCACAATTACCGAATTATTACAGACTGCTAAATTACAACAATATAACTTACATTTGTATGGTGCGGTATTCACAACAGTCCCAAGCACTGCAGATTCCCCGCTCGCCATTTTCACAAGTTTGAAAATATGCTGGCGGTCCCTGTCCTTCCGCTACGTAGCCAAGATGCAACCATCGAGGATGAGAAGTGTCCTTGTTTCACACTCAACTTTGTGACCGTTATGAGAACACCATCTGGGTTCTCTTAGTGCGCTGCATGTTGCTATAATTGTCAGTGTGAATGCACCTTTGCAGAAGAGCACGAATTGAGACTCATTTTAATATATGTTATCTAAGCCATGTTTTTTATTTTTTATTTTTTTACTCTACAAGACTGATCAGAAGGTATCTGTATTTATGTGTCGTAGTAACATAGTCGTAGTAACATTACACACCAAGACCCCGTTTACACTTGGTGTTAAAATGCAGCTTGGGTGATCTGATCGCAATTGGACAGCATTCAATACAGTGTAAATACTTTTAAAAAATGATAAAAAAATTAAATGAAGTGTAAAAGACCTCCAAGATGCATTCACTCACACCACTTGCCGAGGTGGTTTGGGACGCCTGAACAAAAGTGGTCAGCTGGACACCTTGCAGACGCGTGATGGACACGGGTGTAAATGCCAGTGTGTCTCAGGTGTCCATTTGTGACCTGAATCCTCAAGACGCATTTTAAAATGAACCGTGTTATCGTTGTTATTAATGCATTCATAATCAATGTTTGAAATTTTGAAAATGTCTCTTCCGCGATGTAATTTTAAGCTTAAATGTTGACTGGTATTATGTGCGTCATGTGTTCATGTATCGTGTGCATCCAATTTCCTTCATTAACACTAGCATGTCGCTCGATTATTCTTCATTTTGTCTAAATGTCCGTGGATCGAAAATGGTACAAAACTCCTTCCTATGCAGCTGTAATTTGTAGTCCTCCTAATGTTGTCTTAATGTTCTCTTAATGGTCTCCTAATGTTCTTCTGCCGCTGTAGCAGTTAAAGGCTGGTGATTAAGTTTATCGTCTGTGTTTTATGTCCTCTCTTTTTGCAAAGCAAACCTTTGTGTGGCTCAGGTCAGAGCACTTTCTCACTCAGACTAGTGATAGCAGTGTTTTTTTTTTCACCCCCATGAGTTTAACAAGCTGTGTTTATAAACCTCTTGCTAGGAGACAGACCCTGTAATTACAGGAAATGAGCTAAAACAATGTTTTTGGGTACCGTCGACAGGGTTATTACCACTCCGTTAATGAGCGGAGACGCGTCACCTGGAGCAGTGATCAGCAGCTCGTGGCGTGGTGTCACATCGCTTAGCAGAAGCTAAACGAGCTCTGTCTCTTATCTTTCAGAGTCTTCCTCCGAGCCATCAATCAATACGCAGCCGTGCTGAACAAGAAGTTCCTGGACCAGGCCAACTTTGAGCTCCAGGTGAGCGTTCATTTCAGATAAATGGGTTATAATACGTGGAGAGAGTAAAATGGAGGGCAGACGCTGGAGCGTTCAGGTCATTCAGCGAAAACAGTCTAATCCAATTTTTGATCCTCGAGTGCTTTATCTCTTTGTACATAATTGATGCCTTTCCCTTTCTTCGTTCTCCAGTTGTGGAATAACTACTTCCACCTGGCCGTGGCCTTCCTTACCCAGGAGTCTTTGCAGCTGGAGAACTTCTCAAGTGACAAACGAGCGAAAATCTTTCACAAGTGAGTACTGAGTGCGTTTCTTACATCAGCAGGCAGCTCAGCCTTTGTTCTTCACTTCTCACTAGGACTTCACATCTGTTTGTATTAGCTGAATCCACAGTTTAGAATTAGTTCATAAGGATAATAATTAAGGAATTATTACATACTGCTTCAGACAGTGTGAACGTTAGCAGCACTACACTTTGCGTTCATATCATAAACTGATGAAGAAGGAAACAAGAAAGCGTCACCTTATTACAGGGCTTCTTTGTTCGTTTGTTTCGTCCTCTTTAACGTTTTCTTCTGGATATTTAGTTTGATGACGCTTATATTTATCCCTTAAGATTACCTGGAAATCTTTACCCTGTTCATTCATGCAGGAATAATTTTCTTTCTACTTAAGCTCCCTCTAATGTTTGGATATGCCAAATAGATTCAGATTTACCGTATATGCTCACTACATAGGGTATTGTAGATCCTACGTAGTGCACTATATTCTCAACAAATGCTATCTGAGATTCAGTCACGAATCATATAATCAGTCGATCATATAATCATATCATTTATATAATATTTTTTTTTTAAATGTGTGTAAATGTGTGCTCCACAGGATATAAGGTTCATTTAAAAGTTTGAAGACCTGCAGTAAGCAATTAAAAGTAGACCACGGGACTTAAACCATGCAAATGTATTCCGATAACCCTTTTGTAAATTATCCTATAATGTAACGGATGATATGGTGCATATAATATTTAATTTATGTCATGAACGGAGCCTGGTTTCATTTTCGAAAATTATTCCAGCGGAAACCACGACGTAAGCAATTTCATACTTGCGTAATTAGAAAAGCCGAATGGAAACGACGCAGTTTGGCAACTTTCATTGTGGCTGCATGATTGTCGCAGCTTTACGGTTCTAAACATACGAAATGAATCGATGAGCGGAATTATTAAGCGGAAGAGGACCGTGTGTGAATTTCAGCACTTCAGTTGGCCTACGCACCCGCTTGGTGTTTTGGCACGACCAAGAAATGGTCCCTCATGTTGAAGTAGACGGATTTTCTCTCAACACAACCAAATGAAATATACATTTTATGTAACTTATAATTGTAAGCATAATCACGTTCAGGCAATTATATTAGTTTCGGCTGTATGCCGTAAAAGACGTTCCTCGGGCTGATATGTCTGTAGGTGCGGAGATAGCTAAAGGAGCTGAATGCACAGGTGTCGGGTAATGGGAAATTGCTTCTTTCACTAGTTATATTTAAGCCTCTGATCTCTCTGTCTACGCTGACGTGATGTTGAGCTTCTCTCAGTGCAAATGGATTTATTGCCACGCCAATATTTCTGCCAGTCAGGCAACAGTTTGGCTGTGATTCTGATAAGCTTAATTAAAGTTCAGTGTCTGTCTCTTAGGCACACAACCTTGACATTATTTCAACCTCTGAATTCCCTGCAAGCAAACTCTGAAATACACACACCACATTACTTTTTTTTTTTTATCCCCTTCTAAATTTACTCATTTGGATGACACTTTGGATGAGACAGGATACAGTTAAGCAGTTAAGCGCTAATGACTAGGAAGTGGTGTTTAAACTCACAGCCATGTGAAAAGGTGTTCTCGAGGGGTTTGTCAATGAGAAATGCTACCTATCCCAGGCTGTGCACCAGCATTGCTCTCATATCATATCATAGTTTGTTTAATTAATATCCAGGCATTTTTATTGCACCAGAAATATACAATGTGGGGTAAATGCTCGCCGTGGTGTCGGAAATGCAGAGGAAGTCCCGGGCCGGTCATTCTTCTGGTTCATTTATTGCCTATTAGGGCAAACTTTTTATTTTTTTTCCTCTCACCAATTTTGTCCCGGCCTGCTTTGCACCCTCTTGACTCCCAGCCACTCAAGGCTGTGACATTGTCAGGATTAAACCTCACTCATTTTTACGTCATTCTAGCACACTTCGCATTGTTTGAGGGGGTGGAATGGTTTCCATGGAGCTGCGAGCCAATGGACGTCATGTCACAGAGTAGAAAAATGTTGACAGCGAAATGTGTCCAAGAGAAATGTTAGCTGTTAGTGTTAATGTTGAAAGCCTGGTTGAATTCTCAGTAATTGTTTTTCAGTACCACAGGAAATGAATTAGACGTGCAGTTTTTTAGAACAGTAAAGGATCTCAGCTGTCCATAAAGCAAGGGAGCGCAACGAAGGTTTTGTTGTGTGTTCTAATTAAACATCCAGCATGCTAGCTGAGATCAGGAGGAGATTTTTCCTTCTACTTGTTTTAATATGATTTGACAGAATTAGTCAGCTCATGGAAGAACCACATATAAGCTACTTGATTTCCGAAGCGATGACATAATATTCCTCACTATTTCGAGCACTGCTCTGTGATGTGATACGAATGCGACGTGAAAGCATTTGAGACACGATGGACCAACTCTCTTGACTCACTATTGACTCACGGTCTTTGAGCATATTGTTTACATCACATCTGTTTCATGATGCTTTTTGCAGAAAACGATAACATTTTAAATTCACCAAGCTTCTCATGTAAAAGTGCGTACTGTACTGTAGGTAAATGTTTTTGGAGATTTTAAACACTTTGTGTGTCTGATTTTGAAAGTCTATTTAATGGTTCCAGTTGTTTCCTTAGTGCAGTGTTATAATTACCTCCACCTAGGAGATTAGGTTTTCATTACATTACGCCCTTTTCCAGAGCGACTTACATTTATCTCTTTTATACAACCGAGCAGTTGAGGGTTAATGGCCTTGCTCCATCAGCAATAGCTTGGCAGTGCTGGGATATGAACTCACGACCTTCCGATCACTAGTCCAATGTCTTAACCACTGAGCTACCGTTTTCCAGAGCTGTTTTTCGGCTGATTTAGGCAGAATTGTGCAAAACCAACTTAAACCGATTTCCATGAAACTTGCTGGAAAGGTGTAGCATGTGCCGAGGAAGAACCCATTCAATTTTGGAGCGGATCCAAGTCACGTGGTGGTCATTCTTTCTGTATTGTTGAGCGATAGAGCATTGGCCAATAAAGTTCATTAGTGGCAAAACATAGCCAATGTAGAAATGCGATGACTCCGTTGGAAATATACCCAGACATATAAAGTGGTTGTGGTTTCAGAGCTGCATATCAAAGAAGATTTATTGTCCTCGGCAGAGATCCGTGCCCTTCTAGTTGCAACATGTCACCTGCTTGCGATGAAACGTTCTGATTTTCTCATGCGTAGAAGGTTCAGAAACCAGTGGCGTGGCTGTGCTGTCTATAAACCCAGCTGAACCAAACATCTTTAGCCTTATGTGGAAACAATTTTTTTTTCTCTGCAGTCTTACCAAAAAGGCTGCCATCGCTGCAATCCAGTGTAACGTTGCTGTTCACACGTCCAGTTTCCGGTCGGCATTAAACACTTTGAGCACAAGGAGACCTAGACTCGGATCAAACTCGAGATGCTGTCCGCATTCGTGTTAATAAGGCCTTGATTTTCTCCTGTCCTTGTCACCATAAATTATGCCACTTTGCGAGCTTATTGGCAAAGCAATCAATGGTAGATGCAAATTCAAGAGAGTGCCTCAGGTCCTCTGAAATGTCACTACGTGACCGCGTGGTGATGAGAGGATATTAACAAGAGTGCAAGCCTGGCTCAGATTTATTGAGTGTTTTGGAGCAAGAGTGTTGATCTAGTATCAGATCCCTTATGTGTGTGTAGCTGTGGCGATTAAGGGTTAAGACGAATCTGGACAGCTGGCTAGTGTGTGTCGCTTTTCTTTTAGAGGTCTCCTGTCTGTTTTTTAACAACTCTTCTTCATCTGTCTTCAGGGACAAATGAAACCATGATTCATTTTACCAAGGAAAAGGGAACCCCGTTTTTGGCAATACTATGTGCACCCTGGTGCACGTATGGGTGGAGTGTTCATTTGGCAGAAAAGGTCCAAGACCAGCAAGGCGGATGTGAAAGTGCCCTGACACAAGCCACTTATTTATGTGTATCTGTTATACACTTGCTTGTCCCAGGTAACTAAATGAACACCATTTACTGTTATCTTACCTAGGATGATATATTTTGGGCTGAAAGAACATCTTTTAAAATTGTATCTAGACACCAGCAGTTGTCAGCGTTCCCACACAGTAGCGCCTGTCAGACGTATCCAATTATGATATACATTTTCATGTGTTACTTTAACCAGAAGAAGGAAATTGAGTAGGATTGTGTGTGATCATGAAAACATAATTGTTCAGTGGCAGGATTTTAGCTTGTATTGTTTTCTACAGTGACTGACACTGAAAGTTTAATTAGTGCTCTGTTAACTGTAAAGTCATGACTGTCCTCTTTAACTGGAACTTTTTGTACATGCTGACTAAAAAGAAAAAATGATCTGCTGCTGAAAGCCATGCTAGAGTTGTTTGCAATTAGGAACCAATCCAGCGCCACTGATGCTACTGATGATAAGAGCGCCGAAGACGTGGGTGTGTTTCTCTGGGTAACTCTTCAGCCATTATGGGCCATATTCAGAGTTGCAATAGGACTTAATACTGAAATTGCACACAAACGTATTCAGAACTCAGACTGCTGGCGTAAGTGCAACTCATGCAGGTATCATATCATATCGTATTACGTTTGACAGCGAAGGAAAAGACATGGTCTGTGTCGGTCTACATTTTCTGTCCCTATTTCTTGCACTCAAAGGCAAGTGCTGGGGTTTAAATGCAGTAGTTTGGATGCTCAAGTGCTTCTACTTTTTAAACTCTTAAATGAAGTTGCCAACTTGGAATATAACCCATTGTGACATTATGTGACTTTTTGAGCAGGTGCCTGAATAACAGGGTTCGTAAAACTAATTTGTGACGTGGTTAGGCGTTCTCAACTGACAAGTTCTGTAACGCTTTTTAAGAGTTTTCCTGCGGTTCAGCATTTTTAAGATGCCAAACATTCCAAAATATATTAGTTGGAGTTTATTAACGGGCAGCTTATGAACAGTTTAACTCCAATTTAATTGCCAGCCGAAGAGTTATCCACGGCCGATTAATTCAGATTTGTGGTTTGGACGCACCTACTCATTCATAGGGTTTTCTTTATTTTGACTACTTTCTGCATTATAGAACAATACTGAAGACATAAAAGTGCGAAATAACACATGGCACATTTGGAATATTTTAGATTGTTCAAAGTAGCCAGCGTTTAGCTTGAAGACAGTTTTGCACACTGTTGGCGTTATCTTATCCAGCTTCATGAGCTAGTCACCTGGAATACTTTACTATTAACAGGTGTGTCTTGTCAAAAGTTCATTAGTGGAATTTCCCACCTTCTTAATGAGTTTGAGATCATCAGTTGTGTTGTGTTGTGTCGAGGTAGTGTTGGTGTACAGTAAATAGCCCTATTCAACAACTGTAGTAATCCATATTATGTCAAGAACTGCTCAACTAAGTAAAGAGAAACGGCAATCCATCATTAGTTTAAGACATGAAGTGACTTTTATGTAATAGAAATAAAGACAAACCATCGAGTCCTAACTTTTAACTGGTACTGTAAAAAAGTCTTAGGCAGTTTATTTTTTTTTTAAGTACAAAGCTTTTTTATAGTTCTTTTAAGGCCGAATGAGTTAAAGAACTTGATCTGCTTAGTTCCATAGCAGAATTCTGGTCGAAATTGAAATGCAAAGCCCATAGTATTTATTTATTTATTTATTTATTTATTTAGCCAGGGCATTTTATCAGGCAATATTTTGGACCAACTGTTCAAGTTTATCAAGAGTTACATGGCTAACTGTCATGGCTTCAGGCTGTGGTCAAACCTCAAGCTTTCTTTTGTCTTGTTTATTACGCCAGGTTTCTATTCTTTTCGCTTTCTAAAAGGTATCAAGATTTATTGTAATGTGTTAATGTGATGTTCTTTGGGCATTCATTCTGTTCTGTATGATTTCATTTGTGCCACCACACCTGAGGCCCTTCGTGTTTGGGAGAGCATGCAATCTTCGGAGGCAGAGAAATAATTTAGTCTGCTTGTTCGGCTCCTCGGATGAGAGAGGCCTTGGACAAGGATAAGAAAACGGAGTCTGCTGTGTGCAGCCTGAAATGCTGAACTGCTTCTGTGTGTCTTCCAGGTATCAGGACATGAGGCGCCAGATTGGCTTTGAGATCCGGGACATGTGGTACAACCTGGGTGAGTGTCTCGCTGCAAAATCTACTTAAAACAGTCTGCGGGAAGATTGTAAATGTCATGTCGGATCTGTGGTAGCCGTTATGACATGGTGTTATTTTGAGTCTGAAGGTCATGTACATAATGCCCGATCACAAACATTTTTTCTTCAGGCATTTCTTTTGCTCGTTGCTTATGAAGGACTACAGAGATAACAAATAAAGATGATTTTTTTTTTTAAATCAGTGACTCACATTAGCTTAATAAACAACTAGGTAGATATAATAGCTAAATAAATATATCAGTAACGGTGTTAGTTTAAATTCACCTCAATGTGGCTCTAACTTCTTTTTTATGACGAGGTATTAAAAAAAACACTCCTCTTCTGAGACTGGCTGTAAACGCGGGCCTGTGTATCGGAAAGCTTTTGAACTTGCGGGTTTATTTTTGCATCCAAATCATTGGATTAGCCACAGGCTTATTCTCCGAAGAACGCTGTCTGTGAACAGTTTATATATGTAGGTGCTAATTGGAGAAGGAGAATGATCGTTAATCATATTCAGAGCCGAGAACATATTGAGCTCTCTATTTCCAGCTCATTTCTAAAGGAAATCCCACATCTCATTGCCACCTCTGTCTTTAGATACGATTTTTTTCCCCCTCTGTGTGAGTGTGTGTGTTAATGCGTGGTTTCTAATTAGGGGTTATAGCTGTGGGTCTTTTTTGATCCACCTCAATATTCTATTTTTATAATCACAGTGTAAACAATCGCTTGGTGTGCTGCAAAACAACTAGTTTGACAGTGATGAGACAGACAAGATATTTTTGCAAACTGAAGGAACTCCAGTGTGTGAGTTGGTGAGGAAACCATAAAACATTAATAAAGAAAATAAGACCCAGATGCAGATACTTGTGTTTCATAAAGTGAAATGCGAACAGTATTCTGCGTGATATGTGTAATATGAGGTCGATCTGAGCTCTCTAAGCACAGCGCAATCGCTGGAACACTTGGCTTCCGACGGCTTATTGTGCCGACTTCCTTGTTTTTCTTTTTTCTTTTTGTAAACGGACACAATGATCACTTCCAATGTAGGAGCCGTTTCATCACACCATGTGTTCTTTTAAAACTTTTGATCTGTCGCCAGGTCCACACAAGATCAAGTTCATCCCTGAGATGGTGGGACCGATTCTGGAGATGACGCTTGTGCCAGAAATCGAGCTGCGCAAAGCAACTATCCCCATCTTCTTCGACATGATGCAGTGCGAGTTCCACTTCACACGCAGTTTCCAAAGGGTCGGTTCACAATTCTGCATTACAAAAGAATAGCAAGGATTTAACAGCTACTTAGATTATATTATGTTCACCAGGAATGCTTTTCAGTTAACAGGTGCGTCTTGTCGAAAGTTCATTGGTGGAATTACTCGCTTTCTTAATGAGTATGAGGTCGTCAGTTGTGTTGTGTTGAGGTAGTGTTGGTGTACAGTAAGTAGGCCTATTCCACAACTGTAGTAATCCATGTCAATCATGTCAAGAACCGCTCAACTAAGTAAAGAGAAACGACGGTCCATCTACAAGTGTGGTCTGAGGTGAACTGCCCAGTGGGACAGAAAGAACAAGCAACGTTTTAATAGCTACTTAATCCAAGTGAGAAAAGGTAAGCTTTGAGAGGGGCTCCCGTCTCAGCGATTCAACTATAAACACAGTAGTAACGGTCTTCATATCTATTGCATAGCAAATAGAGATCGATCAGTATTTTCAAAACTTCAAGAAGGTCTTAAAAAAATGTAATAATACAAGTTGCTCTATAAGTTCCCCAATTTTAGAACCGAAGTTGTTTGACATTTTTGCCGGCTTACGCCAACACAAAGAACCCGTGTTTGATCGGTGTCCTGCTAGCTATTATTTGATGAAAATAAATTGCAACCTTTCCTGGTGAAAGCTGGCATTTAATGTCTCGTAATAGCCATGCATACTCAAATGTAAAGCACAAAATATTCAATTAGGATTCAGAAGCCTTTGGGGTAATAGTTTACCTCAAATACCCTTCACCTGATATCCAATTGGGCAGTTCATTTCTGATCACATTTGTATGCTTCATTTTGGATAAAATTGTATTAAAAAGTCAGTGAATCATTAGGTGCATGATGCTAACTGTAGTACCTGCAGAAACACTAAAGACCACCGTCCGGCTGTTCGGGTGTTGTCACTGCTCTCTGTTCTGAGTACACTCCGAATCCTGACTGGTCATTGCCCTTAGCACACTGTAGTACCTGCGCTACTCATCATACGCCTACCTGTGGTGTTACTATAACAACCAATGTGCATTTACATGCAAACGCAGCAGCCTTAATTAGATTTGGCCAAGGTACAAAGCAGACACTCGGATAAACCTTGCCATGCTGTACGAACGTATACATGCAGCAACAACGGCACATACAGTGGGTTTTTGCAGTTAGATTGCAGTTGGGGAGTTTATCAGTTTTGGGATGTGTGGAATGTGTAGCAGAAAGTGTGAAGAGAGGCTCGATGGCATCTCTGTTTATGCATTATCTGTGTTATACGCTCTAACGGGCATAAAAAGTGGAGACGGAAGAGAAATTCTGCCCCTCATTTCAGCCTAAGCAGTGCTTTCAGCATGTTGCGATGAAGTCAGTATTAAACCTGGTCTTTAATTGGCAAAATTTTCCACCTCATATTTTAAAAATAGAACATGCTATACGCCTTTCCTTTAACTGAGGTGAACTTCAAGATTCAGGTGTGTTTTGGAGAACTTGATGCATGATTCAGAAAGCAGTGGGATGCGAAGCGTTGGCGCTGACGCCAGCTGGTAACGTTTAGATTCTCGTGAACACCTCGATTAGCCGGATCACGTGTTAGGTTAGTGTTTCATTTGATTTAAATCCAAATCAAAGTCCCTCGGAGGAATGTTGGACGTGCTAGTGCTACACAAAATGCAGTCTCTCTCAGGTGTTCATCTGAAATGGAAACGTGTCCGGTTTCGCCACTTCACCAGTATGGATTTATTTTCAGGTGAGCTCTGCTTGTGGAATGTGTGCCGTGCATTCCTCGGATAACGCCGTCGTTTCAGTTTATCCTAACACGGACAGACGATCAGTTAGATGTGCTCATGGAGATCTGTTATGATCTCGAGGGTGTAGTGCTTTTCCACTCTAAATGCTATGCCTAATCCCTAAATGTAATAGCTCCACTTTAACATTGGTTCTGCGTCAGGTTCTGTACTCTCTAATCTCTGCCCTGTTTATTCCCTTCAGAGAAACAGGAGTTGACTGTACTTAGTTTGACCCTACTTTTGGAGGGCAGGTGCTTTCTTCTGTGTACCAGCAGCCAGGATAAACCTTCAGCTTCGTCAGCTCTTACTCACTGCCACTGTAACACTGCTGGGACAGACGTGCTGCTTCTCTGCAGTTGCTCTGCATTAACCTGCAGCTCCTACTACTTTCCTGTGTCCTGACGTTTCTTTTTTTTCTTTTAGTTGCTCTACAGTATATCATTTTCTTCTCTCTTTCCTCTCTGTCTGGAACTCTTTCCTCGCCGGTTGAGTGTCATTGCTAGCGATGATGAGCAGATGAAGATGAAGCCGCTGAACACTGATTATGCTTACAAACCGAAAGGGAGAGAGAGAGAGAGAGAGAGAGATCAAAAGCTACGGATAGAAGAGAAAGGGAAGCGGATGGTGCTAATGGAATGGAAAATTAGCCACAGTGATTATTTACAGCTGCTGTGTTTAATTGCAGTTTGAAAACGAGATCATCACGAAGCTGGATCACGAGGTGGAAGGAGGCCGTGGAGATGAGCAGTACAAAATTCTCTTCCAGAAGATGTAAGACGCGATTACAGGCTCACACTGTTTACAGGCTCTAAAGCTCCATAATCTAACAGCGCACTCACAGTGACGCTGCCGGAGACATGCTTTGGCAGCTCCGAAGATGAGGCTCAGGCCTATGGCATGAAAATTTGTTTGGCATAATTTTTCTTGTCAAGTGCAATTGCTGTATTGTTGTTCTCATGCCAGTGCCAAATTAGTGTGTGTGTGTGTGTGTGTGTGTGTGTGTGTGTGTGTGTGTTAGCCTCTTGGAGCACTGTAGGAAACATAAATACCTAGCGAAGAGCGGGGAGAACTTTGTGAGTCTGGTGGTGCGTCTGCTGGAGAGGTTGCTGGACTACAGGACTATCATGCACGATGAGAGCAAGGAGAATCGCATGAGCTGTACAGTTAACGTGCTGGTGAGCTCACACATCTGCCCTTCTGTATGACTACATGATTTCTAATTAGCTAGATTAGGTATATTTTTTAATTAGAGCTACAGCCAGTTTCAAATCCCCAGGAACCAATTAAAATGTTCCTCAGATGCGCCGCTTAGGCCCTCTCTGCCCAGTTTACCACAACTATCAGATTTCCCACTTTTGTTTGCACCAACAAAAGTCGTACCGGCAGCAGTGAGCTTTGTGGGGCAGGATACAGATTGACGAAGTCTGTGAGTTTCTCAACATCGGTAACTTCACTCAGGTTTTGAGGTGATGGTGCCAAGAAAATAAGATATTTTTGAATGTTTTCCTAAAACAATGCTGGGTTAGTTTTACACCTGGGTTGCTGGGTTTAGCTTGTTGGGTCAGGTAGTGGGCTCAGTGACATGTGACTTGGGTTTATAATGGTTATAAAGTCATTTGATGGGGTAAATATGGCTGAAGAAGTCTTATAAAAAAAACAATAACACAATTACTGCTTTATTCAAGACACTTCTTACATAACTATATTTGTAGTTACCTAATTTTGGGCTTCTATCTATATTTTTTCTATCTAGTTCAAAATGACCTCAAGATCATTAGCTAGCTTTGGAGTCAAGTTACTTCTAATCCTACATTTGATATTCATCAATCATGATTTCAAAATATACATGGATAATACGGAGTTTTATTTAGTAGAGTAAGGCTGCTTGTATCCCAGCTATTTTTTTAAGAGGCTATGGGGGAAAAAATACAAACTTTCTAGTTATAGAAATTGGTGCCAAGCCTTTGGGAACTACTTTCAATATGCTTTTATCCATAATAGATGCATATTATGTGATAAAATAGTCATAAAAAGTCCTATTCTTAAAGTTCTATTATTTCCTGGGAATTTATTGCGTGGTACAAAATCCAAAGTATTGGGGCATTATCGTAGCTACAACATGGTACCAATTACTGAGACTTTTTAATTAATGTTTATTGTAATTCCGTACTGGTTCTAGGAATTAAGCAAGTAACTGTGTGGCCTGAACAACAACAAAACAGATGTTTCAGCATGTTAGTTGAATAGTCTTGGCGCTAATTACATAGTGCTTTGCTGTTTTTACCACACACTTCTTAATATCTTAATAGCTAGAACCGAGGGAGACTTGGCGGCAGCAATAACCCTGCTTGCTTATATAGTACAGTGGTAACAACGCTGCCTTTAGACCAGCATTCGAAGCCATGAACATGTACGCCCTACCAAGCATCAGATCCCCAGCTGGAATATACTATATTTTCCAAACTATGAGGAAATAAATTCCACTGATGTCAAGACAAGGAAATAGAAGGTCACATCAGAAGTCCAGCTCCCTGAGACTCTGAGACCGAACGAGACAAGGATTCTGATGCGAAAGCATGATGGAAGGCCACGCCCCTCCATGGGATGTTCCACCAGCCGACAGAGGAAGTGGCTGACATGAGGAAATCCTGCCTATGGCTGTTTCTTTCTATGTGACTTTTAAAAATTAAGACATGTTTAAAGATTTTTTTTTTTCCCATCTTCCCCTGACAGAGTACCACCACAAACCCTGCCCTTAGCAACACAAACGCAGCACTGACTCTGATAGCTGCTGATAAGGAGAACAGTACAACAGTGGCAGTGTTTAAACATGCTTCCGCACACGCGGGTAGTGCCGTGTGTGTATTCTGAGATCACACACAGCTTTGTTTTCTGGAAGACTAACCGTCAACAGTAGCAGGTCTACCGGGAGCCTGTAAAGGTCATCTTCCTTCAAACAGAGGCACACAGCTGTGTGTGTAGAAACATCCTGATGAAGGCGTGTACGCTGTGTATCTCTCAGCTGGAGGCTTCACTGCTCTTTCTCTCATCCACCTGAACATTCTCTCATCAACACGTGCACAAGCGCAGCGAACAAAAGCTCTCATCTTCAATAGGCATTATTGTTGGTTTCTAAACCATTAACCTACATGTTTATTTTGGTACAGCTAGTTTGTTCACATGCTAACGAAGATTAAAAACGCTTGTTCAGAAGAAGTTGTTGATTACTTTTTTTATAGCAACATAAACCTGTTCTTTGAATTACAGTTAATGTTAATTATATTAAGATTTCATCTGTAACAATGTAAGCATCTTCAGTAATGAGCATGAGCAGGTTATTTAACTACACAGTTATTATATAATGTCGCGATAATTATTTGTTTTTTGTTACGCAAACATATAAATCTTTCTGTCCAGCGTCTAAAATCCCAGCCCAGTAAAATGATAGAAATCACATGCTGACAGCACGACGTCTCTTTCCAGGGGGTTATTTAGCTACTAGCTTGTCTTCAAACTTTCCTCTAATGCATGTAGTGCTCAAATGTTGATCTGAGTTATAGTAAGGGAAAACTCCCTTCAAGTGCCGGATAAAGTCCTGTTGGGTCACTTCAAAACCTGATGAACCTTTTAAGTCTCACAGTCATTTGTGTCCTCAACACTTAGAAGTATATGCATGTGACATTCTCCTGCAGTCTGTGTCTACAGAAAGCTTTTTGTTATTGTATTGATGTAAGCAGTCACTGAAATGATTTACCTTGGGTCTTTCCATTTTCTCAGAATTTCTACAAGGAGATTGAGAGGGAGGAGATGTACATCAGGTATGCAACATTCTCATTTCCTGTTCCAGGTTGCCATGTTCTCGCTGTGTAGTGTAAAAAGGAATATTGTCAGTGGGTAAAAAGTTTTCTATTTTGTATTAAGTTCAAGCTTATTGAGGCAGTGGGTGTTTTATTGCTCTCTCTCTCTCTCTCTCTCTCTCTGTCTCTCTGTCTGTGTCTGTCTCTCTGTCTGTCTCTCTGTCTGTCTGTGTCTGTGTCTGTGTCTGTGTCTGTGTGTTCAGGTATCTGTATAAATTATGTGACCTGCATAAGGAGTGTGATAACTACACTGAGGCTGCCTATACTCTACTGCTGCATGCCAAGCTTCTCAAGGTACAGATACGAGTGTGTGTGTGTGTGTGTGTGTGTGTGTGTGTGTGTGTGTGTGCGTGTGCGTGTGTGTGTGTGCAGCAAAGCATTCCATTTAGCCACGGTTACACATAATGTTTATTGTGATGATTCTGATGGTGTATAAGGACATTGTGGACTAATGTTTGTCTGTTTTGACACCATCAACGATGCCCCGCTGAGCAAGCTTGCTTTATGATTGTCGTCTGTAAGAATATCCGTATATGAGATAAGAGTATATTGACTTTGTGAGTGGAAAGAGTTAGCAATCATCATTTTACTCTTAAAAGTGTAAGCTATATGCAGCACCGGCTCGCCTCGCAGAACACGCGCGATCTTCAGTAAAGCCACTGTGATATTACTCTGCTGTCTGAAGAACTGTTAGCCTTTATTGTAATCCTGTGTGCCAGAGAGGACAAAATGAAGTGTATTCTTGTCCTTCAGAAAGTCAGATAGTGAACGCCATGAAAATTTGTCTTTGTAGAAGCTTAATCTCACACTGTACATAGCAGAGAAGGTTAATTCATTCTAATTATTCTAATTTAATTATTGCATTCATTTATTTATTTTTTGTATGACTGGCTGAAGCATCCCATTTCCCTGGAAACTTTGTTCCATGCTCAGTTGTTTCTACACTGAAATACTTACTTCCTATCATTGAGAAGAGCACTGAGAATTCTCCTGTAAAGCTGCTTTTTTTTTTTTTTTGCCTTCCTTTGCCAAGGGTGCCAATAATTCCGAAGCTGGCGCTTCCCATGTTTCGAGAAACTTCTCCCGATTTAGTAATTTGCCATTTCCCTTCCACTCACCAGCCAGCGCTCCCCTATCACACTACAGCTGCCAACTGGCAAGAGTGAAGGCTAACACTTCCTCCAAGACAAGTCGAGCCAGCCAGCTGTGTCGTTTCACACTGCTGCTCGTGCTGCATCACAGGGAAGCGTTACACACTCGGAGGAAGGCGCACTCTGCCCTATTCTGCATACGTGACCTCAAAGCTGCTCATGATTTGGCTACTGTCACTGTGACTGACAGTTGAGAGAGACTACGCCATCACGTCTACACAGAGAGCCTAGCTAATGTTGCTGCCCCAGCTGATGGATGGCTGTGGCATCTTCAGATTCGGAAATCACAATCTCCCAATGATTTTCTGTTGCGCTTCTCAAGAGCCACCCTCTTCAATATATAACCCAAATTCAAACTTATAACCATCAGACGGTATCAACCAACATCTTACATGTGAGAGAATATCTTACCAAGAAGCTTTTATCCGACTTTGCAGTGAATGAACAATACAATTAACAGTAATTTCTTGTTATTGTTATTTATATTGCTATTCTCTATGCATCAGTAGACTCAAAAATAATAATAATTATACACGTTTAGAGCTTAAAGTACAAATATATTTAAGAATATTTTTTAGGTACATTCGTTGAGGGCCCCAACAACTTGCCTTACTTCCGTTGCCAATAAGATCTCCACCCTGCTAAGCATTTCCCCCCCACACCTAGCTACCTGCAATAGCTTTAGCATTTGTCCTCTACACACACCTCCTTTTAGCTGTGACGGTGCTCCACTTTCCTTGCATAGCTAAGAGCGTTTGAAAGGATTACTGTTGTGTTATTTTTTTTTTTTTTCCCCCTCCTAATTCGGAAATGCTCCCTGCAGCTGTGTCATTATGCATTTGCAGTAAGCAGTATTTGGAGCTCTGTTCAGAGGGAGGTTGTAATAACACTCACTTAACAGCATGATTTATTCCCCCAACTGAACAGCCTCTTTGTTCACTTATTCAAACACCCTTAAAAAGTCATTCCATTCCTGCTTTAGAAAAGAACGTATGAGTTATGGATATACATACATGTTGGGCATGATTAGATACATGAGCGATAGCAAGAACTGTCTTTTGTTTATTCATGTCATGATACTTGGATGCATTTTCTAGAGGTTTGTCCATTCTGGGCTCCTGTAGCAGCGCAACATGGCGTCTCTGTAGAGGTGGACCCGCTCCCTGTGTACATATAAAGGGCTCGTTCTAAGCTTACGAGAAAACAATTTGCAGTCACACGTAATTATACACTAATGAAAATATACTCATGAGTTCCGTAAGCGTATTATGGAATACATACTCTGTTCCTGCTAACAATCAAAATCTTACATAGTAAACCTTTAAGGATACACACTTTGTTCATGTTTAAAGGTTCTAAAAGTAAGTGCTTTTATTCACAATGCTAAAGGCGTGTGTCTTTCAATGGACTAAAAGTAGGACATGTTAAGACGTGGATTTGTTGTTCTGGTTTTTTTTTTCTTACGTTGTGTACAGAAATCTTGTGAAAATTCAAGTGGAACTCGAACTGTTTCACATTAGTGATGAACATGTCCTACTCTGCATGCAAAGACATTTTGCCTTTTAAAGGAACACAAATACACATGTAGCTTGGCATGTAGCACAGCTGGCTCTTTCCCATGGGCCTCTTGTCTGCAGGAGATGTTTGTTTCCTTGGGAAGTTTACCCTGTGTTGTGTTACATGAAATATCAATTACATTCGCACTGCAGTGAATCAGTTCTGACAAGGCCCTGAGCACAGAACAGCACTTTCACACACTAGCAAATAGCTATGCTTGCCTGCTGGTCAGCTGACTGGACCTGGCTGCGCCGGGTGCTCGTTATTCTGCGTGTGCTTCAGTCAGAGAGATCGTGTGCACTGTATGGTCAGCATAAAATCAGAGGTATTAATCCTTATCACCTTTCCTTTTTTCTGGGTTTATTCATTAAATCAGGTGGAATCTCAGCGATATTGTACGATTATGTAAATCCGTATGATCTCCCGTGATCGCGTGAATAAAGTGAGACGATCCGGTCAGCAGCATTTGGGCCTCATGTGGTGATATGAACTCAAATGATTAGACTTTATCTCTTGTTCCTTGTGCATGTTAATAATGTATATGATTAAAGTATGGCGAAGTGTTCTAAACATTGTGTTGTATCCGCAGTGGTCAGAAGAGGCCTGTGCAGCTCACCTGACTCAGAGAGATGGATATCAGGCGAGCACACAAGGCCAGCTCAAAGACCAGCTGTACCAGGAGATTATCAACTACTTCGATAAGGGAAAGGTAACGAACAGTTTCTGACACGATAACAGCTCGCTTATTCTGTTGCTGCTTAGTGAATAAGATTCAAAGCGCCAAAACTGAATCTTTATTTATTGATGAACTTGTGAAGCTTTTCTGTCGTATGTTGGCTCATAAACCCTAAGCTAAGATAACCACACACTTGTTTAATGTATGGCCTTGCATTAACAGAATTAAAAGAATGCTTTCACACCTATTAGTGCATTTGCGTGCGTAGTCTGTGACAGGGTAATTGATACGTTTGGTTTCACGCTGCTAATTATTAAACAAAACACAGAGGGGAAACTATGCAAGTTGAAGGATGTATTAAAAAATGTTGAAAGCATCCTCATGTAACTCTTTTAATCACTGGTCAGAGCAGCATACATTTCATGCATTTGTTCTCTTTTTGTTTATCGGGCCAGATTTCCAAATCACATTTGCACTCACTTTGCGCATCACAGCTCAATTTATCAGTTCAGATCAATAAAAAAAAAAAAAAAAAAAAAAAAAAAGATGTCCATATCCTAAAATTATGCCATGTCGGATTCATGTCTTGCAGTTGGATTGATCCAGGTGGGTCGATTCGCTTTTTCACTACAATCCAACCACACTAGGATTCACTCGGACGCGGCCCGAGCTCACAGACACTCTTGAACTATTTGTTTTGCTTCACACGTGAGTGTGATGAGCAGTGTTCTCGCCTGCACCAATGGGGTAAAACACACCAGGGTTCTGTTTAGACGAAACATCCCGTACACATCACGGTGTTGTCCACCTGTACCATGTCAATTATCCAGCACCACCACATGGGGCCATTTTGTCAGGTGTTGGTGCGCTTTGTAGGTATTTAATTAACACCTGTGGTGGTCGAGCGACGTTTGTGAATGGAGCACAGACTCCAGAAGGCGGCGGGAGCAATTCCAGGAATGAGCGTGCACATGTGAATAGTTAACATGGTTCTTTTTGCACAATGGAGGTCCTGCAGGGAAGAGAGAGAATGGACAAGAGAGCGTGTGGAATGAGCTGAGCTGAAAGAAAGCTGCGTTCGTGTGACGATTTTATTTAACTAACAATGCATTGAAAAGTGCCCCGGTATAAAGGGAGAGAAAATCAAATTTAAAAGTCAATCTCTCTGAAGACTTTCTCCCGGGTTTTCATTCCCCCACACACCAGCCATGGGTTCTGAAATGAGTTCTGTAACCAACCTGTTGTTCTGTACATGTGACGGCCCCCCTCCACCCCATCCATCAATAAAGCCACCACTGAGCAGATATCATCTGAGTGCTGAACTTTTCTCAGCGCAGCAGTGACGGCGACATGTTAATGGCATTGATCGGGTGCATCAGGCACAGCAGCATTACCTAATAAAGTGGTAAAGTAACCACTTTCTACTGATGCGCTGAGTATTCTACAGACCACGTACGCATGCATTCCAGCTCCAAGGACAGCAGAAAGCATTTAAAGTGATGTGTTCATGTTTCGAAGCTACAGAGAGCGTACTCCTGGAGGAGTGCAGTGGATATTAGAACCTGAGGAGTGGACCTCAGTGCTTGTGCTCATCCAAAGCTGTTCGATCTCCATTAAGTTTTTGTATCACGGTGGAGCCCTGAATATTGTTCAGGGATTTAGAGGCATGTCAAGAGCTCTTCGCTCGACAGTGCGCTCACAGATTCCCAGTAGCTTTTCCTCCTATTCTGAAGCTCATTATGTAGCTTGGGGACACAAATTGTGTGTGTGTGTGTGTGTGTGTGTGTGTGTGGTAGGCGAGTATTTCCCTGCCGTTGCCAGTCCCATAATTAGAATTCCCTACTGAGGCCTCTTTCAGGCCTGTGTGTAGGTGGGGGTTGCGGGGGTGAGAAAGTGGAAGAGCAGCTTGTCCTCGAGCGCAGGTTCGACATCCTGGCGTGCTCCGCTTCACATACTGTCAGGGACTGAGTGCACCCATTTCTAGCAAAGCTATTTTAAACGTAGCTCTTTCTGTTGAGACTTGGCCAGATGGCCACAGAAAACGAAGGAGAGATGAAGAAAGTGGAAGCAGAGAGACTGAGACTGAGACTGGTCATCCTGAGTCCAGTCCAATTTCCTCCACGTCATTGCCTCGGTCTTTGGCTCCATACTACTCCGTTAGGTTTCCTCTGATCAACTGTTGTGAGTCAAGACATTTATGAATAGATTAAATTAATTATCCTGCTGAATTTACAGCTCAGTAACAGAAGTGGAATTTTATTATAGTTAAAGCTTTTGTTTTGTGCCGTTTCAACTGCAATTGCTACATTCAAGCACTGTGGAGATCAGCTCCCTTCTGGAGCTGAATTACTCACATCATTAGGAGCAGCAGTAATAGTGATAATCCATCAATCCCAATCAGAAAGCTCATGCATTATCAGATAAAGCGAAGAAAAGCTCCCAAACCCCCAAATAGCACAACTACTACAAATATACTGTATCCACATGCACGTCTTTACATTCAGCCCAAACACAAAGGTCAAGGGGCCTTCAAATTGTTTCTAGATCTTTCAATGTTATTGCTGTTTAAGGCCATTAATGATAGTGTCTTTTTTTTCCAGTTTAACTGTAGTCCTGAGACAACTGTGTGTTATTGGTGATGTGCATAATATTATAGTGTAGTGCTGCTTCACTACACTATTAATCTCTGACCCAGGCACCTCCTACCTACTTTTAACGTGTTCCCTAAAGCCTTACACTGTTTGCTCATATATTTTAGTTTTTATTTGTATTCTTTTATCACATTTCTTTCCATCATTTAGTCTATCTGCCTGTCTCTTTCTTTCTTTGATTGAGTAACATAATGAAAATCAGAAAGCCAGTTTTGCATTCTTTAAACTCTGCTCTTG
This sequence comes from Notoglanidium macrostoma, assembly GCA_030068235.1. NCBI lineage: Eukaryota > Metazoa > Chordata > Actinopteri > Siluriformes > Auchenoglanididae > Notoglanidium > Notoglanidium macrostoma. Next base: position 16,271,196 of record JAQQZR010000006.1, on the reverse strand, counting down.
TGTGTGTGTGTGTGTGTGTGTGTCCTGTTATACAGATGTGGGAGGAGGCCATCATACTGGGGAAGGAGCTTGCTGAACAGTACGAGAACGAGATGTTTGACTTTGAGCAGCTCAGTGCTCTACTGGTGCGTCTAAGCCTACTGTCTGCGCGAATGTCACTATACAGCATGCATGCTTACATGTGCATAAACAAAGTGAAAAATTTGAATGAAAAATGAGACATTAACACACACACCCTCTCTCTCTCTTGCTGTCTCAGAGGAAGCAGGCACAGTTCTATGAGAACATAGTGAAGGTGATCAGGCCAAAACCGGACTACTTTGCTGTGGGTTATTATGGTCTGGGTTTCCCTTCTTTCCTCAGGGTGAGTTACACTTACAGTTCAAAACTTTACATCCTGCTGGCTTTCTGAGTGAAAACGAAAACCTCTATTTCATGATTTCAAATCTATATGTTCTCTAAATGCTATAAATGAAATGTGAGGCTGCTTTAAAACAAACCAGCTATTCAAAAATAAGTGTCTGTTTTCTATTCACTGTTCATGTCTTAACATAGCATCTGAGCATGTTGGTTGCTTGCTATAATGGACGAGTGAATGTGTGAAACGTAACATACAGTCTTGGTAAAAAAAAAAAAAGACATTTTTTCCCCCTTTTCTCATCACTTTGTCCTCAGGGTATGCAAACGTTTGCCCTCAAATGTACTCATGAATAAATTACCTAAAAGCAATAAATAATCTTTGCTTAATACTCTGCCGCAACAAATCCCTGTGTAGGTAAGTTAGGTAAAAGGATTGCAAAACAATCACTGCTAATTTTTTATAGTAGAAAGTGTTGGTGACTGGTCCCAGTAATCAACCATGAAGACATTCAAGCCACTCATACAAACGGTTTCATCAGTTCCGCAGAATGACTGGATAGAAATCCGTGCTGTTTAACTGCAGCACACCTCTGACATTGTACCGTTATGAACATGTCATCAGGGGATGGAGCTGTGGATTAAAATGAAAGCTCTAGAGTAAACATGTCAGGAAGGCCAGATATCTGTTCGTTTCAGCTGAAACACCAGGATGTCTCATTAATATAGATCTCACCACTGGAACCCAGAAATATCTTCATTCATTTATTCATTCATCCATTAAGATAAATATGCTCTGCATTGATTAGTCATTAATGATGATGTCTGAAGTCTAGCCAGATCTAGGCTTCTCACATTTGCATGAGTCGTTAAACATGCATCAACAGCAACGTGATAATTAGCCAGCAATTATTTGTTTTAAATAGATCCTTATAGTTGATATAATTACTGAAATTCGATTTTATCAACATTGCCGTGCAAGGGTTTTATTTTCCTAACGGCTTTCGGGAGACGCTAAAACCAATTTAATCCTCCAGTTCAGCTTCCAGTTGGCACACATTTTCCTTTTTCTTCACTCTAACACATGGACCTTTAAACTGTCCAGTACGCTGCAAATCAATTAACCGTGCTCCATCTGCCCTGCTATGTCTCTGGTCAGCTCTGGGCATGATGGCAGAGGCTCTGAGGTTTATAACCTCTACATTGAGATATTTCCTGAGTACCTTATACCGCTCCCTTTTTCTCCTTCTTTCAAACACTTAGTGTGCGAATTGCCATTTTCACATGTTCCGCACCCTTGCTGTCATGCGATATGAGGATATTTTCCGCTCACATGAGATTGAGTCCTAGCAGCTGGGTGCTCAGGCACTCTTCTGTACTTCCTTAATGGAGAAATGAGCTTGTAATAACCATTTTTGCCCAGGCTTGCCATAGCAAGAACACAGGGACATGGGAATAATCAGTGTAAAATTGCGGAATATAAGGAAAATTCCATTTCATTATCATCTAAATGAGAACCGATTTCTGATCTATTTTATTTTTTTACACTGTGGACAGAAACGGCCTTTTATCAGATGATTTTCTTAAGTATGGTAGAGCTTGTCAGCTGTGTCATCAACGGCATCCATTTATGCTAAAAAGCATAATTCCTTGTTATTACTCAGCTTGTCGAGTGGCTGTCTCTTGGCAGTGTTTCTCAGCTAAAATAGATAAATGTGGTCAGAAAGCTTTTTAACCTGGTGCTGATGTCACTCTTTGGGGTTGGTGCCTTTTCCATGCTGACTGGCATACTTAATTATTAGAGGTAATCAATAGCTCCAATAAAGCCACTTTTTTTTTTTCTCCGAACTGAATTGATTTTAGGCAACAGGACTTCATTTGTCTACTTATGAAGGCATCTATTGCATGAGTGGCTGGGAGTAGGCATCATCACACAGCCAGAAACCCATAATCTCGGCCGTTGTGATGGTATGAATTGATTGCAGCATTTAACAAAACAACAAAAGCTGCCCAGTAGAATAAAACAAAATTAAATGTTGCTAACCAAACATTAGAGATTCAGTGTATGCTAGTGTGCAGGGTTGCCAGGTCTCAGCAAAATCCGCACCCCAGCTACAACTCATAAACTTTATAAACAGATCTAAAACTATTCCAAAAATTCAGACTATGGGGAAAAAAAAAAAAAAAGAGTTAGATTTGTGTTATTCTTTTAAATATTTACATCGGAAACAAGTTCTCTGTGATGCACACAATTTCAGATTTTTTTTCGTTTTTCAAAACTAGTCCAAGTTGTCATTTAAATGCATAACCCAGAAACCCTGCTCGCATGAGTCACAAGGTGCGGGTCTGAAATATGGGACGCTTTATTTTGCATTCTGATGCTGTTCTGAGATGAGCACCAGACATTGTTTACAATTACAGCAGCGGTTCTTGAGTACAAATCCAAGTGAGATTACTCAATACTAAAAAGGTGAGATATTGGTATACGGTTTTTGTCATGTGTAAATCTTTATGGTGTCCATGTGGGATCATCTGCTGTTAATATTTTGGATAAAAGTTTATTGAACTGCCCAAAAACCTAGTGTATTGACCACAAGCCTAGACTTCCATAGTATGAGTTTTCAGTAAACATAGGGCACCATAGGGCACTGTGTTGAAATTTTTGCAAAATCTCATTCTCAGATGTCCAAGATAGAGCACTCAGGCACTCCTTTAATAGTTCCTGATACTGCAATATGAAATAGAAGTGGTTTTGTCATCACTGAGTGGTTGAATCCTAAAAAGAGTAAACCTGAATAAAATGCTGTTAACTTCTCTGATGAAAGATGTCACCCAGTGTTTTTTACTCTTAATCATCGTTATTTACTGAAACCTCACATAAGATTTGCTCGCATGCCCTCTCTCTTTGCATGCCTGTGCACTGTGTTAGCTAGAAGAGATCAAGACTCTTGGACTGTGTGAAAATAAAGCATATTTAACGTATGCAGCCTCGCCTCTCCTTCCGCTGCCCTCTAATTTATGAGGTGCCATGCTCTCATTAGGATTCTTCACATACTGGAGTTCTTTGACAAGATTTAAAAACGGCTTCTATTATCTCAGTGATATGGAGGGGGTTACTTTCTGCTGTTATCTTGATCAGCTATATAAATTCTTTGGGGAATAATGGGGTTGTGTCATCTAAAATGAAGCTATGAAAAGTGAGCCGTGATTGCGTAACCTCAGATCTCACACGAGCACCCAGTATGACCCCCTGTGATCTAATGTTTTCGCTCATGCTTTTTTCTGTAATACTTCATTATGATTTAAGCTTCGTGAGGAGACCAAACGGTAACTGGCTTCTGGAGCCACATCGAGAATGAACCAGAAGAGCGAATTTGCCTCTTATGTCGATGTGTCTAATCCATTACGTTATCGTGCCAAGGTAAAAGCGGCAACACGAGCTACAGCAAACTAATTCCACTTCCAGAGATTGTGTTTTCAAACCATATCCTCTGCCAAATTGAAAAACAGAATTTGCCAGTCGTTGTAATGTCCCTGTGGCTGTAATTTGTTACCGCTCATGTTTTAGCATCGCACACTGATCCAGACTGGGAAAAGAAGCGTCTGTGTCGCTGTTCGTCTCTGTAAAGAGACCTCCCCTGCAGCGGGAAAATAGAAAACGTGTTGCGCCTGCATTTGCCTTCCTCAAAGAGCCTCTTTGGTATGCACATGGAGCCATGAGAGGCGTAGCATCTAACTCCACCGTGACCTGAATAGCTGCCGGTGTGAACACGCGCATGCAGAGCAGACACGCTGGCGGTTGCCATCTTCTCACACGAAGCAGATGTGAAACCTATCTCAGACATATTTCATCTCCGCAGCGCACTCGCTTAATTGGAGGACTGAAGTATGTGGGTTCAGGTGGTATGTAGAAGCTGAGTGAGCTCTTTCACTGCTTGCTTACACCTCAATTCTGTCCTAATGCACACCGAGAGTGGGAACATATGGCTGTCTGATGGAGAGCCGCAATGTGTTTGATGGACTCTGAAAGCTGCGTCTAAAGGGTGGAAGCTAATTGTACGTTTTCAGCCTGTCACAACTCCAAATCAAATGCTGTAGCTCTTCCTGGACATGATGTTAAATCCGCTTGACAGTAAAATTAGTCCATCCTCTTTACTGAAGACGTGTTTGAGCTGCGACGCATTCTTGTAGTATGACCGAAGGTTAATATTTATTTAGTTATTTATTTATTTTCAGATGATGGTTGCGTATTATTAAGGCTGTTTATAGAAGTGTTAAAGTTTACAGATACAGCATCCAGTAACTATTCTAGTTCGAATGAAAGGAAATTAGATTGAAATGAAACATGATGCATGAAAATCTATATTTCACATGCAGTTTATACCACATCTGTGGTGAACTCTCGAATCAGCAGTTATGCAGGTATTTTAGCACTTGCATCTTTAAGCTATCTAAAATTTTCACACAGCTGATTTGATCAGGCTGCGGGAGGATATAAATGTGCATTGGGGGTGAAAGTCTCTGCCATGTTATTTCTAATATATTAGGCTTATGTTTTCACAGCAAGGCCCTGCAGGCTGACGTTCAGCCCTCTACCATCTGCGGTTAAGGCGGCGTATGTGTCCCGAATGTTAATAGAGTCATTTGTATTTATTTGTGATAGGCCTGTCATAATTATGCAATAAGTGTGGGTTTGTGCAGATTGTGATTGACCATTTCCTGGTCATTTCAGAAGAGTATATTTTCACACTGGTCAAGAATGCCTTTGCAAATACACATCGTAAGAGCCGGAGAAAATCAACCGGAAAGCCAGATTATTTGTCTGTGATGTTCCAATTTAATGGCAAAACAACTGCTGATTGGTCAAACATTGTCACTGTTGGTTCAGTTACCCAGCACGTGACATGGATAGGCTTTTTTGTGTCCCAAAAAAAACATTTGATTTGTAACCTTTACTTAGGAGACGATACTCATGTCATGCTTTTTGGCGGTATTTGCATCTATGATATATGTGTAGGTATTAGACGGAAATGTATTGTAATAATTATTTTGAACAAATCAGTGGCGGGATAACAGTCAGTTCTTGTATATAGTACAATAGTAACGTCCATTTAACTTTCCACCCACTTCAGAGATTATAATGGACTGTTTTGACGGTATCTCCGAATGCATTTAGCAGTCCTACTAACGGAGGTTGTAATAGTGCCATAACTGGCCGTATAACTCAATGCTAATGATCTTGGAACCATCTCATAAACAGTTTTCTCTGCCATAAGTCATGACATGTTCCCAGAGAGCCGCTCCCATCCTGTCCAGTGTTTCTGTTGATCAGGTGCTTGTTGAGATGATCGGAGTCGTCCCCGGGTCCGTTCTACCAGCCAGGCTTATGTTGGTGTGTGTGACTTGGGTTTGGAGTAGCTTGCGTCCCAGCAGCCCTTTGTATTGGCTGTTCCAACTTGCCAGACGAGCATGTTTGGATTTTGGAGCAAATTCAGGAATCCAATTTCCTAAAACGCCAGTGTTGCCGTTGAGCTTGTAGTGACCTTGTCTTCCAGAGAGAGCTGCCAAAAGACAGCTCTAGCGTCACACTCTCTTTGAATTGCAGATTACTATGATGCATTTTAAAACGCACTTTGCTGAAAGTGCTGGCAACCACAGTTTGAGATTCAGGATTTAAATAATTACACTACAGCTGTCCTTAGGCTTCTGTCTTTAGCACAGAACTCTTTTTTATTTTGCTACATGAGTCAGCTGAATCTGTATTTGAATCATATTGCTGTGTTTATAATGACTAATTTACTGGTTACGCTGTTTCTTTTATTTTAGGAGTGCTTCCTAAAATCACTTGCCCTTGCATACAAGGAAATTGTGCTGTATAACAATGACAGTGTTTTTCTACAGTAGTGTATTTATATTGAGCCAACTATCACACCTTGAACACATTGTGGGACTATATGTCCAGGAGTATAATCGTGTGTAGAAAAAAGCACTTCTAGTGTCTAGAATCAATGCACATTGATCTGAAGAGCTTTGAAGTGCTTCCTCACTCACTTCCAGTATATTTATGCTATACGTGTGCATTTGTGCTAAGGATTGGTCGTATTTGCAGTGGAAATGGTTTGCTTGGAGATACAGAACAGGTACATTTGAGCCTGAGCACATCTGCTGATACTGACGGTTCCGGCCATTGCACCACCTTCACCAGGTTACAGTGGTGTTTATTGTGGATGAGGGAATGTCAAAATGTAATTGTGTTTACTCTGTTGTTTATTAACTCTGTCTTATTGCAGTTGCAGTTACTTTGCTGCAAAACTCTACCATCGACATCCCACTATAAATGCGGGTCACACTGTTGCTAGGCAAAATGATACCAGGATAAAATACATCGCAAAATGCATATGTGTATAAATCATGAGTTAACTGTTAACAGTAACAAGCACATGGTTAAAAATATGAAAAATAATATTTGTACCAACTCTTTTGTTTTATAAAATTTTACATTATTCAAGATTAAAAAACATCAACAATCAACCTGATTTTGTTGCCCAAATGGCGCACTTTTTTAAGCAAATCTAAATATCAGGATATATATATACTATATGGCCAAATGTATGTGGACACCTGGCCAGCACACCTATATTTGCTTCTTCCCCAAGTTGTTGCCCCAAAGTTGGAAACACATGATCGTATAGAATGTTTTTGCATGTTGTAGCATTACAATTTCCTTTCGCTGGTGCTAAGAGGCCCAAACCTGTTCCTGCCTAACAATGCCCCTGTGCACAAAGCGAGCTCCATCAAGACAAGGTTTGCCAAGGTTGAAGTGGAAGAACTCGAGTGTCCTACACAGAGCCCTGACCTCCACCGCAATGAATACCTTTGGGATGAACTGGAACACCAACTCCAAGAACACCAAGGCCTCCTCACTTGACAACAGTGCCTGACTTCACTAATGCTCCTGTGGCTGAAGGGACACACATCCCCACAGCCACGCTCCAAAATCTAGTGGATAGCCTTCCCGGAAGAGTGGAGGTTATTATAATAGCAAAATGGAGACTGAATCTTGAATGGGATGTTAAAAAAAATATATGGTCGGGGTCCACAGACTTTTGGCCGTATAGTGTATACTGTGCACTGTAAAGATGCTGGGTATCCTGTGTACAGGCCAGATACACATATTTAATAAACAACAGAAGCAGTATTTTACTACTTCATTGTTAGTGTGTGCACACATTGTGCGTGTGTGTGTGTGGTTAAAGTATAAAACCTGTAAAATGGCTCAGAACAACATAAAAGCAAGACAGTTTTAAAGTAATAATGACTATTTTTACCTCTTCAAATCTGGTTTCTGTGGCAAATTTTTTTTTATTTCAAAGTGAAAAGACTGTTCATTCAGAGTAATTTGCAGTCATTTATTAAACGGCTCGGCTTCTCCTTCCTAGCGCTGAGCTGATAACACCCTGCTGAGGTGGCAAGCAGCGCCAAATGGACGTTTCCACAGAAGAAACATTGCTTTCACATATACATCACATACATCATTTTATTTGTAGATTTTATTTAGTGATCACATGACTGCCAGGAAGGAACAGTTAACTGTTAAATCTTCCGATGTTTACTGTGCACACATTTATCTGATCACACCAATTTGTCAGACCTAATCGCAGGAATAAAGAAATATAATAGTCCACAGTTAACTGCATTATTATGATACCACAGTGGTGTTGAATTTTCAGATCCGGTGTTGAGGTCCGTCCTCTTCTCAGTAAGCGGCCATTTGTTTATTAACATCTGTGTGTTTGAATGAGTCCATGTGGATGATGGTTGCAGCCTGTGTGCTGTGTGTGTGTGCTGATCAGGATTTGTGCTTGTGTCGTGCAGAATAAGATGTTCATCTACCGGGGGAAAGAGTACGAGCGGAGGGAGGATTTTGAGGCGAGGCTGCTTACACAGTTCCCCAACGCTGAGAAGATGAAGACCACCACTGCCCCCAGCGATGAGATCCGCCTTTCCTCTGGCCAGTGTATCCTTCCATAGCGCGCACGGTTTTAAATAGAATTCACAGAGAACTACGCAAAAAGTAGAAGTTTTAAACAAAATATTGAGATTTCATTATAAACTTAGGATTTTTTTTTATTGTTACAGCGTGATTCTTTTTTGTGTATGTTATCCACTTCATAAAACTAAACATATAATGACATTTCGAGACGTTATGAGCTTCTGTCTCAGTCATTTTTAATATACTGAGCCATGAAGTTCAGTACGGTCAAAGCAGATACAACTTCTCAAGTAATATCTTAGTGGAAACTTCTCACATGTATTCAGTGAGGTATAAATACCTTGCATAACAGGAACTCATCAAAACGCCAGTTAGATCCTAATTACTCCAAGATGTAGAGCTCTCGTTTAACAAACGTAATCCCGTCTAAAATGTATTATCCTTGGCTAATGAAATTATTCATATTACATTTTCATTTGATGTTTTAAAGTTTGTTTGGGTGTTTTTTTTTGTTTTTTTTATCTCTGACCAAAATGCCCATTAGAATAGACCCCTCATATCTAAGATGATGCACGTTTCCTTTTCCTTAACTCAGTCTGTAGATATTCAGTGTTTCACGGTGAAGCCGATACTCGAGCTTCCTCCCAAATTCCAAAACAAGCCCGTGTGTGAGCAGATAGTCAGGTATCATCCTCCTCCTCATCATTCTTGTCGACGTTGTTCATTTTCACAGATTTAAAGATCACACATTAAAACACATTTTGGTTGTTAATCCAACAGAAAGGACAAAGGAGACACTTGGTAGTTTGCAAGAATTTGCAACGCTGATCTTTTTGACCTTATTAGTTCGAGTGTGCGCAATTCAGTGCGAATCACTTATAAGAGTTACAATTATTTTTCTGGAATCTTCCATCAGAATGCAATGACACCTCTTCACATTTTTTTTTTTTGCCAATAATGCGGTGTTCTGCATGCCTTCCCTGCACCCTCAGGGAGGGTATCATTAAGTGGAAATATTCAGCCTAGACCACGTTATGAAACAACACTGGGGTCTAATTTCTGTTGCACATTGCATTTAAAATCATCGTCCTCCATGTTCTAATAGAAGCTGCATATCAAGCCTCAGGGGTGGACCAATCATAATTTCATTAGTTAGTCCAATTAAGTGGTAACTAATATAATTGAACTCAAAAGTATTATGTGCTTCGTGTCTGTACGGTCTTTATCCCGATGACATCTCTGCTGATGAAGTGTCATGTTGGTGAATCTTTGGCTGACATTTTGGCTGAGCTTTGGTGTCCCTTCATTGTTTGAATCATTGTTGTCGTCTTCATGTTCACTCAGTGGAGTGTTTATACGTGAGGTGACCGAATGCTTTGCTAGCATTAGAGATGTAAAACAGTTTTTATACTGCAGTGCACTGTACCGCACAGACAGGCTGTAGACAGCATCCTTTGGACATGTGTGTAGTGCAACAGGTGGCAAGGTTCAAGATAAAAAAACCATAACCAAATGGAGCATGCTAATTTTAAACTAACTCATTACCTGGAAAGTCAATACGAAGTAGAGTTTTATAATCTCTGGTTGCTGGATGAGTGCAGTGAAAAAGAAAATTAAATTATCTGTTCATTCAGATAAGTAAAGCGCTTGTCTTGGGAACCCAGGGTAGCTATTCGAACACCCTGATAGCTGCTAATCTTCAACATAGGCATTCTAATCGCATGAACTGTTTTTAACTTTACTTTACTTTAGCGCTTGAACTTTTTAAATGACTAGACATGATACAAAATGACGACCAGGAAGGAATTAGTATGCAAATGGTCAAAAGCTTGAGGATCTCATCCGTCCTGATACTTTATATGCGGCGGAGAAATTATTGTTATTATTTTATTTATTTTCTTTTCTTTTTTAAAGTTTAGTTCTTAAAGTGGAATTTTACCAAAGCTCTGTCTGTGTCTTTTGCCTTGCCGTGTCTGTATTCTTTCCAACAGGGTGACATATTTCTTGTTCTAGTCAAACACACTCTACTAGATGAATGAAAAGCTTGTACACATCCCAGATGTACTTTGATCTGGCTGGCATTGAAATGCTGCTGACTTTTCGGTTTGATATTTTATTCATATTGCACAGTAATTACAAAATCTAATTCAAAAGCCTCAGAGACCAGATGGCGTTTATTTCCAGGAAGAGAGTGTGAGGAGGAGATAAAAAAAAATAAAAAAAAAAGGAAGAAAGGGAAAGCTGTGTTTTTGTGGCTCATTGTCAGGGGAGGTATGTGTATATAAGAGAAAGACAGAGTGAGTAGTAGTTGTCAGTTCTTTTTAAAGTCCTGAGTGTCTGTCATACTTCTGGTTCCTGCATGCCCATCTTCTCCCTCCTGTCTTTTCCTCCTTTTCATAAATAAATGAAGCCCATCGGTTGTGTTGCCGCGAGCGTTCGCCCTGCTCCTTATTCCAGTAGACAGGAGACTCCTCTAGCCTCCGTGACAGCTGATACACTGCTACTCCATCATATCACATTCATCCGAGAGCTGACCCAGTGTCTGGAGAGATCAGTGACTCACTAACGGCTGCTCCGCTCTCCCTTACAGCTTTTACACCATCAACGAGGTCATGAAGTTCCAGTACTCCAGACCCATCCGCAAAGGAGAGAAAGATCCGGATAACGAATTTGCAGTATGTATGGGTCTGTCTGTATGCTTGAGCAGTGGGAATGCGATGAATGCTGATACTCTAATAAAGCACACTGCCACTATGTTTATGAAGTATGTTTTGAGATTTTTCCAGTTTAAGCAGGACAGGATATTTATTCCCTTATGAGCAAATCATCTCTCGACAGTCATGAACTAGCCAGTCAGCTGATTCTCAGCGTTATTACAACAGATGTTAAGGTATTACATGTAGGGATGGTTTCCCAGACACAGATTAAGACTAGTCCTGGATTTAACTGAATTTTAAATGGTGAATCTTCATACTCTCCGTATAGTCATGTGTCTGGGAAACCATAGCATTATGTTAATACTTCGTTTATTTAATCAACAGGGTGCCCATTTCCAGTTATGAAACCTATTGATTATTTACTGAAAATCAGCAACCGTAAATTCTGGCACAGCTTTTAATTGTCTGAAGTGTCTCTACACGTAAAGACATTAATAAGAGTACGGACTAAACTCCGAATGTAGGCAGGTAATGGAGGAGATTGCCTGAGTCTCGTGTAATGCAAGATTTGTCCTGTCTTTATGCATTCACAACCGTCTGTCATTGGATTTTGCTTTAATATAAAATATGTTCCATGGTGAAATCCGTGTATTGTTTGATGGCTAACTTTCCTTATTGCGTGAACGCACGTCTGTGTCATTTAGTAGATAAACTAGTGTGACTGTGCAAGCAAACTGGCCTGCAGTCCGATCGGACATATCAGATTAGCCCACTTGTTCAAGTTGACTGGTTGTTGTGTGATGTCAAATTTACACAAAATTAAAAAGGAAAAAAAAGAAAGTTGAGCCAGACTAGCACATGTGGACATCTTCGCATGAAATTACATTGGTAAGAGACGCAATTGGTCTGCTGGTGCTTTGAATTCATTCGGCGTCCAAATCACTCCGACATTCATCTTAAAAAAAAAAATCTAATTAAGGAAAATCATATTTGTCTAGCCATATGATGGTTCAGGAGGAGTTCAACCCAGTAACCGCTTCTTCTAAGTGGTCTGTCCTTTACAACTGTTCTTCTGAGTCTATAATTTTACCGATTACCTTCTTTTCCTTTCTCTATTTGCGTTCATTTTTGTCGTTTTGTTCTGCCTAATAGAATATGTGGATTGAAAGGACCACATATGTCACAGCCTACAAGCTCCCCGGGATCCTGCGCTGGTTTGAAGTCCTCTCCGTCTCTGCGGTGAGTACACTGACCCACTGTGCTCTCTCATTATTTTTTTTCCCTCAATTAAGTTGTAGAGATTTTTTTTTTCCCAAAGCAATCGGCTCGAGAGTGTTGTAATAAGGTTTGCTTGTAGAAAGAAATTGGTATTGATTATTAGATCAGAATATAATATGCAACTCTCGGAGGGTTTGAAAACACCAAAACCAGCAAAAGAAATGGATTCGAAGTAATTCCACAGCATGACTAATTACTCGGCAAGTTTGTAGGAGTCATTTTACTTGTCCTTAATTTAAAGTGCCTTTGAGGGTTATAATAAATTAGAGGTGTGTGTGTGTGTGTGTGTGTGTGAGAGAGAGAGAGCTGTTTTATCAGTCTGAGAAAGTGGCCTCTTAGCAGTCTCCAATAGTCCTATATGTCCTCAGTGAATCTCTGGGCTTTTTTGCTGAAGTTAACACTTTTGTGCCGATTAATTAGTCTGGATTGTGTTCTATAATAATTCAGGCCTTGATCAGGATTTCAGAGACTCTTTATGACAAAGCAGCTTCGTTAGTTTCTCGGCTTGAGTGCTTCTCCCACACAAATCTCTCTCTCTCTCTCTCTCTCTCTCTCTCTCTCTCTCTCTCACAGTAAATCTACCCTTTTTTTCTTTTCCTTTTCCCCATGTGTGCGCGCGCGCGCGCGCGTGTGTAGCTGATCTAGTTTCACTCATCCGGTGCCCAGATTGCACCTTTTTTTGTCAGTTGATTCTTATTTTCTTTCTCACATAATCACAAACACAAATCCTCCTCCGTCTTCATCATGTGTGTTTTCATATTTTCTGTCCATATTCGGATGTCGCGGTTTAGCCTGATAATCCTGACGGTATTCTCATTAGCTATTTGCAGAGCTGTGTGTTGTGGCCAAGAACAGACAGATTTGTTTCGGTCTCAGCTTCAGTCTGTCACAATGCGGTGTGACATCCTTCTCACAGACGGTGAATGAATAAAGGACAATCTGCAGCACACATCCAGTCCCGGAAGTAAAGCTCCAGATGAACAGATTACCTTATTAAATCCCTACGAGAAATGATAGGAGCTGATGTTTTTAACTGGATTAGACGTTTCTTGTAGTGTTTTTTCTTTTAAACAGATAGTTAAGAGGTAGTAGAAGCTTCATTTAAATCGAGTTATATTATAAGAATGTTGGCAATAATGCCGACTTTTCCGCATCTTGCTTGTTTTCATTGAAAGACACACTGGCCAAAGCAAAAGCACATGAAATTCCCCTTTAAACAGAACATTAAACATTTAAACAAAGGAAACACCGATTCGCGTCTAGTAGGCGGTAATGTGCTTTGAGCTCCGTTCATGCAGGTGCTCTTTAATACCTCGAGTCCATGAGCCTGTAGAACAGATAAGGGCAGGAAAAAAAATCTTTTCTGCAGGAAAAATGGAGGCGCCGCTAATTATTAAACAACAGTCACCCCTGACCTTTGCTTTGCCATTTTCTTAATGTCTCTTGTTACTTGTAGTTGAAAAAAATCTAAGCTACACGCTTAGAAAGCTAAGAACCATTAAGGGTCAGTAAAGGTTATATGTAGCCCTTCAGCAGAGTGTTTACCTTGTAGGGTTTGAAGTAGAAATATTTTTAGAAAGCTAAGAACACTTAATTATCAGATGAAACATCCCCATGTACAAACCCTGGTTTTTTCTGTTTTTTTGTTTTTTTCCGAACAGGCTAACAAAGCTGATAAAATGTAAAGAAATTTCACAACCTTTATGTTTACAGTGTTGGGAAGGTTCATTTTGAAATATAACAAGGTTACAGATTACTAGTTACCCTGTTAATAATATCGTATTAAAGTAACGTGGCTATTTTCATTACTTCATCAAAGTAATGCAACTTATTACATACGATTAAATTCCGATTACTTTTCTTAAAAAATGTTTAAACTGCGCAAGAAAGCTGAAAAACTTTGAAAAACTGAAATTTAAGAACCTAATGACCTCTCCAAGTTAATATTAAATGGAAACACAATGTTTCATTAAGCTAATGAGTGTTGTTAGAGCTCACATGGGATAGAGGATGGAGGCGTGGCTGTGCAAAAGGCATCTGTTAGCTAGCTAGCAATTAATGTGTCATGAATGGAGATCACGCCTAAATGCGTAGCCTACTGGATGTGTACGAGCAAAATATAGAGGTAAAGGACACTTTGGGCAAATGTAATTAACATGGTGGGGTGGGAGGTACTTTAATTTGTGTGATTGTTTGACGTGTAGATGTGTCAGATTTGACATCATGAACGTCTATGTTGACAGCGTTTTCACTGCTAGTAAACAAGCTTTACGCTTTACAGTAACGGTAGAGCTATTTCCAGCGATGAAAGGCATTCTTGAGTCCTTGCATGAGACCTTGCCGGGCCTAGCATTAACTAATATCAAGTAAAAATATTGATCTGGTATTACTACTACTTGATTGTGCTTTGTATTTCTTACTGCTGCTATACGTCTGCATATTTCTGTGTTTATAGGAAGAGATTAGCCCTCTGGAGAACGCCATGGAGACCATGCAACTAACCAATGAGAAGATAAACAACATGGTCCAGCGCCATCTCAATGACCCCAACCTTCCCATCAACCCCCTGTCCATGCTGCTTAATGGCATTGTTGACCCTGCTGTGATGGGTGGCTTTGCTAACTATGAAAAGGTGAGAACCAGGTTTTGACCAAAAAGAAAACACAAATCATTCCTTTCAACTGATTGGAATAAATGGCATCAAATGTTCAATGCTAAAAGTGTAATAAATGTCAAATGGTACAAAAGCCGTTCATCTACGAATGGATTTTAGCTTTGGGGGAATGACTCATTGAGAATGATTGTCTCGTCTATTGAAGCAGCGATATCTAAATCATTTGTTTAGATACCTGCATAATGTCTCCAAAGGAACTAATCACTCAAGTGCTACAGGAATCAAATGAGTGCAAAAATAAAATGTGAAGTGCCATCGAGGAAGTAGCAAAAAAAGCTCAGTGTGCACTCCGTGACTGTTTACTTCTCTGCTTTATCTATCACTCACTCCAAAAACTGACACCGCACTGGAGATAATGAAGACGTGTGTTACCAAGAGAAAAGAAATCCTCTTCAGCATTTAACAGCGTTTTAAAATAATTTTGCTTGGATTTGCAAAATACATCTAAAGTTGGATAATGTGCTCAAATTGCCTCAAATAGGTTTCTGCATGGCTTCAAAATTCACCCCGTTTCAGGTTCAAAATGGTCTCATGCAAACACACACGCATTAAAACAGCTGAACCGTATCACAGCCTTGAGTTATCGTGTGAATTTGAATGTTTGCTTTAACATTCAGTGAAAGACGGTGGCATAAAAATGCAATTTAACTATTAGTTTTAGCCAAAATTCTGGCCATCTCGGGTAACGGATTGAGCACTCGGCAATACTCAACACTGAGACAAAACTGAAGCAAAATAATATTCCCCGACAAGTTAGACTGCTCTCTTTTCCTTTAACAGGTCTTACTATAAGATGGACATAATAGCTCAACTGCTGGGAAATATTGCCTCACTGCAGTAGTGATATTATATAGTTTCAAGAAGCAATTTCACCTGGTGTACACTCTGTAGAAGCTATATGATGTAATATTGGTGTTTTATTTTACTATAGAAGCATGCAGAATGTGAAACGTAGAAAATCCTCA
Organism: Notoglanidium macrostoma; assembly: GCA_030068235.1. Classification (NCBI taxonomy): domain Eukaryota; kingdom Metazoa; phylum Chordata; class Actinopteri; order Siluriformes; family Auchenoglanididae; genus Notoglanidium; species Notoglanidium macrostoma. The sequence continues at coordinate 16,255,272 of JAQQZR010000006.1, read as the reverse complement.
AGAAAGCCTTTGGCATTTTTTCTTTCTTTTCATTTCTTTTTCTTTTCGTTTTTCTTTTTCTTTCATTCTTTCTCCCTAGAAAGAATGTTTCTCGCCTTTTGGATGAGATTTAGTTTTATTAGCGCCCCACAAAAGACATTAAATTAACAAATAATCACTAACTTGTTTAGGAAAATCACACAATTAGCTACAAATGAGCACATTTAGCATTAGTTAGTATTCAGTTTTCCCAGTTGAATTATAGAAGGTTTTATAATGATATAATAATAATAATAATTGTGTATAATAATAATAATTGCAGGATGTAATTCAAATCACGGGTTAATATTAATGCAATAGTTCAGACAGCCATCAATTCATTCATTCACTCATTTTTTTATTTATTTGTTTGTTTCCTGAAATCAATTTTTAAAAAGAAGTATTTAACACAGACTCACGGCTATGCTGAAGCCTTCTATAGGGAGAACAGTGGATTTAAAGTCTTATTAAGCTCAGTGGTTACGATATTAGACTAGTGATCGGAAGGTTGTGAGTTCAAACCTCAGCACTGTCAAGCTATCGCTGATGGGCCCTTGAGCAAGGCCCTTAACCCTCAGCTGTAGAACTGGGATATATGTAAGTCGCGCTGGATAAAGGTGTCTGCCAAATGACATAAATGTAAATGTATTGTAATTTAAGTGATGACTTGTTCCATGGTTCCCCACATTGGACTATAAACAGATTGTAATTAATGGCAAATTGCTTTGGCATAAGATAATAACTTGCTTCCGGGTGTGCTGATTTTCTCCAAAGTGGTAACAGCTCTCCTGTGTTCATTATTTTCCTGAAACAGCACAATCCCTTGCCTTTTTCTTTACATATGTGACATACGCTTGTAAAGTAGTTATGGAAGGATGTAATAACATTTTATAAAGTATTACTATTTGCCGTAGTTATGCCAAGTTGCATGACACGTTACAAAATCTGCTCTTAACAACACTGTCGACGTTAGACTTGGAATAATGCTTAACTGACATTTGGGTTCTCAAATTGTAAACTTGTAAGATTTTTATAAAAGAAATAAATGGCGTATCATGCCATGTCAATACAGGCTACATGTCTGAAAATATATTTATTCAGTTTCTTTTGTCTGTGTGATTGTAAAAGCATTGTTATGAACAGATATTTTAATACATTATATAACACCCCAGGTAGCAAACTGACGTTGGGCCAACGTTTATTTTAGGTGGCTGGGCTTATCCTTATACAACACTGGCAAAGGAGCACTTTTAAAAACAGTCCTGCCAAAGTTGGCCCAGTGCTGACGCACGTTGGCAAAGGAGCACTTTTCCTAACAGCCCTGCCAACAGTAGGCCAGCATTAGGATGGTGGATTAAAAGTTGGCGGAAAGTCTGTTGGCCATGATGGCCCAAAGTTAGGCAAAATGGACAAAACGACGTGGGCACAACGTTAATCGGCTGATGTTGGTCCAACTTAAGTCTGCTACCTGGACATGAAACGAAAAAGTTTAGAATGTTACTCATGTTGCCATAACTACTTGTAAGCAGGCATGCAAAGTATTTTTAAAGTATTATGCTTGGTATATAGCACATTATAAATGAATATATAATGCATTATGAAAACGGTATTTGTAGGAAGCGTCATATGAGTGTGAATATGTCATTAGACTGAACGTCGCCCTCAATCTTGTCCTCTGCAGGCGTTTTTCACAGAGAAGTACATTCAGGAGCACCCCGAGGACCAGGAGAAGATCGACAAGTTGAAGGACCTGATCGCCTGGCAGGTACGTCCTTTACAACTCTTTCTGTCCCAAAGCCAAATCTGATCCTAAACAACTGAAAGGTTAAAAAAATCGACCGTATCAACCAAAAATAACTACTGAAGAGCCATAAAGTACACGTCATAAAATGATAATCATACTCTTTGTGAGAAATATAAATATATATATATATATTTATATACAGTATATATAAATATAATAGATAGTTGGAAGTCTGAAGGATTTCACGTCATGTTCATTATAATATTTAGCTAGCTGTCTAGTGTGGATTCAGCTGTAAGGATTATTGAGCAGATAATTATTAAAATATCAGTATAAATTCCAAGTCCTCGCTGTCTGTATTATCTCAATCCACAGCTCTTCCAATATAGATAATCAATCACATGCTTGTTGTGAATATTTAGTCATTTTGCCTGTTTTATTTATGAGGCTGGAATAGCAGGTTGAGGCAGGATTGTAAAATGTGAACGAATAAAATATCAAATACAAGAAAACGCCATGAGAGCTCATAACGCACAGTTAAAAAGAAAGTATCTGGAAAATGCTCCAGCATATGTTCTCACATATGTTCAGCCAAAGCAGCATATGCTTCAGTGCGATTTTTCATTACATCTATAAATGTATATAATTGCAGCAATCGGTCTCCTTCCTGCTCCTGGTAATTGTTTTGTGTATACATGATCAGGTGTTGAGCTGAAGAGACCGCGCCAGTCAGACCGGCAGTAAACCTGTTAGATGAAACGTCTATTGTTCCCCCATGTGTTTTGTTTGTTGCATGAAGGCGTTTGTGTCAGTGGTGAGTTTTCACACTATCGTACTGTTTCTTTTGAATAATAGTGGAGAGAAATGACCCGCCGACGCTCCACCTCCCAGGTCTATAAATAAAGGCCACAGAAGTCGTCATGAATCCTGTACTCATAATGCTTTATATATTAATGTGTACCATGTTCTAGAACATCCAGAATACCTTATGGAGCTTAACTAAAACTTTGGTCAGTATGAGCAGATTCTCTTATAATGTCAGGATGCATAATTCATTATAATATCTGTTCATCAGTACTAATGTCGTAATGTATTAAGTCACAGTACCGATACTATATAAGAGCATTGCTACATTAATGTCTTAGGTACAGATTTGATAATGTTGTAATGTATTCAGACATTCTAAAGTCATATGCTCGTGCTTTTTAAAGTGTTATCTATAAAAGTAAGTACTAATATGTCTCATTAGTAATACAGGCTCATGTCAGGCACTTGAAGGTTCATAATAATTTATAATTTACGTCAAGAATACAGGATTTGTAGGAAGTCGTAGGAGGTGTTTGTCTTTCAGATTACTTCTAATCAGTAGCTTGAGTACTTGCGTACTTGCTCATTTACTCCTTAAGTTCACCAGCTCATAGCTACATTCGGATTATGTTAGCTAACACTATTTTAGGCTAGTTACTTGTGCAACCAAAACATGGTACTGGCCAAGCACGTTGTAGATTTCACTCGCCTGTGGTGCTACTTAATAAATTTATGATTTATCCACATCTCTTCAATAATAATAAGCAATTTTAACTTTTTTTTTTTTTTTTGTTAAACATTCTTCCCATTGTATCATGTCTTTAGCTTGTTCAGTGCTGCGTGTGAGATCGATTTGGTGAGCACTCCTCTTGTGCAGGTTGTTATCTGCTCTAGGGCACATGTCATACACACTTACCCTCAACTCATGACCCTTCTCACTGTGTAATGGGCGCTGAAGTACTCGCTGCCTTTATAGATGCGCATGGGAGGAAAATGACATGTAGAGGCCATTTTGTGAAGTGGCAGGCAGTCTATAACGACTCGAGCGGAGGCTGAGGTTTTGAGAGAAACCAGTGACTGGTTCACGGAATAGCAATAGGACAAATTTTCCCAAGATGCAGTATATGTAGGTCAGGAGATTGGCATGGCAATAAATGGTTTAATCAGACAAATAAGATACTCTAACTTGCTGCTTGTCGGGATAGACTTACTTTCAGACTGGAGCTCATTCCACACGTTAATTCCGAGATAATTAATTAGGAAAGCATTGGCGGTGAACATGAGCCAGTCACAATCTTGGGAAAATTGACCTGGCAATCATCTGAAGCACCACTTAGTACAATTTTCCGGGAAATTATCATGTGTAAACAGAAGCTGATACATTTTTTGGGGAAAGAGGATGATGTCTTCTTAATATTCTTCCTGTGACATGTTGACTCCATGTCAGACCGAATATGAATAACGCTCATACATACACCAGGGTTTCGGTGTTAAAATTCAGGTTTTTTTCCCCGCCTTTGCCTACTTGTTAACAATATTCACACCTCTGGAAGCAGCTGATTTAGCACAGTAAAGCAATGGGAGGAGGTAAGGCTGAGTCACTAAAAAAAAAAAAAAAGAAAAAGAGAAATATCTGGAAATTCGTAAATTGAGAAGCAGCCGTTGGTCATTAGGCTGAGACCAAAATTCTTTCATGAAATGAACGGAATAGTCCAGGAGGTGCAAATCACCCGCCGAATCCAAGAATGTGGAGAATGCAGGTGATAAACTGTGAAGCGCAAATCCATTGTGAGGTAGAAAAGGACGTTGCTTACTCCTGTGAAACTGAAAGCTCCAGCACATGCTCGTCCCAGACTGTCAGTGTGAATACGCTGCTTCTTCTAGCATCTTGTCAAAACTGTCATGTTGTGGTGATGTCTGAATAGATTTCACCTATTAACTGATACATTTGATAAAATAGCTCTAATTCACAAACCTTCAAAAGTGAGCAAAAGAGAAGCAAGAAAGTATACAACATTTGCCTCCGAATCTCATTTCAGAAACGGAAAGTACATGTTTAATCAGAATAAATGAAGTACTCTTAGACTTGTCCACTGATAGCGTAATTGGGTAGCATTCAGTGTTTCAGAGCAGATCTAAAATGACTGTATTCAAAGACTCCACTTTCATTCCATTCCCTGTATGAAAGTGATTCTGTCAAGAAGGTCCTTTTCCCCCCAAAGAGTATTAAAAGACGGGTGCTGATACAGGATCAGGTTTCTCTTTATTTGCATGCATTCAGCATTTCTGGGTTAAGAGCCAAGCTAATCCTGAAGCTGCATCGCTACGCCTTGTGAATGTGGAAATGCTTGCACAGGCGTATATTTACCACTTACGTATATTTTTGAAAGCGTTTTAATATTGCATGATGTGTGCTTTCCTATACTTACAACATTTTTCAAGGAACGCTCAAACCACTTCATCCATTCAGGTGGTATTTTAATGCTGAGCATTAAAACAATGAAATTTTGAAGGTGTTACATGCTCAAAGGAACAATCCATGGCTTTTCATCCTGCACAATTACTATTAATAAGAATATCGAGTCGTGAGAAAAGAACTGAAAAAAAAAAAGAAGAAGTTGGCTGTCTAAGGGAAGTTATTCAATCAGTATAGGACTACATTACACTAAAGCAGAAGAGGTCTTAGGATCAGACAGACAAGAGAGCATGTTCTACTTAAGCTGTTGTTTAATAGTTTTAGTCAACTTTATATTACTGGAACGAGTACTTGTTATCTGTCTCTAGACAGCTTTAGCGTAGTTGATTAAGAAGTAAGAATACCTGTAAATGTTCTGCATAAATCTTCACATCAACATCTGCCCTTAGACTTTCATTATGAGTAACGTTAAAGTTCCAGAGATTTCTGTTCATTCTTTAAGTATAAGTAGACCCTTTGAAGTTCTTGTCCATGTCGCAAAAGCGTGTTACAGATTCATTTAACTGAGAATCTCTGACTTAAATACTACGTAGGCCTTTAGGGGTGTGACCTCACCTACACATTAGCCTTCTCGTATATTGTCGTATTATAGATATTTATTAAATCCTCATTTGTGCAAATAAATACAATAAAATCAAGCCCTGCAGCCGACATAGGGGAGTGTGTTGGGCTAATACTAACACTGGAGCTCCTGAGGTTAGACAGAAGAATAGAAAACTGGCCAGAAGAAGAGGATTTATTCATTCATCCATCTTCAGTAAGTGATCTATCCAGGTCAGGGTCATGGTGGATCAGGAGTTTATCCAGGGATCACTGGTATAAGGCAGGAACACAGCCTGGATGCCATGCCAGTCTATCGCAGTAGAGTAGAGGAAAAAGAAAAGGCTCAGATGACGAAAACGCAGTTTTTTAAATGAATCTGCAGTTCAAACTGCACTGCAAACAAAAACCTGGATGCACCTAAAGGTCCATAATTTCCCCACCATTAATTCAAGGTGTTTTATAAACCTACTGAGCAGTTTTAAAATGATCAATGCATCAAGCAGCATGAATCACCCTCGACTTGGTGTTTGATGCTTGGCTGTGGATAGCATGCAATTATGTCTAAAGTGAGTCAGGATCTGTGTTCAGACGTCATCAGGCAGCTGATTGCTATGCATTGCGTCAGCTCCTAGTGACAGACGTTTGTGTTTTCAGTCTCATATCTCTCATTAATGTGCCTTGGGCTTTGTATTCGCCAAAAATCTCAACTCCTCTTGCTTTTTAGGTTTGAAAGAAATGGGGTCTTGTGCAACGTTGTGTCTAACTGTGTTTCTAGTAAACACCATTTAGACGTTTACAGTTTAGACTATTTCTTATATATAGTGTTTGTGAAATTGCGAAGGCTATTCAGGTGAGAACCCAGTGCTTTCAAAGTCAGCACGAAATGGAATATGTTGCATTTGATTGATGCTCCTGGATGAAGCCTTGTGCTAAATCCATAGTAATACACACTGCCCTCCAATATGTCTTGCAAATAAACATTCACCATGTGTTCGATTGCTCTGCCTGTTTTATGTGTCAGAGTTTACAGCGCAACACAGGAGACCTATCAAATACTTACAGGGATGTGATGAAGCAGGATTCAGTGCTGTTTCATCACATCCCTGGAGCTAAACTTCGGACTAGCTTCTTTACATTTTCTGTTCTGAATGTATCTAATCCAAAACAAAAAATCCAGTAGCAAAATACAGATTTAGGAACCCCTGAAAAATCAGTCTGATCTGAGAGTCGGGTGTTGATTGAAAAATGACAAGCACCATCGTTTTCAGTGTATTGCAAAAGTTTTGCGCAACCACACACCGCTGACAGATCCTAATGTAGCCACATGCATAATCTATTAAGCAAATCCCAGTAAAACAAAGAGCTCAGATCCTCATGTCTAAAGCATCGTGGCTGTCTAGATTAAAGGCTAAAATATGAATCCTGCAGCTGTCCACCAAGGCAACTTCAGGAAGAGCTTGTTTTTTTTTTGTTGTTTGTTTTTCTTACCATTCCCAAGTTTATAGGTGTTAAGTATTAGGAACAAACACCAAAGGACTGGGTAATTATTTTGTGTAAAAAGACCACATTTCACAGAAATGCTGGACAGATGGCTGGCATTAAGAATGAGGAAGTGGTTTAGAGTATCAGGGAGTCCGTCACCCAGACCGGGATGGGTTCTCTTTTGAGTCTGGTTCCTTCCAAGGTTTCTTCCTCTGGCTTGCTCATTAGGAGCTAAAGATAAACTAGATTTCTGTAAAGCTGCTTTTCCAACAATGTCTATTGTTATTAGTGCTTTACAAATACAGTTGAAGTTGGAGAATTATTCAGCCCAGATTTCTCTTCAGAACCACATTTTAATCAGGACAGGAAGCAGAAATGAACATGGAACTTTGAAGATTCAAATGCTGAACTATGCACGTAAAAAATAAAATAAAATAAAATAAAAAATAACAGGCATGCCTTTTTTTTAAACTATTTACACAAATACAAATTCTTTCAAATATTTACTGCTTATTAATTATTTACTTAATAAAAGCAGAACTATTTTATATTTTCAACATTTCACTGCAATCGGTGTTCTATATCCCCACAGAGTGTTTTTTGACAGGTATGTTACACTAGAAAAACTCCTGGTTTTGTGTGTGCGCTGCATTTCAGATTCCGTACCTGGCAGAAGGAGTGCGTATTCATGGTGAGAAGGTGACCGAGGCCCTGCGACCATTCCACGAGCGTCTGGAGGCATGCTTCAAACAGTTAAAGGAGAAGGTGGAGAAACAGTACGGTGTGAAATCGCTGGTAAGGACTGAATTGAACCAAAAACTGAGTTTGTTTGTCTCCAGCCCTGCTTTAAAAACCACCATAAGTATATACTTAGGTGTGATGAATAGGATTCTTCCTGAATGAGTTCCTATTAATTCAAATATGCAAATCTTATCTCAACATTTAATATATTGAAGGTCATTTAAAGGTCATTCTAGAAGCTGCATTGAGCTCTGCCGTATTCTTAGTCCTCCAAGTATAAACGTAAAAATTCAGTGGGCTCTGACTACATGATGCTACAGTCACATTGCAGATAAGACTGGCCCAAAATCCAGCATTGTTCCTCATGTGTGACATGGAGTTGTATTTTTTGAGGTGTCCGTGGGATGCAAGTCTTGCAACATTCATGTGTATTGACTGGAGTCATTGATTGTTACTATAGTAATGCGAACCTTTCTGTTTCTCTCAAAAACGAGTTAAACCATCGAGCTTGCATTCTAACAGAAGAAGAGCGGATTCCAAACTTGCCATTTTGATGCAAGTGCATTGAGAAATTTTAGAAAAATAAGGCCTGAGAAAATAGCGCAGTGCTGAGGAACGCCAAAATAATAAACAAAATGACATCACTAACTGAGATTTTACCTGAAACACTTCAAGCAAAACAGGAAGAAATTATAAGCCTTTCCCTTTCTCTGTTTAGAATCAAAAGCAAGGCAGGGTTCCCCAAAGAAAAGACACCCCAAGGATTTCCAGACAGCTATACACACTTACAGGCATTTACAGAGTACAAATATCTGATGTCTGACATCTATACCTACATGGGTATGCTAATATTGTGCCATCTTGTCTCATAAAGGCAATCATAAAGCCTACGCTTACTATTTAACTTGTGCAGAGGATAGGACTAAAATTGACAGTACAAAGCTAGCATGCAGCAGTCGGCTGTTAACTCTGACTGACGCACTTAGCTCAAACATGCCGGCATTGTTGCCCACACCCTCCATATTATATTCTTGTAAAGCAGTGATGGCATTCCCAGTTTGCCGATCCCGGTGTTGAATCTGCTTTTCTCCTGGGAAGAAAAGAGAGATCGAGAGTGGGTAAGTTATTATGCAAATGAATTCAGGTCAATTGTCATCCAGCCTCAGCTTCAAAATGTTAGTCTGACCTCACAGCCACTTTAAACAGATTTTAATCTGTTTATTGGTTTTACTGCAAAAGGAGCACATTGTGTCCCACAAACACGGCTGTTATTCATTTTAATTGATTACTGAAAGGATTACCCACCTTGTTCAATTGGATAGAAATTTCATTCAGGTTGGCCTCAACTGGTTTACTCTGTTCTGACTGAAGTGTATACACTCCCAATTGAGTTCTCAGTTGGGTTATTTATGGATTATTAGACTGTGTGTAAATGTAGCTAGGGAGGGAGTGAGAGGCAGACACACACACAGAACCAAAATATGCCCCGGGACATAAGAACTCCCACTTTCACTGGATTTGCATTTATAGTCATATTTATGGCATTTAGCAGATGTTAACCCACAGTGATTTTATCTACTTATAAAACAAGTCCTTATACTGGATCAGATTGGAGTCCAACAAGCAGTGCTCATACATTAAAAGAAAATATGCATCACATGTTCACATAGGTTCAATTAAGAGCTTATTGTAGCGCTCGGTCTTCACTGTGCATTGGAAGTTTTGCATGTAAAACTTTGCTAATTGGATGTTGCAAGTTCAGAGAAATTACAATTTTTGCATGAAATATTTAGCAGATTAATAGAACAAATCCAAGCACAAGCAGCTGTTCAAATAGCTGACATGTTAACATATCTGACTGGCTTGATAATTAGGCACGCAGTGTAAACGTTGCTTGGTCCTCTGTTTGCTTTTTTTTTGGCAGTTGTGCTTTTTTCCATGCCCGCTAGACTACACTTCATACTCTGGAATATAAAAAAGAAAAAAGTCGCTGACCATTGTCTCCTGACTCCACTTAGATAGTCCTCTTTCCTCTAAGTGTCCCTCAATCCCACAGTGCGTTTCGTCCCCTAACTCCCCTCCTCCATAGACGTGCCTGCCGAGTCGCCAAATGCTGCTTCATTAATAACAGAAGAAACTGAGACCATGAAAGATTAAGGGAGAAAGAGGGGCAATTAATAAGCTGATGGGAGCAGTGGATGGGGAGACGGTGAGAGCATTAATGATGGCTCCCAGCAGGTATTGATCATCAGCTTCTGAGGCTCACAGTGCTGCTGGTCAGTCACCTCTCACTCCAACGTTGCCTCATGTTCAGCCTGGATGTAATGATTGTGCACTAACCGGCCATGTCAAGGGTAGTGGGTGTAGGATAGAGGGAGACACGTGTCCTGTGTGTCGCAGGTCGTGAGCAGTCATGCACGAACGATTTGACTCACCTTTTATGACAGTTGGTGAAAATTCCTGTTGAGTCTCAAACTGTATAAAGGGCAAGCAGGGTGGATCAGCACGCAAACACTCTCCCCAAGCATACACTTTTATCAGCAGAGTTCAGTACACTCGTCTTTTTATCTGTTCTCTTACTTTACTTAGTTCATCTTTGTTCTGTCCTCTGTGTATTATTATAATTTTCTTTTTATCTGTACAGTTAAACAGTGGCACAGTTTGATTTATGTGGAACTTCTGTATGCACGGCATGCTGTAATAACCTGTAAAGCTCAAACGTCCTTTTTAAATTTGTTTGAAGTATTAAAGGTTCAAACATGAAAATTTGGTGTGTGTGTGTGTATATGTTTCAGCCCCCAATGGCGGATGAGCGTCGTGGAACACGTCCACGATCAATGGTGCGCTCCTTCACCATGCCCTCGTCTCAAAGACCGCTGTCTGTCGCATCTGTCACCTCCTTATCATCGGACAACTCACCCTCAAGACCAGGATCTGACGGGTACAACATGCGCGTGCACACCTTTTTCACCACTCAATAACATTATCTCTATCTTCGTGTCAGAACAGCATTTGCAGCTCATCCCACCATTAGCCATGTAGGAAAGAACATTTTGTTATGGCAGCTAATAATGTAATAAAGCTCTTATGCTTTGCAAGTAGAGCTGTATGTGAAAGTTTAGACATTCAGTGATTTTATTTATTTTTTGGCCACCTGGACAAATGTGCATTGTTGCATCATTCTGTTTTACATCAGAACCGAAACATCCCTCATTATAAATTCATAAGTGATAAAATGAGATAAATACTAAACTTACTAAGAAACATTTTGTATCCTCTTTAGACATCACATTATAAAAACCTGCTGGTAGGTGAATTGGTTACACTAAATTACCACTAGGTGTGAATGGGTTCATTATATAATTCATGCTGATCACGCTACCTATATGGTACTATGTACTTCACAGTCCCTTCCAAAAGCATTGGAACTGTGACACAATTTTCTTAATTTTGCCTCTGTACACCAGCACAGTGGATTTGAAAAGAAGCTAGCAAGATGTTATTGAAGTGTAGACTTTCAGCATTAGTTCAATGGGTTTAACAAAAAATATTGCATTAACTGTTAAGGAATTACAGTGATTTTTTTTTTTTACACAGTCCCTCCATTTTCACATGCTCAAAAGTAATGGGACAGTTAACTGATGAGCATTTTCATACCCAGTTATGGTCTGTTTCTTTGTTATTTCTTGACAAATTAAGGAGATTAAAGGTCTACAGTTGATTCCAAGTGTTGAATTCACAGTTGGCAGCTATTCCTGGGAACTGTCATTAAGTGGTCCAAAGAGGTGTCAATGCAAGTGAAGGAGGCCATCATTAAGCTGAAAAGAACAAACAAAATAGACCTATCAGTGAGATAGCAATAATTAATCATATAATAATAAATAAATAATAATAAAAATTTTAGGAGTGCCCGAATCAACAACTTGGTACATTCTTAAAAAGAAAGAATGCACTGGCGAGCTCAGCAACATCATAATGCCTGGAAGACCATGGAAGACACCTAAAGTGGATGATTGTGGAATTTCTTCCTTGGTGAACAAAAACCGCTTCACGACATCTAGCCAAGTCAAAAATACTCTTGAGGAGATAGGAGTATCATTGTCAAAGTCTACAATTAAGAGACGCCTTCATGTTAATTTGTTACTAAATTAATGTTAGCAATTTTTATAGCTTGTCCAGTTGCTTTTGATCCTTTGAAAGTGGGGGGACTGTGTAAAACATGCTGTCATTCCTAAACCGTTAATGCAATATTGATGGATACATTTCCAATCCATTGTGGTGGTGTAAAGAGACAAAATTATGATAATTGCGTCACTGTCCAAATACTTATAGACCCAGCAGTTGCTGTCTAAATGGTCATGTCTAAAGACATAGGTTTTAAAAACTTTATTAGTTCAACAGTCAGGCAATGCCCATATGTCCAAAACCACTAACCATTACATACTACACTATTTTAGGAGTTTTATTATTTTCTGTCAAAGTGGAGAGCATTCATTGCACACTGAAGTATCTTAATATATTACAAGCAATTAGTGTCCAAATGATCTCTCAGTGCACTTTGCCATTTGTAGGCACAATTATTCTTTTCTCTTTTTTTTTTTTTTACTCCATGAAAGGGGAATGATTATCTGCACCTGCTTCTGTTATAACAGAAAGTTTATATATATATATTGGACCCTTATTTGTTTTAACATTAAAAATGTGCTGAACTTGTGCCAGAAAAAAAGCCTTACACTGATGCCACAACATGATTAACAGCTGGAGAGTGCGATTTCATTCCTGCATTGATGTAGAGCTGAAAAGCTTCTCAGAACTCCTCACTGTGTGACTTCTCTAAATTTTGTACCACAGAGCTTTTAATTTCCCACCACCCATTGCCTTTCTCAGAACCAGTGATGGTCATCAAACAAAAGCATCTGCTCTCTTCCACTACAAAGTCTGATTTATAAATGAATCAGTGCTTTTATGAAAAGAAATGTCTGTAATGTAGGGTTAGTGGTGTGTGTGTGTGTGTGTGTGTGTGTGTGTGTAAGAGCGAGAGCTCACAATATGAATGCATACCGTCAATATTGTATATCTATGCATGCATGATTAGGAACCGTGTGCGTTAGCGTGACTGAAGTGTGTGTGAGAGAGGGAGACGTACTGAGACCTGCCAGTCCTGCATAGCGGGCACTGTATTGCCAGCCTGAAGGATTAATTAGCCCATGTTTGGAGAGTGTGATCTCATCAGCGATGCCCTCCACTGGTATTTAATTGCAAAGGGCATCGCACCACATGCTCTTTCATTTGATCGGTTAATCCGTCTGGTTGAAGCGGTCTGATTCGCTCAAACTGGCGCCAGCGCTTAGAAATAGCAATTATGAGAGGCAGCACTGGGTATGTGAGAAGGGCACTGAAACAAATTCCTATCAACTCTGTTGACATGGTAAATGTCATTTAGACTTGTTTTTTCTACCAAGTTTTCATAAAATGCAGTACGAGACATGGAGACTGGACGTTCTGTGAGCATTCAGCTGTTTTCAGATTCAGCTTGTTTTATAGTTTTGATATGTGTAAAGGGATGGAATAGGAGAATGGACTGAGTGGAATGTAGAAGGTTTATTATTTCACTGCCATCTTTTCTAACATATGCAGACAACAACAACTGCGTGGGATGTTTACTTCAAGGAAAAGTCATTCATTCAATCAGATGACTCCCAATGAATTAAAAGTGGCCCACCACAAGGCAATTAAGAGTATCAGTGGATGTGCAGAGACTTGACAGAGATAAAGTATCACAGGCCACCACATCTTCAGTGTTCCTTGGCATAGATTCTGTTAGTCTTTGAATAAGTACTGGAATAATGAACACTGTTCATCCAAAAGATATTCCCTCATTCAGTTTTTTGGTGATGGAGAACACCATCTTAACACTTTCCTCCAGAATCTCTCTTAGCTTTTAAATTGGGCTGAGATCTGTTGACCGTGAAGACCATAGACGTATGATTTACTTCATTTTCATCCTCATCAAACCATTTAGTGAGTCCTCATGCTCTGTGGCTGGGGTGGAGTCATCCTAGAAGAGATCACGCCCATCAGGATAGAAATGTTTTGTAAGATTATGTAAGCTTCACAGCAGTGACCTAAAACGATTCCAGAAAAATAAATGCACACCACAGCATAACAACTATGCCAGATTTCCATTTAATTTGTTTCCTGCAAAAAATACTCTGTAAAATACCAAGTCATCATGCCCAAATATTCCATATCCCTATTTGTAGCATCGGCGTCGAGTGCACACCAAATGTCAGAGGCGAATTTTCATTTACGTTCCATTTTACAGATGTCAGAATGATGTAAAAAATTGCTTTGACATCCACGCTGAAAATTTCACTTTTCGTCAATATAGATGTTTTCTTCCTCCCCAACACATTTCCTCTTACTCCATTTTCCTCTTTTGTCCACTATCTGCCTCTTTATATCCATCCTCTAATCCTTTTTCTGACTTCAACCACATGCCCCTATATTTATTTTTCTCTTCTTTCTTCCTCTAGCTTTGTTCTGGAGCCCCTCTTGCCAAAGAAGCAGCACTTTAAGTCTCAGGACAAGCTGGACCGGGATGAGCCCGAAAAAGACAGGAAAGAGAAGAAGAAAGAAAAAAGAAACAGCAAACACCAAGAGATCTTTGACAAGGAGCTGAAGGCCGCTGACATTCCCATGCAGCCCACTGAGGCGGTCATCCTGTCTGAGACGGTAAGAAAACACACACAAACATTGGTGCTGGGTGGTCTTACCGGTTGTCTCGGTACACTGGGTCAGGTTTCTGAACCACTGTGCAAATTTTGGATACTGGCAAATCATTATTACAATACAACAACATCATCGGATGCAAATGCTATGCAACTAAATTATACTACTAGTATGACATGGACAGTTAAAACCATGCTGAGGGTACTGGGTTAGTGTTTAACAGAGAACAAGAGTGTACGAACACATTTGACACCCTAAGGATCAGATCGATTAACCAGTATGATCACTCCGTACCACAAATCGTTGGCTTCATGCACAGTGTGATCACCAACCGCACCCAGGCTCCAAACTCAAGCGTAAATTCCTCCTGCAATGTCAGCTGCTTCCATAAAAATTTTCTTATGCATGAAATGCGATTTACTGAAGTTCACCATGCTTCATAATTAATAAATCTGTACTGCATGCGAGAGGGTCGTGTGTCACCGCTCCCAAAATAATCCACAATGTTAAAACTATGGAGTGAGATCACTGTCTTTTATATGAATGCGCAGTTAAACCGAGCAAAAACAGCGACGACGAGAGCGCAGAAAATACACTGTTTTTTTTTAAACGCAGCACACTGAAGATGAGTATGCTCGCTTCTCGCAGCCCTGCTATTTGCATGAAGCGAGAGCACTTATCTCTGGTGTGCTGCATTTCAAAGATACAGTGTATTTTCTGTGCTCTCGTCATTGCTGTTTTTGCTCGGTTTCCTTGATTCTACGCACTTGTAGTATCGGTGTTGCTCGGTTTAACATCATGTATGTAAAGAAGACAGAGATTTCACTTATATCATGCAAAGCACGAGCGCTCTTCATCAGTACAAAAAGTTGCATTGTGATGATGTAAGTGCCCCGGGAGCAGATCGTTTAGCTCAGTGTGAGTACATCTACAAAATTATACCACCGAATGGCACATTGGGTAATGGGTGCAGCTCACCCGCATTATATACATGATAAAATTATTTATTCTATTTACTCCTGACTGCAGAATAAGGCACAAACCTATATAAATGGCTAGTCATGCAAAAATTTATAAACAAATACCGTGATACACAGTGAAACTGTTAAAATCTTAAAAAATACCGTAATACACATTTTTGATCATGCTAGGAGGTCTGTGGTTTTAAATTTGGTTACAGAAGTAAAAATCACAACCCAGTTTTATCAAAGTAATTACATTTATTAGGCTGATTTACTGATCACTGGACCTGAATTTGTTTAACTTAAACAAGTAGGGCCTAATATGTTCTCTCAGTGGAAAGTCCAGAAATAAAAAAAAATAACTCTTCAGCTTCAAGAAATAGCCAAAATATTATCGTACACATTTGAATAATGAGCCTGATATTTTAATAGTTCATAAAATGAATCTCGTCGGGCGCGTGGAAGAATGCTTTTCCGCTAAAAGTGTCCATGGCTGCAAAAGGCTCGAGAGCCATTGCTTTAGTGATTTGTAGATTATAGATTATCATAAATATTTTTTGACCTTCATTAATATGTAAAGCATACTGTGATAGTACTAATAGTAGTAGTAAAAGGAGTAGAGGAGGAGTATAACGACTCTGTATTAATATGTATTTCTGATGGAATAATAAAAAGTGATCACGGAGGTTTATCAAAACTAGTGATTTTCTCAGTCTTCCTCATGTAGCTCAGTTTAATTCTAAATCGGTGTTGTTTTTTTCCTGTTTTCAGATCAGTCCACTGCGTCCCCAGAGGCCAAAGAGTCAAGTGATAAACGTGTTGGGAGAAAAGAGGCTCTCTGTGTCTCCGGGACCTCCTGTTCCCCAGACTACTTCTATTCTTCCTCCTCCCATCACTCCAAGGGTCAAGCTCACCTACAGCATGCACTCCTCCTCCAGTACGTTTCATTTAATAGTGGCTTTTTACTCAAGTTGAAGGATCAGACTAACAAGCACAACACTTTAGTTTGATTGCTATGTACAATACATTACTTTTTCCCTAGTTACTTTCTTCACATAGATGTTACCTGAACAGGAAGTTCTTAGCATGCTTGAGGCATAACCCACTTCTGTTTCAAAAGCATTTCTGTTTTTGGATTCACTCAAGCGATAGAAACAGCATCTTTTAAAAGCTCATTGTTCTGCCCTCTCTTCCTCTGAAAAGCCCTAGCTCAGCTCCCTCTGTGTAAAGTACTGCCCTCAGTCTGAGGATCTAGTGGTTGCTTTGTGTGTCATCATCTTAGCTGTGGCATTCCTGCAAGACTAAGAAAATAACTTGTGCCTATCCACCGCAGCGATGCCGCTTTTACTTTTAGCAGAACATTTATAATGACTTTATATCAGTGTAATAGGCTGGTTACTTAATATTCGTAGAACGCAGCAAAGAGATCACATTTTATCTACTATGTAGCACATCTTTGTAACTTATAAACTGTGTTTTAACATTTTAATGTCATATTAATTGTAGTTCTTTGCTGTACATTGTTGTATGCTAGATCTAGAGCTGAATGGGATGGGCTATGGTGAGACTCCACCTCCTCTGCCAGTCAAAAGCAGTATGGGTGATTATGGAAATCTGATGGAAAACCCAGAGCTGGCCAGCCCAACCACACCACCTCCTCCTCCTCTACATCAGAGGGTAAAACAAACGAGCAAGCACAGACACCCGCATACTTTTCTTGCAATGAATGAAGCCATCGTATACAATTTCAAACCAACACAGGGTTTCATGTTGTTTTCGAAAATTCAAAATGGTAATTGGCAGCACAAGTTTGACAAGGAGTGACACTAAGTATGCACCTGACCTTTGCGTACTTGTTAACTGGCTTGAGAACTCTCCCGTATGCACAGCCCATCCTCTATGTGGAGCGTTGTGAGGCAATGAATGAATGAATTGCTGCTTGAGTTTCATTCATTACCATGCATTGTTGACTCACTTTCAATTTTTTCCTCCTTGATTTGGTCTGTTCATCAGTCTTCCCTTACCTTAGTAAGCTCCACTATCTCATTCACACCTCTTTTCAACTGGACCGTCCCTTTCCATCCATTACCCTTTAGTGGTGATGATTATTGGCTAGTCTCTCCCTCCTTTCTCTCGCAGTAAATGGAATGATTTACCTTGCGGCTAAAGAGAAATGATCAAGTCATCCGATTGTTAGCATCTCTGATAGAGGTATACATTTGTCCTTCCACTGTATTTTCTTCTATATTCCATGTCTGGTGGCTGTTACTTGTATGTGAAATTCTCTCTGTAGCACACACTGTTTGTGCACATGTTTGTAATTGCGGTCTCCATAGCTTGTAGTCTGACGTGTTGTCTTGATGTATGTATTTAAAGGTTGTGTTTAGAGGGCTTCTGCATAGAGACCGTCCTCAAGTCTCAGCCCAATACCCACTCACACACAAGACATCCTAACAATTAAATGAATCACAATCTTAAATCTGAGCTTCATAAAGCAGCTACAGAAATGTTGTATGTATATCAAGTGCCTATGAACTTGCTTACACATCCTAAACCCATTAGCTAGCCCCCTGCAAACACATCTGGCTGTAAAGTATGACAAACCAAGCGCACATGTACATGCAGTTCAAGACCTTCAATAAAGTCATGAACTGACAGTGATTGCTATAAATATATTCCCAATTTATACACCTTTCCTCTAACCTACTCGCTGTAACCCTGGCGATTAACCGGTGCTCACTGAAACACGTGTGTTTAACACCTGGATACCAACGTGCCACAAGGTCATGAGGAAGCAACTCCCCTCTCGCTGACTCGGGAATGTCTTCAGAGATGGTTACCATGCTCACACTACTAGAAGGCATGATGTTCACCTTGTAGAATCTGGAGAAGGCATGGGGTGATGTGGCAGTAATGGCAGCACAGACTTCCTGGAGCGACACGCCAGTACAGCGCACCTGTGACGATGAAACAGTTCTGTAGGGGATAGGCGTATATTCTATCTATCCCACAACCCCTGCAAAAAAAGACAGCACTTTAGGTACTGGCCAGCATGCTTGGACAAATTAATTATACACACACCATTTTTGGAAGAGTTCCTTCCCACATAAGAATAAATAAAGTCTACATTCTCGAGGCTGTAGTGTTGCAGTCGCTGAGCTGCCGATTGCTCTAAGGGATCAAACCTACAGAAGCAGATAGTCTGGAGAACACTCTAAGCTTGCAAGTCACAGGCTCCACAGGGCTTTCACAGCTTTGCTGGGCTGAAGAACTGTAGCTTCAACCATAGTCACAAGCTGCGTTCCAAGATGCGGTCCGGCATGTGCTCTATAGTTAGAGAAAATTGAAGATGTTTATAACAAAAGCTAAACTGACCAAAAAAACAAAAAACTAAACGTTTCCTGTGAATTTCATGGTGAAATTGAATGTCTACATCTCAGTTAATATTGTTTAGAAAGCTTTAAGTTAAAATGACAGCATGTACATAACCAGTGAAAGTATGTCAGTAATTTTCTGGGTTTTGAGTATACTGTTCTGATTACTACCCCAAAATGATATTTATTTCCATTTAAAAATATACAAGTACAAGTATATTTTGTATTGAGATGAAACCTTGCGACTCAGAAGCAGCAGGTATAGTTTTTGAAATGAAGTGCTTATTGCACGTCACCCATAGATTCTAACTCTATTGTGTCTCTGCCTTTTTCTCTCTCTCTCTCTCTCTCCTTCTTTTTTTTTTTCCTCCTTCTCTCTAGCATCTGCCCCCTCCACTGCCGAGTAAAACCCCACCCCCTCCTCCTCCGAAAGCCACGAGGAAGCAGACATCCACTGACTCGGGGATTGTCCAGTGAGAATGGTAGTATATCAGACAGAAACTTCGGCGCTTCCCCAGATGCTGGGCTTGGGTGATTTTGAATTGGCCTTACTGACAGTGTGATAAAACCAAGAGTTCGTAGCAACTCCCTCATCATCTTCATGCTGAAAGAACTGGCCTGTCCAGGGACTCGCTCCTTTTTTTCTTCTTCCACTCACCAATTATTAGTCAAAGCCTCAGCCCAGGTGGTAGTGCAAGGTATATTATCTGATCCATTTCACACATCTACAGGACTGTAAAATGAAATTGGGTGGCAAGCCATGTGGCTAAAATGAACAAATCATGACCTGCCTGGCATCAGCATGCAGGGGTTTTGCAGCATTAGATTAATTGTTAGTTTAATAGTCAGCTGATTTAGTTCAGCTCTTTGGTCTTGCTTTTTTGCCTTGTCTGACTTCATGATCGACATGACCAACCACTTCAAAGTTTAGGGATCATCGCTTAGTCAGAATACTTTATACATTTTCCACTCCTTTTTTCCCAATATATACACATATGTGTACAGATGTTTGTATATATGATCTTTATTTTATATTTTTTTTCCTTCTGGAAGTCTATTTTATAATGATTGTATTAATATTGGGGCAAATTAACTAGCTTTTTTTTTTTTTTTTTTTTTTTTTATCCAAAAAGGGCTTTTTAGGATTTTAAATGACAGGGATTGTAAAGTACTGCTTTGTACTACTATTGAATATGTTTTTTTTTTCCCCCAACTTTTTTTTCCCCCTCTTCTTTTTTTGAAGTGCACACCTCTAACTCCAACTGTCATATCTTTGTATAGAAAATGTAATGCTGTAACCTTGGATTACAATAACAATGACCGCTCCAAATTCACTACTGACTTAAATAAACTCATTTTATGTATTTTTAAACATGGCTACAGGGGCTGTGCTGACCCAACAGTGTGGTTAAAATTCATCTAAGATGTATTTCTGCTGCCTTGTATCTGGTTAAAGTGTTGTTGAATGCTGACCCTCACCTCCGTCTGAACAGGTAGCAGAATTGGGATTAGACTTTTTCTCATTCATTCTTATACATTCCCTCTGCAACTTACTTTCCATTAAAGGCACTGGTGCAATCTACAGGCCTCGAAGCTGATCAAGTGGTTAGATTTACTTGTATTTGAGAACAGATACAAGCCAAATTTCCATCATTCGGGCTAATTTAGACTGAACTAAAGGAGATGTAAGAAACTGGAAATATGAATTTGCTGATTCAAGGGGTGCCTTAAAATCAGTGAATTTGAGCTGCACCACTTGAACTACAAGTCAGACTCTAATGTTGAACCTAAGTTGTAGAATAAAAGTAGTTAGTTTAAATTTAATAATGTGTCAAATTCCATCATAACTAGGTAATGCTTAAAGTGTTCAAAGCTCAAAACTTGACATGACGTCTTTGGTTAGTCATATTTTAACCATAGACCACTGAATTAAATCCACATAGACTGTGCTTTACAGTAAAGATGATGACTCAAATAATCTCTCTCTTTTATTTAGTTTATACTGGTAAGTGCTTGTTCAGTTCTGCTGTTGGATCTTTTAATATTTAATAACATTTTAGTAATGAATCCTAAATAAGAAAAAAATAACCGAGCAGCTGCATGCGTAATCTGCATTTGAATACAGTGAATGACAGAGTAAAGTAAAACATTTCATTAATAGTTTAGTTTTAGTTTCTAAAATTATTAACAAGGTACATCACAAATTCTCAATTCGATCTATGGCAACTGCACGTGTGTGTTAGTTGAAAAAGACTTGATACACAGATGGATATAAAAATAACCTATTTGTTTTACAATCCCTCCCATTCACATGTGACTTTACAAATAGTGTATTTCAGCAGGGTGGCCAGCTCTGATAAAGGTTAAAATGTAAATGTTCAAATTCTCCTTAAGTTGATTAGGTAGGTGGTGCATCTTTCAATAGAACTGGAATCCATCCATCCACCAGTCAACAGTCCACCACAGGGCCAACACAGATAAACAGCCACAGACGTTCGCATTCACACCTATGGGCAATTTAGAGTAGCCAGTTGACCTAATCTGCATGTCTTTGGACT
>JAQQZR010000006.1:16193891-16224396 GCA_030068235.1 Notoglanidium macrostoma | reverse complement strand
CCCCCCCCCCCCCCCCCCGGACGAGATTTCACAGCTCTACCACATGGTTTGGTCTGCACAATTCGTTTTCTGGGGAGAAAAATAAAAACATGAAAAACTTAGCTCCTGAGTGCTGCAACAAAAAACATGTTCACCATATTATACAGAGATTGAGAGACTGAAACCAGACGATGCAATAATCATACATGGCCGGGAACCAAGAGAGCAAAATTGGTCATGCTTTCAGGGTGGAGCGGATGGCTTTCTCGCTCACCACTGTCAATCAGAAAAATTATCCAATCTCAGGTTGATGTGAGGTCATGCATGCAAAATAGTGCAGATAGCACTTTTCCTCCAAGAGTGTTATGCTGCCCTGTAATGCTGCATGAGCAGCAGTTCGAAAAGTTATGGCAGTTGGCATCATGTGTCTTGGAGAAAGCACATGCTTGCCCCATGCTCCCTGGTCAGTAGTCGTCACGTGATGGGGAGAGTTAGCTAGTGGGCCATAATTAGCAAGACTAAAATGGGGAGAAAAAATGCATTATGGGGAAAAAAAAACATGAATGCATAAAAAAAATTACTTGAGCAAAACCAATACGATGCTTGGACCCCTAATTACTCTTGGAAACACAATTGAGAGCATCTTCACATGCTGTATTCACTCCAGTTTGTTTTGTGCAGGCATAAACACAAAACAGTTCCAAGCTCTAGTGATAACTGAAGTACCAATCTGATTTAACCTTGACTGAAATGCAGGCTCTACGCAAGATATATGTATTCTAGGTTAAGGGGAACTATTTATTGATGTGAGCTGAACCCAAATAGAGGACAAACCTAAAGTATTGATTTCACTTTGAATTGGATAAGGCAAACAATTTACTAGGTGAGAATGTGCCCATATAAGCTGGCTATATTAGGCTGAATACCAGTCCACTATTAAATATTTAATGACTCAAGGAGAGAACAACATCCTCTCAAACAGCAATATATATTGTTGATGGTTTACCCTAGTGGTAGCTCCATGATATGGAGCTGATCATTACTTTCTATAATTGTAAAACAACCAAGAAAAATGAGTCTGTTTTACTGAATTATGCACTCCCACTTGTGCGAACTGTATTCACTCTTCCCTCATGATGTTCTCATATTTTAAAATGATAATGTCTCAAAACACTTTGCTAAAGCAAAATTCAAGAGTGGCTATCAAGTCAAAATCCTCCAGTGGCCTTTCCAATCATCTAAACATAAACAAATCTTTATAAAGTTTGTATGGTGCATAGTGACTGTATTCTTTGTTCATGCGACTGGCACACAGCTGATAAAGTGGAAACCAGCTGTGAATGTTTAATTACTGAGGTCTAGATGTTTCATGCATACTTTTTTTATTTGGTTCCTCAAACATATTTTGTTATTATAATTTCCTTACTTATGTCTAGCCTAATATTGCATATATACACCAATGCATACTTCATTTATATGCAGAGCTCAAGTATGCCTTTTCTATCTGGGACAGAATAACATGGCTGATTTAACCATCAAATAAATAGACTGACGCAGAGTTCTCCCACCAGGCAGTGCTTTTGTTTTCACTGAATCCTTCTTGTTCTTTCAGTTTATCTAGGTGATGCATTAGCCATATGCTCACACCTGATATGGACAGTATTTCTGCTGGGAGAAATGGGGTAAAAAAGGTCAGGCCTGCTCAATGCAGCCAAATCAAGTTAACATTTTTTATTAATCCTACATGTAAGTAAATCTAACTACACTCAAAGACTAATCTGCTAAGCAGTGAAAATGAAACATAATAAGCTGTGGTGAAAACGAGGTGAAGTAGTCAGCACTGTTGCCTCACAGTAAGAAGGATCTGGGCTCGAAACCGCCAGCCGACTGGAGGCTTTCTGTGTGGAGTTCACATGTTCTCCCTGTGCCTCCGTGGGTTTCCTCCGGGTGCTCTGGTTTCCTCCCACAGTCCAAAAACTAATGCCAATTAGGTCAATTGGCTACTTTATTTTTGCCCATAGGTGTGTATGTGAGTGTGAACTGTCGTTTGCCTCTCTGTTAGATTGGTGACCTGCCCAGGGTGTACTCTGTTGAGATTGGCTACAGCTTCCCTGTGACCCTGGCAGATGAGTGGTATAGATAATGGGTAACTACATGGATGAAATGTCTCTGTCTCTGACTTCCACATATTTACACATTGATTACACCATTTTTGTGTAATTAAACGTAATCCTCTGTTTTCTGCTCTCAAATAAACAAAGATGTTTGACTGCATTGCAACATGCAGCATCTTTATAAACTGCAGTTTCTTCCATTACAATTAGGCCACGAAGGGACGTCGCTAGGAGACACTCCATTCTCTTGAAGTGGAGATGTTTCACAGAAATGCTGTCCAAATTGTGCCAGTCATACTCACTCTAACCTCAAACACTATACACATATGGTCTTTTTTTCCCCCCAAAAGTAGGCCAACATCTGCATACAGCCGGCAAACAACTCCTTATATCTTATTTCTGTCAATCAGTTATGCAACCTAATTAAGAACAAAGACAGCCTTTAAAAATAGGAGATGTGAAGAGAAAACTGAAGCTTGTCTGTTGTCTGTGCATGCTCGCCATTACAGGACAGCTATAATGCAGAGAAAGCTGGTGATTTTTACAGTTCAGCACACTGTGACTGTGTGATCCTGAAGTAGTCTGTCAGTGCATCACTGACACAAGATTTACAGACTGAACTAGCTGCTTGATTTTTGCTAGCTAGCTAAAATATAGGCTTCACTTGAAGGGGAAAGGCTACTCTTCTGTATTCTCAGTTTTAAAAGTGTGAAAACATTTGGCACTAGCTGGATGATGTTGGCATGCTCGTTTGTGCAAAAGGAAAATTCATAGATCCATCAAAAATATACCTACCAAGAGCAAGCAGAAGCCATGAATGACTCACAAATATGAAAATACACAGAAACGCACCAACCATGCGCTGTTAGTCACTGTTGAATTTTCTAACTACAGCGCTTTACAACTGGGCATCAGTACAAATTCTACAGCAGGGATAAATCAGCTGGCTATCATTCAGTAGCTTCAGACCAAATAATTTCATTAACTGTTCAGCAAGATTTAAAAAAAAAAAAAAAAAAAAAAAAATCTGAATCCTTTTTATGTGATCATGTATCTGAGCAGGCATCATTGTTGCCAAATCTTTTCAGGGAAAAGTAGCTAATGCATGCTCAGATGATACCTAAGGCACATATTCATTGCTTCATCATGATTGTATATCAAACCTGAAAAAGAAGACTTTCTGAAGACATTTAGAACAGAATTGAGTTTTATCAGATGAAAAAGTAATAGATTAGAATTTATTATGAATGGAAAGAAGTCTTTTACACATGGCACCATAAGCTATTGAACTATTTGTGTATTTACTTTCTATCAAAGACACAAAATGTACAAAGGAAATGATTACTGAATATAAGCTCCATCAAGTGCAACTCGATAAGGTTTCATCCACTGGTGGTGAGTCGCTCAAAAAGCTGCTGAATTTGTCGCTAGTCTCTTTTTCAAAATAAAATTGCACTCTAGCGCCAAAGTCATTCAGTTGGCAATGCTGGCTGGAATATGACAATTGCATACAAAACTCCTGCCAATTCCTACCCAATGCCCCAGAGAATCAGTTTTTCCCCCTCATTTTTAACAAAGAAAATGCATTTTAGCTTCAAATAAAGCCAACCATCTTAAAAGCAGAGGTACCATCAGCTGAAAAAGAAAGCCATATTTCTGGGAAAAACTAAGCAAGTTAAATGCTAACGCTAATCACAATGCATTATGCTGTAGGCAGAAAAACCACAGAAACATGGTTGGCATTTGTAGTGTGCTTATCTTGGAATTTAACATGTAATTAAATACATTTTACCAGAAAAGAGCAAGCTTTTTAGAAAGGTCACATTTTACGCTTATGCGAAAACCCATAAGAAAATAAACTAGTAACTGGTAAGGATTTTCAAGGTGAACCTCGTTAGTCTGTGAATTAATTGCTGATCAACACAGAAATCACTAATTAAAACATTTTTAAAAGTCCACTATGTAGAATTTAAGGGGATCTATTAGCAGAAACTTCATGTGTTTACAAGTGGCAGTGTGAATCCAGAAGGAAGCACCAAAATGACGAAGAAGAAAGAAGAGGAACCAGTGTTTGCTGGTACTAACTAAGTTTGCCAAATTTTGAAAAAAAAAAAGAGGATCATACTTGTAATTTAACATGGAAAAAGCAAGGAAGAGTGAATGTAATTACTTGGAAGCATGCCACAGGTACTTGATGGCCACTGTATGTCCTAATTCGTGCTTGGAAAGGGAGGGGTAAAGGAGGGGCATTCAGGTGGTTGAATCCTACATAGTGGCGCTTTAAATACCAGGTGAACACTAGCTATTGATGTGCATCAGCTAGAAGGAACATGTGGGATGGAGAGATGATCAGGCTTAGAAGTGGGAAATACAAGTGAGCGTTCTCTCATTTAATTGCAAATAATCTTTTGGAGTTTCCAGGCAGATTTTTAGATATTTATGTATTAATCTTTCATGGCCAAATGAAGGGTTATGATAAATAGTTTGACATCCCAAAGTGGCAAATGAACAGAGACTCGGAATTCACGAGTACATAATTGACCTCACGCAAATGTAATATATTTTCTGAGGCTATCGTTGCACAAAGCATTTATTAATCTGCCATTAATTGCCATCGGTGATGAAGGCGAGAGCAGGGCTTTTAGACTATTGAGCTACAGGCCTGTGTGTGTCAGAATGGCGAAGTGATTAGAGACACTGTGATAATGTGCGCTTCTCATTTCTAGCTGCTACAGAAATGCTTTATTAGCTGCCCTTAATTATGCCGAAGTTAGGATTTTCAATGTCTTACATTCTTAATATCTCAGCCATGGAGTGCATTAATCCCTAATGATAAACATGACTGCAATTTCAAACTCACTTCTGTGCTGAACTGTAGCAACCCGAGCCCTCCCTAAAGGACAAATATAATGCAGGGAAACCTTGAGGTTCATTACTTCTCAGAAAGGAAGCCTTTGCTCCTGCACCAAAGCTAGAGGTGTGTAGAGAGAACTGAGCCTAAGTGTGAATGCTGAAGTGAAATATTTCACAAATTATGAATGATGAGTTTCAATGCATGTTCTAGATGCAGTAGAATGTGAGTTCCCAACAGTCTGCATACAGAGCAATGGCCTACACTTAGAGAATGCATGATGAGTGCACTGGGGCTGATAGTTTGGAGGAATGCTGCCCCCATCTGTTAGCTCTGAATGATCGGCTCATTTCTCACCAAAAAAATAAAAGAAAAATACACTTAAAGAAGGGCTTTCCTCTCACCACAAGTAATTCTGTGCAATTTAGTGCTGCTTTTGGTTCTTTCAGCTTTTCATATTTTACCTCGATTCACGGGTCTTAATTTGGGGGATTGGTAATATAATAGAGAATAAATCTACTTTAAGACTAATTACGACAACTGGGGAATATATGCATGGGAAAACCCTTCACTTGGTTAAATTTTGACATTTTCCTCTATGTAGACCTACAATTCTGAAAACTACAGGCTACATTTACAGCACAATCTATTTATGGAAAAACAACATTACTGCCAATTGGATCCGTCATCTGTACGGTCTGGGTAAGAGATCTTCTGTTTTGACTATTTGACAGCCAAGTTTGCCACGCCCACTTCTGGTTTAAATCTGAACACAGATACAGATATAGAAAGTGGAACTGGATCACACCCTTAGTCTATAGGTTAAGTGTGTTTCAGAGCAGGTGAATTCTGGACTGTCTTGCACTGGGAACTGTGACATGGTTTTGATTTACAGACTGGGGGATTTGGCTGGACATCAGTGATGCAGTCAGTCTGAATAATGAATCCTCTTGGCCAAATCTGGAGTTCTAATGAATAATTAACTACAAATTCTGCTGCATTGCCTTATCCTTCCAGGTTTATTGCAGCCTTAAATGGAGTACAGGGATTATATGAACCTATTTATACAGACTAGTTTTTTTGTAGTTGTTGTTTGTTTAGTGCACAGTTAGTGTAAGAAGATACAGAGGCATATTTCAATCATTACTGTGACACAACCAGAGGTGGTAAAGTACCTGAATTCTTTACTCAAGTAAAACTGCAATTACTCATTTACACGAATCCTCTGGTAAAAGCTGAAGTAGAGCTTTCATGTTAAAAAGTATAAACAAAGTGATTTTACTTACTGATGATAAATCCTTAAAGATCACTGTAACCCATATTCACCTACACGTAACTTAAAAGATCAAATAATGTGTTATTAATAATGTGGCTCAGAGGTCGCCAGCCTTGATATATTCCATCTGAATAAAATGCATATTTATTTGTTTTTCCTCTTCTCGCACAGTACAATAATTCGGCTAATTAACAGCCCTTCCTGAGTCGAGTTGAGCATGTCGGAGAAGAGAAAGCGCTAAAACATGCAGTGCAGAGGTTCTCCGGAACTGCAATTGTGTGAAGTGCCATAGTTGTGTAAAGGAGAGAGACACATTTTTCTTTGCTCTCCACTAGAGGGAGACAGTGACTTTGCCATAAATTAACACTAATCTGAATGTATTCAACAATGAACACAGTACAACCTTTTATTACCTCATTAATCAAATATATTGTACCTGTAATAAACCTTGTGCCTGTTCTCTTTTGCTATATTCCACTGATGTGTTTCACTTTCAGTTTCTATACACATCCATCCCAATTACACACTAACTATAATACAACAAATACATAAAACACTCACCTGAGACAGAGTAATGGGATTATGTAAAATCCCACATTCCTGTCATTTGCAGGCGTTCTCAAACTTTTTTGCAGCCTGGGTTCCCAGACTCTTCCTCTAGGAAAAGAGTGCACAGCATAAGTCATCACAAAATATGTATCTATACATCGACAGAAACAGTAAGAGCAAAGGTGGCGTGTTCTCACTCTTACTCCACAATCCTACTCCCCAGATCCCCTTTATTACTCTTGTCTTTAGTGTTGCTTATATTATTAGTAGCATTCTTCCTATTATTGCCATTATGACAACTAGTACTGAACAGGAATATTGCATAAGACAGGAATGTACACTGACAAAGTATGCGGTTATTGTTTGTTGTTAATGTTAGTGTTTTATTCTTGATATCTTATGTAATTTCTGTTGTCCCTATGCTTTGGCAATATTGTACTGAACTTGGGGGGTGTCTACTTTTGAACTCCTACTTTATATATTTATATATTTTTGCTCTGTTTATTACTGATTGAGTGAATTTCTTTGAGCTGATCTTGAGCTGACAATAGCTTATTGGCTTATATAATATGTAACAATTTAGATGGAAAAAAGCATTATTTAGAGGAACTTTGTGTTACTTCTAAACAATACGCACTCATCATAATGAACTTTTAAGAGTTTGTGAGAGTGTTGTGAAATTGTGCTGTTTTGGGGGCGGATTATTTTGAATCCAGGCCTAGCAGCGAGAAAGACAGGCTTTCCTGAGAAGGGCATGCTGACTCTTTTCAAGGAGTCAGGTCATTTCAATAAGAGTCGACTCCCAAACGACTCAATACTATTGATGTCTAAACTACTGTTTCATGAACTCTTACTCTTCTCTTTAATTA
This sequence comes from Notoglanidium macrostoma, assembly GCA_030068235.1. Classification (NCBI taxonomy): domain Eukaryota; kingdom Metazoa; phylum Chordata; class Actinopteri; order Siluriformes; family Auchenoglanididae; genus Notoglanidium; species Notoglanidium macrostoma. The sequence continues at coordinate 16,216,758 of JAQQZR010000006.1, read as the reverse complement.
ACATTATAACATTACTATGAATTGTACTTATTTTATTAATTAAATAATTGTAAATTACACACTGACAAACATCCTACAGCAGGCTAAGCATGCCTGCATCAGTGTTATTTTGCCAGCTCTGGTGTTGAAAAGATTAAATTATCCTCCATGTGTAACGCTAATGCTTACAAAAAAGCCGGTTAATGTTCACTTTTAAAAAGCGACTCAAAGAACCGACTCGTTCGCGAACGACACATCAATAATATTATACAACCTGTCTGAAAAATGTTGCTCTACATGAAATACAAAACACTGAACACATACAGTCTTGTCTGTAAACTTTATATCTTAATAGGAGTAAAAAAAAAACAAAACAAAAAAAAAACAGTATGTCTCATAAACTTACAGACCTAAATAAGAAATTTACACCGCCACAAAACTGAAGATTGTAGCATGGGGCTAACATACTCATAAAAGACACATTATAACTACATTACAACTAAATTATATCTAACGTATCACCAAGAAACTCTGAAAAGGGGTAGGATATAACTCTATCTATAGACAACACTTTTAAAAGTTTTACCTTACCTTAAATGTTTTGTTGGCTGCAGTCGGTTCAGCTTGGCCTACATCAGCATACACAGGTGTGTGGGCCGGCTCTTTTAAATGAATCACATGGCTCAGCTCACAAATAAGAGTCGACTCTTTCGTTCCCAAACGGCTCAATTTTTCGATAGCCTATTTTCACCAGCGATTGAAAACTATGGATGAAATCCTTTAAAAAAAATCCTACCCTAGCTTCTAATTATCAAAATAAAATTACTTTGTGCTGGAATTTATTAAATCGATTTAAATAATTGGTAATTGCCAGCCTAATTGGTTAAATAAGTGGTATTGTGCCTGTTGTGGCTGTGATTCATTAAAAAGATTCGTTTTCGTTTATACTAATAGTTAATCTACTCTGGGATGATCCTCCCTGTTTTGAAAACTGCGAGGCAAACTCACCATTCATGGTGAAGAACAGCTCTGGTGTCGAAAAAAAAGGTTTCATGTATGCATTAAATTTCATTCCTACAGTAAAGATTTTGCATATATCTAAAACGACACACAAATAAATAAGTAAAAATAACACGACTTTGAACGTTCACCTAAAGAGCCGACTCGTTCGCGAACGACACTTCACAACTGCACGGCTAATATTGCGTAACATTCCAGATTGTCTACCATGTGATTGAGATAGTTAGCCACATTTACTTTTTATTTTTCCAGACGGCTTGGAAAAAAGTAGGGTGTTTTAAGGAGTATAAAGTAATGTAAAAAAAAATGATTAAATAAATAAAAAAAATAAAAAAACATTAGTGAGCCTGAAAATATAAAGGTTCAATTACACCAAATGTTTTAAATGTTTAACGATCCAAATGATCAAAACCACCTACTAAATGTATTGTATAAAAAATAAGCAAACATGTCTAATAAATCCACATAGGATTGTTTATTTTGCCCTATTCTATCTTTGCCTTTTTTTTACATTACAATTATATTTATAAAGCATTTATGCAATCAAATACTGCAGTGTGGATTATTACACTCAGAAAAAGGGCAAATATAAAACACTTCGGTTCTGCAAAGAACCTGAAAAGGTTCTCTGTAGAACTCTATTTCAGTGTTTCTCTATCAAAAAGGTCTCCAATCTTGTACCCTTCGGGAATCTAAAGACCTTTAACTATGCAAAGGACACTTAAAAGTGTAGGATTGTTTATAGCTTTTTATGTCATTTCAAGTGTGTTGTCCCACACATCACGCGCACCTTTGGGCTTATAGTATAAACATGGCAGCAATGTCTTGTTAAATTTGGGGTTTATGTGTAGCAAATATGGTTATATTTATAGTTCTATAACTTTGACAATAAAGATATCATGCTTTTAGGAGCCTACTTAAAGTAATTATTTCAAATGTACATGTTTACCAGAGGGGGCAGTAATGTAAAGATGTGAAGCAGTTTTACTCACATTGGCACATGCAAACTCAAGTAATTCAATCCGAGCAATTAAGTGTTTTGGTTTTGCACCCTGCTATTAGCACCCTGCTTTGTTCGTGATGTGCTTGTGCTTAATGTGTAGGCATTTGTTTATTTGTTAGATCAATTGAAAAAACATTAGTGTAGTATATACAGTCTAAAATGCACCCAAGCATCCTATGGAAAGTAATTATTTATTTTGCAATAAATATAATTAGCTCTAGCTTTTTATTGGCGCATTTGGGTTTAGGCCCTACATTTGTCTAAAATTGTTTTAAGAAGAGATTGCTTTTCACGGATAATGCTTTTGATTAAGAAATAAAAATTTTTTTAAATACATTTTTAGTGTTTAACCGTTAATGCATAGCAGATTGTTTCTCAATAAAAAAAAATAGCTGGATATGTACAAAATAGTGCAGAGGATTTTTACCCCTTTATTTGTTGTCGAAAAAGTACAATATAGGCATATCTTTTGAATTACATGCTATTTATTTATTTATTTATATGCCATCTGTCGTATTTGATTTAAAAATGCATTTTTATTTATAAATAAGATGTAATATATTCCTACCACTAGATTACTTCAAAAACGTTAAAAAAAAAAAAACCATTGCTTGCACTTGGTTAAAGATGAAGCTAAGAAGTAGCTCCTTTAACATGTATATCACACTCAGGATCTCGACGCCGGGTTGCTGCATATTGGCTGAAGGCCATCAGAGTGAGGTGAGTGTGGGAGGTGTCCTCATTCACAGATTCATTCATTTACCCTCCCTATAAACCTGCTTAAATACCCCTCCCCGGAGACCTTACAGCATAGTACAGTGAAACCCCAGCAGAGAGACACACACTACAAACCCGGCACGCTTCATGTTTCTCGAAGGAGAGCGGATTATGAGCGCCTTCGGGCAACAGCCGTCCCCGCAGCAGATGAGCCCGGTGGCCAACCCGAGCGCGCAGGACGTGTTGGACATGGCCGCCTACTGCGACAACCTAAGCGCCTACCACCACCACCACCACCATCACCAACAACAACAACAGAGCGCACACCACCCGTCACCCAGATCTTCCGTGCATGCTCCGGCCTACGGCCTGGCCGAGTACCCAGCTCCCGGTGCTAATCCGTACCTATGGCTAAACGGCCCGAGCATCGGCACCGCCTCCTCCCCGTACCTTCCAGGAGGCGCGAACGGGGCCTCCACTTACATGCAACCCGGTTATGGAGCGAGTCAGCGTCAGTTCCTGGCACCCCCAGCTAGTTTCCACGGGACCGACCTCGGATGGCTGGCCGTCCCGGGACAACAGGACCTATTCAAGATGGTTCGACCTCCATACTCGTACTCCGCCCTGATTGCCATGGCTATCCAGAACGCACAGGGCAAGAAACTCACACTCAGCCAGATCTACCAGTATGTCTCCGAGAACTTCCCGTTTTACAAAAAAAGCAAAGCCGGCTGGCAGAACTCCATAAGGCACAACCTGTCGCTTAATGACTGCTTTAAGAAGGTCGCACGGGACGAGGACGATCCCGGTAAGTCCATCTCATTGTATATGCAATCTTGATTTAAGTAAGTCTACAAGGTCCTGGGGGAATGTGTGCTGACTGACAGTTTAAACATTTTAATTCATGCCTTTGCCTACGTTATGAATGAGGGAGTTAATGGGAATGTGCTGGCTACACTTTGGTCAAATTATTCATCAAATATCATGAAATATCAACTCTATAGGCCTATTTAAGTTGTGCTGGGATGCTAAAAACGCTGCATGTCTTCCAGGCAAGGGCAATTACTGGACCCTGGACCCGAACTGCGAGAAAATGTTTGACAACGGTAACTTCAGGAGGAAGAGGAAGAGACGAGTGGATGCGGTGAAAACGGAGGACGCGAGCGCGCTCAAGCTGGCGGACACGGCGAGCCTCGCGGGGGTCGTGCAGCGTTCCCCGAGCCCGAGCGACCCCAAATCCTCACCAGAACCCAGCCCATGTTTCAACACGTTCGTCAGCACCATGAACTCGGTGATGGCAGGAAGCGGTGACGGGATGAGGGCGCGGGACACCGGCGCGCTGCTGGCGGATTTAACGCGGGGTCGGGAGGGTGTGTCGCCCCTGAGCTCCTACTGCCCCGGGGAGACAGCGCCTCCGAGCGACCCGGGCCACATGAGCCACAGACTGAGCTACTACTCCCCCGGTCTCAGCAACCACTTCAGCGTGAACAATTTAATCTACAACCGCGAGGGCTCCGAGGTTTAGAATGGACTTGGATAGACAGAATAGGATTTTACTGCGCTCTGTGAGCGCACACCTCATGTTTTTACCTTTATTTGTATTGCTTGGTTTTTGACACAGTACCAAACCAATTGCACTGTCAAGTTCTGTAAATATGTATATAAACTTTTCAACTCTCCAACTGATTTGTCAGGATTGATGCTATTGTCGGGCTATTGCATCTATTGCAAAGGAAAAAAATCCGCTTTGCATTGCCATCTACAGCGTCATCTAACACCTGCACTGCTCCTAAGTCTAAATGTGGAGTGTTTACTCAACAGGAAGCTAGGATAAGACTGTTACTGTGTGTATTGGAAAGCTATTTTGGTGTTATACCCATGTGTCAGTAATGTTGCATTGTACATGGTCCACATTGTCAAATTTGTTTATCATTTCGTTCACTTTTTGCAGACTGATGTCGATATATATTTTTTATTTAATTAATGCGTTCGTATTTTGTAAATTATGTTGTAAATAAACTTTGTAAAAAAAATGTCTGGCAGTGCATTATTATTATTATTATTATTATTATTATTATTATTATTATTGTTGTTGTTATTGTTATTGTTATTATCTTACTTTCTTATTTATTACCATATATTTATAATGTACTGTAAAAACAGTATTTAGGTTTGTTATTGGTCAGAACAAGGTTATACCAAAATATCTACTAAGTATTTGTCACTGATGCTAAAGAACAGTTATAGAGGAAAAAGAGATGGTGTCTGTGGGTTTATTGTGTCAGCGTCTGAGCATTTGAGGGCAACAAGCATATCATGTAGTAGTAGTAATAATAATAATAATAATAATAATAATAATAATAAAAAAATAATAATTATAATAATAGTGAATTAAAATAATAATTAAAAACGCGTACACATACTGTATTCATCTACTCAGTATACAAGTAAATATTTGGAACTTGACTATTGCTTGACTATTTTTACTTCCTCCTTATTTTCATATACTCTACGTCACCCTACATGCATATTTTAGTCCGTACCCTCTTAGAAAAGCCTGACCCTAACCAGCAGCACATCATTTACAGTAGCTCAATCGAGTTGACATTTTTTTCTATGAAGTATTTAGTGTTTAATCGAGCGCAGGAATGAATGCGCGTCCCCGCTGCGCGCTCCCCTAATTACGCACAGCTTCGAGCTCGAACCCGTGAACTCTTCCCCGTTCTATCGATGGGCTCCTCATCCTCATGAAGCATTTATTACCTGTGAAATGTTAACGCAAGTGCATTAGGTGATTGTCTGCATACTTTCATGGCTCGGTGATAGCAAATTTCCCATGGAGTTCCGTTTGTTTAACTCGTGTCCCGTCGATAACAGTAGGTCAGCCTCGGCCATTTTCCGCTTGTCACTTCGCATCGAGCTGATTTCAGCGAGTCACTGCGGCTTTCCGAGTCCAACGAGTTCAAGAGTTCATCTGGGCGCTTTTATTTATACTCGGCTTATTTAACGGTGGATGAAAAATTTGTCTTTTCATCCAGATCGTCTGTCTCTCTCTCTCTCTCTTTCTCCAGGATGATTTTACTGCCCACAGCTGTTTCCGTTTATTTCTCTGAGTCGGGCGTTTCAGCACTCTGTTAACGCTGAAGCTGCTCACGAGTGTGTGAGAAAGTGGGCTGATGTACAGTGGAGCTGTGAGTAGGCATGTCTAACCGAGGGCATCCCGTCGATCTGACCCCAACACAACAGAAGTGCTGCTCCAGGTCTAGCTCAGGAATATTATATCTTCCCAATGGATTTATCCAACTGGTCCATATGGCTACTTCTGTCCAATTAGGAACACTGCAGCTCTCCGAATCCGACATCACAACAAGGAAACGCAAGAAAACACATCCACCTGAGACATAATGGAGTAAAGTGTGGAACAAAACTAAAACTGACAGGAAGTTAGTGGGTGCGTGTAGGGATTTTAATGGAGCACAGGCAACCCATGACATTTTATGAAGGGCCAGGAGTGCTATTTATCAGTGCTGTGCAGTAACACATTAATTAATAGTAGCCTAATAGTAACCAATACTCTCACAGAGTGAGGCTCAATTTAGTTAACAAACTGAAAAGCTTTAAAATAGGCAAACATGTCAATATCACTTCAGAGACTTCATAGAAGCAAAAATGTACATTTATAAAACCCATAACTATGATTAATAGTTCGAATAAATAGAATAAATAGGCTAAAGGAGTAGCTACTGACAAACAAAATAATTCCAACAAAATTTTTAATTTGGAAAAAAGAGAAAAAAAAAAAAACAGTGAGCAGTTTCTATGAATTTTCTTACTATAAGGTTCTGTCAGTTGGATTTAATTTGCCCTTTTGCGTAAAATGTGTAATATTTCCTATCCGGAACTGTAAATAGCCAGGCAAGTGCAGCAGCTTGGACAACATATTTAAGCCTACATTTATTCATTAGGCAGACATTCTTCCATTTTATCCAGCACCATTAACAAGGAAGCTGCTAAAGAAGCTGTAAGTGATGCAGATGATGAAGAGCTAAATATCCACCAGTTTATCAGAAACAAGTGAAATATAGTATGACTCCTGCACGTGCTGTATGTGATCAATGGCGTGCTTCAGCTACACTATATCTCTTACATTGTGTTTGTGGGTGAAGAAATATATGGTGTAAATGGTGTATATGGTGTAAATAAATTTTAAAAAGTTGATTATAAATACAATGATTTATTCCTGGCCTGTGCTCTTTATTAGATTAAACACTGCACATGCACTGTGCTTAGTTACATAAATGTAAGTAAAGACTATATAGCAGAAATGATAAAACTGTGAAATTTGTGACATTGTGAAGTTTAGAAGATATTTTATTAAAGGTAACCATGTTTAACTGATTTAACAACATTTATTTTGTATAAAATGTATAATGTATTAAATTTTATTTTACTATATTGTAGACAGCAATTTAAAATATTTCTTGTGTAAATTTTGTGTAAATATATACCTTACTAAATCCATACAAATATATTAAACATGGTTAACTTTAATCAAATATCTTCATCTTATGCTTCTACAGATATTATCATTCACAACTATATTAAATAATCATAAAACATGAATAATTACAGAATCTTTATTGTATTTCTCTCCCTTAAACTTCAATTATTTTCTAATGTAGAGAAAAATAATAATGGAACAAAGACTTCTGTTTATTTGAAACTCTGTCGGTGTTCATTGTGCAGTGGTTGTGTTGTGCAGGTGATGGGGAACCAGGTAATGAAATATCTCCACACACTTCACACTCCACCGATCACTGGCTTGAAGCTCCCCATTACCCACACTGTGCCAGGCTGACCCCTCAGGCCCTGAGGTCATATACTGGCCTTCCACACCCATGTTCCTGATGGTATCCCAGCCCTTTTCTACCCTCCTCATATCTTCTCCACGGAAGCAGCCTCTGGGGCAAAAAAGATCTTCTGTTCTCCTGCCCTGAGAACCAAAGACATGGCTCTGCTTCTTTCTGCATTGCTCTAAACTAAGATCTTAATGAAGGGTTTCAGGCTCTTGTGAACCCAGCAGACCCTCCATACGTTGCAGGAGCTGCTCCTACTTAGAGTGTGAGTTTAGTGTGGATTTCTTCTCAACTAAACTAATCCTGTTTCCCACAGCAGGAAGAGGAAGGAAATATCAGTGTCCTTTGACACCTGCTACCTGATCCTGACCCTAAAGCATATGGAAAGGGAACATTTGTAGTGGAAGTGCTTTGGCATGTGTAGTGTTGCTGCCTTCCAGAAATACTGCATTCTTCAAGACTAGTGACGTAACACAGTCTCTTTTCATACAGCTATTAAAAGCTATAATTAATGCAATTTTTTGGAATTTCATGTTGTTTTGGGATTAGATTTTATTCCTACATATATTACATTCAAACAAAGCTTTTTACATTTTCTGTATACCCTTTCATATTAATAAATAATTTTTTTGGATACAATTTATGTAAAAAAGCAGAGCAGTACCAGATTTGAATTGTTCTTCATCTTTTTCATTATCCTCTCATTAAGCTTCTAATTTTCTTCTTCTTATTACTGCTTACTTAATCGTGGATGCAGGGCCAGTCCACATTTGCACATCATGTTTGATGCTGTGATGAGCACTCTGGAGTGATTAAGTGGAAAAAGCAGAGGTTAATGTGGGTGATGTGGGAGTTTGGCTACTGTGGTGAGGGGAGTCTTTCAGCACAGCCCGAGGGAGTGCACTCATCCAGCAAGTGACAGACAACAGCCTGGTGAATCATGGTCCAGTATAGAGTTGCACTATACGAGGTGTGAAACATCAGTGCCGTTAGCCTTAGCAGATGCTTTTGCCTGATAGAGGTTGGACACCTCAGCCATGCTCTGTCCCAGTGCCCTCAGGTGTTAAGAGCTAATTTAAGTTCTGCTTCCTCATCCATGCAAACTGAAACTCTTATTGACTTTTTACTAAAGAACTGTATGCTGTTACTCAATATTTCCATGTTATATACAAATTAAAGTTTATAAAACTTGAAACATGATGCACTGTAAATATTGCCTACAAAGCGCAGGGTTGCATTTGTTATAAGTGTTAGCAACTTAATCCATTTAATCTGAGCACAGGGATTTGTATTATTTTTCAAAATTGTGCAATAGAGAAAATATGTCTATGTTGGTCAGAAAGTTGGTCACCAGTTGGAATTGGAAAATGACAGTAAAAAAGTGCATCAGTTGATTAAATGAAACTCATATGTTTAAAACCATAACTTAAATTTTTATGTATTGTGAAAACAAATAGTAGGAATATTATTTTTTTATTTGATATTTGATATTATGATTTTTTTTAATCACTCCATTTACATGCCCTTACAAGTGTATCTTATTAAATGGGTATATTTAGAAATATAAAAAAAAAAAGTGCATCATAATATGTTTTTGTTTTTTTTGTTTTTTTTTATAATCCTGTATTGCATCACTACCAAATCTGCATCATAGTGTGTATTTGTTTATTTGTTTATTTGTTTGTTTGTTTTTAAAAATTCTATATTGTATTGCTTCCATACAGCTTTAAAAACTGTACAAACTTAAAATGAAATTGTGAGTTGGATTAAAAATATTAATTCAATTTTGTTTCTATAAACAAACTTTAATTCTTGTCAGGATTTAGCAATAAATTGAAAATTCCTCCTAGCAACAATGTTTTATTTGAGCCTGTGTAAATTGCTCCATGGATTATCACATGTGATAGCTCCCAGGCTGTGCAGTCTGGTCTGATAATTTATAACACTGATGGTTTAGTCATCCTACGGTCTGTACATCATAATCAAAGCCACATTAAATGCTATGTCGGGGCTGGGTCAATATGGGCTTACCTCAGAACTGCTTTTATGCTCAGAGTGGCTGCGTGATATGAAAGTTGACCCTGGCATGCTCTCTAGGCCGTCTGCTCTGTGAATATGATCCTGGAGTCACAGATTCCAAAACTTCACATCTGCTCACCCCAGTCAGGCGGAATTATGGGCGACTATTTCATATCACACAGACATCTCTTCAGGAAGTTAAATATTTTAGGCTTCAGTATGCTGACAGCTTTTTCATACCTCCTAGGCCGTGAACATCAGGGTGCTCAGCACTCCCCACGCCATTGTAAAAAAGACAAAGTGCACATTTGATAGCTGAAGATAATGTCTATCTATTGGCATGACCTGGCTTGGTTTCATCTGCCTTTATTCTGGACACATAAAGCCAGTAATGTATGGCTTGATAATGGCATAGGATCTGGGCTTGGAGTAAATTGCCATATGGATGATTTTATACAGAATCTGTCCTCATTCTCTTCACGGTAAGTGAGAACTTGTCTGGAAGTAAGTGTGAAAAGATTTTCCCAGTTCTTTGGGGTTTGTTTGTGAGATGGATTCAGTATGTGGACCCTTTTATTCTTAATTTCTTAAGGAGTATAAAATGTGCTGGAAATATGTAGCCATTCATTCATTTTCATTCAGAAATTCATTCATTTATTCATTTTCTGTTCATTCTATGTTTTCAACTATTTGTTCCTTTTATAGGGCTGTTGAGTTATCTCCCTGAGTAAAATGAGTAAATTTTGGAAATTCATCAGAAATGTTAAATTTGCGAATCATGAACTTCAAATTGGGTTTGACATAATTTCATATTCACACATAATATCTAGAAAATATTTAACAAAACCCTGATCAAGATGTGATTAAAACAAATTGCTATAAATAAATTCCAAATTTTAGTAAAAGATTTTAAAATACAAATATATAATGTCAATAATGTTATTATTATTATCATTACTATTATTACTATTATTATTATTATTATTATTATTAGACTGGAGAGTGAAAACTGAATCTCAATAGAATAAAAAAAAAAGGTTAAAAAGATATATGTAAATTCTTAAACAGGAAGTGGATGATTCCATTTGGATTTTATTACTTTAAGGCACAGGCAGTGCCATATAAACATCCTGCTCAAAGAATCAAAGTTTTGTTATATTAACTGACTTGTGCCTATTAAATTTGTGGTTGTCTTCATATCTGTATTTCAGGAAAACCAATCCCCATAACAATGTAACATATCCCTGCTCCGTCTGCCTCCTGAATGTATTTTGACAATCCCTGTAAGGAAATGGCTTTGTTCCCACACTGAGGAACTCTGTGTAGCTCATCCTTTATCCATGGCCCATGTCAAAACACACTCTGCGGTCACACTACAGGCAAATGTATAGTGCAGGATCTGCTCATGCATACAGCTGAGAAAAGACTTTGGCCTCAGTCATAGCCCCTGGCTGTGGAAATAATGGCTGTACAGTGATATATTTTAATCTTTTTCTATATCTATATATTACTTTTTGTGAGAAGATACTGAAAAATGAATTCAATATTATATAATTTGTTCTGAACTGTGCAGCACAAGCACAAGGATCCCTCACTGCAATTCATGTTTGAAACAAGACAGGCATTTATTAATCTTTAACTGTCTTTGCTGTTCATTACCAAGCAAAATGCAGCTACATTTAACACGGATATAGAATATAGAAAATAAGCTATATGCTACACTAGACAAAAACGTAGAACGACATTTTGAAGGATATTTACAGAAATTCAATGAACACTTTAGAAATGATGTGTTGAAATGATTAACTTGTAATATAAGGTTAAATAAATTTACAGTAACAAATGTTGAAATTGTAATATGTAAGGAATTTTCCTCTTCTCTCCTACAGATAAAGACAAAGTCATTCTATAAAAACCCTCTAATGTCAGTTTTTGGTATAAAAACTTTCCTAGCCTTTCATAGTTTCTTATGCATTACTTTTTATGAATATGTTATGAAGTAGCATTTACGTGTTATTAAGGCTCAATTTAGGTGTCCATCAAATAAAGTGCTATCCAAAAATTAAGTTGTACATTGTTGTACAGGACAATGTACATTAGGACAATTTTTTTAAGCTAATTCATTGATAGTGATGTTCAACAGTAAGTGAAATACTTTACTGTCCCAGCTGCTGCAACTTTAATCCACAGAACTAGAGTAATTCTGCATTCAACTTAACTTGGAAGCGGGAACTCAGAATTACGTCATTTTTTCCAGTGGCAATTCAAGCTACAAAGTGGGAAAAAAACATAGATGCTTCCATGTTAGTTTTTTATTAGCAACAATCTGAGTGAGGCATATTCCACCCATCCACCCATCCATTATCTATACTGCTTATCTGTCAGGGTTGCGGGGGAAGCTGGAGCCAATCCCATGTGACTTCGGGCGACAGGTGTGGTACACCTTGGGCAAGTCTCCAATCCACTGCGGGGCATGATGTATATTTTCCTCCTCAAACAGCAAACTGTATAGTCAGTGCTATAAAATAAATAAGTGAATATGTTAAAGCAAACACTTGTATATACAGCATAACTCATTTAAAAGTAAAGAAGTACTGTTTTGTTTACTGTTGGTGCTGTGAGCAGTGATACTGATTTGATGTCACGTGCTGAACTTGTGGCTGAGGAGACCTTCCTGATTCTCTGAGTAGAAATTCTGCATTTATTTTTGTTTGTATAAGTTCAGAAATTTTTATGCATTATGAGTTTTAATCAAATGCAGCACAAGAACACCCCCCACTACCACCCCATCCCTTACACATATTCCTTCCTCTGCAATCTATCAAGCATGAGTGTCCTTCCTCAGCCTGTACAAGTCGGGGATGATCCTCTGCTACAGGCTGACCTTTGAAAAGAAGCCCATATCGGTGCAGGCCAGGCCAGGCATGCCCTCCTCCAAACCACTTCTTTTGTCTTCAGTCTCTAATCCTTACGGCACATCAATGGCATCCCTCACTTCTGAGGCAGCTGCTTTCAGTCCAAAGAGGAGAAGAAAGCAATGAGTTTTAAAAGAATACTCCCTCCCTCCTCTAACTTACCTCTCTCCTTTGTGGAATGCTGTGATAAGGTGATCTTTCCTCCACCCAGGTGATAAGAGTATGTAGCTGTTTATGCAGTTTATACTGAACCTTAAATGACATACAAATCCATGCACATACTGGCAAAATTTGTAGATGAGTGTAATCCTATTCACGAGACTGTCTTCCAAAAGCACTTGAGATGCTTATTAGAGTAAATTGCCCTGGTTAACACAGACATCCTAAAGACCGCTGATGTAGACATTGTTGACCCAAAACATCTGAACATGTGTCCGTTATGGACAAAATAAGCACAAGACAGACACATCAAGAGCGAATGCATTCACCTGTAAACCAGTCTGTAGGTTACCAGTATGTGTTTCCATGCAAGGCAAAAAAACCCTGCTCACCATGTGTCATAAGATCACCTTCCAGATCCATGACATCACCATGGTTAAACGACAGAGAGTGAGACGAACGACGATGACAGCACGAGGACGCCTGACGCCTGAAACCAACATCACACGGACAGAAGCACTTACATGCCTCCACTTGAAGTAGGCCACTTTTAGCTGTGATTTTCCTTGGCACCCAAGACAAACTCCTATTCATGCGACATTTGAACTGGCAGTTTGCAGTAAGAGTCTTAGGATTAGAGTCTTTTCACTGACAGAGAATATAGCTGTTTACAGACATGAGTATTTGGTGTGGCGAGTAAGAGACAGAGAGATGCAGAGAGATATGGCGATTGAATTGTGCATTCTTAGCTGTCGACTTGTAGTGATATGCGGTATTGGGTTACAAGAACCTGACTCTTTATAAAATGTCATTTAGACATTTCAATCAAAACCTAAGAAGTATTGTGATTACTGATTGGCTTTAATGTTCACTTTGGGTTAACAGGATTTTTTTTCACCAAAGCAGCATGTAAAAATAAACCACTGATCATCAGTCAAACTGACTTCCTGCTAACGTCAGCATGTCAGTGCAGGTGTGATTCTATAGCAAATGTAACAAGAGCACTCAGTAATAGTTCTTATCATGGAGTGGTGTGATATGGCCAAAGTATACAAACTTTCGGTTACCACTCTGAAATGGACTTTTTCAATTATAGCATGTCCACATGTGTTTCATTCCTCTTATACCACAGCAAATTTTCAATGACTATTTTACTTGTTAATTAAACAACAACAGCAACAGCATGTCTTACTTTTTAATGGTTTTATGAATACATTTACATTTCCGTTATCACTTATTCTACAGCAGCTCCAGGGTAAACGGTCATTCCCTCACCAGGCTCTTGTTTATCTCTCTCATAAAGCTCATAAGACAAGAAAATGCAGCTAATCATGTTACAAAGAAATCATAAAGCACAAAGCCCTTCATCCTGAAGACATTTCTCTCAGAAAACTTAGGTATATCTTGACACTGGAGATTCCTTCTATAAGTGTGAAATAAACGTCTCCTCACTGAAAACTTCACAATATCAATGATTTACACATTTTAAGCTGTTTATGTGGATTATCTGACATGCAAGTCTATTTCTAAGTTACTACAGAAACAGTAATGTATTAATATCAAAAAAATCATTCAACAGCTTCTGACCAATCAGAATTGAGCATTCTTCAGCATTGTAGTAAAAAATGTTTTAGTCATCTGGTCTCATTGTATGAATTTAAAATAGCAATGGTGATTTTGTTCCAATCCACCCTAACCCTATGTTTAACCTTTCTAACTTTTCATACAAATTGTGTCGAATTATCTAACGCAAATTTACAGCCATGAAATCATGTTGGTTTAACGACTGCAATGTAGACAAATGTGTATAGTTTGTTTTCACTTTATAAGTGCGACTAATTGTTGTCAGCTGATGCTGCCCCTCCAAAGCTGCCGGAGGAACAAGCACTAGAAGATTGTTGTTGTTTTAAACCCCTGCTGGCTCTCAGCGTGGTGACACCGGTCAAACACTCCTCTCATGGTCAGTTACGCCGGTGACAACACACACTCTTTAGTCTTCTCAAGGCTCCCTGCCCTACTAAGCTCATTCACCCTGTTAGCTAACGAAGATGAAAGAGGGCTTTACTGAGTTTCATCTCTCTCACACGCACACTGCAGGATGGTGGTTAGATTCCTTCTCAGTGAGCAACAGACATAATAGCTCATGACTCGGATTTTCAAAGAATGGATTCCAGAACAAATATATAAATGCAAATTAATTACAGTTATTACAAAATGTGTAAAGGAATAATATGATTATGATTATTGACTGTTGTGATTAAAGTGCTAAATTAATGGGCTCTTACTTGCAAATTTGTAAGAATTTGTTGGAAAGTTACAAAGATTAATATTAAAGGTGGCGTTAGATCGATTATTGGGATTTGAAGCTTCCATGAGTACAGGCTGAAAAAAAGAAAACAAGAAAAAAAAGAAAAAAAAATGGGATCCAGGGCCTTCCAGAGGTCTATGATGCATAGCCAGTGTGTCTGTGATTTGTTTATTTTCTTACACTGCTGGAAATAATAAATCCACCTTTATTAAAGCTACATATTTATTGTATTAACCTGTTTAACTGATCAATTGAATTGAATGCATTTAATGTAAACTGCAATAAATGGAGACTGGAAAGTCTATAGGATGAAAGTTGTATAGCTCCAGGAAATACTGAGAATATTATTGTGCAAATTTAAATAATAAGGTTAATATTTGAATAATTGAATTATATTCAGGAAATAAATCTGTGCTTGTGCGATCCTCAAAAAAAAAAAAAAAAAGATGGAGAATTCCTGTTTTAACTGTTCATTGGATAATTACAGCTTCTCTGCTTCCTAAAGAGGATCTGCAAGGCTGAGTCGAATTAAAACCTTAAATGTGAAACATAAATTAGAACTGATTTTTTTTTCTAGAGGAATCTGGACAAGCACTTGCACCATTTGCACTGGAAAAAAATGATCCACATTTGTCAGATCTATTCACACTAAACAGTGCAAAATAACAACAACAACAACAAAAAAACATTTTCATTTCATTCATCATCATACGTTGAATCTTTACTAATAGGGAATCATTCTGTTAAAGGGTTCTACCTAAAACCGTAAAGGGTTTCTCCAGAGGAATAACTGAAGGATTTGAAGAACATCTGAGCTGGATCTACTTGTATGTTGTGTGGTTGAGTTCTTGGTATGATTTACACTTTGAATCCCCCCTACAGAGATGCTCTCTCCAAACCGTTAAGTACTAATCATGGATCAATCTGGGAATACTGTGTAGAATTCACTTATCAGTATCCAAACTTAGCAACATGATTAGTTTTGCATCCAAACAGAATATAGACTATTTACAACAGGTCCGTATTTAGAGACAAATATTTCTTAAATAGGTCAGATCATACCATAGAACACTAAAATAAACTGACATTTTTATTAAAAGGAGTTTCACGCTTGCCTGTTTTTTGTCTTTTATTGTTAGTGCCCCTCCCTTGCTAAATGGAGTAATTATGCCTGTCATTACCCTGCCCTTCTTGCCCCCTGAACCAACTCAAAGAAAGGTGTCGATATCTCATCATTATGCTAATGGTACTAGCTGCCTGCACTTTAAGCTCAATTGAGAGGCGGAGGAGGGTGTGTTAGCAAGTGTGTGTGTGCATGGGGGCTGTGGCTCTCCAGCTAGTCTGTCTGTCTGCTCCCAGCATGCTCTCCGCTCTATGTGTCTCCAGGCTGATGGGCCAGGACATGTCTGCAGAGAAAGAGACAGACACAGGTCTGGCCCAGAGGCATGTCTCAACCCCACCCCCCGAATACTGGACTGATCCAGCTTCAGATGATCATGAGGTGATTGAGTGGGTGATGACTCTGGGACCAGAATCTGCATGCCAATGGTCACTGGATTCTACAGGTTTGAGCATTGTTTATTAAGTACATGAGGTGGGATACACAAGCTTGGTTGAGGGGTTATGAAAGGTTGAGACGTAGTTGCATAAGACTGGTTTGACTAATATTTTATCTTACAAAATACAACTCAGTGAAGAAAAAAATTAAAAAAATCTTAAACTATATCTTGAACTCGATCTTTAAACAATATAGCAAATCTGATTGATCCTTAGTACCAATTTGGACCAAGCCTTCATTTCGGACCTATTATAAAGTTTACACCTTAGCTGAAAGAGCCTTCCCTATGCACATTAGCTTATGTTACACAGCCATCAGTGTTTTACAAGCATGTCAAGCCTGACACACTCTCTATGAAGATGTCAAAGGGATAAGCTGTTAAGAAAGAAAGGAATGCAAATGCACAGGGATGCATCAGCTCATTTTGATATGCATTGGTCCTGAAGTAGCTTTAAAGTAGACATATCAACAAAGTAATAGCACACTGTGAATGTACATGCTTAATTAGTATTTGTTAAACCAATACCCATTGCATTTTTTAATCAGACACAGCCTCATACTCTCCATGTTGATTTTGTACTATGTGAAGTGTGACATTGTTAGTGTCAATGTTGATTTGCTTGAGCAGAGTGCTTAAACAAATGGGATGGTTTGAACTTGTGTAATAATAAGATAAACCGAGTATTCGAATACCCCCTCCTCTCCTTATTTTCTGTTGTATCTTGTCTAAGGACTAGATTTCATGGATGAACTCAGTTCACAGTTCACAGAGGGTGGTACAGGGTCAAGTGTGCATGGTATGAAGAGTATGAGCCAGGGCAACATCAATCAGTTCCTCTGTCTAATAAATATAATGAGAATGAATATGGAGCTGTGTACTTTTAATGTCCTGTAATAGTAGGAGGTCATAATAATGGCTCAATTTCTCCAGCTCTCTCATTAGGACCATCCCGGAGGTCTGCATTGCCACTGTACATGCGTGCGTGCACACACACACAAGTACACACACACATGCTGTGCAATCTTCTCCGTCACATATTACTGACCCCATCTGAGACAGTCGCAGTCAGCTTTAATAAAGAGAGCAATCGTTAGAAAATTATAGTTAATGAAACAGGCAGCTGTGGACATTCCCTTATGTATAAAGTTATTATCTCACACATCTATGAAGCGTCTTACTGTGTCACATATTAACATGATAAGGGTCAGGAAAAATACAGGGCAAGGATGAAGCGATGCAAGCATGAGTGGCAGGGGGATCATGATGGTCTTCTGAGGACCTTTACTTCGGAGGAGTCATTATTTTAATATAATAAACTTGTCATTGCCAAAGGACCACCATACGGCTGACTCGCTCTAATCAGTAACAAAAACATGTTTTGCAACTGATAAACTTAAACAGGAGATTTTAATTGAAGCAAAAACTCAGACCGGAAATAAAATAATACAGGAAATCCAGTGTGTTGCCACATCCTGACCCTCACTGGGAGAAACAGAAGAAAACAGAATCTCCTTTACACCCTTTTCAGTAATTCTTTCTTAATATTTGCCTAAAAATCATAAATTAAGTTCTGCTAGATTAAACTGGCGTCAGGAAGATAAACATGAATCAGCTCTTCTGTAAGAAGATGCTGAGGCAGCATGTGAAATAAAGCATGGATTGTTTTGAGGTAACTATCTCTATTTCACTCCCACCTCTCTTTCTCAACTTATAAAGGGACTCTGAATGTTTTAGTGTCGATTCTGAAACCATGCCAAGCTTATGCCAGTTTATAGTAAAGACAGTATTGTGGGAAGTAAAAGAACCTGCAGTGCCAGACAATACCTGATTTACTCTGACGCCTTTGCACAAGGCCAGATCATATAACTAGAAATTTACTGACAAAGCCAGAGATGATCTTATTGAACAGAATAGCTGCTTAACTCTTTGAGCAGAGAAATTTGAAGCTGAAGACAGCAGGACAGGCTCCAGTAGATGTTTATTTAGTGATGTTTGACCCTAATAGATGAGGGCTTGAGGATTATCAATGGTTAAACAAGTATTGGTTGTAGATCATCATCTTACAAGAACACATATCACAAACAAGCACTCTAATGACAAAAATAATAATCATAAATATTATGATCAGTGTTAAAATAAAAAAATATTTATCCCATTAGCAATTTTTTTTCCATAAGATCATCAATAGATATCTTTCACATTATATTTCAGTCAAGCTATCAATTAAAATTAGGCAATTCTTAGTTGCATTCCGTGTATCTTTTTAATAGACAACGACCGGACAACTTTTTTTGGTCCGGTTTCAGTAAACTTGTGCCCCCTGTGTCCTCAGATTTATAGTATATTCTTGCCTGAAAGGAGTCAAGCACAATGTGGTCTTTGGGAGATGTACGCCATCCTCCTCGAGGTTGCACATTCTGACATGCTTTTCTGCTCACCATGGGTGTAAAGAGTGGGTATTTGAGTTACTATTAACTGGATTCATTCTGGCCAATTTCCTCTAATCTCTTTCATCTACAAGATGTTTCTACCCACACAACTTCAGCTCACTAGAAGTTTTTTTTTTCATTGTTTTTGCACTATTCTGAGTAAACTCTAGAGACCGTTGTGCCTGAAAATTCCAGATTAGCAGTTTGAAACTCTAAAACCAGCCCATCTGGCACCAAAAACCATGCAATGGTCAAAGTCACTGAGATCACATTTCCTCTATTCTGATTGATGTGAACATTAAACTGAAACTCTTGATCTGTATCTGCATGATTTTATGCATTGCATTGCTGCAAATTTAAGGAATGAATGAGCAATTATTCAAACACAATGGCTGGTAAGGGTATGTCATAACTGATTCATTTAACAGATGTATTTACTTAATTCTTCTCCTTTATTGGGCCTGTGAGCATGAGAGCTTTAAGCTACTGTACCTTAATTCAGAAGCGAGGCTCAGTTACACTGTTTATCCTCACTATTTATTTTTAACGATACACTGTCCTTCAGTATCCCTTTTTAGTTGTATTCAGTTGCAGAGGGTCAGTATTTACTTGTGAAACACTGCCTCTTAGTAGTAGTAATTGGCATGATCAGTAAAATATAAATCTATGTCCTATTTCATCACTCATGAAAAACATTCATCTTGTTGTTAGTACTATTGATTTTTTTTAATGAATTGCAAAATGTTGTTCCATTTTCGCACTTATTACCAGTGAAAGCCCCAACATTAATTCATATTCATATTCTTCATAGACTTCAATTCGTATTACTGATTGTTATATACAACTGTGATCTTTAAATATAATTATTTACAGCGGAGTTTGCTGTGCACTTGTGTTCTTAAATAAAACCCCAGGAACCAGCGCAGCCATTATTGATAATAAACTATGCCCAATGTAAGCTAATGAATGTCCAGGCATTTATAGACGTATTACTGAGCTGAGGCTTTTAAATACAGCTGATATGAACGGACAGCCAGATCTGATTTCCCTAAAGGCAAAGCCGGCCACAGCAGCATGACATTCCGATGCAAAGTGTTTGTGTCAAACTTAAAGGATTAAAGATCACAATGGCAAATGTTAGGAGTCACCTACTGAACGAACAAGACTAACCATTCCTGAGACATAGACAGCGAAACGACAAGTAATGTACATAACTAGTGATAAAATCATCATTATGAGTGTGTGATCATATTAAACTATGATTTTGACTGACACCTGTATAATTGTTGTAGTCATGCTGATGTATCGTTTGTAAGAACAGGATTTCACAGAAATCTTGTTTTGTTTTGATTGACCTCTCGCTGTACTGGCGTGATCAGATAAATCAGCCTTATGCTTTAAGAGCTGAGAGTTCCCATACAGCTTTGGTTTTACAGTGTTTTGAAATTTCTCCAGGAATAATATTCCTTTACTCATGCTGTTTCTGGTAGTGAGGACTCTTCTCAATGAGGACATCTGCTGGTTAATTTAGGCTAGTGCTCAGTCTGTGACCTGTATGTGGAATTCATGTAGTATTTCTGATATTCAGGTCTGTGAACATAAGCAGAAAGAGTTGTTGGCAACCTGATTGAATAAAAAAAAAATCCTATTAATTAAAAAATAAAAGATAATGTGATTGGGTTTTGTTTGACTCCATATGAAATCATTAAAAAAAAGGACAAGAAAAAATTCCTTCCCATCCCAACCTTCAAAGGACTGCAGTCATGCAAAATGTTATAGATTGGGCTGCACATTTGTTTGTAGGGTTTGAGACCCTACAAACATCATAATTGACTGAAATCTACATTCAGTTCAGTTAATTTCAGTTTAATTTGTTACAAAGCAGCTTTACAGAAATGTTGATGTAGATTTAGTTCCCTGATGAACAAGTCACTGGTGAATCTAGCATATTTGAAATTTTTATCTGTGTAATGTGGCATATATATCAAGTCAAGTTTATTTGTAAAGCAAATTTAAAAACAACATGTTGAGCAACATGCTGTGCAAAAGCTTAAATAAAATCACTAAATACTTTTGTCAGCTTTAAACCTCTAAATATATTTTACCTTTGAATCATAATTAAGATATTAGACCATTTATTTATTTATTTGTTTGTTTGTTTGTTTATTTTTTTTCGTTACTCAGTATATTGTACAGTTCTCCAGTTAATGATGGTACATAAGTTAAGACTATTGTGAAAGCAGTGTGTCCAAAAAAGACAGAAATGATGCAGACCTTAATGGTATAATAAGAACCATATATGAAATATGAAAAAAAAAAACATCATTTCATTCCCAGCCTGATGTTGTGTACAGTAGCTGTAGTGGTGTGTTAGGTGATTAATCTCTATTGAATTGACTGGCATGTTTGTAGTGAATGCCCGTGGCCCCTATAGAGCTCAGAGGAACTGTGAAGAGCTGGTGTGTCACTCAGCCTGTTGTTTTCCTCAATTTCTCTCCCAGGTCATGTTTCTCTGCTCATAGATCACACTGACTAGGTGTGAATGTGTGTGAATGTGTGTGTAAATGGGTTGAACCCAGGCTCTGTATGTGTGTGTATGGCATGACACTGTTGGCATTCTCTCTGCCAACCGACTCTGCTTTAAAAGAACACAGTAAACATGAACACATTACTGAAACACATTTAATCGGTTTATATTGAAATATCTGTGATGAATTTCGTGATTTAGTGTCTTGTGCTTTTTTGTGAAATTCTCAGTTGTCTGGTGTACTGATGTTTGATGATCGGTGACATTGGTAGCGCAGTCACAATTTTGTTTAATAAGGGAAAACTTCCAACAATCTCAGACATAAAGGATAAAAGTTAGGATTCACTGTTAGCTCTGAAATATAAAAGAGCAAGAGCTTATTTTCTCACTACTAATAATGTACAATGTGTTATTTATGAGAAACTCAATAAAGCAATAGTTCCAGAGAAATTCTAGGCTGCAATTCAGCTATACGACTGTAGGCTAGTAAATGATCTACAAGAAAACGAGCACAATGACGTTGACGGCGGTTTTAGTAAGAAACGAAAGTGGTTTGAGTAAAGTGTACATAGGTGAGAGAGCTGAACAGATTAAAGGATAAACGCACTGCTGCATCACTCTGTTTAGGTAGAGGTGAAGCAAGGGCTAAATCCCACCAGCATCACTACCAGCACCTAGTCATACATCATTGTGTGTATATAGGAAACTGAAAATAGACCATGAAAGAAGTCTAAACTAAGAAAAGGCAACTTTCATTTTTCATTACTAAATAACTCTTGGACAAAACTGAAAATCACATGTTAATTATGAATATAAAATAAAAATACAAGTCATTGTTGGTGTATTTTTCCTTTAAGAGACATGATGAGAATTATATTTCTTCTGGAATTTGAAAAATCTTGTACATATGGCAACGTTTACCGTATGGCAACAATCTATTTTTTATTTACGGTAAATGCAGAGTAATAAGACATGATGCCTGGTATACATTGTCCCTTGTATGTTGGATATTACACATTTGTGTAATAAGTAAAAATTTTAGTTAAAACTGCTAGGTTTGTAGGGCAATACTTGGCTCTACATAACAATAACACTGCACAACAAAGTTGGGTGTTTCTTATAGATTTTTGGGTGCTGATCACGAATATCACATCAAAATTTACCCATTACATACTGTTTCAGAGAATTCTTCAGTTTTGTCATGATTTTTTCTTATATTTGTTTCCAAACATTTTCGCTCCCGTAAGTGACTTATCAACATTGTACAACTGGAATATCTGTGGAGATCTTAAAGTCGTAGCTCTGTTACTAGGACTGCAGCTCGGCTATACAAAGTACTGTTGTTTCATCTGTGAATGGGACAGCCGTGCCAAAGA
>JAQQZR010000006.1:16153989-16171930 GCA_030068235.1 Notoglanidium macrostoma | reverse complement strand
GTGAGCATGTGTGGCTGTTTGTCTGTGTTGGCCCTGTGGTGGACTGGCGACCTGCCCAGGGTGTACCCCGCCTCTTGTCCCGTATCTTCTGAGATTGGCTCCAGCTTCCCCGCGACCCAGACGGATAAAGCGGTATAGATAATGGATGGCTGGGTGGATGACTGCTAGTATGTGTCTGGGAGTGGAAAAAAATGATATGAAGCTGCTCGGCTCTTATAAGAGTCTGATCAATATTCTGGCACATAAATCAATCAATGTTCTATGATTATGTTCTTCTGGTGCCTCATTATCTGAGTTTCTACTTGACTTTATTGGGATGCTATTGACATTTTGTATAAAGCCTGGAGTAATAAAGTGTGTTGGAGGACCAAGTGGTATTCAGTTTACCCATTCATACTAAGAAAAGGCCACCACATTCCTATAGGATTTAGGTGTTGTTGTGAGGATGAGCAATATGAAAAAAAAAATCATGATACCGCAACACTGCCATATGTTAAAATATAGCCATATGAAATAGTAGCCTATGTTTTGATTTATGTATCACAATACAGTAAGTGTATCTAAAGATCATGGGCTATGTCAGTCTGCTAAAATACAGGCAAGTACAGTATAAAAAGCTCAGTGTGGCCAGCTGTTCATTTCCTGTCCTTTGCACCTCATGCTTAAGGATAAAGCAGAATGAAAATGTGAAATGAAATGTTAACCCAGTTTCAAAGGATGACAAGGTGGTCCAATAGGTTTGTCTTTGCAATCACTTTATTAATGATATCATGAAGGAGAATATAGTCATTTATATAAGTGTCCTGTTTCGTTTGATTTTATTTTATTATTTTGTTTAATAAAGACATCACCAGCAGGTAGTTATGTCAGCTCTATTCACAGCTACCTTTTTAATATATTTTAGGTCTCTGTCAGATTTAACTGAAATCAGATTTAATTAAATCTATATTTATAGACGAGTTCCCACCCCAAACCCCTAGCAGGTGCAGCTTCGATGTGCCGCACGCTTCTAACTGAGGAAGTGATGAAAGGAGTAGCATATGCAGAACGGGACATGACTGAGATAAAATAAGTAAATGAAACACTGCAATTAATTAATCAAACACTTAAAAATAGACCAGCAAAATACATCAAAATTGCTTTATGTTAATAATAACATTATGTAATAACTTGAAAAGCACACGCCCAAGCCTTTGTTAATAGCCCAGGCATGTAGGACTATTGCCTGTATTTTAGTACAAGGAATCGTTACAAATTTCAGTGTTATTTTCTGTTTTCATTTTTCTTACCATATTTTTCTTCTTACTATACTTGCTATAATTATTGCTGACTTTGATATTAATTCGGATAATGTGACTGCAAATCAAGCTGGATCTTACAGTGTTATGCTCGAACTAGCGTACTCTCAGATGCTCAGTATGATCAAAGATGAAATTGATGAATAAGGAAACTTTTGCATGTGCTTGTTTATTAACTTGGGTGAATTTGGGTCATTATGATTAAATGTGTGGGCAGAGCTGTGTGTCAGAAGAGGTGTGGTCTCGTGTAGAAAAGCCATGTGCTTGGTATAATGGAGATTGTGTTTGCACAGCTGAGTAACAGCCTCCTCCGTCACCCAGAACACACAACTGTGAGACTTTAACTCTGCCTCAAAACCTCCACCTTGACTTGCTTCCAGAGAGCATACAGTTCCACGGGAACACTTCAAACCATTAGCACTGTGTAAATACTGTGCAAAAGTGTTGTGTGGGATTATACAAAGTTATAGCCAGTAGGTAAACTTAGGTTGTTCATCTGGATCAGGGGTGTTAGGCTCCAGTTTTAAAGAGCCAGAGCTGTGTAGAGATTTGTGTACTCCTTCATCCATGTAATTCACGCACAGGTCTAGACAACACTGTGTGGTAAAATAAAGCCTTTACTACTGATTCCTCTGGCCAACGTCATGGGTTTTGACACATGGCCTGTCTCTGTGAACTACCTCCTTGTATGCGCCACCAAAGTTGTTTACCTGTAATCCACAGCTGTGCTGTTAGGAAGTGTGCTTCCTTTCTGTTATTACCCCGAAGGCCATTTGTGGGAAGCATTTAAAAAGGCCTAACATTAGTGTGTGACGTGTGAAGCAACAGAACATTTGGCGTATGGGATCCACATGCCATGTGCTAATACTGGAAAAAGAGCATGTTGAAGCTAAGCACATGTTGTGTATTCTAGTATAATATATTAAAGTATTTAGGAAGTTTAGAAGTTCTGACATTTTTCCATTTATCCTGATTTCCCCTCTAGTGCAGGGATATTCAAGTGCAATTTGTAAAGGTCCAGTGGTATAAACGTCCTTGCTTATAACATAAGTCTGTACATGACAATGATGACAAACGTAAATGCTTAATCACTAATGTATCATAATTAGTTTGTGGCTAGATGAAACATCTGGTTTATTACAGGATAAATAAATGCATACTTCTCCGTCTATTTGTCTTCAAGTGTTCTGTTTTCATTGTTGACTTTTCTAAACAAGTCATGTTGTTTGTTCCTTATCCCTAATCAGATCAGATAGGGTAAATAACATTAAATACCTATGAAAGTTTGTGAAAACTCTTCCCTTTCTGACGTAATGTCTCTGAATCTGGTCCTAGGAGCTGCCTTTAGCTAAATAATTTACAGAAGTTCATGTGAGTTTGTTTAAACTCGCTAAATGATGAATATTCTTGCTAAATTAAGGCCAGATTCTCTTTTCTTATTATTATTTATTTGGCTCTGCTGCAATATGGCTATGATTGATAGACTTGCCAAATTACAGCCAGTCTTTTTATATGTTTTTTTGGCTCTTAAACAGTATTTTATCCAAGTACACATTTGAGTCCACTGAAACACTTTGCTGGTTCTGCAACTGGCCCATGTTTGGCGTGGAAATTAATACAGTTGCACTTTCTATGACAATTTATTCTCTCCGAATGAAAGAAGCAAAGAAGTGTATGAGAGTGCAGGAGATATGGTTTGAATCAGTGGTGACAGGGCAGGGCAGATGATGTCATATTGAGTGGCTGCCCAGAAACAATATGGAGAGTATTAATCTCCTCGCATATTGTTTTAATGCATTTTTTTGTTATAGACGTCAACGTCTCTTCCTCTCATGGAGCTGAGGCTTAAAAATAGCTGGCTCGAAGCGAGAATGCTTTCAAACACCTCTAGGGGTTTTGCGAGGTTCAGGTTAAAAACATCTGGTGATTATCTGAAAATGGATATGTTGTTAGTCATCTGTGTTTGCTGTATTTTCGAATCAGTGTGTGGTGGGATGTACTGTAAGCGAGCTGGAAATTCTGCATAACGCAACAGCAAGTGGGAGACATCTGCACGAAAAAGAGCCTCCTTTCCCAAACGTGTTGGTGCACAGGGGCTGTTCTTGAGATGCTAGAGATGCTGGTGTCACTTTGAACAGTTTGATCTTAAGACTGCGTTACTTCTGAAGAAGCAGGCCATGAAGAGCATTCTTCAAGAGACAAAGAGCTCCACTTAGCTTCTACAGTGCAGTGCTGTGTTAACCTCTTACAGGAGACAACGCTGCAGGCGACTGCACCTTTGAAATGGGATAGCACGATGATCTCAGTGCACCGCTGAGACTGCGGTCAGAGTGTGGGGATGTGCTTGTGTATGTGTGAATGTGAGTGTGTGTGTTGGTGGGTTTTGCATTATTCAGTGAAGACTAAATGGATGGGCTTTGCCAGGAAAATGACCCTTAGTGACTGTAAGAGGTCTGAGGTTTCTTTTGTGTATATGTGTGAGGGCTGTATATTTTTGAGTGAAGCCTAAATAGTTAGGTATTTTAAAGTAAGTGACACTTTGTGGGTGAGGTAAATGCTAGGAAATGTGTGTGCATTTGTTCATTTCAGCTCAGCCCTGTGTAGTGACCCGTGTTGCTGCAGGGTGGAGGATGGTGTTTAAATTGCATTCTACAAACACCACCCTAGTCTCATAGATTTATAAATAGGGAACATCTCCTCCCTGGTTTCATGGTTCCTTTCCTGCCTTTCTCACCCTGCTTCATGTGTTTACTCATCTATCTCTGTTCGTCTTACAGTTATAAACACAGATTTTCAAAATTGCAGTAGTTATAAGAAGTAAGTGAGCGCTCCACTTCTGGATATAAACAGAAGAAGGTGCTATATTGTGCTGGAGTCATTTCATTTACTTTATTAAATACAGTAGATATTTCAATTTTCCCAGCCACCACTTTTATTGTTGAGTTATTTTAGATTTGTTATCATCTAAAGTTGATATACAGCTAGTTATGGATTTTTTTAATTTGGTACTTTTTGTGCAGAATGGATGGGCCTTAGAGCAGCCTCCTCAAAAAAGGAGGAATTTCTTCAGCTTTGATTAACACCTCTGTAATTAAAGAAGACACTAAAGGATCTTTATGTCACTTCTGGGCAAAGAAAACCTGCAGAAGATTTCAAAGAGTAGACTTGACTACAATGCTTTAGTGAACATCTTGTCAGGACCGAATCAACACAAAGTTACACTACGTGTGAGTGGCTGTATTAGTTCATTATTTAATATCTGGACTGTAATATGTGTCTTTAAATGACAACAAATATAGATGAGGATTATTTCAGTCTATTTCTCACCTATGAACATAGCAAGCAGATAACAAGATAATTGCAAAAGGTAGCTGCTCAAAGTTTGAGGTTGCTTTGCGTCATGTTAGCTAATTCATTTTAACCATGAATGGCTTTTAAAAGCACAAATATGACTTGTCATGCTGGCGTCAAATTTGGCTAAAATAAGGTTTCTCAGAGGGCAGCTATACTTTCTGACTGGGACAGTTTTGATTGGAGTGCAGTATTATGTTTTTCTATCCTCCAGTCTTTTATTTTTTTTGCTCCAAATCCATGTGATGAGAGGCATTAAGTCAGGACTGTGACATGAATGTATTGACATCTCTACTGCTGTCAGATATTACACATCATGGCGCATCTTGCTTTTATAGTAATGCAACAAAAGCAAATTATTTACATAAATATAGGCCTACTCAAACTAAATTTATCTAACATCTGACACTCCATAACAATCAAATCTCTTTTTTCCTACCGCTGTGAATGAATGAACAGGCAATGTGACAAATCTACAGTATAATTCTGTAATGCTTTTTGCTTTGTCTTATCTTCTGTGATTTGCCGATGTCAGGAAACATTACAGCGCCCATAATTCTCCCCTATTTTGAAGCCCTCCAGCTGTCCCCTTGCAACCCTCTAACACAATTTTCAACCGTGTGAAACATCAAGGGAACTGCCACTGCTGATTTACGGTTTCTTATGACTAATTTCCACCTCGGTTCGCTCCATTCAACGGGCCTTCGCAGCCTCTGCATTATGTTAACATGTTTCTTCTCGCTGTTCTTTTTTCTGACTTTACATTTTGCTTGTCATTTTAAATTTGTTTCTTCACTTCTACTCCAATTCCAGTATAGATTGTTCTGCAATACATCATGGCTCAATATGCTGTCTGTCCCTGATGTGTCTTATATCTAATATTTACAAGATATGAAGTAGTCTGTGTGCAGAATATGGAGAAAGACAGGAAAAGGCAGGCAAGAAAAGAGAGACGGCTAAGCTTACAGCTTTACAGCTTTATTGGTTCAAATAGGGACAGTTCATGGTGTTGTCCAATGAATAATCCCTATTTTTGAAAAATGCAAATTTTGAGTTATTTATGGTAATAGGCTTGTCAGCACTTACAATGATCGGAACTGTACGTTGTGGCTTTTAATGCTATTTAAAAATGGACAATGACAGCTGGTCAGATTTTTTTTAATACTGCATCAGCAATATGTAGGTTCCATGTTCTCCTTTAGCAAATCTATAGGTATCCATAGTGCTTTTTCAGCGTTCCTTTTTTTACTCTGAGCCTGGCTGTCCCATGTTTCTCAAACATAATATATATGCTTTAGTCACCAAAGCATTGGATTTTTGCTGATTTGACAGATGCATTGTGAATCTCCATTGCTGGGATGCTGATGCAAACACTGCTGCAATTAATAGTATGCTACAGTAGACACGCAGAGAGAGAGAGAGAGGGAAAGAGAGAGAGAGAGAGAGAGAGAGAGAGAGTGATTGATTGGTAGAGAGTGAACATCACTCATGTGCTGTTTATCCCTTGTGAGTGTGAAGTGATGGGATTGTCCTTCCATGGGTGCTCCCACTCATATCTTCATTTCATAGCAGCTTTATGTTTATGCTTCTGGTGCAGCATATGACACTGGGTTCTCAAACACACACACACACACACACACACACACACACACACACACACACACACACACACACACATTAGTACTGAAACGGAGATAAGGAAATATGAAAGCTATATATATTACCATCAACACAGCATTATCGCTCTTCAGTTCTTTACATGAGAGATTATTGAGAGTTGATTAACAGGAAATGAGATATTTGGCTATTTACCAAACCTTATTTTTCTAGTAAGGGCTGTAATCTTCAATCAGCAATCTACCATGCAGATGTGTAGAAAAATAGCTGATATGACTTGCTTCATAGTGCAGGCTAAGAGGGTCCATCTGAAAAAGCCATTATCAAAATCTATTACAATCGGTTTTCTTTAACGGTGGTTCCCAACCTGGTAACCCGGGTATTCTCCAGTATGCTTCTACGTTTATAATTTTGAAATGACAGAACTGCCTAACTAGTGCATGATATAGTGAATAGCATAGCATACCCCTGCCCTCCACATTTATTTCCAGTGATGTTAAGCACTGCCCTAATCTAAATGAAATAAAATCAGATTTGCTTGGAATACACAGATTTCCATTTCAAATCCATGCTGATATCACTTTTTTAGCAAGTTTGCAAAACATCAGAGGCAAATAGGTGTTTCTGTTTTCTCTGTTCTCATGTACGATCTGTGTTATGGCAGTCAGCACCACATGTGTCCACACTATACAAAACATTAGTGGATCGGATCATTTGTCATCCTGACACTGATCCAGCATTTCAGGTCAGTATTGGTTTGATATCGACACCTGGTACATACTTGCAATTCTGTTGCAGTCTTAAATGACATTGCTGTAATCTGGTTTTAAAAATGAGAAAGCATAATCTGATACTGTGGTATGTTATGACCTATTGTGCTTATTTTTACTGTGTGATGGACTGAATCAGATATTGGCTTGTATAGGTGTGTGGTATGTTCGGTCCACCATAAATATTTTATATTGTTCCACCTTCGCTGCAGCTTGTATAGAGATAGAAAGATGATATTGCAAAGCATCACAGTTCATGATCATAGATTTATAAGTAGAGCAAACTTGTATGAAACAGTATGGCTGCAGTTTGTGAAAAACAAATGCAGTGGGAAGTGTATGTGTGAGGGGTGAGCTGTGATAAAAAAAAATAAGTGTCAAGAAGATGCTTTTTTCCTGTGAAGAGTAGTATGCTTGTCCGGAGCCTGAACCAACTGATATATTTGCCGCAGATCTGTTCACGTCTGCTGTGAGTACTTTTAACACTTGAAGTCAGGAATCATGGAGGATTGTTACCTCATATGGTGTTCTTTCCAATGTACTGGCTGATACTTTTAATTTCTCTGCAGTTCCTATGCCACTAATTTACTCACTCGCTCACTTTATCTTGGTCAGGGTCATGGTGGATCCGGAGCATATCCCAGAAACCCTGAGCGCAAGGTGGGAATATCCCGTCCATTCTTAAATTAATCTGTTCTTGTTCAATTGTGTGATATGGCATACACATGTTTATGCCACTCCTGCACAGTCCTGTGTCCTTCAGCATATTAAGATGCGGAGGAAGTTCGATCAGATACAGGTGTGTAAGGTAAGATAGGGGGAGAACTAAATCCTGCAACAGTGCAGCGTTCCAGGAGAATTGCTTTCCCTTGCTTTATGATTTCTGAACAAAGATTTAACAGCGTATGGAGCGATAGCATCAAATTGCTTTCAGGCGTAGAAATGGCAAAAATGGTCACGGAATGTGTGGAAATAAGTACACAAATCATCCAATCCTGGTACATTTTCTTTTCTTTTATGGTTCTTTTAAACTGAATTTAACTGATTTAAGCTATGGTGATTTAAACTGAAGCTTGGGTAACAGGCCTGTTTCAATCAGTCATATTCCAGTGCAGGATGGATGCTGACCCTTGGAAATACTTCGTTCGTTTTTACCTTGGTCAAACCTTTCAGTTAAATTCTGCATGTTTCTGAATAACTGACACATTCCTTTCTCTCCTCTTACTGGTAGGACAGATGCAATGCTTGGGAGGGAATCAGTGCACACTAATTGAGTCTCTCGCTCTGACCCTGTTTCCCTGGACGAGTAGAAGTAGCTGTAACATATTAGAGAAATATCACAATTACAGTAATGATCTGGTTTCAGGCATCCATCTGTTTTTCTTCTCTGTGGGAAGGAGGAGGTGGGCATCACATATAAAAATCCTGCCTTTAAACAGTGTTATTCAGTATATCATCTTTGTTATGCTCTGCACATCTGGTGCTTTAGAAAAAAACCCAAATAAATACCAATGTGCAGATATCTAATACTTCTGAAGGTAAATACATACAGGTGAAAGCATATTTGATTGGAAAACTACAGTATTTCTGATGACTAAATCCTAACAAATGGAGACTTGCCAACCTTTATACAACCTTTTCACCTTTACCTGTGTGTAGGGGCTGTGCGTTTGGACACTAGAGTACGCTACTGAGATTTATCATTTAAAGTATGCAGAAAGAGCAGTCGTATTTTTCCTCCAATAAAAATGGCATAAAAGCACATAGTTGCGTAGGTGTTTTGAGCTCTCTGAAACTGACACACTGGAAGCCCCGCCCCTTCCCCCTTGCCATGTACTACAATCAAATGCAAAATCAACACTTGGAATCAACTCCAGGCTTTGTATCTCCTTAATTTGTCTTGAAACATCTTATGGCCATAAGTTGGGCCATAAAGCTGCCTATCAGTGAACTGTCCCATTACTTTTGAGCTTGTGAAAATGGAGGGACAATGTAAAAAATGGCTGTAATTTCTAAACAGTCAATGGAATAGTTTTGTTAAATGCCTTGAATTTAAGCTGTAATTCTGCACTTCAGTCACATCATCATTGCTCCATTTCAAATCTATCGTGGTGGTGTACAGAGGCGAAATGATGAAAATTGCATCACTGTCCAAATACTTATGGACCTGTCTGTAAATAATCGCTTGTCTATTTTCACTTTTCCTTCTAGAAAGATGTGCTGATGCAGCGCATTCAGTGATTTGAAGGTAAAGAGAGAATGTTTTGACTTCATTAATGTGAAATAAAATCAGTGTATCGTGGCAAGTTCGACTTTAGCTAACATTAGATTAGTATATAGTTATTGTCAGTTAACTGTATATTATTAAGAATGCCGGTGAAAACTTTCTGGCAAGATAGTCAAAAATGGCACTTTTTCTGCAGATAGAGGCACTGTTTTAACTGAAAGAGGAAAACAGAAACCAGCAAAGTGTAAGCTCTAACATCCATCCATTATCTATACCGCTTGGTATCTGGGTCACGGGGAAGCTGCAGCCAATCTCAGCATCTTCGAGCAACAGGCGGGGTACACCCTGGGAAGGTCGCCAGTCCACCACAGGGCCAACCCAGACAAACAGCCACATACACTCGCATTCACACCTATGGGCAATTTAGAGTAACCAGCTGACCTAATCTGAATGTCTTTGGACGGAAACCGGAGCACCCGGAGAAAACCTACACATGCACAGGGAGAACATGCGAACTCCACACAGAAAGGCACCCTGGGTGACCCGGGGATCGAACCCAGGCCCTTCTTGCTCTGAGGCGACAGTGCTAACCACCACACCACCGTGCCACCCGTAAGCTCTAACATGTTACATATAATTTTAATGGTAATTAGAAAGTGATAAAAAACACAGCTAGATCTCCAGCTGGTCAGCACAGCCACGTTCAGACCTTTCTGTCAACCCTGTTAAGTTGAAATTGGAGTGTGAAATTGTTTGGCTTCAGTAGCCAACCAAATGTAAACATTCAAGATAACATGACATAGTATAACATGGCATAATTGTAATTTAAGATTAATAATGCAACATAATATAACATGGTGTAGTTGTAATTCAAGCCTCACATTTTAAGCCATCTATCAACTGCATTCTTTATTACAAGGGACTGCTGACATTAAAAGGTCACTACTTTATGGTGGCTGGTGTGTAATTGTCTGACGATCCCTGATGGCACATTGATACATCAGAAAACAATTGAAATATCAGGAAAAGTCTAGCCTCAATGGATATTTCATCCCATCGCATTATATAGTATGAATGGAAATATGTCAAACATTTACCAATTTCTCTGTTTCTTTTAGTAATATTCTCAAAATACTGTATGTAGTGTATGCCAAATTTTATGTTCAATGAGCTCAGTTCCATTTTATTTGTACAACAATTTTAAAAATAGACTTGTAGATCTAGATAAGAAATGGATCACTCAGGCCACAGTGGCAACAAAATCATCCTTATATAGATAGAATTATTATGAAGGGTAAGGTAATGCAAAGTCAGTCCTCGAGTTAAAACACAGCAGGAGAATAATTTAGTGTGGAAAGAAATGTAGGATGAATAGGATATTGTGAACAGGAGTCTTGAGATAATATGAGCATAAGTTATACAGACAAGTTATACAAGAGATGCCATTATAAGTATTTTGTTTTCAAATGCATTCATTTGTATTCAAGTCTTGTATCTTATTCATAATGTTTGTGGGCGGAAAGTGTAAAATATTTACTTTATAGTCAAACTCTTTATCAAAAGGTACAAGCAGGAAGGAAAGAGAAAGGATAAAAATCTCACTTCCTGAGCAATGGACACACCCCATACCCCCTCTCACATGTGATGTGTAGCATATTAGGCATGTTTGAGTAGGTGAGGGAAAGCTTCGACAAAACATCACGGTACATAATTTTCAGTATGGAGAACAGAACTGTTAAATTATCTACTTTAGAAACATCAGACTGTGTGTTGGTGTTAAGGAATGAATCACTAACGAGATGAGAAACTACATAGCAAGCAAAGTTCACAGGCATGTGGTTGAGACTAGAGGTGTGGGAGGATTTTTTCTTTAATATCCACCAATTATGAATTTTGTGTTACGAAGAAAGATCTATTGTTATTAACTTGTGTATATATGGTGCTTGCATAACTTCAGCTCAATTTATTTCAAGGAAAACAACTAAATCTGTTGGAAATTCTTGTAGGCAAATACAAAAACAAAAGGACCAATTATGCACTTGAGTGAGGTAGCTGAGGTTGAGGAACTGACTGTACTGGCAATGCTGGAATCACTTCCTCTGATTTTTTCCAATGTGTTTTTTTTTCGGGGTCAAAAGGGTTTAGACCACATTCATTTCTGGTTTCTGGTATCTGAATACAGATAGAGATACGGATATTTAGATCACTAAACAGATACAGATACAGATAGTGTCATTGCATTATATCCCTACTGCCATATCAGACAATGCATCCACCAAATCCACCGAATGTGTTTCCTGGATGGAGGAGGAGTGCGAGTGGCGAAGAGCTGCTGGCTGTGTTTGCTTAGCTTCCTCCTGTGCCGTCACACTCAGCATCTGAGCCTTTACAGCAGGTCTGTTAGTCGCTCGGTTAACCAGAGCAAGCCTCTCTTATCCCAAAACATGCAAATGAAGTCTCTCTCACAGGGTCACTTGTTATCAATGTTCCGTTTCTATCCTTTTTAGCTCTTGTGTAATTCGCTTCAGTCTAGCGAACAAGCAGGCACTCGACTTTCCAGACTGGAAGCATTGTGTCAAAAGCTTTTCAGTCGTTTTCCTTATTCTCAGTTAAGAGGTACACTATAGTCGAGTTTCCTGAAAAGGGGGTTGTGGGGGGGTCACTGCAGGCTCTGTATGTCTTTGTCTCCCCACAGTCAGCACCACTCGCTGTCACGTGTAAAACAGTATGGGGGACTGCTTTTAGCATGATTTAGCCAAGCGCAAATGAGGCCACATGAGAGGACTCCTAATTGTGTGTTGTCTTCATAGTTTAAGGAGATGGTGTGTGGTTATGAGGGGTGTGTATATTTTCAGTGCCCATATCTCCTAAACGGCAACTTGAAAATGTAGGGACCCACTGGCGCCCTGCCGTCAGAGCTCGTTCCCACAAGATGAAGGACGACTTTGTTTTTTTTTGTTTTTTTTTAAAGTACCTTTCATTTGCATGGGTCCAATTAGCCTCATCTCAGATTCCGTGGTGGTTGGGGTAAAGTGGAAACATGGTTTAAGGGGTGGGGTTCTTGGCATAACTAGTAGTGGTTCTCATAACTGAGATAGCTGTAACTCCTATGGTACTTTTACTGTTGCTGTTATTTCATTATTTTAGGACCTTAGTATTTTAAGGTTCAATTTGCTCAAAGATGACTTAACGACGTTAACTTAATTAGGGAGGGATGTTTTATTGTCATTGTTTTATTCTTATTATTTTGCAAAGCCTTTTGGTGTAATATTTGAAAAAAAAAAAGATTTCTAAAATCATTTGCTAGTTAGTCATCATCCAGGAATATGTGATATATGTGGCCGTGGCCAGTCAATACACATATTTTATTTATGCACTGACAGAATGGAGCTAATTCGAAACCTCAGTATAGGGGAAATACTGGCGGAGATGAAAGAAGTGTAACTGTAGATCTTTTTCTAGAGGAGTAGGTGTAAAAAATGGCTTGGTCTCTGTTATTCACTGGTCTTATGGTGTTCTTGCATATGTATTTTAAAATGACTACATTCAGTTATTTTGAAATGATAATTCAAGACAATATATCTTGTTTAGAAAACAACTTTCAGATTTGGAAGGCAAAAGCATGCATTTTAGATCTTAGAGACCACATTCAGAAAAGCAAACCTTGGTGATGATCATAATGTCCTGATGGATGTCTTTCTCACCTGAGATTATATCATTTATTACAGTAGTCATTTATTCAGACTGAGGAATGGTTTTGCGGTCAGATATGACCTTATGAAGCCAAAAAGTATTTGAGCCCACAGATGAATAAGGTTCTATCTGTGTTAGGCATGAGTGCAAAAAATCTACATCGTAATTGTAACAGCATTTTGTAAATATAAATTTGAGGCAACCTTACAACGTAACCCTTTGGGAGCTGTAAATGTAGATTGCAGTGCCTTGGAGTTCTGCTAACTGGGATATCAAAACTTTGATGCTCCAGATTTCAAAACAGTTCTTAGAAACTTAGAAATAAGGTCATGATTTCAATCTTGATGGGCATGGTTTCATCCAGGAAGACAATACCCCATCTACGGGGCGTGAACGGCCCTATGTTTATCATTTCTCTGGATGACAATTCTGCACTTTGTTTCTAAAATGCATTTTGTGTTCCCATGTAAGCATTTTAAAGAACAGAGAAGTCAGAATGGAATATTATGTATTATTCTGCCTATTAATAATTTTCTGTGCAATGAATAGTCAAGAGATGAAAAAAGCTTCATAGCTTCCTGTAATAAAATATTAAAAATTTCCCATATATATATATATATTATAGGAAATTCTCTGGAAATACCAAGTGTAAGTTGTTAGCTACCCTGAAACATTATGAAATTAAACTAACAGTGCAGCACTTAAGCAGTTCTGAAAATCTGCTGGGAAAAGGAGGAGGGTTTTGTCACAACAGCCCCAGTATGTTCCTCGTAGCTCGTCCAAGTGTGGATCTTACACTGAGCAATTTTAAACCACGTCACATGCTCTAGGAGAGGCCATTCCAACAATCATTCTCATTGTGACCCTTGTTCAAGGCTGGCGCAGTGGTAAGTGATTCAGACCAAACGATTTAAAGAGGGTGATGATTCAGTGGTTTGTTTTGGAGCTCCTGTCTAATGCAAAAACATGAATAATCAGAGCTAATCAGATTCTCTACACTTTTCCTCACATAAATGGAGAACAAGTGCTGACTGTACTATAACGTGTATGGGTTACGAGCTGTTGGGTACGTGAGTCTCAAACAGAGGAGTCAAAACGGTTGGTTTCTCTTTTGGTTTGGTTTCTCACCCTTCACTGATCTATAAAGATACAGACGACTTCACTTGGAGCTCCTAATCACAGTTCACTGAACACTTATCAATCCAAGCTGACTCTGAGATTAAGGACCAGCTCGTGGCCTGAAGGGAAATGATTCATGGTTAATCCATGGCTAGACTGAATGCTTGTGAGACCTCTCTAATGGTCGGCAGCCTTGATTACACACTCATTTCCTTTATTGCGTAGAAACAAAACTCAGCAACGTGTTACCCTTGCTTGCATGAGGAGCCAAACCACAAGCCTTGTAAAACATTCAGCACATCACTACACTTCAATGAAGAGAATCTCAATAAATATAAAGAGCCACAAAAGATGTTTTACCAAATCTTATTGGTTTTAAATGCAATAGAGCCTGACACTACATATGCTGTCTGTTAGGGCTGTGGCTCCGGTTTAATGATGTGTTTTGTATGCCGAGCTTGTCAGTTAAGGCTTTAGTGATCTTCTCTGGGTGCCTAAATAACAGCCTGGAACGGCACTGTCTCCCCTCCTGCTGCAGTCACTGCAAACTATTAAATGGTTGTTTATGTGATGAGTGCATGAAGTGTGTGGATATCATTTATCTACCATGAGTATCTGTAGGTGTGTGTGCCATAGGTTTTAACGTCCTCAGCAGAAGTGACAGCTTTGTAATTTTGTCACTGCACATTACGATTTTGCTGCCATTGCACTTACAGGGTGTAGTGTGAAATCATTCACATATGGTTAACATGTAGTCCTAATTTGACTTATTTTTCACACGTCTAATACTTTTGACTAAACATCACATTTCATCTATCATGAGATACTGTTACAGTGGTTTTTGATTGTATTGCATGTTAAAGGGAGAAACTGGAGCACTGGATCTATAATATACTGAGGTCATATGCAATTATATACACTTACTGGCCAGTTATTAGGAACACCTGCTGATTCATGCTATTATCCAGTCAGACTGTCATGTGGCAGGAGAGCAATGCATACAAATATGTATACACAGGTCGGTTAATGTGATCTCTGTGAAAGTGATTTTGACTGTCGCATGGATGCTGGTGCCAGACGGGCTGGTTTGAGTATTTCAGAAACTGCAGATCTCCTGCGATTTTCACACATAAGACTCTCTGAAATTTACACGGAATGGTGTGAAAAACAAAAAACATCCAGTGAGTGCCAGTTCTGCAGGCAAAATATACTTTGTTAATTAGGAGAAAAGCCAGGTTTTGGAAGGTAGGAAGTTTATGAAAACTCACCTGCTGAGAATTATGTGATGCAATCATGTCAACATGGACCACAATTATACCACAAGTGTTTCTAACATTTTCTGGAACCCATGTTACCAAGAAATGTTGCTTTGCAGAGAGAAATGGGTGGTCCTACCCAGAAATAGCATGGTGATCCTAATAAAGTAGTGAGTTCATGACAAAACATACATTTCCTAAATTTTGTTACCTAGTTAATTCACAAGTGGCACCACAAGTGGTATCTATTGGGCATATACTCTATTATGTAGTTTTTACAACAACATTATGATATACACCAAGTAGTGAGCATATAAAGTGAACAGGAAGCAATTTGCGATTTGCGACTAGTGTTAGAATGGGTTCGACCATCCTACTTTAACAAATGTACAAATATTGTGGATTTCTACATGGATTTGTCTAGGTAGCATTAGAAATATTTCAATTAGGATATTGTCTCATCAAAATTTATTTAAACGTTTGTAGCAAGTGCCCGCTCTATCTGTGACAGTAGAAATGATAGACTATTTTTTATTTTTATACATCTAAATACTAAATCTAATAAAAATCTGAGTGTACTGTTAAGAAAAATTGAAAGCACATAAACACTCAATATAAGCACTCAAAAAAACAGTAAAGATATCACTTTGATGCATTGTTCCTTTCTGTCAGTGTTTAAAATGCCCAAAGTTATTATTATGAACCTCTCCTGGGGGTGAGATGACAGGATGATTTTAAACATGGCTTCTCGAGAAACAGTGGCCTTGAAGCATCTGAGAAAAAGAGACTCAACTCAGGACCTTTCTAAGCTCTCCAGATTCCAAATGATTTTCTGTCATCTTCGTTCAGGCCAATAGATCAAGCTGCCTGCGGGGAAGGAAGCCCCTCCGACCTCCACCCTATACACACACGCACGCTCAGACAGACGATAACTATGCTATCCTGCTCCCGCCAGTGCTTGTTTACATCACAAATTCCTCATTTAGGGAAGAAAGGGAGCCTGGTTTAGAAGGGACGGCACTATAAAGCCTGCTACCAGCCCATCTCATCATGACATTGACCTCTCTCTCTCTCTCTCTCTCTCTCTCTCTCTCTCTCTCTCTCTGTCTCTGTCTCTCTCCCTCTCTCTCTCTCTCTCTCTCTCTCTCTCTCTCTCTCTCTCTCGCTCTCTCTCTCTCTCTCTCTCTCTCTCTCTTTTTTCTACTGTCTTTCCATATTACTCAGTTTCTCTGTCCAAAGTCCAAACAGTAGCTCAATTAGGCCACAGACCACACTCTGGCTAACTTAATATCAGAAAACAGTTTTCAGAATGAACGTCCCTGCCATCTATTTCGGTATTTCGGAATAAGTAGTTTTCATCGTAATGGATCTCATTACGTTTAGATGCCGTATCTCGGCAACTAACTCAATTACATTTAATTTCTCTGTGTTAAATGGATTATGTTTAAAGGCCTTAAATTAAATTACACCAAGCCATTGATGTGTGAAATCACTTTGATGGAGCAAGATTGTTAAAGATCTGTGCATCTCGTATCTGGTTCTTTGTGTGTTTTTGGCAGTAACCCAGCAGTAAAGTGTGTGTAGCGCTAATAGAGTCTTTGAAGGAAAGCAATTCGTAGTCCTGTTTTCATTACATGTGCCAAGTTGCAAATTACATCATCCATGTAGCTGACATTAAAAACGCACACCCCAGGGCTAATTAGATGCTCAACAAGACAGGACTTGTCTGGTGCAAACTGAAGCATGCTGTCGAACATAACAACACTTCCATGATGACCATGCCATTGAGGGGCATCCAAACTTATTTTAAATGTGACCAGATTAGACCACATCAATACATTTCAAGCCTGGTTACCAAAATATTATTTTAGAGCTTCGATATAGTGAATTTAATTTTAGTAGAATATCTGCAGCAGGGTATCACCTGATAGCTGTAGTGACATAAGAAGATATACAAAAACACTCTCTAACTATTAACACCCAGATAAAGTTAATCATCTACTGTATATACACTTATGTATGGTGCATATAAGTGTGTCTATAGATACTGAATGATGTAATGTAAACTAAATGAAGCTGGGTTAATAGATCTGCACCTATAGTAACAGCACACTCACTGATGTACAATAGTACCCATTGCCTTGCTCACTGATGTGCTGGCATCCTGATCAGAATCGAATCGGACTGATACGATTCCTGACGTCTGTTGATGTGTGATGGGATGTGTTGAGTTAAGATGACAGAAAATCTATTATTTGGCCCTTCAGCTGTTTTTTTTCTTTATTTTAATGCAATTGCTAACAAACAGACATTTTTAAAACACTTCACACAGTGACCACATCAGTACTCTATGTGAACCAAACTGTAAATATATTTGCTTTTATTGTTTTGACACAAAAAAAAACATTCAGTGAACACAGTACTCATATGCATACATTTTCAGTCATTTTCTGCTCCCAGCAAAACTATGCATTTTTACAGCCAAAGTTGCAAATATTTATGTACTTGTAGAATGCAGAAAACCTTTATTTGTCACACACACACACACACACACACACACACACACACACACACACACACACACACACACACTAGCTCT
The DNA here is from genome assembly GCA_030068235.1 of Notoglanidium macrostoma. Taxonomy (NCBI): domain Eukaryota; kingdom Metazoa; phylum Chordata; class Actinopteri; order Siluriformes; family Auchenoglanididae; genus Notoglanidium; species Notoglanidium macrostoma. The sequence goes on along the minus strand of JAQQZR010000006.1, from coordinate 16,154,000 downwards.
TCTAGGTTGCA
>JAQQZR010000006.1:16134912-16153889 GCA_030068235.1 Notoglanidium macrostoma | reverse complement strand
TTTTTTGGCATATCCCTGGGAGTCGGAGCATAGGGACAGCCATGATGCATCATTGCTGGAGCAGATGGTGGTGCTGGGACTTGAACCCAATAACCCAAAGCCTTAACCACTGAGCCAGCACTGCCCTATCCTTGTGTCAAAACGGAAAACACTCAAGCTCAAAACCCAATGAATAGACTTCCTGTTAAATTGATATGAATTACCCTAACTAACAAATAGTATAATGAACTAAATCAAAGCCTAAACAGGCCCACAGTGTATGTTATAGATTGCAGAGATACCAACTACACTGTGTCTGTGCAGGAATATCATACCACAAATCATTTATTTCAACTTTGTATGACCATTATGAAAGGAAAGAGGACAACAAAAACATGTAAACATTAGCATGGAACAACAAGACATTTCACAGTCTTCTTGCAGACACATACTGATTTGATTAAAAAATGGCACCATTTTTCCTCCTACACGATTTGCTATTACTAAACCACAAAGATGGATAGATTATGAGCAAGTTATTCTAACACTTTTAATGTGTAATCTGTATTTTCCTGTTATACTGTAATGTAAAATTGCTTCTGCCAGGTAAAGAAAATCAGCAATTACAATCCAAACAAACATATAGTGCTTTAGGCCATCGCTCTGTTTAACAGTGTTTTTGTTGGAACAGAAGCAGTGCTGGTGTTTTGATGAAATCTGATTGTATGGACAGAGTTGAAGAACTTTGGAAAAATGAACGTTTCAGTGAATAAAATTTAGTAGTTATAAAACATTGTTCAATCCTGCTGGGGCTATATTCTGAATGGAGACTATTAAACTAAAGAAATGGCCTGCAGCTTGTGTTTATCACTCACAAATTGTCTAATTACAAAGCGGGACTGTGATTTATGTCCTGCTTGAGGGCTTTAAACACAAAAAAACTTGTGTCTTCTAGTGTCTTGTCTCTGGTAATGATCTGTTTACTCATAACTTGATCAGAATTCAGGGAGGAGACAAGTAATTACTCACTTGTATGAATGACTGGAGATCTTAAAGCAGGGAAATTCTCTTTTCTTCACATTTTCATTGACTGGTTTCAGTTTGGTACACACACACACACACACACACACACACACACACACACACACACACGCACACACACACGCACACACACACACACATTAACTCCCTGGGGTAATTTTATTGCAGTCCACCTTCTACATTGTTTTTGGAAGGTGGGAGAAAACTTGAGAACCCAGAGGAAACCCATATGAACACGAGGAAGCCATGCACATAAACTCCTGAAATGGAGCTGTGTGGCTGGAATAAAAGAAAAAAAAGTAACTCATAGTATAAAGCCAGGTTTCTCCTTCTTCACTGAGGATAGAGTTAAGAAGCTTGTAATAGGCTAATAGTTGTTTGTGGAGTCCTAATCTCCATAACCCTGATTCTGTAGGGTCCTGTGGCCTCAGCATAGCCTCTAATCTCCTGTGACTGTGCTTGGATAGAGAGCTTCATTGTTAGAGGCCCGTCCTGTCATCACAAAGCAACAACAATCTTCATTGTTTTTGGCACTTTCCTCTGGCAGCTGCTGTAGTAATCTGGCCCGCTTCAGGATTTCCATAATCCTTCTTCTGAATTAATGAGTGTCTAATCTGAGAGGCATTTCTGACCTCTGCTCAGAGGAAAGTGTGACGTCCAGTTCAGTGCATTTTGTTTTTATATCTCAAACTCACTTCAGGAGTATATAGTTGGTTTACAACTGTACTACTCAAGTGCTATTGGTTTTTTATGGGAACTTCAGGTTTGTTATAAGATATTAATGTTTATAGTGCTGTAGAAGTTATAGAGGGCTGTTGTTGGAGAGTATAGAGATTTTTGCATACTCTGAGATGGACATACACGAACACCTGATTATATTTAGCCTGATGTTCATAGCACTAATCATAAAAAAGACAATAGAGAACGTGCGAGAGTTTGTTCAAAGTGACATGGCTGTTGCATGTTGATGCAGTGGCTCAAACGTGGCTGCATACACTGGGTTTACTACAGAAGGGTGTGACTATGTTTTATATATTTCAGAATTGTGAAACAAGTGTAAATGACAAACACTTTCTGTTTCGTGTATATTGAAATAAATTTTCAAGATTTGGAGTGAGTCATAAGGTGATTATTATGACTGCTAGTGTAGAATAGACCAATGAAACAGTGTCCATTACTTTGAAAAATGAAAGGTGCTGGATATAATATTTAACAGTGTATGTATTCCTGTTGTAATCATACCAGTATTAAAGATATATTTGAAAAACTGATCTGCAGCAGTAGTGCCATTCGTTGTATCTGGCTGGATTCATTTCAGGCTTCTGATTAATGTTTTTTTTTTTCTGGCCCAGAAATTAGCACCAAATAAAATAAGGAAATAAGGCAGATCAGGGAAGCTCTCTTTTAGCTCCATAGCTAAAAGAGAGCTTCCCTGATCTGCCTTATTTCCTTAAAAACAAAACTCAAGGCCATACATGGTTTTGACAGAAGGGGGTGGGAAGAGATGGAGGTCTTGTTTTCATTACAATTGTAATTTACCTCGAGGGTAACAGAGGGCTCCACAAATTACAAAGATAACTTTAAATGAACTCCTTTAAGATGACCTTAAATGCTTTGGGGAAACCAGAGTGGCAACAGTATGTACTGCTTTTGAGCTAATCAAAATGGGCAGCGTGCTGGCATCAAGTGGAGTAGTCAAGCAGATAATAAACAAGGTTGCTGAAGAATGCAATAACTGAATGTTTCGATTGGCTGGCTGCATTTACATGGTCATTTTTCACTCTTTCTCTCTCTCTCGTGGTCTCTCAATCTTTCTCTCCCACATATTCACGTCTAGACGCTACGAGGCTGCGGATGGCCTTAGGTGGAAGCTGTGCAGACTTGCTGAATTGTGCTTTATTATCAGGAAGGATCAGATGAGGGTTTGTTGTCTCCAGGATGCGGAGGTGGAAGCTGCACTCCTTCCAGGACTGAATAAATAACAACTAAACAAAGGCTGCCTTCACAGCTTTCAGGCGTTCTGAGGTTCAGAGCAGTCAAAAGGGAAGAAGGAGCAGAACAGCCTCCTGAAAAAAGAGGAACTTGATCATTTGCAAAAGTTAGATATAGTCAGATATAGTCAAGCTTTTTGAAAGCAGAAACTTTTATAGGAAATAAAACCTCTCAAGCTTAAGAGTCAGCTCTTTTTTTTTGCAGTGTAGTTGATTGTGCATGATTAAGGCTAGTTACTGACAGTGTTTTGTTTTGCCGTCAAAGCAGACAAGCTAAAACAATCTTTATTAAAAAAGTGTCCTCGCATCAAGAAGAGACAGGCACCTGTGTCCCCAGCACTCCTCCAGCTAACCTGTATGATTAATCAGGCAGAAATATATACAAGACAGCGAGCGGTAAGAGTAACCATGGCACTGGGGTTGCTAAGCTACATGGTAACATGGGAAGGTAAGGAATTTCTTGCACACAGGAAATGAAAGCCATGTCAGCCTTCATATGTGTCTATTTTACATTTGATGAGCTTCTAGAATGATGTTTTGACCGGATGACATGTATGCTACAATGTATTGTCTGTACAGTATGAGAAAGAGAATCCACTCAAACATCACACATTGCGATATACATAGACTCTGCTTTCAGCTACTGCTTTTGTAATGCACCCTTGTCCATTTTCCCTTGGAACTTTCATTTGGGAAAATACAACATCTTTATAAGCAGGTCCAATACATTTCAAATTCAAGGTCAAGGGATGGTTGCAGTATACGGTAGTATGCCCAGATGAACAAAAAAATCTGTTTACAGTAATGGACAAATCATAAATTCATTAGCTAGCCTACCAGGCAAGTGAAAACTCCAATGTGCTGGCCACTTCTATGTTTTGGTTGCCTGGAATCCTAATTGACAAGGCTAAAAAGTGGCAAAAAGGAAGCTTGTTCACTTTCTAGCGAGTTCCTTAATACAAGGGGACTAAGCAGAATGAAGGAGTACATGATTTCGTAGTACTCTGTCACATCAACATTTTGGCTATGAACACTGGTGTTCTGTCCTTGAATTACATGTTAAAGATCTTATTCAGTGATGTCTTATCTAGGTGACTGCATACAGGAGTTACATGGCCTCTTTGCTCTGAATTCTGCTCGGTTTCATCACTGTTTCCACATATCTATGTGTTTGTGACTCTGAAAAGTTTGTTGTTTATCATCCATGCATGCTATTTATTCAGCCTCGTAAAAATCCTTCAATTGTTAACTAGATTTTGTCACAGCCAAAGTGCTACAGATGCAGCGTCCAGGTACATCTCACTTCTATGAAGTGGATTATGTTTAAAAATGATCTAGATATCGAATGTATTCTGAAATCCTGTTTTCCAGACAGCCTTGTTTGACTCAGGAATCTGTTCTCATTGCCACCATGCAGTTCCTCTGACTTTAGCCTGGCCTAATGTCTTATCAGCGTCAAGGCCACCATTCATTCTACTAACTCAATACTTTCCTGGCAGATACATAACTATTCCCTGAAAGGTAGATACGGTATCGGGGATCCAGAACAAATTGGCAGTCCTTGTATGAAGATCACAAGTAAACCTTTCTTCAGCAGGACACACCGTGTCAGGGAACCTGGTCTAACCTACCTGTGGTTGCTGAAGCTTCATGGGAAACATGATGATATCTACTGAACAATAGCTTGATGTTTTAATCTGTAGGTCACTATAAATCACCTGCTCACCACTGAAACCCAGTTGATCCCAGGTTCCATGTTCTGTATGACATTAAGAGAAAGACAGTACTGTGTTGTTTCGTCTGATTTGATAAAGACAGCATTGTGTTGTTTCTTCTAATTTGAGGAAGACAATATTATGTTGTTTCTCCTTATGCGAGAAAGACAGTATTGTGTTATTTCTCTTCCTGTGAGGAAGACAGTATTATACTGTGTCTCCTAATGTGAGAAGTTCTCAACCAGGCTAAATTTACATGCTCAATCTCTAGACTGCAAACACCCTGGCTCCACAGAGGAAATAATGTTATGCATTTCTGTTCTTCTGGCTCATCAGAGAAACCTGGCATCTCTTCAAATGCCTCAAACTGAAAACGACAACAGCTGCCCAGCTCTGCTGATCCTAGATTATTAAATCTCTCCTCTGCTCTGTAAATTTAGCAGGATTTTTGGATTTCAGGTGCTCTTGCAGACAACGTGCACTCAGGACACTGACTTTATTACGGTTCATGCAATGGCAACCAATGGCAGCTTTTCTTTTTAACTCTGTTTGTCTTTATTCGGAAGGCATTTTCTTGCTAGATTGGCATCTCCATGAATATTTATCGGAATGCATGCACAAACCAGTTTAACCTTGACCTCTGTGACTGTGTGCTTGAATGTTTCTTTATTATTCATTGGGGTGTGTAGGTCTATGCTTGCTTAGGTTTGTGTGTTTCAATATGTATGATTCAGTGTTTGTTAATGTGTACTTACAAAATTCTGTCTATATTTTGGCTAGATTCAAATGAGATTGATGTTGGTGTATGGAACCACTGGTGAAAATTAGAAGGCTTGAAAATGAATCATAACCATACTTGCATAATTTCACAAAAAACACATATGGATCAAGTATCAACTTTTCTAATGTTTAGTGCCTATGATTAGTAGACACCAACAATCTAGGTTTATGAACTAAGGAACATTTGTATTTTGCACGCATGTTTTTTCCTCCCTTTAACATTTACTTCACGTTATCTCAATATGGGCTGTCTCTTTGAGGTCGTAAGTCCATGTACACTTCATTAAGTCAAAGCAAACTCTGAAAGAGGGTGTTGGAAGAGAGAGAACTAGAAAAATCATGCAGATACGATTTCCTCTTTATTAGATTCAAGAGAGAGAGAGCTCAGTAGGTGAATTCCAATGTTTCTCAACAGTCTGATGTTATCAGCAAACTTTCTGCTTAATCTGGCTACAAGCCATCATGGAGCCTGAACGAATGCCAGGACGGAGAAAATAGGAGAAGAGAGAGAGAAAGAGAAACAGACAACAAAGAATAGGTCATGTCTCATTCTTGCCTAAGTGGACCTTGACGAGAAGCTCCGATGCCTGTTCGCATTCTTTTCCTTTTCTTTTTCCTTTCGCATTGTTCCTTTTACTCCTGCTCCTCTTCTTGATCCCAGCGACTTAGCTGTCGGTAAACATCATTTATCTGAATTCAGCTCAGCTACCTCAGCTGTCTGGTGCTGCTCTTCCAAAGCCTCTTCTGATTAATAACTCTCACTTGGCCTCATCAAATACCCTCCTGATTAAATGCTTAACATCTCCAGGAAGTGGATTCATCCGCTAAGTTTTTTCAGCATTTCAGTTAACAAATATGAAGTGGAAGAATCAGCAGAATAATTAAGGAAAGGAAATTTGCTCAGTGGTGTTAGAATATTAGCACTTTATGACATTCTGATGACATTTTGACAGAACATATTAAATTACTGGGATTATATTTGAATGAATTATTCAGATTTTGGATTACTTCAGTAGTTTAAAGGGCTGAATATTAATGTATTGGTATAGGCTTATGGAGGCATAAGTTATGTGCAGAGTATGACTTCATAAGAGCCGAATTTGATCTGTAGTGCACTGGTTATTCTTTTTTGATTGCCAATATGATACAGACACCAGAGCGCATAGTATACTGAATATAAATCTGATACTGACGTCTTCATAGAAACCTGGCCTAGTCTGCAGGCTTCTTTGAGGTGCACAACACCACAAAGGTTCATAGAATAAAATACAAAAATAAACCAAATCTGATCTGATGTCAATCCAGGACAGTATCAGCCCTGATACAAATACTTAGTCCTGGATTGGTACATTAATAAAAAAATATTGCTGTGTTCTGAAATATGACTCCAACAGGGAAATAAAATGCATCAGAAGATGACATTTGGCTAAAAAGATGCATGGTGTTGGATGGGAAAGTCTAGTATGTGATGGATGTTGTGGACAGTGTTATCCAATCAGCCAATCATGTCTCAGCAGCACAATGCATAAAATCATGCAGACCCAGGTCATGAGCTTCAGTTAAGGTTCACATCAAACATCAAAATGGGGAAAAATATGATCTCAGTGTGACTGTGTGACTGTGATCTCACGTCTTGACTGTGCCATCATTATTGGTGTCATATAGGCTGGCTTGAATATTTCAGAAATGACTCATTTCCTGTGATTTTGACACAATGATGATTTTAACTCCGTTTACACAGAGTGGTGCAAAAAACAAAAACAACAACCAGTAAGCGACAACTGATTGCTTGTTGATGAGAGAGGTCAAAGGAGAATGGTGAGACTGGTTCGAGCTCACAGGTAATTAACGCAAATGAGCACTCTTTACAAACATGGTGAGCCAAAATGCATATCGTGTTTCACTCCTTTCAAGAAGAGGAATCTACAAGAAGCTAATCTGAAGCTACAGTGGGCACCAAAATTAGTTGAAGACAGGAAAAAACAACAATGTTTCATGGCTATTATGAATAATTATTGATTGACATTAACATAAATTTTGTAGATTGATATTAATGATATCGCTAAGCTGCCTAGTCCCCATCCTCGATCAGGGCTGTGCGACATATCAGTATATACAGTATATGGTGTGACAATAGAAAAACATTTCTCATTTCATGGCATGCCCTTTCATTTATTTTGTTGTGTCGCAAATCATACTCTTTACCGCAATATTTTTTGTATTCATTTGGACAGTTTATTAGGGATGCGGCCTCCGCTGTTATGTTTCGGTAACAAGCCGTTTCTTTAATTCTGGACGGCTGATGCTAACATTTTTACCACTGTTATTATCATCAGCAACCTTATCAAAATATGCACTTATAGCAGGTGTATATTTATTATTTAGGTCCTTTCTGATTATTTTAGTGATCTAAAAATTCCTGATGTTTTTTTTAAATACAAATAGGTTTATTTATTTATTCTTTGAATTTAAAGAAAATTTGCAACATTGTGATATGTACTGCTATCTTGATATGAAGTTATTTATATGAGCATATGACATTTTATTCATATCACACAGCCCTAGATAGGATGCTAAAAGCTATTTTTTTTGTACAACCTGTTGTATTTATTCTCCACCTTCTTGTTAAATCCTGTGGAAATGTTGGATAGAAAAATATTGAAGCCTAATTTTCATAATATGGCTCTACTTGTGTTAGTGTTTGTGAGCAAAACATTATATGTACAAAACATAATATTATATGTTGTAATAATGGCCACCCTTAGTGAATAGAGGCTTTTGGATGGTATAAGTGTGTATGGTTGGGAGTGCCTGCCCCTGCACCTCAGTGTCTGGAACATTTATCTTTAAATAAGATTGTTATCCTCTTCGATAGAAACTACCAGAATTCTGTAATCTCATAGATAGAACCCTGGAGCTACATAGCATTAACTGTTCCCCAGGATGCTCAGGTGACGTCCGCTTCCATGTGGTAAGGAATAGAAGCAATACAGAGTGTGTATGTGCTTGTGCTCCTCTACAGAAAGGAATCACAGATGGCAGGTGTGTGTGTGTGTGTGTATGTGTGTGTGTGTGTGTGTGAGTGTGCTCTTTTCAGCGAGCATGCAAAGATGCTATTTTTAACCTCAAGGTAAAAAAAAAAGATATATAACTGTATATAACATTGTGCTGCAGAGAGCACAGGGTGCAGAAAGGCACTGATTTATGAGCTGCTGTTATTTTCTTCTATCCTGTCAGTAAAAGATTCAGAACCTGTTGCCCCCTTTTCTGCTATCCAGAAGTGCTGCATGACTACTTTGATCCTAATCAGCTGTCAGGATCGTCATGCAAATACATATACTTCAGGCTTTCAGGAACCCAAATGCAAAAAGTCATATGAAAAGCATGAGAAACACCAGAGCTGGGACTGAGGACACTTATCAGATATCCGCAGAAGTGTGCACTTCCAGCTATCTGACGCTGGACCGGGCATGGCACAGTGGACCAGGTGCAGGCGCCTGCCACAATACCCACCTTTCTTCTGCTCGGGACTATCCGAGTATGTGACTTCACTCAGGGTCCAGCTGAGGGAGAAAAGATGGCGGAAGAACGGAAATGAGCGATAAAGCAGAGAGAGTTCAGCCAAAGCATTCTGATAGAGACACCAGGAAAATTAGGGACATCCCTGCAGTGAATGCAGGCGTTGAATGATGGTGGATTTATATGGTTGTAATGGCAAGCTTCCTTATGTCTTAATCAATGCTTCATCAAGGTCCTGGGTCAGAACCTCACGGCCGACTGTGCAGACTTTGCATGTTCTCCTCTGCAGCTTCCTCTCACAGCTCAAAGACATGCAGATTAGGTCAACTGGCTACTCTAAATTGCCCATAGTTGTGAATGGTTGTTCGTCTCTGTGTTAGCCCTGTGATAGATTGCTGACCTGTCCAGGGGGTACCCCGCCTCTTGCCCGAAGTCAGCTGGGATTGGCTTCAGCTCCACCATAAGGGATAAGCACTATAGATAATGGATGAATGGATGGAAGGATGAATGCAGCATGGGGATGCAGTATGTTGATTATATGGATTATAGCTAAAAGAGCAATTCCTGGCATAAGATTTCCTTAAAATAAATGTGGAATTCAGAGATATGGCTAATTCTTGTGACAGAGGTATACGTATTATAATGTCTGTTACATCAGAATGAGTATTAGCTTAAATTAAGGGTGACAAATAGCTACAAAATATCTATAATTATATATACACTCACCCACCACTGTAGTAGGAACTCCTGTACACCTGCTCATTCATAAAATTTTCAGATCAGCCAATCATGTGGCAGGAGTGCAATGAAAAATGTGATCTCAGTGACTTTGCTGGTTCCGGACCAGCTGGCTTGCATATTTAAGAAATTGCTAATGTAGTAGGACTTTCACCCATAAAAGTTTACAACATTTATACAGAATGGGGTGAAAAAACAAGCAAATAAACAAAAAAATCCTGTGAGAAGCAATTCTGTGGGTGAAAATGTTTGCTGATGAGAGAAGTCATAGGAGAATGGCCAGACTGGTTTAAGGAAGTCCATGGTAACTATGGTAACTACTCTTTACAACCATGGTGAGTAGAAAAGCATCTCAGAATGTAGAGCAAGCCAAATCTTGAGGCAGCAGAAGACCACATCAGGTCCCTAGAATTAGCAGGCCTACAATATCAGTAAAATCAGATGAAGCTGCTTCCAGTCAGAGTTTGTAGTGGATATAAAAACACATGTACAGTACATCAGTATTTCAGAAATGTAAATTGTAACATATAACATCAATACCATGATAAATGATCATTGTATTACCAGTTCTAGATTTAATAGAATTTAAGTATTGTAAAATGAATAGAAATATTTAAACATTCAGCAACTTATAGGTGTACCTATGTGGTTTAAGTTTTCTTTCTTTTTTCTTTTTCTTTTTAAATTATATAATGCACACGTAATTATAATTCTGCTCCATTCTTTGCTCGATCTGTATTTTTTCAACATCAAATTTGAACGATCTAGTTTTTAAATAGGACAGCGTAATAAATGAGAAGAAAACAGAATAAAATCAAATCATTAATTAATAAATAGTCTTAGCAGACTAGATGAAAACATACATGTTTTTTGACGCATCTCATACAGACACATGCATGCCAGATTTACAAAACTGGCAGGAGAAAATGGTTTATTATTAAAAACAGTCCTCTTTGGACAGATTGATAGAAACTGGAGCACAGAAATTAGGTCTTTTTGGGACAGAAACATGACGTGACTGGCTCTGATATTTTGAGATGCAGAAGGCGAGGGGGACCTGGTCTGGTTCAGAGTGTGCTACTTCCTAATCACTCCTTAGGGGCTTGGGCAGAAGGAGTGAAACAATAATACATAAATAAGCAGAATGATGACACTCCAGGTCTCCAGTTTGCCACATTTCAGCTCCATACTCACTATTGAGTAGGTGCAAATAAACCTGCAACGTAATCAGTCTGAAGACTAAACTAAATGTGATATTTATCATTAAAACCATTCTGCACTATGACTGGGATCTAGAATATTTGAACGCTGACTCACAGTTGTCTTTTTTAAAATCTATTCCTCTCATCTCTAATTTTCCCACATGGAGATAAATTATATCAAATGCAGCCCTGTGGGGGCAAATATCACCCTGTAGGAGTTCAATTATTGCTTGTGATTTTCGCAGAGATTAGATTTATTCTAGAAGTGATGAGCTTGCTTCCCTACGCATCACTGTACTATATATAAAAGAAGAAAGGAGTCAGGTTTAACATAATTTAACTTCAAAATGAGCTTCATGTAACCACACAAATGTCATTGCAAAGGATTTTCTAACACTGTTCCACTACACTATGACTGTTCCATGATTGATCAGTACATCACAGCCGTCACACAATTTCCATATAATACTTACAATTCGATTGGATTTAATAGTTATTTGTATATCACTTTTAACATCAGACATTACCACAAAGCAGCTATAGATCATTAATGAGCAGGAGACAACAGTGGCAAGGAAAAACTCCCGGTAAAAGATCTGCTACATATCACATGCATGTGAATATGGATTATCTTGACAAATGTCATATGCGTTAGATGTCAAGCCATACGTGCGTCACACTCCTTCATCCCTCTCCTAATCCTTATCAGAAGCCTTACATACATGGGCAACTCGAATCCCCAACCTCCGCAGAGCAGGCGTGCTGTGACACACGCACACACATGTAAGCTAGGTATCACAGAGCAAAGGTGAACACCACAATTGACTGGGCACTTGTCCTACACATTTAAAAGGGCTATAACCAGATTTCACGCACTGCTAGTCGCCGGTCGCAGCACGATCCTTTTCATCCGGCACTCTAAAGGTCACCCCGGCCCGCCTCTCTGTGGTTCTGAGACGGAGAACATGCTGGGAAGATAAAAGATGCGTGTCCTCATTGATTAGATTGATTCATTCATATGGAAGTGTTTGAAGCAAGGCAGCACATTATCAGACTTCAATTTCAGTTTCTCTTTGTTCCTTCTACATAATCTTTCTATATAACAGTCTTGCACATGTTTTAATTGCATGTTGTGCATGGTGCTGTATATATTATGAGAAAGTGATGCTTCTCTGGCATTGTATTTGAATGCTGCTAATGTGGAGGCATTATTGTATGAAATGGCGGTAACATGTTTGGACACTGAAACAACACAGAGCTTTCAAATTGTGCAGCTCTATTTTAAATGTCATTATGGCACATGCCAGCGTGCTCGCCTCTATGCAACCTGCTTCTTTCAGAGCAATTCCAAATGATGAGGAAACAGTCAGCGATACCTTCATAAACCGTCCGTAAGCAAACCTCAATAGCAAGTTTCATTTGGGTCATTTTGTGCCTGTCACAGCATGACATTTCATTTTCTCTCATTGATATAAGGACAGCAGGATCCATTACGGTACTGACACTCTGACGGAGTGCAGCCACCTTACCCACGATGCCATGTAAAGGATGGGAAGAAAAAAATAATGAGCCTATAACCCCCTGCTCCGTCTGGCAATTAAATGAGACCATCGCCATAGCAACAGCGTGGAATGTACAAGCATTGAGTTTTTTCCTATAAACCTCGGTATTTTCCCAGGTATATAGCATTCCTGCTACCCTAGCTCCCTTCTTACTCACACCCCCACCTCTCTCTACCTAGTCACACTCATTTAGATGCATATATGATCTTTCCTGCAGGGTTTTTTCTTGCGTTACACCATGTTGGGTAATGCTTTTCTGCGGCAAATCTCAGGGCACTGTGTCAATAGTTATAATTTGTAAAACTGATCTAGGGAGAGATATAAAAACTGGTATGTTTTTTAATTCAAATCTTTTTCTTCTTATATAAAATATGTAATGCAGACTTACACTGTGTGATCAATGGTAGTAAAGATGCTTTAATAGTGTGACATCTCTCTTATAAATGGCCTCTTATAAACTCCTCTGTTTTGAGATAACAAAACGAAACACTACGGAAGTTTCAAAAGTCTTGTGAAATTTTAATCTCTGATCATTCTTTTATTCATTCATTTGTTTATGTCTTCGTAGACACTTGGATGGTCGATACTCCATATAATCAATGTCTAATAGTAAACAGATTTATAAAACATGTTGTTATTTATCAGAGAACACTTATACGCGTTGAAATGGTAAATGTTCAGTAAGGTTATGTTATTTTTAACATTCATGGCAGGACTTTAGGGTGTCAGTGCCTTGTAATTCTTCTGATATTATTTTGCACTATTCAGTTTCTCAGTAAAGTCTCAAGTTACGTTTTTCTTTTTCTTATTAATTTCAAGTGAGAGAAAAAAAAGGCTGGTGAGAGAATGAATGTTTATAGCTGCTATAACAAAATATAAGTGATAACAGGATCTAGCTTATGTTGTAGATTTTACATACCATTAAAAGTAGCTCTAAATGGTTGTAAAGCATGTTGTGGTGTTCATGAATAAATTAAAAATTGTAATCCATTGCAGGTTTATTCTGTAATTATAATTCATATAGTTTTGCCACTCAACTACAAACTAAATACAGCTGACTGAATTATTTTAACAGATAAAAAGAAACAGCTCAGTTATTTACAGCTGCTAATAGTTTACGCATCATGAATAAATGATTTATTACTAATTTAATACAATACATTCATTAGTTTCCTTATGATGTCCTTATCCAAAGCAACATACAGAAGTGTTTTAGTCTAAAGCCCTGTTAGAGAGAAGATAGTACAGAAAGAAAACACACAAGTCAGGAATTTTTCAGTGCTTGGTGAAGAAGTAGTACTTCAGTCTTCATTTGAAGACAGAAAATGATGGCCAAGGGAACCACTTGGTTGCCAGTACAGAGAAAAATCTTCATGCATTTCTTCCTTGTAGTTCAAGGAAGTCATGCTAGTGGCTTGGTGCAGAGTGTGGATTGATATTTTCCTTCACATAGATGGGGCTGGTCTGTTTTTTTGGATGTTTTGCCTTTGGATGCAAGCGTCAGTGTTTTGAATATTACACTAATTACATTCATTTGGAGTCTTTATGTAATATTTAATCCTAACCACACATTTTAAGCACACCTTCATTTTCTTTATAACCACACCTTCATTTTCTTTTCAACCACACATGCATGTACTAGGTCGCCTCCTGCTCCGATGGTAATGAAAATACAGAGAATACTGTATATATAAGGCTGTGAAACTATGTGCTCACACCATGACAACGGAAATGGGTGTCAAATCCATCATGGTTGATGTGTAACTGATGGCTCTAATGCACAAAACTCTGAGCTGACTGTGTTTATTGTAGGTTTGTGTGTATGCATAGCATGTTTCGCTGTCCTGTTATTCCATTACTTGTGGGTATTGCTTATTAGCTGCAAACCTGAGACACTTCAAAATATTAATTAATACTCACTTAGATTAATATCTAACCTGCTTCTGTTTCTGTCCATCTCCCAGGTGGGAAAGTGTTGCTATAAGAGCCACGTCTGCTGGACACTAAGAAAGGACAGCATAAGAAAAGAAGGAAAAAAAGAAAGGAAAGGGGAAGAGCCAGAGAAAAGATGTGACAGCTGGTCTCTTCCAGCAGAATCCTAGCAACGATGGACAGCTGAATGCACTGGCTAAATCTCCACTCTATCAGGTATAGTCCTACTCCATTATCTAGTGTCACTGAAGACATAGATATGGCTTAGTTTCCTTTCAAAGGTCTGTACATTTCCCCCCCAAAAAATCGAAACAAAATGCGAATGAACCTATTTCCGTCAGCTCCTATAGATGATGCGACACGGGGGAAAAAAGTACGCACAATGCATTATTGGCAAAGAAAAGAATAGCATAATGTAGAGCTGCACTGTAGCTAGCCCCGTGTTGCCAGGTCCACTGTTTTCAATTAATCAAATTACAAATGACTTCTTCTTCTTCGTACACTATATGGCCAAAAGTTTGTAGACACCTGACCGTCACACCCACATGTGGTGCTTCCCCACAAAGTTAGAGGCACACAATTATCTAGAATATCTTTGTATGCTGAGGCATTACAGTTTCTCTTAGCTGGAACTAAGAGGCTCAAACCTGTTCCTTCATGACTATGCTCCTGTGAACAAAGCAAGCTCCATGAAGACATGGTTTGCCAAGGTTGGAGTGGATGAACTCGAGTGTCCTACACAGAGCCCTGACTTCAACCATACTGAACACCTTTGGGATGAATTGCAGCACTGACTGCTTCTCAGGCCTCCTCAACCAACAACAGTGCCTGACCTCACTAATGCTCTTACGAATGAACACAAATCCCAACAGGCATGCTCCAAACTCTAGTGGAAAGCCTTCCCAGAAGAATAGAGGTTATTATAACAGCAAAAGGGACTAAATCTGGAATGGGATGTTCAACAAGCAAATACTGCATCGGTGTGGTGCTCAGGTGTTCACAAACGTTTGGCCATGTAGTGTATTTCTGTCAGTGAATATTCTATTCATTCTTATAGCTATAGTGTTGTTATGACAGTATATTTAACAGTGGTGAGAAATTAAGAGAAACTGCATATTTTTTGCCGGAACATCTCAAGGCACCATGTACACACATTCACACCTAGGGGTAGTTTATCTTAGCCAATCCACCTACTTGCATGTTTTTGGGAGGTGGGAGGAAACCGAGGAACCCAGAGGAAATCCACATGAAGCAAGAAGGTTAGATATAGATGTAGGCATGAAGTAGCTACAATAAGTGTTATGTAGGTCCGAGTAGACATGTGTGCGTGTGTGATTCATGCAGCAAGTTTGTGGTCAGCTACCATAGTTTTTCACAAACACGTACATACAAAAAGGGAAACTGAGTACTGATGCGATACAAGCTTTGCAACTCTGTGGCCTGCAAAAAAAAAAAAAAAGAAAATAGCGTGAGCTCAGCATTTCACACTTTTATTTTAGCTCTGAACTTATGACAAACGGCCACCAAGATTTTTCTTCTCCTGTAGTCTGTATGCAAGGAAATAAAAATTTCAAGAAGCAAAGCACCGACACAGCATATTGCCAATTTAAAAACGTGACCTTTTATCTGCTGGGAAAATCAATACATCATTTTGGACTGATGTAAAAAGCAAAAGTTAATAATTAGAGCACTTTGTGTTCGGGAATAAATAAATTATGCAGCTTAATTCATCCTGAAGCTGCTGTTCTGTGTTTCCAGTGTGTACAGTATAGTTACAGGCATTGTTGTGCAGAAAATGAGTTAATGTGGACTACCAGAGCAAGTTATCTAATATTGTGAAGGTAGATTTAATTGAACTGGGAGTAAAATTAAACTGGACAGACCCACAAACCTACTGGCTTTTTAATTTTTATTTATTTATTTTTTTACACTGTTCTTGTCTGTTGCATGCCACAGTTTTCACTTTATATGGTAATATTTTCACCCTGCTGACTAGTGTATTACTGTCTGTCCATGCTCTCTTGGTGCTTGCATGGGTTTCCTCCAGGTTCTCTGATGTCCTCTGACTGTCCAAAAAACAGGCAGCTAGGACTTTCTGAAATTAGGCAATCTGAAATTTCCCTTAGATGTGAATGAGGCCTTGTGCATGGGGCCCTGTGATGGACTGCTGTCCCATTTGGATGAATTCTCCTGCCTTGCTCCCAGTGTTGCCAGGTTAGACTCCAGAATACACTGTTAAATTATGACCAGGATAAAGTGCTTACTGTAGATGAATCACTGAATGCATAGGGTATACATTGCTCTGACCAAACACATGAGTCTCTGTATACACTATGATACATTCTACTGTCTGTAGCCTGGCATGTGTTGGTTTTTGGATTGAATTTGTTGCCATAATGCTAAATCTTTCACGAACCATCCTTCTATATATCTGTATACATGGTAAATATTTCCAAATTTTGTTAGTATTTCTAAAAATGTCAGACAGTTAGCTAGCTACTGTGTTTTGGGGTAACAGGAGGACACATGGCCATTTCAAAATTGCACACCATAACAAGATATTAAAGCAAGGGTTTGTGACTCCAAGCTCGGAGTCTGAACAAGTCAAAGTTTTCTTTACAGTGACACACCCAATGCAAAACTGATCAGCTAATTATTTAGGCCTTAATGAGATAGACCAGGTTTGTTGAGTGTATGGAAACTTCACACCATGCAGGGAAGAACCAGAGTTAAGCCCTGTAGTGAAGAATAGTTATTATCCAAAGGTTCAAAATGATATTCATTCAACACGAGATGAATATATAGTTTCAATTTGAGAAATGTTTCTCTTCTTTGTTTGTCTGTTATGTTGTATACCTGTCACAGTTTAACACCTGCCAGTGGTCTGTGTTTTTAACCACAGCCTTGGTTTTATTTAGTGACTCTCATTCTCATTTTCACCATTAGAGATATGTAGGTGGTTGTGCTGAGGGTTTCTCAGGGCTTTAAATAACACCATTGTTCTCAGTTATCACCGCTGCTCCTTTTACAATGCACAACTCTGGTGGGTAAGAATGCAGCCTTGTGCAGATGTTCTCTTCACTGTGCATTCTCACTGTTGCTTTTATGATGCATTATTCTTAAAAAAAAAAGCGTGTGCCGAGGATAGTGGACGTAGTGCTGATATTTTAGCCATTTGTGGCTACTGTATATACACACGATTTCTGAGCGTGTATGTGAGTTTGCCTACACAGCTATGTGAATGATATTGGAGGCTTCAGTGCTACAGAAAAGAAATTCATCTTGGGTGTCTTACATGGAAAAAGAGGTTGGTTTGTGTGTGTGTGAACTTGATGACTGGAAAAGTGTGAGTGTGTTTGTGTGTGTGTGTGTGTGTGTCATTTCCCTGTCAGAGTGGGACAGGAAAGCTGGCTACTCAGGAAAGGAAACTGCCTTTATCAAACACCAGATGCAGGACAGCATGTGCTTACATTGCAGAAACACACACACACACACACACACACACACACACACACACACACACACACACACACACACACACACACACACACACTCTTTTCCAGTCACCAAGTCCACACATCTGATAACTTACCTCTGCTGTATAAAAATATGTTTGCATAATCTTATTCAGTAACATGGCTCGTATGAGATCATACACATATAAAAAAGAATCCTCAAACCATCGAAAACATGGTCTCTGAATATACTGATAATTCTAATTATGTGATACTTACAGTAAATACTTGAAGTAAAAAAATTTTTATTTATCCCAAAGTGGATTCATGTTCTATAACAGCATGCTCAGATTGTGTTATTCCTCGAAAACCACAGCGATTTGGCAACAATTACAATTTTGAATTTATTAATGAACAATACCTTGTACTTTTTTTTTACTGATTATGGTTAAATGTAATGTTATGGACTGTCTGTGAGACAGCTATCACTTATGTTATAATCATGTGTTATATTATCATGTGTCTGAGAAACCAGAAAGCTCAAAGCCGTCCCTCCTGTATCGGGAAACTTACTGACTTACCCAATGTTGACCCCTCAGACTCCTTCCCGTCCATAAATAAACTTAAATAAACTTGACCATGTCAACAATAATGTGCTTTCCTTTGTTAAACAACACCATGTGATTTTAATGCGTTTAATTTTTACCCTTAGATTAAAGACAGGCTCCTGTGAATGATCTGTTACTAGCGAAACAATAACGTATTAGAGATACTGCATTAATATAAACCTAGGAACTACTGTCAGAGGCATGCTGTTTTAGAAAACTAGTCAACACCTTCTGATCTGTGCTGCTCAGTTCCTCAATACCTTCTGACCAATCAGAATTGGGAATTCTTCAGCCACATGCAATAGTGCATGTTACTTTGTTAAACCCTGGAGTTATCATATAGCTACCCATTCATCCATTATCTATACCGGTTTATCAGTCTGGGTCGCGGGGAAGCTGGAGCCAATCCCAGCATCTTGGGGCGAGAGGCGGGGTACACCCTGGGCAGGTCGCCA
>JAQQZR010000006.1:16071844-16082638 GCA_030068235.1 Notoglanidium macrostoma | reverse complement strand
TGTCTCTCTCTCTCTCTCTCTCTCTCTCTCTCTCTCTCTCTCTCTCTCTCTCTCTCGCTCTCTCTCTCTCTCTGTCACACGTCTGAGCAGACAGCTCCTCTGGGAGCCACCAGGGCAGAGGATGCGGAGGGAAAGAGGAACTTTGATGTAAGCTTGTAATCGTGGAGCTGCAGCCTTGATTGCGGCCTGACAAACAGCAAACAAAAGCTTGTCAGTCAAAAGTGCGAAAACAAACAAAATATAAAAACAGAGGCCAACGCCAGCGAACGGCACTTCAAAAGCGTACGCTGTAAAAGTTGCGTCTGTGTCTACAAGGAGGATATAATTGTCTCTTTGTTCTGTAGATTTGCTGCTCCTGCTGAAAAGAAATCAAACAACAAGTAAATAGTAGCTGAGAGCCATTTCTAAATAAATGCAATTGTGCTTGAAGCTCACAAAGACAGTACAGAACACAGCACTGCAAGATACTCTGAAACGTTACTGCTACCATTTTTATTTTCTTTTGATAGCTGAAAGGACGGCCAAGTCTAATTTGTGTCTAATAATTAATTAATAACACCACTTATGAATTTAAAATAAATATTTGATGTTTAAAGATTAAATATATAATGATTTTAGTCATCTCATCACAGTTTAATTGCAGGTTTTCCTTTTTTTTCATTGAATCATGCATGTAAATCTGTTATTTTTTAAGACAGAAAACAAAATTATGAGCTTTTGATGCACAATCTCATTAAAGAAACTAAACAAATGCAAACAAGCAATGGTGAAGTATTTGGAAAATGAAGCTGTAAAGAAGAGGACACCATTTCTAACTCTAACCTTCACCACACTTCATACTAATTAAGTCTTAATTGTTATTCATTTGAAAGTATGAGACCGTGTTGGTGGAGTGACAGAAAAGAATTTCAAACTAAAGTTTCAGTATATCACTATATACTATATAACTCGAATGGATTTCCATTGTTTTGTGGACTAAAAATAAGAACTCAGATTAAGCTAATAAACTCAGTGTTATTATGTTAGTAATGTAAAAGAATTTTTTGATAGACTGAGTTTTTAAAGATTTTTCTTGTTCAATGCTGTGTCAGACAGACAGCTAATTAGGTAAGAAATAAAACACAACAGAATGGGCTGTAGAGGAAAATATTCATTGACAGGCTTTATTAAACAACAGAATGTGTTTTATCTTTCATCTTTTATTAATTAAAGGACAACACATCATACTTTTCTTTTATCAATTTATAGTTACTTAGTTACCTTTAATGTTGTGGATCATCCACTAAACAAAAAAGTTCCATATCAGCTATAAACTGTTCTCCTGTACCATCCTCTCTTTTTCTTTCTCTTGGGAAAACATAGCAAAACAAACAAACAAATAAGCAAACAAAAAAAAGAACCCCAGCAAAAACAACAACAACCCAGATAGCAAACAAAAAATCAACAACCCCCAAAACAACAACCACAAAAACCACCACCACCATAACAACAACAACAACAACAACAACAACTGCAGATTACCATCTTACAAGAAACTGGAAATCAAGACTCTCTACAGTTACTGTCACTGGAGACTCCTTCTACAAACATTAAATAAACATCACCAGAGCTTCACAATATCTACAATTTGATTTATTTGGTTAAATAAAAAATATGTATTTTTTTATTCTGTTCATTAGTCTTGGGTTATATGGAGTTTTCACCATACAAACAGTCCCTGTAGCTGTTATTGTTTCTATATTATAGAAACAATAATATATTAGAACAGGAGTATTATTATGTCATAGAAAATTAATCAACATCTTCTAACCAAACAGTGTGAAGAACTGAACAGCATTATTGTACAATATAGGATTAGTTATATTAAGTTTCTTGGCTGGACTTTTAAAATACACTGCTCCCGCTTTCTGAAATTTGGTTATGTAAGGTGAAATTAGATGCTGCTTTGGCTGCGAAATGATTGAGGGAAAAGAAGAATGTCTGGTCTGCTCTCAAACCCGTCGTCTTTCATCCTTAATTAAAGCTGGACGTTTGAAGTGGCACAGTCACTCCAAACTGACTCATATCTGACAAGACAGAGCTCTGACAGTTAACAGAGCAGAGAAGTTTTACTCCCAGAGCCCCATGAATTAAAAATGAGTCTCTATAATGACTCATTATTGGCATAAAGCAACTTTTAATTAACTAATAGTCCAATAATGTGGGCGCAGTCATGCTGAATTTTGAGTTCATGGAGCTGGAAATTAGAAACCTAGAAACTAGCAGCAAAATTTGGATCAAAGAGTGATTTGAAACTATTTCAAACTATTTTCAAGAGGAAATGCAATCATTAACAACCTAATATGAAATATGAACTCTCTCTCTATATATGTGTGCTTAGTATCTATTGTACCCCTGCTTTCAGAAAATATATAATCTCTATGGATTTACTGCAATATCTCAACATCAAGCTTTTAGCTGAAAATCAGGCTGTCATTCAGAAGGAGAAAGGATGGAGTGAAAGTGAATAAGGGAGTCTCGGGGGATGTGGGCCATGCACAGAGAACCTGCAGGTGATGAAGATATATCCATAGGTCTACATCTCAACTGCTGTGTCATTTGCATCATGCATCAGCCTAAACCTATCAGTGGCTTGGATGAGACAGACCATCAGTGAGAAATTGCATTAGCTGGCTGTGAGTGATGGCAAAAGCAGTGTGCTAGCTGGGTCCATGTCAAGCCCTTTAATGGCTTGCTGTTTCGACCTTCTTAAGTAGCCAAATCTTTATTGAGTGTTGGGCCGCTGGGACGCTTTAGCCTTTGAGAAGGTTGCTCTAGTTACTATTGCTTTAGTGGATAAAACCCGCAAGGACGTTCTTTTAACTTGTTTGGACTCAGACTGTTGTGTTTTATTTGATTTAAAGGCACCAGGGGGGAAAGGCTAATTTAAACAGGTCTGCTGTGGCTTTCATTTTGGACTTTTTAACTTGAAAAAGGCAGGCAGGTGATCTTTAGACTCTCTCTTTTCTGGTACACACAGACAGGTTAGATTTTATCCAAACAGCTTTTACTCTGCCCTACATTGGACTATAGACACCTGTCTGTCCTCCTGAGGGATTTCTAGCATTAAGCCTTAGAAAAAGCAGTGCTTAAAAATAGTAGCTTAGGAAGTGTAAATAACTAGACTTGAGCAAGTACATCGAACATTATCACATTTTATTTGAACTATATTCCTACAGTCTATAGGAATAATGACAAGACTGACAGAATATTGATCCACAACATACAGGACAATGATGATTTTGTAATGCAATTTGCACTATGAAAAACTTTTGAATTCCAGATTTTCCAAAAAAAAACCACACCAAAAAACAAAAACAACAACAACAACAACAACAACAACAAAAAACAGATTTTGGAACAACATTAAAAGCCTCCTTTCTGTAACATTTAGAATTTGACCTGTAAATATTGATATATTTTTCAGCAGTCATGAAGGATTTGGATATACATCTATTGATCTAGGTAATGTTATAAAACCTATCTTAACACACAAAAAAGTGAACATAACTTTTCAAAGTGTGTATAAAAAGTTAACATGGTTAAATTATCTAAAAATCCCAACAACCCACAAAAAGTTGCCGCTTTCCTGAAACTGCACTTCCTTTAATGGCCACAGGATGGCACTCTTAAGCTATGAATTCAGGAAACGTCCAAGAGTCCAGAGTTCCTCTTTCTGACTTATTTCAGTGATCCAGCACAGTGGATTTTACAAACAGCTTCACCCCTATTACTGCCCTGTCTGTGTCCAAGAAGGAAATCTGGCATGTGTTAATACATAAATTCCATATGTTTGTATGAATACCTGATAATGCTTTGACATTACACCAGACTGACAGGACTGAGAGGGAGCATGTGCACTCTTAATGGACCTTTTTAGAAATCAGCACGATGTGCAGAGCAGTCGAGCAACTTTTCAAAGTCACAAGTATTTCCGCTATTGAAATGTGAGGAAGTGGCTCTGTTAGGCTGAGAGGGCCAGAAAAGATGTTGACCTTTAGTTAAATCTGATGGGGAGCCGTGGGAGAGAGGGTAATTGTGAGAGGAGGCGGCAGGATTGGACCGGAGCTGGAAAGGGAAAATGGGAGTCAATAACATGTTCCAGATCTTCCAAACGGACAGAAGGTCAAGTACACTCACTTAAACAATGAGTCTGCAGACCAAAACCATAAATCCACCCCCCCTTCCCTCCACACCCACTCGATCCCTCTGCTGCATATGTGTCGCTATCTCTCATGTTGACCACGTCACTGTAGATATAATAACGTTTGTATGAACTTAGAAACATAGGAGAATCATGAACGTGTTTTTGGTCTGTATACAGTATATCACCGATGCTGATGAAGTGAGACTTGGTCTTACTTAGCAATCAGTCAGATTCATGTCTCATGTCTCGTTGATACGTAAGAATTTCCATGATTCATTTGAAAGGGTTGAAGATTAAGGTTAAGGGAGCAATTGGTGATCTTTTCTTAGTACTTAATTCAGTAAAATCCAACCACATTGAAGTGGCTTGGTTGAAAGATTGAGACACAATGTATCATTTAGGCAGTTTTTTTATTTTAAGTGCTTATAACTATATAACTCTAACTATATATAAATGTTTCTGTGCTTGTGACTCACCTTCTGCTGTTGTGGAGGGTCCAGCATGGATGCCCTACAGATTTGAAAGATCTTTGCTTTAGTGGATTATCTCACTGGATGATGGTATCAATTTGTACCTGAGATCTGCTGATGTAATCATAAACACTGTCAGGTGCTCATTTCAGGATGCTTATTGACAATCATCCAATACACTTAGTACTGACTGACTTGATAGTTTACAGTTTTAAAGACTAATGATTTGCAATCTCATTATCTGGTGTCACCCAGAAGACGATGGGTTCTCTTTTGAATCTGGTTCCTCTCAAGGTTTCTTTTTCATGTTGTCTCAGGGAGTTTTTCCTTGACACAGTCACCTCTGGGTTGTTAAAAAAAAAAAAAAAAGATCTAGGGGCAGCATGGTGGTGCATTGGTTAGTGCTGTTTCCTCAGAGCATAAAGGTTCTGAGTTCAACCCTGCCAGCTGACTGGGGCTTTTCTGTGTGGAGTGTTCTCCCCATGCCTGTGTGGGTTTCCTCCAGGTGCTCCGGTTTACTCCAACAATCCAAATATATGCATATTAGGTCAGCTGGCCCACTTTAAACTGCCCATAGGTAATTTAATGTAGGATGTCAGTGTGAATGTCTCTGTGTTAGCCAGGTGATCGTTTGGCGTGTACCCTGCGTATCACACAAAGTCAGCTGGGATTGGCTCCAGCTTTCCTGTGACCCTTAACGGATAAGCGGTATAGATAATGGATGGATGCATGGATCTACATCCAGATTTCTATAAAGCTGCTTTGTGTCAATGTCTGTTGGTCGAAGCTATATTTCAAACACAATTGAATTGACTAGAACAGGTGTACATGTAAAAGGTACATGTAATAGTACTGCAAAGTGACCTCCTCCTTTGAATCTCCATCTACCATTTTAACTTTTCACCCAGAAGTATGTTCTTTTTCCCCTTCTGAACCTATTTAAACCTCATAAAAATCCCACTCCTGGTGAGATGGACTGGAGATCTAATGGGGACAGAGGTTTAATTTTGAGGCAGAAAATGTGTCTCCGAGGGTGTGAATCCCCCTCATCGTGAACTAACCTGCAAACTGCGCACAAAGATATGAACACTTTTGTCTTCTGTGATCAAAGCGTGGCAGTAAAGTGCTTGAAAGAACAAGCTAAAGTGAAATATAGATGAGTGGCCTGGTTTGATGAAGCCAGCTCTAAGTGAGCATGTGTATGTGTGTGTCTGTGTGTGTGTGTGTATGTGTGCGTGTGTGCTTGTATGTGTGTTAGGTAGGATCAGAGCGAAGGAATGTATTTTGTTAAGGAGTGCCATTCCTGTTGCCCTCTGCACTCTTATCTCTGTTCAGCAGTTTGAGATGGTTGCATTTGCATATATAAATGATGGTGTCTTATGTAAGGTGATGTGAAGGGCTTTTATATAAGCTCATGCACAGAAATAGAGAGTAGAGAGCAGAGCCCTGACCCTGCACAGATTTATTCAAGTGTCCTTATGCTATGATGGAAAAGAGACAGGGAGAGAGAAGGAGATGGAGTAAGGGAGAAGGAGACTTTGGGTGGGCTGAGAAGAAAACAATGACGAAGAATGAGAAGATTATGCTAGGAAAAGATAGTTATCCTGCAGTTATTGTAAATAAATAGTAATAAAAAAAACTGGAATGAATGTAAACTGAATGTAAATTGGTATTAATGCGTATTTAATTTTCTATAATAAGAATAATCATTTTAACCCTTTCAGGCACAGTAGCTGATGTAGGAAACCTGCTTTTTTTCTTGTTTCATTCCATAATGTGCATTAAAGTTTACAGAAGGACCCTTTAAATGCTAAGTGTTGTTCAGGGGATGGTTAATAAAAGTAGCACACAGGAAGTGATGAAATGATTGTAGTTGGATAGCGTACAAGGTGTTATTCTGTGGTGTTCATGTATTTTTAATTTTACATTTGGAGCACATTTCTGAACACCCTGGTAAAACAATAAATGACTGAGGAGATGCACAAAATATGTGTGCACTGTGGGCTTGTGCATCACCCGGCCCAAGAACTGCTTTTACCTTTGTGACAAAACATGAAATTATAGAAAAAAAAGAAGAAATTTGATGATGAATATGAAGTACATGAAGACAGCAGCAAAGAATGTGTAGGGTAATATGTTTAGTTAGTGCTAGCACTGGAGGCTCCTTTAAAAAATGCTTAAAAAAAGTCTCCTCACTCAAAAGTTCATCATATGAACAGTTACACATATTTATCTGTCTAAGTATACCTGTGTACTTCAGAAATGTATTACTTGTAATAAGCATATTTATATAAACCTTTGTATAAACCTTAATTAATTTTAATTTTTAATTTTACAAGACTGCACTAGTCAGGGCTGCTGTTATAGAAAATTAATCAACACCTTCTGACCAATCAGATTGGAGAATTGCAGTGCGAAGTAAAATAACACCTAAGCCCTGTGAAGATAGAAAGCACTCAAGCCACTCTCCAAAGTAAGTACATTTCATAGGTTCAAAGGCTGATTTACAAACACCCACAGGAGGTAGTGGAAGGTAGACAAAGACCTCACAGCGAGACAGAATGTAAACGACTCTGAGGGCTGATGTGAGGCCTTTGAGGAGTTCAGATCCATGTTTCAGTCTCTCTCAGGTGACACGCTCCTGGTTGGGATGCACAGCTTTTCCATGCTGCTCAGTACCGTAGCGTGTGTGGCTGCTGAGCTCTGAGCTCTCTCTGCCCTCATCACCTGCTGGAGAGCCCGGCTGGGGAGCTTAAGCTACTGATAAAACTCATTACAGCAGCTGTGGGAGGTGTGGCAGCCATGTTCTCAGGGACAGCACAGGCCCAACATCATGCTGGAGCTCTGTCCGTCTCTGAGGGATCTTTTTCCTGGATGATCCTTCTCATCCTCCCGACCTGAGCTCTCTCCACTGGGGAGAACATGCAGGAGTCCTAGACCTCAAGGAGCCTTCTCTGTACAAAGGTAGATCCTCTCAGGGAGCAGAAAACACTTGCTAAGATCTATCAGCTGCTTGACTCACTGTAAACAATTTATCACTTACTGCAAATGTGGTCGATCAGGCAAAGTATGTTTGGTATGCATCGTTCGATACGAGGCTCTCGAGTTAGATACATCTGTGTATTGAAAAGTACTTTCAACAGACTGCATAATTAAAGGCTATTTATAAAATACTGCTTATATTACATGAGGTGTAATAAAGATTTAACCTTAATCAAGTCCACTAGCTTTCTCCTTATCTCGACTCACAAGAGGCTACAAAAGTTAAAAAAAAAAAGGACTAGCATACTAGCCAGCGTTAATACCATCACATTGACGATGCAGACAAAAACGTGAAGAAGAATCTCTCTCTCTCTCTCTCTCTCTCTCTCTCTCTCTCTCTCTCTCTCATTCTCTTCTATAATCATTTTCTTGCTGATTCAATCTGGTTTAAAAAAATTACCACAGTGGTTGAACTGCAGATATGAGACCACTGTTTTGGAGAACACAAGATTCAAAAACATGTTCGAGCTACATTAACATAGATGTGTGCTGATCCTTAGTGACTACACAATCAGTGTCTACTAGTTTATTTTTATTTGAACTCTGTTTTTGATAGACATGATCATAAACTGGTAGTTTATAATTACTATTAGTTAAATGCTACTCACTTGTAGCTCCAAGCCAAAACTCAAGCCAAACTTCAGACATGTGACATGCCTTGGCTGACTGACTGCATTTACGTGAAGGTCAACATTTTGCCCATTTTTATAAATTTAATTTGTATAAGTGCAAAATTGATTTAAGCAGGGATGCACATGTAAAAGCAGACATTTGTGGGGGTGTCATTCTACCGAAAGCCAGCACACCAAGAATTTCTAGCAACAGAAGCCACTTGTATGCTAGTGAAGTAATCTTTGTGTCAAACTGTCCAGGGAAATGGGTTGCAGGGATGGTTTAACCTCAAACCCTTTAAAGAGCAAACATTAAGTCAAGGGCACCCACAGATCATAAATAGTGGATTCACAGAAACACACACAGACATGTCTGAATCTCTGACTCTGCTGCCTATGGGAGTCGGCATTTATACACATATGAACACAAAACTTTATGCTCAGTTGATCGGCAGGCATATTATATACCGTTTCCGGCTGTCAGTCTAATCATGTAAGAGTGTGTGTGTGTGTGTGTGTGTGTGTGTGTTCCATTTCTATATGAGCCTTTCCCTTCCCTTCTCATCACTCTGATTAGACCAGCGCTTGTTATTCTTTCTCCTGTCAGCATGCTGGGCCTCTGATTCCAGGGGAAGCTGTGGATTCCATGCTGTCACATGCCACTCCGACTGAGATCATCAGAGGACTTACTCACAGGGAAGTCCCAACCTCCCACGTCATCTCTACCCTTAAACCCCTCCCTAAACTTCTTCTCTTACCCATGCACCCCGGAAGCCCCACATGCCCCTTTTGATTAGCTAGCTGATCAAAAGCAGCCATGTGGGGCATCCAGGTATGCGCCGTTTGAGAGGAGAAGTTTAGAAAGGGAATAACATGGGACCTAGTGGAAATCCTAAGACTAGGGAGGTGGGCAACGCGGGTGGCAAGGTGCCTTGTGGGTAATGGGGAGGGAAAGGGATGGATTTCATCCAGACTCTTTTTATACCAGCTGGGCTTCAATGTAAGATGTACCACTGACTACGATCCTTAATTAGAGGCTAGCATAATCATCTTTCATCATATGACTGTTAAAAATGCCCCATTGAGAGAACCCATGTGTGTGTGTGAAAGTTCTGAGTGTGAGTACGTGTGTCCTAATGTCAATAAGGGGAGGTGGTAGCAGTCAGGGGCCCCTGTAACTATCTTCCACACACGATCGACTCACATAAACAGGATGACTAGAAAGTCCTGATGAAGGATGACATGCTAAGATTTGGGAAGTCATTACCAGATCGTTTCATCTCTTGGCCAGCTGGGCGCACATACTTTTTTTTTCATCACATTCCCTCATCCAACCTTGTCACAGCAGCATTTTGTATTTTTTATTTGGGGAATGAAAAGAAGAAAAGTGTGTCCTGCTGTTCTGCCATGTAGAAGAAAGAGTCGGTTGCGGAACTGTTTCCAAATTGATGGCAAGATGCTAATGAACAGTGTTTTGTGGATGTTATGAGCTTTGGAGAGAAATACAAAGTCAGCTAATGCAGCTAAACCCAAAGTATTAATTTACCTAGTATTTGAATAGTTAAGAACTGCTTTCCTTGTGTTTGGGCAGGACATTGACAGGTAGCTGTGCGTAGTGTTGCCACCTCACAGCTCCAGGGTCCTTGGTTCGATCCTGCACTTGGATTACTGTCACCATGGTCTGTGGGCTTCCTCTATGTTCTCTGTCCAAAAACATACATATTGGTGGACTGGCTACACCAAACTTCCCCTAGGTGTGAATGTGTGAGCCCTGCAATGGACTACTATCCCATCTGGGTTGAATTTTCCTGCTTTGCACCCAGGATAGGCTTTGGCCTCACAACAGGCTTTACTAGGATACTGAAGATAACTGAGTGAAATTAACAATTTCTTTAGTTTAATAAGCAATATTGGGTGGTATATTGGTGCAGTGTTTATCACTGTCGCCTAACAGCAAGAAGGTTCTGTGTTTGAGCCTTTCAGGTTTCCTTCCACAGTCCAAAGACATGCAGATTAAGCTAACCGGGTACTCCCATAAGTGCGAACGATTTTCCTATAAGTGTGAACAGTTTTTCTTCTCAATGATAGCCCTATATGATAGATTATCAACTTGTCCAGGGTGTACCCTTGCCCGAATTCAGCTGGGATCAACTCCAGCTTCTTCAGAACCCTGATGGATAAGTGGTATAGATAATGACTGGATTAGTGATATAGGGCTCATATAAATGATTTTCAAGTCTGGCTCGCATCTTTTTATTCTTTTGATATGTTTAGCATGAGGTAACTTTTATGTATAGTAAAAGTAGAGTCACATGACACCTTTGCACTTGATTCTTTTTTCCCTATTCTCATACCTTCATGTTCCTGCAATCTCCATCCATCCATCCATTATCTATACAGCTTTATCTGTCTGGGTCGCGGGGAAGCTGAAGCCAATCCCAGCATCTTCGGGTGAGAGGCGGGGTACACCCTGGGCAGGTCGCCA
>JAQQZR010000006.1:16061580-16071744 GCA_030068235.1 Notoglanidium macrostoma | reverse complement strand
CATGCACGGGGAGAACATGCAAACTCCACACAGAAAGGCAACCTGGGTGACCCGGGAATCGAACCCAGGACCTTCTTGCTGTAAGGCGACAGTGCTAACCACCGCACCACCATGCCGCCCTGTTCCTGTAATCTATGCAAGTTAATTAATCGGCATTGTAAAAACCATACCATTACTCATGCAGCTTCAGTCATTGGTGTCAATAACTAAAAGATACCAATGATGCCATATTATAATCTCCGAGCGGATCATTCCTTCACTCTGGTAGAACAGTGTTGCATCCATACACTTTAATAAATCAATCCTCATGTACTGGAGAGTGATAACCCACACCTCACTCTCTGGATCTGTGTAAGTTGACCCTGACAGAAGGGCCTGGTCGGTGAGCGGAGGTCAGGGCTGTGTGTACAATGTAATGAAATATTGATAATCAATGATGTGACTGAAATAGAGAGTGTTAGCAGTGCTATAACTGTGGAGATGTGCTTGGTTGTGGCCTCCCCATATTGTGAGAGTTTTTTTTCCTTGTACTTAGCTGGTGATCTGAAAGGTGTGAAATGCTCTTAAATATGGCAAGAATATCCTGTGGCAGGAGAGGCATAGATTAGAAATAATTACAGCCCTAATCCTGACAGCTCTGCTCTTGAAAAAGGGAGGAGGTGGAAGAGGAGGAGGAGGAGGTTATATTGGGATGGAAGATGTGTGTGTGTGGGATGCATGCTGCATCAACAGTGAATGTGTGTGTGTGTGTGTGTGTGTGAGTGTCCTAAGCTTATGGTTCTCGAGCAGGTCAGAGAGCATGGCTCATCTGAAGTCAAGACATCAGTCACTTGACCCCTTGTTCTCTTGAAAGACTGGACCCAATTCACCAGATCAGCCCTCCAGAGCAGCCACCAGAGCTAACTGGCTGTGTGTGTGTGTGTGTGTGTGTGTATGTGTGTGTGCGCGTGTGTGTGTGTCTGTGCGTGTGTGGTACTGAGATTCTGTGTGTACATGTGTGCGTTTGTGTGCGCGTCCAAAGCTTTCCCTGATAAGTGGCTGTGCAAGTTGTCATCCTCTAGAGGATGTGAGATTTATTTACGCAAATGTATATTCACTATCTGCTGATAGCACAAAGGTTTGAGCCGCCCTGAACACACTAAAAGGCTTTAACAGCACAAGTCTATTACTCTTAATCGGATTCCCAGGAAGCCTTTCATGTTAATAGCTCAATTCACATGTTAGGCATTTCTCTATGGAACAGCTGCATTAACACTGACCACAGAGAGAGCGGGATTTTGACGTAGTGCAAGATTTTATATGAATCTGATGTGATTAATCTGATTACAGATCTGTTTGTACAACATGTAGACTTCATATTAATAGCTATTTCTTTATATGTCTTTATGGGAAGGGCAAATATTACAACTGATGGAATCAGAAAAGGTGTTAAAATTGGTAGGAAAGTGGTTGGAGACTTATAGATGCAAATGCTGAACAAATTTATTATACATTTCATACATTAGTTGTGTATCTTTTCTGATATTATGTCTATACATTTTGAATGTTTTTTGTCATTTGTTTGAGCTTTAAAGTATGAAAACCTTTGCACTTACATGTAATTGAATAATATACAAAGCAGAGCTACTACATCCTGACATTGATTATTTTCCAACAACAGCATGCGCCAAAGTGTTTTTTTTCCTCTTATACCAGACTGACCACATTAACAACGATTGCAGTTTTTAAATGCATTATTAATTTATAGTTATGTTTAATATTGGGGAACATCTGCAAAACAACTTACTTCCTCTTATCCTTTACTTTATAACAGCTAAAAATTTGTTCTCTATTACCAGCCTTTCTTTTTTCATTTTTTAATGTTAATAAGACAACAAAAAAAATGCAGTTTGTCACATTACAGTGAAACAACTGTATATACGTTACATATAGAAAAAATAACATATTAGACTATGTTTATATAAACCTGCAATTTGCTTTTCAGCCTGAACCACTGAACGAAGCTCCCGAATCTGAATAATCAGATTTGAGAAGTCAACCAGAACAAATGCTTTTGAATCTGTAAGAGGTGAAATATATGCATAAACAGAACAGTGTAATGAGTAGTACATTTTCATAAATTCTCACCCATTATGTTAGCTCTTAAGTCACATGGTACATTTAGCTTGTCATAACACACCAGTGAAAGTGACTATGAAAAATACTTTTTCCTGCTATGAACCTTCCCCACCTTGGTAATTAACATTCTGTACCTAATAACTTACATAATATTTCATAGCAGTATACCGCTAATTAATTACAGTTGCCTTTTAGCTAAACATGATATTTAAGGCTTATAGTCAAATTTAGGCCTTTTGTTAGTTTATGTCTAGTGAGAAAAATTACATATATGGTGAGCTTTGGGAACAGAATATAGTGTGTATTTAAAGAGACTCCTGTTGCGATGGTGAAAATAAAATCCACTGGGTGAAATCCAGAAGGGTGAAGTCTGGTATGGATATTACACTAAACAAAACCATGCTTCTTCCACCACACGGGGATCTTTGCCGTGCTACTGCAAAGCCATAATATTATGTTTTTTTTTCCCTGTACTTTTTTATTTACTTATTTATTTATTATTATTTTTATTTAACTCCCAACGCCAGCCCCGTGAGAGGTATTATCAGAACACAAGAACAGGTGCACACTAATTTACTCCTATTGCTCAGAGAGCTCAGAGACCCCAGCGCTGGAGAAATCCCCCAACAGCCTCCACCAGCACAAAAACACATTTAATCCTAATCGGACTGGAGCACGATATCGCTTAAAGAGCTATCATAATGAACAGTTCTCGCTTCAGAGAAGTGCAGTGCATGGACACACTTGCTCAAGTTGTATCATAATTTCCTCTAATTTCATCACATCTAACCAAGCAGTGTATATAAATGATAAAACTTGGTCACATTCATATTTAATGGAGAACTGTCCCTAAACACTACACCACTATATGCTGACTACATTTCTTCACCATTTGTATGTCCCAGCTAACAGTTTGCTGGTGATTTGCTAAGAAAATAAACGTCGTACGGTGTGTATATCTGTGTTGTGATGTTCATACAGCTTCTTTCATAATAACAATAAATCTCACAGAAATGAGGCGCATAAAACCAGTGCATTATAACTTAGTTTTCATTTGGAGAAAAGTTCTAAAAAAAAAACAAAAAAAAAACAATAAGAGGATATAGTCAGTGTGTCTAGACATTTACTCTTGGCAACTTTCATGCGTTGTTAGTTCCATCTCCTGAGATTTCTGCTCTCAGATCTCAGGCCTGCTGTAAAATATCCCATTTTGATTGCACAAAGTCGAACCCCCCTTGCTTTCTGGAACTTTTAAATATGTCTCCACAAAACACTGTACATTTTTTTCCTCTTCGAAATGAACGTGGCCTAAAAGTCGCTGGTCAATCAAGCACTCGATTCTCTAGAGGCCAAGGAAATGCTACGAAAATGACTGGAAAAAATCTTCGCTCCACCAGGACATTCGGAGAAAAAAGGTAGGCTCAAGGTCAGTAAAGTGCTAAATGCTGTTTGGGAGTCCCTGGACATTCCCAGGGTGCTTCAGCCAAGTTCTCCCCCATCACCCACACTCCTTTCTGCCCTACTGCCCCCTCCTCCCTTTTACTCAGAATGGAGTGGGGTTTTTAAGAGACGTTACACAGGGGCCTGGGCACGGCCGTTAGCCTCATGAAGATATCCACGTTAGGCTGAGCGAGAGCATGGTTTCCCCCTTCCTCACCTGCTGATGACCGATACCAGATGAGGAGGTCTGGCTGTGGCTGAGGCCAACTCCGGCTCACAGTGTTGTCAAAAGAGACTGAGCGGAAAATCCAGCTCCCTAAGGCCCCAGCTTTGTGCAGGAACATCTTAGTGCAAACCAAATCAGAGTTCGGTAACTGCTCAACGTGCCCACATTTAAGTGATGTATTGCAGCCTTTTACCATTTTAAGGATTTTTACTCTCAATCATCAGGAGAATACTTGCTTTTCCTCTTTCCTGTCTGCTTCCTTTTTTTCTTTCTTGTCTTGACAAGGCACAAAGACTGCAAAACTCCGTGTCCTATTTTCCATTCTTTTTACACTAGACTGAAATGCTTCCAAGAAGTGCAATTTAATAATATAGATTTATTTTTATTAATCTACTACTACTACTACTACTGCTATTATTATTATTATTATTATTATTATTATTATTATTATTATTATTAGCAATGTACTGCAAGAGACCCTTGTGGTCTATAGGGGTGCATAAATAATTTCTGTACAAATAACAATCATAATTACTTCAATTCAATATTGCAATTTCATTATTGATCACAATTGTTAAGTGAATTAAATGTAAATGAATATTTCTTACATTCTTTAATAGAATTTATCAGAATAAGTCTGTTCCTGAAAAAAACACCATACTAAATAAATAAATAATAGAAATAAATAAATAAATAAGATCTGACCCTATTATAATATACGAGTCTCTATGCTGACATTTAAGGGAAAAAAAAGGGAGTCTTGGGAAAACGTGTGAGTGACAGGAATACATGTTAAAGCCCATCACTTCATTTTAAGCCTACGATTGTGGAAGAGAGAGTGACACAGTTGCATTTAAAATCTCCTTTCACCTCCCTCGAAGGCGAGGGTTTTATGGCCACTGAGACACACCGTGCAGATAAAAATAACCCCAGTTCGAGGGGCTGACACTGTAGTAAGACAATCGCCTGGAAATCAGTGCTAACTTCCCAGTGACACTCTTGCAATGATGTGTAAATTGCAGCTATATGTTACTGTAGAGCCTCTTATTCCCTTTCCTCAGGAAATAGGATTGTCCTTAAAGTATGCATTTGTCACAAAAAGCACTGAGCTATTGATTTGATTTTAAAGTAAGCAGTGCTTTTGAGAGTAAATTGTATTTTTGGCTGTGCAGGCTGTACATGAAGCTAATCTGACTAGCAGTAATCTGGTTTCTTTCTACCTTGGATTTCCTCAATCCACTCTACAACACACACACACACACACACACAAGCATACACACACACACACACACACACACGCACACACACACAGACACACAGACAGACACACACACAGACACACACACACACTTTTTTCCTGTGTGGTCCATGAGTCTTTGAACTCAATATTTCATTAAAGATCCTCCTCAGAGTGGGTAGCACCATGCTCAGAAATCTATAGATGTAAATCAAACAATTAAAAAAAATCTAAATGAGACTCACATAGACTGCTGCTTATACTGATTGCTGGGAATTTATGGATTGTTCAGCACTGATCCAGACAATCAGTCCACATATTAGTCCAAACATCTATTATTGACACCATTCATAGGCTGTAGAGGCTGTAGGTCTATTAGATGGTGACCTTATAAAGATCCCTGTCCCTTGTTGATTTCACATTTTCTTTGCTGGTATTAGTTGTAAGATGGATGTACAATTCAGTTGGAAAATAAACAGCCCTGACTGCCCCTAAAAAGAATGTGAGTATGTAATTTTTCTTACAGCTTTCCAAGTCATACGTACATGAATCACAGGAAATAGCTTTTCACTGGTACCAAGTAATAGCCACAAAAACCAGGTTTGGAGCGGAGTTTGGATTAATGTTGAACTCGCCATGAGGCTGGTGGCTTTGTCTGGATTTTCAAGAACATATCTATTGTTTGTCATATTGTCACATTTTCACACAATAGTCTTTTCATTCTGCCTATCATTTATTTTCTTGCAAACGAGGTTGGAGTTGGTGCTTTCTGCTTGGACTAGAGCTGTATGGTGGTTCTGTATGACTTGTGTTGGTTTAGAGAGATGATTCTTTTTGTCTCTGTGATCTTTGGTGAAAGTCTTGGGATTTGAGAAATGGACGCTTTTAAATAGCCATTAATGTGATGAGTGTTGACCAGAAAGCCGAATACACCTTCCCAAATGCTAAATGTAGTCAGTAATATATTTGCTTGCAATGAATAAAAAGCCACTTAGTTAGAATACATTTAGAATATCTTAGAAATACAAATTTATTGGACCATGATTTATTGTTAACAGTTTCAACAGTTCAAATATAGGCACTCAGTGGCAGTTTTCTTTATGTCAATATGGCACATTAGCCTACTTTTTACTCTTTACAAAAAAGCTGATTCCCCAAATGGGGTGTCATTTAGCTATGGTAAAATATAATTTTTTTTCCAACATTGAATCAAGGAAGCTATAATGCTAAATATCTAAATAGCTAAAGCAATCAATCAATCAGTCAATCAAGCAAAAGGACATCTCGGCCAGCAATCTCATTTTGTGCAACTTCCTTTGCTGGAACTGGCTGTGTTTTGCTCTTCCAATGAGTCACACCTTTGAAGGTAACATGGCTGAGGTTTTCAAATTAAAATGATCTAGCTAGGTTAACTAGTATCCATGCTAACGGCATTAGGATATTAAGGATATACGTTTTTTGTTATTACCCTTGTGTTAAAATTAATTAATTTATTGATTTAAAAAAAAAAAGAATGTGAGAACTTACTTTTCTACTTCCAGTGGAAATGATGTTTGAATGATGAAACTTCCTGTTCAACATGTGACTTGTGGAATAAAAAGGGTGAATGTATTCCGGTAACAGGATTGAGTGAATCTTGTGAGACACAACCGAAATGTGTTAAGCTGCCCAAAAGTATAGAAATTCTTTTGCTCAAATAGCTATCCTCTTTTTCCCAGTAGATTCTAAATCATTTAATTTCCTTCACCTGCACAATATCCTGCCATCCTGCTTTCAGGTCACATTAAAGGTGCTGGAAGTCAATCCTTAAATTGCCAGGCATTGAAAACTAAGAGTCAAGTCCAAAGATTTAGAGTTGATTCCTTACATTGGAAATGATTCACATTGTGCAAACCTGGCAAGCAAAATGAGTTTCAGCGTCTGATTATTTGTTAGTAGCCGGGTTTCCATTGCAGTTTTGTGTGAAATAGAAGCAACATTTAAAAAAATTTTGGACAAAACACAATTGCGAATGGTCTGTGTTTCCACTGAGTGATGTTAAGTGGTTAAGTGATTACAGTTGGGGTTTCTCCTCTCACGATAGCTCTTACAAAGCACTCTTTTTTCAAAAAGGCAGCGTTTTCATTTGATCTTCATGTCATGTCTTGTAATTTAAATGAAAAAAAAAAAATGTGTTTCCGTTTTAAGTTTTGCGAAATATAGCTTTATCAATTCGCTTTGTGACATTTGAGAGTTTTTCTTAGAAATACACATTTCCATTTTTTTAGTTTGTAATTTCAAATTTTCCCCCATTTCAATGTAATTTCACCTGTTTTTTAGTTCATCATTTCAAATTGCGTATTAATGGAAACCTGGTTAGCGAGACAGCCAGGGGATATTATTATTTGAATTTGATTAGTTCATAATAAAGTTGGAATTGAACAAATCAAATATCGATCAAGTACTGATGCTCTCCCAGCGATTGACGCCACTGGTCCACTGGACGGGCACCTTGTATAGTTACAAATTTACTGATCGAGTACAAGAAATATTCAGAATACTGTGACCTTATATTAATTTGGCTGTCTCATTTGGTTGACATAAACACTCATCAAAAATTGTTCCAGTTATAGGGCTAAAATTATTAAAGCATAATGATATTGGTAATCATTGAAAAGCTGTTGTCATTATAAATTGTAAAAAAATAATTAATTATTCAATAACTTAATTATTTACCTGCATTAGGTAACAGAAATTCCTCAGACTGA
Source organism: Notoglanidium macrostoma (assembly GCA_030068235.1). Lineage (NCBI taxonomy): Eukaryota > Metazoa > Chordata > Actinopteri > Siluriformes > Auchenoglanididae > Notoglanidium > Notoglanidium macrostoma. Next base: position 16,063,976 of record JAQQZR010000006.1, on the reverse strand, counting down.
AGGGTAGACATAATGTGATCCAGTTATGTGTTAAAAACATGTTATTGCTCACAGAAATATCCCCGTTCATGCTAAAAGTAACATTATTATGACGTCTTTGCGCACCTACAAGTAAAAATGTGACCCCCACTTTATAGGAATGTTTTGAAATGGCACATTCTTACAAGCAAAATTCAGAAAAGGTTGGGAAGGTCATTTACAGCTGATCAGCTAGTTATCAAGCCTTTAATGCTTTTGGATTATTGAGAGTAGGGTACACTGTGCAGGACAGTGGCTCTACAGAAATGGAGTTGAGAACCTATAACTTTATGTCTATTTATAAATTGACAGGGAACATGACTACATACACCTACTAGGTCATGCTATGATGCTACGAATTTAAAGGAACACGACTACTCAGTCTGTGTGCAGTTATTTATAGACACCCATGCACTCCAGGAAAAATATTTCCTGATTCATACTAAAATAATGTCTAGTGAAATTATATGCAGAAACTGCTGTCTCAGGTTTAGCATCAATGATTTATTTGTAAAAATCCCGGATGTCTCATTTTGGCGTGCTGTGTTTTCATGCCAAGGCACCATGTCAAAGAGACAGAGCGCCTCAGTACACTTACCAGCACGTGCATTAGAAAAAAAAAGGTATTACACAGATCTGTATGAAATGCCAATGAGATTAGTACTGCAACACAGGAAGGGAGAGAAAAATGGAAAATTGTTGCTCTGCACAAAACTAGATATGTTTATAAAAACTGACATGAAAAAAAAGGTAGGAAAAGGACCTTATTTTTTTCCCTCCAACACCCTTTCGCACCCTGTCCTCCCCCCATTTTTTCCACAATGCATTCCTGAAACATAACTTGCCGAAAGTTTGTGCTTGCCTGGTGGATTTTCATTTCAGATGTTGCCAACTCAAGGGCATTTGGACCAATCAATATCTGTCTGTCTTCTGGCACACACAAAGTTGGCTATTAGAAAAGAGCTTCTTATAGCAGGCTCAGCCAATGCCATTAGCCCTAGCCTTAGGGCACTTCTATCCACGAGACGAGAGCGGCACCTGCCCCCCCTCCCCTCCCCCACCATTAAGCAGCTCCCATGGGATGTCATTTGGACATATCGGGCAAAGAGCACTTCTTTATTCTTTCTCTTTTCTACACCCAGACTCTACCAAAAATCAATAAATCTGTTCTTTGCTTATTTTCAGAACTTTGCTTCAATATAAGCAGGACTTACCTTCCAGCTACAAACTACTGCTACAGGAGGTCATTTTCCCCACTTCTCCCTCTCTCTCTCACCCTCTCCCTGTCTCGCTCTCTCCTTTTTGTTCTCTCTGATTTTATCCAAAGCTCCAATTTAAAAGCAAATAAATTGGGAAACGATCTGCTCCTCATTTTGTTCTGCTGAGATTAAAAGACTCCCCTTCAAGGAAGAATGCTTGCTTGTCTTTTCCCGGCGTCTGGAAGCCTCTCGCTCTATCCTTCCTCAGCCTCATCTTAATGAGCAACATGTTAATGATTTAACTTCCTGTGCACGTGAATGGGACGTGTTGGCCTCCTACGGAGTCGGGGTCAGAGCTACTACAAATACACAGCCAGCGTGAGAGCTGCATTTATTTTCTTTGTCTAATATGCCTAATTCACCATGATTGTATTCAATTTATTTACCCAGTCACATTTTTTTTTTGTATCACAGGTCACTCTGTGTGTGTGTGTGTGTGTGTGTGTGTGTGTGTGTGTGTGTGTGTGTGTGATTTTTTATTTTATTTTATCATATCATACACACACATACTGGCCGTGCATGAACATATGTACTGTAATTCTTTATGTGTTATGTGGAAATTTCTTCGACGCAAAGGCAGGCAGAAAGTGAATAAATGAATAAATAAATAAATGCTTGTAGCCTAACAAAAAGCACATAATAGCCAGGCTACACCGAATACCCCATGAGCTTTGAGACTTGATTGCCAGTCGATAGCAGAGAGACGCCTGGAGATCTGTATTTTTCATGAGGTCGTATATGCGTGCATATGTACGGTATGTGTGCATAATGTAACTGGGCACAATCTGTCTTGGCTTTGGTGATCAAATTGCTCTCTGCGTTATTGAACGTGACAAGAGCTTTTATTCCCTATACTGCTGCATTATTTACTGGCAAGTGGACTTAATATCTATCTATTAAATCAGCCTCATTATGCCAAGTTTGGCTGCCTGTGCTGAGGAAATATCTCCCAGATTGATTATATTATACAGAGTGACAAATGGTCATTTTACATTCATACTGTGCTATACATATCCATATACTTTCATCACTCTCAGCCTCCCTCTTTTTCACACACACACACACACACACACACACACACACACACACACACACACACACACACACACACACACACAC
>JAQQZR010000006.1:16032831-16060501 GCA_030068235.1 Notoglanidium macrostoma | reverse complement strand
ATTTCTTTTAGTCTCTCTCTCTCTCTCTCTCTCTCTCTCTCTCTCTCTCTCTCTCTCTCTAACACACACACACACATCCATCTATCTTATGCTCTTTTGTCTCAATTTTTGTCTCCAGAGTAAGTGATCGTTTTTTTGACTGAGAGTAGCTTTCAAATTTCCCTCAAATTAAGGAGAGTACAAAACAACAGTTTGATCAGAATAATAATGCTGACTCAGGTTGGGTGAGTCTTAATTCTTCAGAGTTTTTCTTATTGCATCATTATATTATATATTATATAAATAGAATTATAATCATTATAATTCGGTCTTACCATTTTAGATATGTAATAAATAAGTAATATAGATAAATATGAATGGCAATAATATGAATGTATACTTTGTTATACTTTGCAAGTGAGCAACTTGCTATGGGCTATTATTTATTATTGAAACAGATACAAAAGCAGATTGAAAAAGTGGTGTTAAGTAACAAAGGTAATGTGTAATGTGAAATTATATGTATTTGGTGGTGGATTTTGTATGGGAATGTCTATTTTTCAAACAGAGTCTCTAGCACTCAGCACTTTGTAACAGTCAGAGGTTATAAGTTAAAATTTTTGATATACAAACATCTTCAACATGGAGGATAAGTAACATGACATGCTTTTTGTCTAATTAACCGAGAGAGAGAGACAGAGACAGAGAGAGAGAGAGAGAGAGAGAGAGAGAGAGGCGAGGTGAGGAAACAACAGTTTATAGCTGCTATAAACTTGTTTTTTGGACATTCCACAATATTAAATGTTACAACATTAAAATTAATTATAAGTACCTAGAAGTTAAAAGTATGCCAATCATTAAAGGACTAAAAATTTTAATTGTTGCCAAATTACTGTAGTATGAAAAGAATAAAACACTTTGGGAAGTTTTGTTATGGTAAAATAATCCTCACCATCGTGACATCGATTATGTTCTTATAGAATTAACAGGTACTCCACCTTTTCAGTGGAATATCAGCGCATGGCTCTGTGATGCTGTGTCCCATCTTCCAGCTGCATCATCATTCATTCTGCACAGCAGATTTTTCTTTCTCTCACTCCCTCCAGAAGGGAAAGGATCTTTTAGAGACTGGCTGTGATGTGTCATGTGGGACGTAGGCCAGAACAGCTGGTTCAGAACCTCTGCTCCTCCTCAACAAGTGCCTGGAGATGTAACCCAGCTCAAGAGACAAGAGAGAAGAGACAGAGAGAGTGAGGGAGAAATAGTAAGAGAGACTCAGATATCATGGCTCTGATACCCTATAGAAAATCCATGAAATTGTTTGTACTTCCTGTGATAAAGGAAATGGAAAATTATTAAATGAAGACAGTGTGTTTTACTCATACTCAGGTCCAGTGAATTATTCAAATCATTCTCACATTCAGTAGCCATTCATGTTGGGATTTTATCAGTGCTAGTGATTTAGCAGCAATAATAATAATAATAAAAAGTCTACTGTGGAAAACAGAGCAGCTGGTGGAAGCAGATCTAAAGTGTGTAGGCAGGGTGAAGCATCACTGTGAAGGGTGAATGATGTAGCCTCAGCATCCATCTCCTCTCCCTGCTTTTCTTCTCCACTGGCCTGTGAGCGTCGGGCTTTTTTAGGAGCTGCTTGTTACTCCTAATTGATTTCTTTTCATGCTCCTGTCTCTCTCACCAGGGCACTGGTGTGTTAAACGCTTCTGCAACAGCCTCCTCACACACATGCATGCGCACACACACACACACACACACACACACACACATATACACACACACACATTCACACATATATGTGTGCAGGCAGGCGGACCAAATTGTACTTTAACTTTAGAAAGATGAAATGCTGCGTCTCATGAGGTTTTCTGTCCAACCGGCATCTCACCGACATTTATCGAGGAAGAACTCGCCACCGTTCCTGGCCACTGCACGCTGACAAGCACTGAAAAACGCAATGGTGAGTCTGTGTTTAGTTAACCTCACAAAACGAGCCTTTATGTGTCTCACTGTAGTTTATATTGAGCACAGAAAGAGATATATTTCAGTGAGCAAGCAAAAGCAGTCTTGCTGTTTGATTCTCTGGACTACACTCTCGCTCTGTGCCTCTTGTGAAACTTCAAAAGTTCAAGTTCAAGTTTTGTCATCATAAATATATGGATATATAGAATACAGTGAGTATTTACATGCAATGAAATTCTTATTCAACTACATCACACTTCTACAAACAATATAACACTCTTCAAATGACATAGTAGTTGAGTCAGTGAAGGGAAGGAAATATTGCATAATTTATATAATTCACACCAAATAGCAAGCAATTAAGAGTGCATACTGTCCTTGGCAGGTCACCAGGACAGGTGATGGAAATGAGGTTCCTCTGCAGTGTTGCTGGAGATTCACCACTTCTTGGAAATGAAAGAAGACACTTGATTGGGCACTTGTTTGGGCACCTTATAAGGATATCCCCTGCTAGGCTCTGGCTAGAGACCCCAAGGTAGCTGGTGGAGAGATTACAGCTGCATCCAAATATGCATACTTACATAATATATAGTACACAAAAAGAAGTATGTGATAATCGGTAGGGTGTCCAAATACTCAGTAGGCATTTAATAGTTGACAAAAGGTACCTGGATGATTTACCTTCATTCATAGTATGCAAACATTACACACTATGCTACACTACCCTATTTCATAAGTCAGCTGGAGCCTCCAAATAACTGAAGATGAAGAATTACCCTGGAGAAAAATAGAAAGAAGATGCTGGACTGAAACAAAGCTGGTTTTTGCAGCATCCAAGGGGTGTCACTGGCAATGCACAAATGTAAGTATCAGGATCAGTTGAAACATTTCTGCCATTGCACTAATAATTGTTTTAATATTTTCATGGTATATGTGGATACATATCATATGTGAACATCTGGGTCAAAGGACAGGTAAAATGGCAGCAGAGTACTCCTTTAAACACTTCAATAATACATACACTTGTATGTATCCAGACTTTTAGCATTCATTAGACAGTATGGTATATTTCTTTATGAAATGTGGTCAAGAATTGCCTACTTTCATAAAGAGAGACAATTTGACATACTACTCCAATATTCATTCATCTTTTTCATCTTACCCAAATGTAAGAGATACCAAATGTCAGTTGAAACACATCCATCCATCCATCCATTATCTATACCGCTTTATCCATCTGGGTCGTGGGGAAGCTGAAGCCAATCCCAGCATCTTCGGGCGAGAGGTGGGGTAGGTCGCCAGTCCACCACAGGGCCAACGCAGACACACAGTCACACACGCTCGCATTTACACCTATGGGCAATTTAGAGTAGCCAGTTGAACTAATCCGCATGTCTTTGGACTGTGGGAGGAAACCGGAGCACCCGGAGGAAACCCACACATGCAAACTCCACACAGAAAGGCACCCTGGGTGACCCGGGGATCGAACCCAGGACCTTCTTGCTGTGAGGCGACAGTGCTAACCACTGCACTGACTTGGACCTTTCTGTGTGGAGTTTGCATGTTTGAATCCTGTATGAGTGAGAGTTTCTTCTGTGTGCTCCAGTTTATCCCACAGCTCAAATACATGCAGATTAGGTCAATAGCCTTCCCTACAACCTTGAGGCATAAGTAGTATAGATAATTGATGGATGGTTGGATTTATTTGTTTCTGATGGAAGCCAATGAATGAAAGTGCAGAGAGCCAATAAGATTGTGACTTTTAAGATGCTGAGGTTTAAGGGCAGTAAAGTGCACATACAAATGTAAGCCATGGGAGGAAGATTTGAGGCTGAGACTTCATGCTGAGTCAGTGTTCAAGGGTTCTTTAAGGGTCATTTGAATAAATAAGGGTTCTTACTTTAATTAAAGGGGCAGTGCTGTGACTAACAATTGAGAGCTTGTGTTACTGTCCGTGTGGAGCTTTGCATCGTCTCCCTGTATCCACATGGGTTTCCTACAGGATCTCTGGTTTCCTCTCACCTCCCAAACAAACTAGTATTGGATACTGGATTGACTGTGATAAATTTCCCACAGGTGTGAAGGAGTTTGTGAATGTGTTTGCATAATGCCCTGTGATGTAATGAGTGGGTGAGTGAGCTTGTTAAATGAGTTTGTCTTCAAGGTATTTCTGATAGGGCATATTCTTAAGACCGCACACTCATCCTCTTCCTTTGAAGAGATTGTGGCTGTTTAATTTTTATATTAAAGATATATATATCTGGTAGTATTCTTTGTCGACATGGGTTGATATAGTGTAGATAATAAATAATGAAAGACAGTCATATTACTTAAAAACTACAATTCTGAAAAGGTGTAGAATGTTAATAGGCACAAGAGAAAAAGCTGTTGATTAGTCTCCATAGTTAAAATAGGCTTACTTGTGGGAAATGGTTAGTTTTAAATTGTGTGCCCCATGATGCTTTGAACTACAAATGCACAACTGCATGTACTAAAAGTCTGAATAGTTACACAGCATTAAATTAATAATTGGTGTAAGTTAAGTTTCCTGAAATCATATTGTTTGTTTAAGCATCATTCATACAAATTTCAACCACAGTTTACATACTTGCCATATGGCCCCAAATGAATATTGTGTGAGATCAGGTTCTCTTTCTACCCATCACTCTGCGTGGCTTCATTGAGGTGGGGTATGTTTCTTATTTGCTGTGTCAGGAAAGTGTGTGACCTCCACACCTCAGAGGTGACCTTTCCCGACTCTGACCTTTGATCCCAGACTATTTGTGGGGTCACAGAGTCCCTCTGGAATCAGTCCACCCAACACCTTTGCTGCTCAAATCCAGACACCACAGGACACAGGCCAGACGCCGCTGACAGAACTCATCACCTTTCTCCTTTCCTCCTCATTCTGTCTTTTCCTCTTCTCACTATTCTCATTATGCATCCACTTTTCCTGTTTGCGGTTTCTGTCAGCTTCACTGCTATTTTGGGCTTCCTGTCTCTTATAGCCACAACAAAGAAAATAATATGATGAAGTGTAAGGATCAGTATTTAGTACGAGATGCTTTAAATATTCCACACAACAAATATAGATAGATAGATAGATAGATAGATAGATAGATAGATAGATAGATAGATAGATCACTTTAGAGGTTAAAATGTGATTTGGTTAAAATTAGTTTAAAATGAGTCAAACTTGCTTCACTGATTCACCTCTTGCCTTGATTCTTGAATTTTAAGGTTTCTTTTAAAGTTTCTGCTGGTAAAAGCCCTACAGATCATTGGGAATTTCACATCTAACCAAACCTTAAGCTTGTGTAACACTTGTACAATTGTATTTTAGTGTTGTCCATAGCACTGGTATATAAAAAATGAAACAGAGACGCATGTAACCTTTCCTCCTTCCTCCCCTGCCCTCAATTAGTGTCTCCTTGCTGCTATTGCTATCTGATCTTCAGGAAACTCGATTCATTTATTTGGCCTCACAGGGCCATGGGAATGGATAATGTGTTAAAGAATGCCACTCTCAATCTTGTTTGTCCCCTCAAAATCCAACAGTCAGTGGATTCAGTAATTTGTGGGTGACACAAACACACATGTGATCCACAGAGGCTGGCCATATCAATATCAGTTAATTGGTAAGATGTTTTTTTTATTCATTAACCTCTATGTTCTGTAAAGTCTTGAGATCATTCCTGTTAACTCCTTATTTATATGCATACAGTAATTGTAAAGTAATGATTAAAATTATTAATGCTATAACATTTAAAACATAGCTATAAATAGTGAATAAGTTTCCAGGTGAACCTGAGACTGACTCTGGATAACCACTATGGAGTTGCCTCTATAGCCTTTCCAAAGACACAGCTCCACTGTAGTTACTTATAGTGAAACAGACACATTAAAATACAACATCTGTTTTTCTGTCAAATCATGTCAAATCATGATGCCAGAGATACCCTTGGCCTATTAAAATCATTGATCTTTGTGTGTAATTGGAGCTTGTAATAGCATTACTGATTAATTCAATTTCACTGAATCCCGAAAATGGTCTAATTACAAATCCAGATTTTCTTTTTTTTTCTTTAGACAGATAGATAGATAATGTATAGTAGTAGCATAATAGGCTTTAAAATGAATAACTGATGACCAATCTAATAGTTTAGGTAAGTACAGTATGTACATGAAACATATCTTAATAAAATACCATCAGTATTGATCAGCTATGACCTGTTGATTCATTCCGCTCCAATATGCACTTTGTGCTGGCAAAGGTCAAAAAGGATAGTATCTCTAAAACACTGACACACACACTGAATGTGATGCCTAGCAATGCTATACACTCACAACCATGCTGCCCTAATCAGCTCTTAGGTTAAATATTTATGATATAATAATTCATAATACTCCATATAATAAACTACGTTCAAGACTAAGGCTTTTGTTTGCTTCTATATCACTTTTTTAAAATCCTAAACAAGGGGAGGAGTCTCTTTTTCGGAAGTTAAAGCTCAGGCCTGTTGTTGCACAATGCGGCGGTGTGAGGCGGGAGATCAGCAGTCTCGGAGGCGCGCTCAGATTAACTCATCACCCGTTAAATGGGCTGTCAGGGGGTGATGGCAGGCCTTGCCAGTGCAAATTCAAATGCATGTAAATTTCCCTGGTGGCTGACTACCAAGTATGGTGGCGCTGTCAGCGGGTGACATGCAAGAGATGCATTAACACCGTTAAAAATACATCAGCCGTAGAGATCTCATGTTTTAATAAAACTTGAATAGACAAATGACACAAACACATCCTGCAAATATAGCCTTATTATAAGTTATTTCACCTCTATGTGTGTAAGAAGAGTAAGTAGGAAAAAAAACCAAGCAGGAAGTAAGAGAGAGAGTGCGAGTGAGCGAGCACCAAAACGGATGCTTCTACAGGATATGAGTTGGCACGTCAAACGTTTTGCCAGGATGCCCCTCCAACAATTAACAATTAGCTGTCAGTGGCCTGACTTGATCCCGAGGGGGCATCAACCCAACTGCAACTTACAGAGGCAGTGTTCCAATAGCCTGGTCCGTCAAGTTCACTTCATCTCAAAATAAAGTGATTAAGAGCATGAAGGAGACATATTGCTCTTGGCTTTGCTGTAACTTGTGATTTCTGTCTAAGAGTAGACTAGAAAGATGAGTGAACAGGGTGTACAGTGAACTGGCACTGCTGTTTTACTTGGTGTCACTATGCTATGTGAACACATCAGAGATGTGCACTCATATGTGCTCGGGCTTCCACAGTGCACTCAGTCAAACTGGAGAAAGTTTGATTTACAGTTTCCTAATTGCTTTACCCTTCTTCTATGCCTCTAGATGATGTTAAAGAGGAAAATCATAGCTGTCAAAGAATTAGAGAAAATACCTGTCAGGAATAAATATGTATATTTAAAAATCCTCCACTCACCTCCGCTTCTTGGGGGGTGGTATGTGTGTATGTCCCCCTCAACCTCTGGTCCTCTTCCAGAGGCCTGGGAGTTTGAAGGTTCTGCCCCATATCTTAGCTGTCACTAGAACTGCACATTTCTGGACAGAGACCTCAGTTGTTGTACCTGGGATCTGTTGGAGCCACTCTCCGAGTTTGGGAGTCACAGCCCCTAATGCTCCTATTACCACTAGAACCACTTTGGACTTCACCTTCCACATCTGTTCCAGTTGTTCCTTTAGGCCTTCTTATGCCTCGATCTTCTCATGCTCCGTCTTTCTGATGTTACTGTCAGCTGGGATTGCCACATCTATCACTACTGCAGTTTTCTGCTCCTTATCAACCAGCACTATGTCTGGTTGTTTGGCCAGCAGCTGCTTATCTGTCTGGAACTTGAAGTCCCACAGGATCTTAGCTCTGTTGTTCTCAACCACTTTCAGTGGTGTCTCCCATTGGGACTTGGGAGCTTCTAGTCCATACTTGGCACAGATGTTTCTGTACACCATCCCTGCCACTTGGTTATGCCTTTCAGTATATGCTGTTCCATCTTGGATCAGGCACCCAGCTATTATGTGCTGGACAGTTTCAGGGGTGTTTTTGCACAGACTGCACCTTCAGTCCTGTCTACTTTGGTAGACCCCTGCCTTTATAGATCTGGTGCTTAGGGCCTGTTCTTGTGCTCCGATGATCAGAGCCTCTGTGCTCTCCTTCAGGCCTGCTTTTTCTAGCCACTGGTAGGATTTCCTGATGTCAGCCACTTCCTCTATCTGCCAGTGGTCCATCCCATGGAGGGGCTTGGTCTTCCATGACTCTTTCTCTTGCTCCTCACCATCCTGTCTCTTCTGCTGCCTGAAGCGCTCTTTAATCAGTTCGTCCTGGTGGGCCATGTTCATGATGTATTCACGGATGTTCCTTGTTTCATTCTGGATAGTGGCTCTGACGCTCACAATCCTCACCCCCTTCTGTCCATTGTTTGTAGTGTCTCAGGGAGCTGGATGTCGGATGGAACCCTCCATGCATATTTCCTCCTGTGGCCAGTACACTATTCCAGCTGGGTATCTAATGGTTGGTAGGGCATACATGTTGATGGCTTGGATCTTATTCCTACCATTTAGATGGCTTCTGAGCACTTGTCTGACCCTCTAGAGATATTTGGCTGTGGTTGATCTCCTTGTAACCTCATCTTGATTCCCATTGGCCTGTAGGATATCAAGGTACTTGTAGCTGCTATTTTGCCCTCTGTAAACTCCACTCCCTCAGTCCTGATCAATTTTCCCTCTCTTAGCCAACATGTGTCTGCATTTATCCAGTCCAAATGACATCACAATGTTCTTGCTGTAGATTCTGGTGCAGTGAATCAGTAAGTTGAAGTCTAGCTCACTCTTAGCATACAACTTGACGTCATCCATGTACTGGAGGTGGCTGATGGTTACTGCTTCTTGTAGTTACTTATACAAGTTACTTCTGAACTTGTATCTGTAGCCAATCTTATGATGTGATTGAAGGGGTTCAGGCCTATGCAGAACAGCAGTGGGGACAGTGCATCACCTTTGTGTATACTACACTTTATGGTGACTTGTGCGATGGCCTTGGAATTGGCTTCCGGTGTTGTCTTCCACAGCTGCAATGAGCTCTTGTTAAAGCTTATCAGTGCCTTGTTAGCCTTGTATAGTGCCAAGCATTCCAGTATGCATGTGTGGGGCATCGAATCATAGGCTTTTTTTTGTAGTCAATCCATTCTATGGTCAGCTTGGTCTGCCCAATCTTAGAGTCTTAGGTGATTGCTCTATCGACCAGCAGCTGGTGCTTTGATCCTCTGGTGTTGGTTACAATTCCTTCCTGAACTTTGCTCATGTACTGACTCATGTGCCTGCCTATCTTATCTGCTATGATGGCTTATGCTGCTTATAACATGGAGCTTCCATGTTATGGAGAGACAAGTTATTGGCCTGTAGTTGGATGACAGTGTACTCTTCTAGGGATCTTTCATGATCAGGATTGTCCCACCCTGCATTAGCCAGTAGGGTGAGTGCCTGTTGATAGCAGCTCTCTCATTTTTGTGCTTCTAGGTGGTCAGGAGTGCTTTTATATATATATTTAATTATATATTATATATATATATATTTAATATCCTCAAATGTTAGAACTGACATTTTGAGTATTTTAGTCTTAATATCTTAACATTTGATATGATATAACATGTTATATGATTGCATAATGATGAATTATGATAAGTAAATGACTCTAAAGTTCACTTAAACACACTAAATGTCTTGTTGCTTTAAATTACATGCCTGTGTGTTTATCATGTCTGTATCAAGGGTGTGCAAAATTTTGCATTCAATTGTAGTCTTAGTGACCTTTCAGCCAATCCAGACTGCTTGCATTCTGAAATCAAGTATAGAGTAACAGAACACTTAGTTTTTCTGAGGTTGGCTAACACTTCTACATACAATGCTTTTTCATTCATTTATTCATTCGTTAGTTAGTTAGTTTGTTTGTTTGTTCATTCGTTCATTCATTCACCAGTAACCACTTTATCCTAGTCAGTATCCTAGTCAGGAAGTTGAGCCTATTCCAGAAACACTGGGCACAAGATGGGAATACACCCTGAATGAGATGCCAGTCCATTGAATGGCACCATGCACACACCCCATTTACACTTAGGGGCAATTTAGGGTCTCCATTTCACCTACTTGCATGTTTCTGGGAGGTGGAAACCAGAGAACCCTTAGAACACATGGTGAAAATGGGAGAACATGCTACCCTTTAAATTTAAATTGTAGTCCATACATCGCAAAAAAATTGTAGTGGTGGGAGGATCAAGGGGTGGGGGGTAGGGGGGTTACAGTTGCCCGAATGTCACTCCCCCCTGTGGCATCGATGTCAAAAGTGACACTGAGGAGGCCCAACCCTTGGTGTGCTTATAAAACAGATCTGTCACCTATTAAAGATTCATAAACAGGAGAATGCAGAGGAGTCGGAAGGCATCAGAGCAGGGAGGGTGAGACAGAGCAAGCCCCAGGCATGCATGTGGGGTAGATCTTTGAAGCCAAAGTGAACACGACGAAGGGCAAGCCATCAGAGAAAGAGAGACAGTGATAGAGAGAGAGAGAGAAAGAGAGAGAGAGAGAGAGAGAGAGAGAGAGAGAGAGAGAGAGAGAGAGAACAGACTCTGAGAAATGAGCAGTCTTAAATAGTGTGGTTAGGTTCTATGGCCTCACACCGTGGAACACCACGAAACCACAGTCTTTAGTGGGAACCTCTTTATGCTGTTTAACAACCACCTGGAGCAAAACCCATGACATTTTTGCTGTTGCATATTTTCCATCTATTCAATCAGTGTCAGAAGAATTTTGGTTAATAGGAGAGAACCTTTAGATGTTCCTGCTCAGTTTATGACTACAGAGTTCATTTAGCTCAGTTCTTCTTATGAATACAGTTTAAACCTGTGTGACAAATGAATGAACGAAAGGTTTTTAATAAGGCGTTGGGCCACCACGAGCTGCCAGAATAGCTTCAGTGTGCCTTGTCTCTAGAACTGTACCAGAGATGAACATCATTCTTCCAAAAGATATTTCCTTAACTGGAATTGGTGATTTCATAACATGATGAACATGGAGAATGCTACCTAATGCACCACTCCAAAAAAATCTCCCATAAGTGTTAAATTGGGTTGAGATCTGGTTTCTGAGAAGGCCATAGCATATGATTTACACCATTTTCATCCACAACAAACCATTCAGTGACCTCTTATGGCCTGTGGCTGGAGGTGGAGTCATGCTGGATGAAACCACTCCCATCAGGATAAAAATGTTTTAGTGTAGGATAAATGTGCTCAATCAGAAGATCTTTGTCTGGTTTGGAGAAGTGGACCCAAACCATGACAGCAAACATAATTAAATAACAGAATTAACAAATTTCCTTTCATTTTTCACAAGTCTGTGAAAAAAAAACTATTAAAAATGAATGTTGGAATAATAAGCACAACATTTAAGTGTAGAATGACCTATAAAAACAGTGTTGATGTGTTCTGCCTACATGCCTTTCAAGATCCAAACACACCAAGTTTTGCAAAACCCTAAAAATAAAAATGCAATAATAGCTTGAGAAATGACACCCGGCGTCGCCCCAGTCTTCCCCGTGCACTAACAACGGACTCCCAGATTGCATTATGCATGGCAGAGGAAGCTTAATTTCCACCTCATCCCTATCAACCTGTCAGAATAGTGACAATTAAAAAAAGGCTCCGTTTAAACTTTAATGAGATGTGGTGATGACAGAGTGCTGGAGGGGGAACAAAAAGAGAGAACGTGTGCTCAGGTCTCTCTCCTTCAGACGCCGCCGCTGTGTGCTGGAGACCTGCTCGTCATCACACTCAAATACCTATGCTAATCATATTATGGCACATTTTTAAATACAGAGGCGAGGTATGTATAATTTACTACTTCTTATGCCCCCAGAATGAATATTTGATGCAAGTGTTGCTTTTTTTCCCCCCTTTTCATTACTCTTCCTAAGGAAGAAATCCCCAAATTCTTTGTCTCGACTAGTGCTCAGGTGTCTGCATGTTTATGGCCCCTTTATCATTTTGCCTTTGAAGATAGTTTTTAAAGTCGGAAAGAACTTTATTGACAGGAGACAAGGCCAGATGACATGATGGCTGTCTATTGTGGCCCAGTGCTGTGAAGGAGTTTTTACAAGAGACTGCTCCGGTACATTGTGGTATAGCCAAATACCCCTGATGAACTTCAAAGGTGTTCTATTGTCTTCAGGAGAAATGTAGTTCATGAAGGTTTACGTAAAAGGGAACTATGTGAGAAGTTTGGCTGAAACTTTCTGACCGTAGATGATCCATGGCAAACTTTAAACAAATTTGTAAGTACATAACTTTAATTTTCTGCCAGCTGATTAAAGAAGAAGGTATTGTCAATGTAAAGCTTATATATTTATTTATTTTTATTCGGTTTGATTTTCCTACTCATTCATGAGTGTCATAACTCATTCTTAATTCAATTCCTATGCTTTTGTACACCACTGCTAAGTGTATGCATATATGAATATGAGACATATTAATCAGTATCAATCTATTATCTATACGTTATACATTATGGGTTGTGTCGAAGCTGTAGTCAATCCCAGCTGACTTCAGGTGAGAGGCAGGGTTCACCCTGGGCTAACAATAAGATGAACAAACATTCACACCTGTGGGCCATGTAGAGTAGCCAGTTGACCTAATCTGCATGTCTTTGGGCTGCAGGAGGAAACTGGAGCACCCAGAGCAAACTCACACATGCATGGGGAGAACGTATAAACTCTACACAGAAAGGCCCCAATCAGCCACCAGGTTCGAACCTGGAACCTTCTTGTTGTCAGCAACAGTGCTAAGCTGACATTTAGCACTGTGTTCAAAATTCAAAAGTCCTTACACTTCAGTTTTGACAATAGATAAAATAAGGGATTTGTTTTTTCACAGTCATAGCCTGGATGTTACTATTGACATCATCAGGGCTACAGTTGTCAGACAAATGTCAGAAAAAATAACTGTAATTTAATTTACACCTTCAGATACAATTTTTCATCCATGAAAAAATGCAGTGATAAAAAAAAATGATATGATAAAATTAATGATAAAAATTGTTAGTATTTATACTAACAATGAAAGAATTGATAATGATATAATTCATTCATTATATATATCATTGTATTATATATGCTAGTAGCATAGTATTAAAAGAGGTGAAAGCATTCAAAAACAGGCTAGGGTTCTAATCATTTTTACATTGATGGGATATTTTAATATATGACCAATATTACGTTATATGTTTCCACAGCACAGGTCTGACATGGTGGAAATAATGGCATGGTGGCCCTAATACCTGCAAAGATTTTTTTTTGCAGTGCAGAGATCATGGAACTTCTAAACTGTGTCTATTTGTCTATCTGTGGCTATTTTTACTGTCTCTCTCTCTCTGTGTGTGTATGTATGTGTGTGTGTGTGTGTGTGGTGTGCTGGAGCAGGATAAATGGCAGCCCTGGTGTCAGTGCTTGTTGATGGGCAGGAGGAGAGCAGCCTTGGGCTGGCCTGGTAAATGGGAACTGATTGAGGAAGTGCATGACTGACTGCCTGACTGATCGACTTCGGGCCCAACGCCTACTTGTCTGCCCTCTCTCTCTCTCTCGCTCTCTCTCTCTCTCTCTCTCTCTCTCTCTCTCTCTCTCTCTCTGTCTCCCGTTCTGTGATTGTGAAGATTTTTTTCGTCAAGGCTTTGCCAGTCAAACTGAGTGAGCTTTGACCTAAGACTTCAGCAATAGATGTTGTCAATCCGACCAACTCTTTACACTAGACTGCGCTCGATCTCTCAGCCCGGCAATGCAAAGTCATCACACCGTTAGCTCAATAAGGATCCTGACTCATTTACCTTTAAAAAAAAAGTACTCCTTGCTATTTAACATTTATGACTGTTGACTCTCTAGAATATTGATTTAGCCTAAAGCTGTTTGCACATATCTTTCAGTAAATGAAATTTATCTGGCAGGAGAAAGTGATGTTATAATTGTCTGTAATTTCATGAAATATTCTAGGTGAAATGTTAGATTTTTTTCCCCCTGATTTTTTATTAATACATCTGATCCAAGTTTAATCTAAACAACTGGACAAAAAATAGATACTGTTATACTTTAAACAATAAAAGTTTCCTTTATATGTATGATTGAAAAAAAGCACCAGTGATTTCAGAGCCCTGTTTCAGGTTTGAAATCCACCAAGTCATTTTAAAAGCGGTGATAGGTCAATTAAAATAGATGGCCATGTTGTGAGCAGGTTCAAATTGTTCTGCCCTTATGGAAGCAAAGGGGACAAGGCCATTAAATCCAATAACAGCCCCTTGCCTGTTCACACACTTGCTCAGCTCTCCTCGTTTTCCACTTGGTAGGGCTCGGCTGTTTACTACTCTTGCTTGGCAGAAGCCTGGCCTCAACTGCTACAGAAAGCTCATGTCAGTTTGGCCACAGTGCCCCCACCCCCATCTCCTGATGTCTGGATCCTCGCCTGTTCTCCTTCACACAAGCAGGATGGATCAGGTCATGAGTGGCGGCAAAAGAGAAAGCATACTGAAGAAAACAAACAAACAAACAAAAAACCCTCAGACAAATCAGACAGGTAGGAGCTCTGAAGAAAGCTAAAAGTTACAATTTTGTGGTTTAATATATTGTTTCATTTTGTTCTGCAGACATGTAAAATGGTGGAGTCTAAGCACTCTGGAATGAAGGCATTAGTCAGGAGACGTACTCAAGCCAATACACCAAACCAGGTGTGACATGAAAGCCTCTCCAGGGACACACACTCACGTCAAGAGGCAAGACGCAAGTTTTTCAGATGCTTGTCATCAAGTGAAAGGTCTGAACCATTGCTTTCTTGCAAGAGAGCCCTGCTTTTTTTGCGCTTGTTAACTACAGTGAAACAGGTCTACTCTGACATAAATCTGAAATTTTCTCTGTCTATCTCTCTTCTGTCCTTATTCACCTTATTCATTCATACCCATCTTTATACAATCAGACAATCATACATTGATGGAGAGAGACAAGATGTCTATTTCAGACCACATTATAGGCAAATATGTATGCATCAGCTGTCTGTAGGATTGGCTGCGCAGTGCAGAAAACTATATCTATAGCACTCCTGCAGATTCCAATAGAGGCTGTCACAGAGGATTCAGCCAGCCACTCTCAAGACAAAATGTCTCATAAAAGAGGAGGAAAGTGAGCCCATTTGTGTCTATTAGAGGGAAAAGTTCCAGCAAGCCTCCCTTTCCCAGGAACATTGGTTGTCACGGTGGAGATTCTCACGGGATTCCCACTCTCTCCACCTGCGGCGGCTGCGTTATTATTTCCTCTCCTCCTCTCCTTCTTTCCATCCCAGACCACCAGAGGAAGAGAAAGCTTTTTCAGGTAAAGGCCAACGCACACATATGTTCACTCACACATATCTTGCTTATACTGTTCTAAATAAATCAGGCTATAGACTGTCACTGCTGATTTTAAAAATATAATTATTTATTAAGCTCAACGTTTGCCTCATGCAGTGGCTAATGGTTTTGTATTTCTGGCTTTATTAATGAGCTTTGCAGGTTTTCTCTAAGTGTACATATCGTACATTGTTAATAAACAGTTTGATAATAGACACAACTCTCCTTTGAGTCAATATTGACTGAGCTGGGCTTCAATCAGATTTACAGTTAGATTTACAGTTAGATTCAAAACAGGTTTCAGGTTCAAACCTTCCAGTCGAATAGGGCCTTTTTGTGTGGAGATTGCATGCTCTCCCTCTCCCTGTGCCCGTGTGGGTTTCCTCCAGGTGCTCTGGTTTCCTCTCACAGTCGAAAGAGGATTGAGGATTAGATCAACCGGCTACTCAAAAATTGCCCCACAGTGTCTTTAATAAAGATGGCATAGTATTCTTAATATACTTAATCTTAATATTGCCTGATATCAGCTGGGATTGTCTCCAGCCCATCCATGACCTGGAATGGATAAGTGGTACAGGAATGAATGAATGATTTATTTGGTGGTAGAAAAATCACCAAAATAATGATTATGACCAATTAATAGCTTATAGGCTAGATTATAAAGCTGAAATTATACAATAGAGGATAATTGAAATAAAATATAACAAAACAAATTATATTACTTAAAATGTAGCCAATAGTATAATTAAAATCTTATTAAAAATGCGATTATACAATCAAAAAAGGCAAAAAAAACCTAATATTTTATAGAACATATATCTACCATAGACTATAGAGCCAAATGTTTTCTTATAAAGATATATTATATTTTGTTGCCTTTTTTTAAGTATGTAAATTCAAAATTCAGTAGTCACAGTAAAATTGACAGCAGACCTAATGATATATAGTCATTTTATTTGCAAGTGACTGCTCTTCTCCGCTATACATTTCCACAGGCAATTTATAAGATGTCTTCCTCTTCCTCTTACCAAAAAACCAAAAAAATTCAGAAGAGAATGGTGGAGAGACAGAGACAAAGTGAGAGGGACTGGAAATGAAAAGAAAGAAAACAGGCATTTAGAGGACTAGTCATGGATCTATCAAAATGTTGGCCACTTACTGTACAGCAAAGGTGAGTGAGACCCCCCCCCCCAATCTCCAGGTTTATATAGATGGCAGGATATTCTTAATGGCCTAAAAACATCCAGGCAGGTATGAGGTACATTTTCCAGCTTGTGTTCCAGGGCATGTTGCTATTACTGGGCAACGCTCCTGAAGGAAACGGCATGGGTCTACATGGATAGATGGCCTGTCACCCAGCCATGCAATTATTCTTCACCCCCATCCTACAATGAGCTGTAATGGGCCGGAAGGTTAGGCTGAAACTCAGGAGAGAAAGACTGAGAGGTGGAATGAGAGAGGGAGCGAGAGAGAGACCTGGTTTTCTGGCCATTACTCTGACATATAGTCCAGCTATGGTCCTGATAGTTTTTACAGAGCACTACTATAAAATATAACGAGGCTGCCAATACCGCACACACTAATGATGGCTGACCAGAAAGTTTGCTTAAGCTTAACATAGTGAACTATTGTAAATCCAGCCACCGGATCAGATTCTGGCTAGTTAAAGGCTCGCTTACTGGCACCAGCTCAGACTCGGGTTCTGCTGGACATTGACAGGTCTTTAAATGTATGATCTGTACAATGCCTCCACACAGCATAGATCTGAAATGACAGTGTTATGGTGTATTTTATGATAGAACACTAACAGCCTTGACTTTTAATTGCACCTATTAAATAAATGTCACCTCCATGTCATCCATTAAGTCTCAGAGTAAGCAATATGTTAGTGTTATGAACTTTTTCTCCTTTATTATAATATATTGTAGGTTTCTCCACATATAACATGAGAAATTATGGTAGCGGTAGTTGATTTTTGTAGATATGGTGGTACATACGTGGAGTCACTGGTGTTGCAGTAGTAATCACTGGTGTCTCACAGCAAGAAAGTTCCAGGTTTGAACCTGCTGGTTGAATGGGGCCTTCTGTGGAGTTTGCATGTTCACCTGTGCCTGTGGGTGCTCCAGTTTCTTCCCAGAGGTGTGCAGATTAGGTTAACTGGCTACTCTAATTTGCCCATAGGTGTGAATGTGAGTGTGAATGGCTGTTCTTCTCTGTGTTAGCCCTGCGATAGTTCAGTGACCTGACCAGGGTGTGCCCCACCTCTTGCCCGAAGTCAGCTGGGATTGGCTCCAGCTTCACCGCAACCATTAACGGTATCTGCCAATTTATTACATCATAGTAGAGTGGTTATGTTTGCATAATCTACAGAAAACAAAATGTAGACATATATTGAGATTTGAGGTTTCATAGATGTGCCTTCGTTATCTCAAGTAACCGAATGATCAAATAATTCATGTTAAGGTATTAATATTTTTCGTGTCAATGTTTACAACTAATTATTCATTCAAATGTTTGTTCAAACTACTACTACTACTACTAATAATAATAATAATCATAATAATCATAATCATCATCATCTCTAACAACTTGTTTGCATAACCTTTGCTATTGTAACTGTGTTCAATCTCCTTTAAATCCTCTGAGAAGCTTTTGGATCCTTTCAGTTTATTATTTGGCCCTGTCATAGCCCCCACACGCACTCCACATTCTTTCTGACAGATCTGTTCTCACTCTGCAAGCTGTCATACACAGCCTTTGTCAAATCAGGCCTGGAGACTGAGAGGGTCATGGCAATCTGTTTTGCCTTATTTTTTTTTTTTGTATTGTTGCAGGATACTTACATACATATATACATACCTACATACATACCTACCTACATACATACATACATACATACATACATACAGACAGACAGACACACAGACATATATAGACGAAAAACAAACATTAATTGTAGACAAATTGTAAATATTATGGGGGATGGAAAATGTACTCTACTCTACAGATCTGCTGGTCTTGTAAGCTATAAGTGAAGCCATCATATTTAACTAAAGAAGTAGAAAATTATTTGCAATATACAAATATCATTGTCACTTACTAACCTAAGTAAACCTTAACATAAGGAAGACAATAATTACAATATATAGAAATATGAGTTTTACACCCTGTGGGTGTTCATTAGTGAGAAAAGTAGCCTAATTTCACATGGTTAGAAACAGTTGTTGTCACCACAGTTTGGTTAACCACAGGTTAGCAGATTCTTTGGCTAGTGGATGGTGCTGTGGGCTTTGGACTGTCTCCCTCTACCATGTATCGCTGCCATGACTGATCCGAGGATGCCAAGATTTCTTCCATACCAAAGAGATTTGTCCAGTGAGGGTTGCTGAATGAGGGGAATGTGTATCAGGATTTTTAGAAGAATATGCATTTTAGTGCTTTATACTTGTATTTTGATGTTGTATGCAGTGTAAACTGTTCTAACAGTTTACATTAAAACTGTAGTAAAACCACAATAAATTAATGAAAATTCACTTCATTTGCACTTAACCAGTGAGACATCCTGAAAAACTTTAACACAAAGCTGCATTTCCACCTTCAGTGTTGTTTTCCAGCCAGCAGTTCAGTGATTCCCTGTGTGCTCGTGTGTTCTGATTCATTAGTATCTCACTGCCTAATCGCCTTGAATCCATTATCATTAGGGTGTCTTAGTATGCAGGTACGTGTGCATGTGCATGTATGAGCACGTGTGTGTATGGCGAAGTGGTCCTGGCCCGGCGTTTGGTGCGCTCAGGGGTCTCCGCTCCAGCGCGGCTGCCGATGAACAACACCTGCTCCTGGATCTCTGAGACCCAGCGGCGCATCTCATGCAACACTTGTTCTGTCAGAATGTGCCGCAGCCTGCAGTCAGTGCCAGAAAAGCCCCTGGCTCTCACGGGCAGATGCCCAGACCTGTCCCCTTCTTACACACATACTCAAAACCACACACACACTTTGTACTCTTCCGTACCCTTGCTTCTCCAGCCCACCCCTGGAGGTCATCCAGGTCTTGGTATGGCCTCTGAGGCCAGGCAGTAAGAGGACGCAGGGTAGTGTGGCCCTCTGGAATCTCCAGTCAAGCGTGGCAGAGAGGGCACTGCCTGTTCGATGTCACTCTCGCCATGATATCCTCCAGTGCGTCGGAGCCAGGCGCTGCCTACCTGCATTATGAATGAGATCTCCCCCCATGATTTCCATCAGAGACACAAGGTTCAGACACAAGACATTGCATTTTTCATCCTTTTGTCATTTCCAAACCGGGCTTTGGTGTTGTTGACTAGTGTTTGACATGAGCCTGGCTGGAAGAAGACTGGAACTGAAAAGAACAATTGCAGGATGAAAATAATCCTGTTACTTAAGCAACAAAGAAATGCAGCTTTGTGATTTTAAGTCAGTGGGTGCATGTACAACAGCAAATACATGGCCATGCTTGAGTGATAGGAATAGTATTTACTTTTATTGCCCTTTTTTGCATTTTCCATAAAAAAAACAAAAACAAAAAAACAAAACAAAACAAAACAAAAAACATAAGAAATGTTGAGGTTGAGGAGATTAGGATTAAGTTTAGTAGATTCAAGGGAGTTAGCATTCATGGCAATTTTATGACCTAATTCCTATGATATTAAAACAAAATTTAATTGAATAAAATATGAGTTATGATTTAAAATGCAGCAAATACAAAATTGTCTGACATTTGTTTGGTAGAATTTACATAAAATGCTATATAGTGCAATAATATATAGATACATAAAAGGAAAGAAAGAAAGAAAGATATGGTCATTTCAGTTACAAGTATCTTCATTCGATTCTATTCTATTCTTTTATAATGTAATACACTAATATATATAACTTAAAAAAGTGTAATGTTATAATAATAATAATAATAATAATAATAATAATAATAATAATAATAATAATAATAATAATAATAATAATGACCCAGACCAGGATAAAGTGTTTACTGAAGGACAAAGAATAAAATAAATACACAATACAGATGTGTACCAATGTGTAAAGTGCGAGGCATTCATCAAAAAATACAAGCTACTCTTTTTGAGTTTTGGAAAAGTTGTCACTAGTTAAAAATCATCCTCTTAAATAAATAAAACAAAAATCACATCACCATTCCTTATATCATAATCTGTCCAGATGCTAATCCCAAGACCGTTACCTTTTTATTTTTTTTAAGTCTCTACTCCGACATAGCCAGATGTAGTGTTCATACTTTCAAAGAGCATGCTTTATTAGACAGGACTGTGTTATATCGCAGTTTGAACTCAAGCCTGTCAGAATGTAGCGCACCAAGGGCAGTGTTCTACCCCTTCATTTAGAGAAAAGTCACTGAAATGTCATGTTGAGTAAACACAGGCTCATGCTGCATGTGAGTTTTACATTAACACAAATGGATAGAGCAGACCAAATATGCATGACAGAAAAAAAGCCTAAATGTTACTAATGTAGCACATAATAAAGTTGAAGTCTCAAATCATTTTCACCTCGACATTTACAGAATTCAGTGCCTATAGTGCAGATAATCCTCTAATCCTCTGTTTAGTTAACAAATACCATTAAAGCATTATGCAAAGGAAAAAAAGATAATATTTACATTCTGGATAAATACGTTTAATGTTTAATTTTTATGCGATTTTTGATCAAATGCAAATACTTCACAGAAAAAAAGCACTGTGGATAGCCATGTTTATCTGCTTATGCTAGTGGCAGGGCCAGATTTGAGCTCCTTACGGTGGCAATCGTCCTAATTATGTTCTATCGCCTGCAGTCATATTTTTCAAGAGTCTTCTCTGTGTTCTTTGGAAGACCAATTAGCACTGGAAGCCTTGCGAACATCGCATAATGAGTACACTCAACCCTGGTGGAAAGCAAATACCACGACTCGGCAATAAGGAGCTTACATCCCGTTTTCTTTCTCCGCAAGCCAGCTGGCTCGGAAACACCATAAAACTGGAGAACGAGAGCGAGAGAGAGAAGCTTCTGCACGACAAGCTGTCCATCTTTCAGTATCTTTGGGCACCATAAGATGTCCAGTTGCACAAAAACGGCTGGCGATGTGGGAAATGGCGGGACTTTTTTTTTTAGTCTGAATGGTGGAAAGCTTGGGGGTTTTCATAAGCAGTATGCATTCTTCTCCAGATTTCACAGGAATGAGGTTGAACTAGCAGGATTACTGCGAACGCGGTGTTTATTTCTTTTGGTCCGAACAGCGTTTGGCATGTAGCAAGGGTTTGTCCTGGCCAAAAACGCCTCTGGCAGCATGGCGTTCAGGGAGTGCTGTTTGAAGCACAGATCTACTCTCGCCTCCTTATCACACGCTCAACGTGCTGCGTGTTAGTTTTGCTGGTTTATTGAAGATTTCCTCCCAAATCTGCATTGTTCCCAATATTCCATTGGCTGTCAATCTTTCAAAGCTTTGGGGACAGAGGAAACAAGGTTTTGAAGTGGCACTCACAAACATAAAGAATCCACTTGACCTTTTTATGTGTTTATAAGACGATTATCAATCGGAGCCACATGTAAAAAATTAAGCAGTCCAATTCTTCCACAATGAGAAATAATACTCCTTCCTTCCTTCCTTCCTTCCTTCCTTCCTTCCTCCATCCCTCCCTCCTTCATTCATTCATTCATTCATTCATTCATTCATTCATTCATTCATAATAACCTCTTTGTCCTGATTAGTGTGGATCTGGAGTCTATCCTGGAAACATTGTTGGTTAGGTGGGAATACTTCCTGGATGGAAATCCAGTTCACTGCTCACACACATTCACAAACTCATTCATACCTAGGGGCAGTTTAGTATAACCAGTTCACCTACTGGTATGTTTTTGTGGAGCTTTGAAGAAACTGGAGAAGGACACAGGTAGAATCTGCAAAACTCCACACAGGATCGAAACAGGAACCCTGGAGCTGTGGAGTGGCAACACTACCTGCTGTGCCACCAAGTAATATAGTGCAGGTAATTATTTCTCTGGCCACAAAACTACCAAAGCCACCATATTTGATAAGGGCTGATAATCCACTGTCCTGCTAGCAGAGAAGCTTTGTTGCGTTCAGAATGTCTGTTCTGCTCTTCATCTGACACCCAATACCAGTGTCTAGGCCCCTTTAGCCTGCTGTTAGGACAGGAGTGGCCTGGGGTTCTCTCTCTCATCACCCTGCATCTGCTAGCCATCAGTGCACATGAAACAGTGAGCATGATCCTCTTTATGAATCCTGTGATAGGAGCGATGAAAAGAGGCTGGAGGATATGAGGGTGAAAACATCAGCCCAATACAACAGCAGTGGCTGCAGCAGCAACAGTTCAGCCTGAGGATAACAACCCTTCGTAAGCACATGAAGAGACCGTCTGATGTCCACAAGGACGTTTAAAGCATAAAGAGTGAGAGAGTGAGTGAGAGATGGGGAAGAAATAGATGGTGCCTTTGAGAGATGTTGGGGTCATGAATGTGCATCTCATCCCACCTACGCGCTACGTTTACAGCGCACGTCCCTCCTCATGCCTGAGAAATGAAGAAAGACAAATCTTACGGTGTCCCGTAAAAGAGGAAAGAAGCCCTGCCAGACAGAAAAAAAGAAAATCTACAGAGCAGCCATGTTGCAGTTTTGATAAAAACATAAATGAAGAGATACTGATGTAGATACAAACTCGAGGAAACGGAAAATCTTCCTCTGGTCCTAGCTGCTTTATTGTTTTACTGCCTAATGGCAGCTGCCTGGAGATGTGTATCTCCTTCCCACGTTTCCTGATCTCTGATTATAACTGGAACTGCCTTCTACACAGCCTCTGTAAGTGGAGTTCCCCCTTGTTATATTCAATATCAAAGCCGATCCGACCCCACTGAAACGTGAACCCTTCATTTTAGATTAAGTAGCAGCTTTTTTTGCATTGCGTAAAAAAGGTCCAGATCTCACCACAGGCAGGTGGTGGAGGCCAGTGGAGTTGTGTTAGTACAGCACAGGCCTGTTGGAGCCCACATCATGAAGCGATCAGGCTGCTGATCCTGAACGAAGCTGACAGAAATGTACAGGCCGAGCTCTGGGCAGCACACGGCCCCTCTTCCTCTTCGTGCTTCAGCCTCCTCTGACGGTTGATAGATATTTCCTGCTCATTACAGCAGCCTTGCACAAGCTCGAATGACACATTTCCCAAATCTTCTCACCAGCTAAACATCTTTCACACCTTCATGGGCTCTCGAATGTTTCTATTTTGCCACTTGTAATTTTGTGAGTGAAGATGGCCTACAGTGTTGGGCGGAAACTCGGGGAAACTAATGGATATAAAAATCAATCTTTGTGATGTTTTTTTTTTTGTCTTGCCGTGTATATCAGTTGAAACAGCCATCGAGTTACAGACATCCACTTCCAAGCTATATTTCAGTGAAAACTGGCTAAATTGAAGAGTGGAGTTGAAGAGTTGGCAAAAAAGCTATTTCTTAGCCTGAGGGGCACTCAGGGGAATACCTCGCTTTAAATCTAAAGAAACAACATCGATATCAACATCTGAGGCATCTTCTCCTCCAAACCCCATCTACACCTTTCCGTACTCTCACTCTCTCATTCCCTTTCCTCTGTCAACTCTGGCTTTCATTCCCCCCATGCTTTTTTTCGCTGTTCATACGTTTACACTGAACCATTTGGAAAAAAAAATAATGAACTCATATGAAGAAATATCTCCTGAATACCTCCTGTGTTTTGCTTTTCTTTTCTGTCTAACGCCATCCATCACCACTTCCATCATTACTACCTTTTGACTCCTGTTAGCATTAAATTAGCCATTAAAGGTGCATGTGGAACCAGAATAAACACCACACGTAACAGGTCAGTGGGATATCGGATACTTGGGTTTCCTTGTCAAATGGATAAATCAGCATTTACTCACAACCTCTCCTTTTCCTGCCTCCACCCAGCTGTCAACGTTCACACGCTGAAATCCCCAGCACATTTTCCCCAGGAAAAGAAGTCAGGGTCAACACATTGACCTTTCCTGGACTGGCATTGACCTCTCAGGGGTACCAGCCACTTGCCTTCCTGCCCCTGATCTGGGGCAACTAGTGCCTGTGACATGTGACCTTCAGAGCACTCAGAGAGGTGAGAAAGGCCAACAGCTCCATCAGAACCTCAGGCTGAGAGGAAATTCTGCTGTGCCATTAAGGAGCTGCCATTCATTGATCAGATTTCTTTCTGAAGTGTTCAGGATGTCTCTAGATCCACAGAGACAGACGTATAAGAGTTAGATTTTGTTCACTTCAAATATACTGAATGGACTAAAATCCAGCCTGGTGCAAAGATGAAAATATAAAATATGGAATCCATCTTCAAAAGTGAGACTTCTATATTCATATTAGAGGATTAGAAGATGAATTATATTCATATTAAAGGAGCAAAAATAAATTATAAGACATCTGTGAGGCAAAACCTAAATTGAAATCAGTAATGCAGGTGTGTTCACATGTACGTGTATATGTACGTTTTGGTGCCTAGACTTACCGAAATCAAATTCATGGAATTAGTTCAAATGTCATGTAATGATTTTAAAGCCAATATCTAGCTTTTGGGAATCAGATGCCAATACTTTTAATTGAAAGTTAGTAATGCCACCACAGTAGAGTCGTGGCTAATTAAGCCAATGTCCCACTCCATCTGGTAAGGCAATTGCAGAATAGACAGCCAAAGATAAAGCAAGAATTGGAATTAACATTATGTCTAGTTTTAGCAATAAGCCCTCCCTGGAAGTAACTATTCCATCAACTAATAAGCCCAAAATGAGTCACCCATTCTAATAAGAACAAAAAAAATTGGAAACACTTTATTAGATAACTATAAGGGCCTAATGAAGGTCTTGTTATTTGTTTGATAAAGCTCAAATTGGACATTAATAAAATGCTTATTCACTACGTATTAATCTTTATTCATAATGACTTCTACTGCTACTGTACATCACTAGAGATCTGTTATGTAAAAATGCCTAATAATTATTATCTGTGTAATTCCTTATAAACATAACCTTGTTATACATATTTTAAGCATGAACTAATAACCAAGTGACTGCAGTATTCAAAGAAATGATTTTGTAGTAATTAAAATTCTACTATAGAATATTCAACACATTAAAATATTAGTGAATTTTTCACTTTTACTAGCTCTTAAAGCTATAGTTGCAGTCATTCGAGTCCACCTGTTACCTAAACATCTAACATGGACATTTAGGCTCTTAGTTCAATACTGATCTTCATGAATAAAGACTAATACATATGTGTCTTAATGTAAAGTGTTACCAACATTTTTATTGGCTTGGTTTTGTTGTGTCTGTGTTTTACAGTTCAGTCCAGCATAATGCTAGTTTTAGATCACAGTTTATCTCTGATTATTGGTTACAATGGTTAGCAAACAATTTGAAGTCACATTTATGTGGGAAAAATTCCCATCAAATATGCCTTCATGTTCAGTATTATGTTATATTAACCCTTATACTGATTACTACACTGCATGGTTTTTCAAATGGTTCCATAAAGAGTTCTTAGGTTCTTAAAAGGGGTTCTAGGATAGGGAAACACAGAACTGGGGGACAACTGAAGAACCCTTAGGGACTCTTGTAGATTTGACCTTTTTTAAGTGTGCTTATAAGTGGTTCTCAAATTGTACCATGTCATCAGTTCTGATCTGATCATAATACAAAATGAGAAGGTTGGGAGTGTCTGTACTCTGGTGCCACCAGGACTGCTACTGTTTGGCCCTTGGGAAAGGCCCTTAACCCTACCTGCTCAACCCTATCCCCATCAACCCCACATAGAGGTGGGAAAAAGATGTAGATAACTAACCATTCACATAATCCAAACAGTAGAGATGGAAACAGGGAACAGGAAACATCACAAGATTGGGGATCCTCTTATATATGGAAATCTTTTTCACTTTTATTTTAGTTTGTTACCTAGGCTTAATACGCTGAACAAGGCAAACATTTAAAGAAAATTTAAAGCAAAATGCTCCATAACTGGCAAAATTGGACAAGGTAGATGTCATGTATGCCATATAAATGTCATGGAGACCTCTGATTTAAATCTTAACAAGAACTAGAAAGAAAAAAAAATTCTCTGCACCCTTTAAAAAATAGCTAACAAAAACCTCCCTTGAAATATTTTTAGCTTTTTTATGGACTTAGACATGAAGTTAAAGCTAATGACTATAACTACCTAACACACACACACACACACACACACACACACACACACACAAAACTCTTGCCTTTTCTCTGCTAAGATGCTGTACACAAGTCATGAGCTGCACCTGGGCAAGCCTGATGCCCCAGATGACCATATGGATGGGCCAGAAGACACACATGCACCACACACACACACGTGCACGCACCTGGACACACACACATTCATTAACACACAAATGTGCACACATGTAAATGGAAGCACCTGGGGATGAGAGAGAGAAAGAACACGAGTGTGCACCTGGACATTTACTAATCCACAACGGCCATGTGGACAAGAGGGAAAGAGAACACCTGGGGCATTCTGGGTAATCATACAGACAGAAAGAGATACAAATAAAAAGAAAAAAAGAAAGAAACAAAGAGAGATGAGATGGTGTTGGATCCCAGCTGGGTTATATACATTATACGAACAAAGTACTGACATCTGAAAACGTACAACTGTACACAGTCATACAGTTCTCTGTGCAGGGGTTGGACCTAGAGAGAATATTCATAAAGATCTAATCTAGAGCAAAGTCTGTTGGTAATAAGACTCCCATCATCCTCGTCTTCATCTGCATTTTGGCTCTGTCATTTCCAGCCCTTAATGGTGTCATATCTTTCTTTTATTTGACCATTATCCCGTCTGCATTTCTTAAGAGCTCACCTGTGGGCCAGTGGTGTGTCGTTCTGCCTTGTGAAATATCTCTTTCGTGTGTTTTATTTGATTACTTTAATCTTTTATTTTTTCGACGCAGTACTTTAGTGCTCTAAAAGAGAAGCAGATGCCTTCCTAAAAGGTGATTATTGTCAAGGGCCCGCTCCCTCGCCAACACCTGTTCCATGGCAATTTACTTGTTTACTGACGAACTCAGAAGGTGATAATTTATCCCAGCCTGTTCTTTGTTCCCTGTCCATGCTCCCACTGTTCTGTACAGCAGCACAACCTGGCTCACATTCTGTATGTGTGTGTGTGTGTGTGTGTGTGTGTGTGTGTGTGTGTGTGTGTGTGTGTGTGTGTGTGTGTGTGTG
>JAQQZR010000006.1:16019679-16032599 GCA_030068235.1 Notoglanidium macrostoma | reverse complement strand
GTGTGTGTGTGTGTGTCTGTGTGTGTGTGGGAGGAAAAGAGAAAGAGGGAGACAGAGTGTGTGTATGAACTCTACTTGTATAACAAATCTCATCTTAAGAATGTGAATCTATGGGTAAAGGATGGATTTCCTTGCTTTCCCTTGCTTGTATATCATGTATATTCTAAACACAACTATACTATTATGTGCTACGTATAGCACAATATTTGCATAAGCTAGAAAATTTTGAACATGGAATGACTTGGATAACACATACAGTGCAAAATGATTAGCTAGTTTCCAGACAAAATTCACCATACTCCTTCATCAGAGTAATGTCATATTTGTTTTCAAGGGTCTGGTGAATTATTTTTTGGATAGTCTGATTTTCGGAACCTCTGAGGTCGGTGATGAAGACAGAAATGAATACCACAATCAATTAGGCGATGGACCCACCATGCTTATAGCCATAATTTCATCAGAAAACACCAAAAACAACTTCAAATGTGTCTAGAACAAATCACAGATCTGCTGTTACAGTTATTATTATTATTATTATTATTATTATTCCATTTTCACTGTGATATCAACTCATATGGAAAAAATAGCTATACTAAGAATTACAAATAATCACAAAAGACACCTGATATGTTTTATGATGGGAACATATAGGAGGTCTTCATAGTTTATTACTTTTTTAGCTTTATCCATATCAGATGGTGGAACCGGAGCCTATCATAAGAATGCTGGGCCCAAGGCAGGAAGTATCATTTACATGTTATTTAGAGTTGAATTGTGAGGCATTAATAAAGATAAATAAATAAATAAATAATAATAAAAAAAACCACTAATTAAAAATAAATAAATAAATAAATAAATAAATAAATAAATAAAAATCCAACTGAGCACGTGTGTAATTCGATCCTGGACTTTCCCCAAGAAAACATCGATGGAATTCTTTGTGTACCTCAAATCATAGGCCGTAAATAAGGGCCTAGGAACTGTCCTGTTATTCAGTTATGAAATAGAGTGAATAAAATTTATTGGTATCTTTGAGTGGTCGAGCCTGTGTATATTAGTCACTTTGTAGCCTCTGCCAGTGCTTCTAATCTCCGATCATTCATGGCTGACTTGTACAAACTGCTAAAGTTAATACTAACTGCTGGCACCTGCATCTGCTCTGTGTCCCTCATTGCTGCAATAAACAACAACAAAAAACATGGAAAAATAGCTGCCTTTTTCAGTGGTGGTAGACGTCCATCTCTCTCTGGGTGATGAGGTATTAAAAGCACCCGAGCCTGGCATGTCTGAATCGGCAGTTTGGGCTTTCACGTTGGATGACTTTTTCCACTTGTGTGCATTTTTGCAGACTTGATTTCGCCACAAGAGATGAGACTTTTCTGCCAATCTTGCTACAAATCTAGGGGTCCTATCGGGCCTATAGGTGAACGACACAGTGACCAAAACCGTTGTGTTGAGTAGATGGATCATCAGTGTGCCATCCTGGGCTGGCTGTGTAGTTACACCAGCTTTGTTAATTTGTTCCAATATGCAGATGGGGAGTTTTGTGGACTAAAGGGAGAGTTGCATGTGATTTTGGAAGGTGGACAGTGCATTAAATAGTCCATTATTTCCCCTTATCCTTGCAAACCAAGGCACTGTAAAGTTAAAGTTACCTCATGTCCTCTTAAATGAAGCAGTCTGACGCTACACCCTGCTGCTCCTGTGTCCCTTAAGTGCTAATGCACTAAGCCTTACTTTGATATTGTGAAGTAATAAGCCTTTCTACTTGAGCTAGGAAATACCTGATACCATAATCTGTTGGTATGTTCTCATTTTATTCACTTTTATGGTGGAGAAAAAGTTGCTTGTGCAAACTGTAATGCTATTATATACTTTCATGGTGTCTGTGTGGGAGATGCAGATGCATCAGACTGAAAACAGATCTTACTGGTTGTTCCTTCTCTAAAACAAGATGCAATTATTCTTTATTTTGGATTGGAGTTATATTTTACATCATAAAGAAGTGCCAAATCCATCTGAGGTCCATGGTCTGATCAGCATTACATGTGTGTAACAGATACCGAATCCCAATCCACACTTTGGACATTTGTGATTTATCATACAACCCACTTTGCTTCATGCGTGTGAATCTGATATGGTACAATTGCATAGCTTATTCCAGTAACCAGAGCAAATGAAGATTTGCAAGTTTAAGTTAAGAAACTGGCTTTAAAATGCTCCAGCTTATGAAAGAAAAATGAGGGTCACTTTAACCTTATCTATATTTGGACTCCTCATTTGGTTTAGTTTAAGGTTAAGTGGTAATTTAAGTAGGAGTCTAAAATACAGTGAAGCTCTCATCTATAAAGTGCTGTCACTACACAGAGAGAGCTGGCACAGCTATGAGAGCCCTTAAACTGCCACCACTTCCACTTTTGTTATTAATCTAATAAGTGAAGTTTAGGTGCTAAAAGAGGGCCAGGTGTGCATGTGTGTGGCGGTGTGGCCTTAGGGACGCAGTGTGTCGTGTAATTTCAAGTGTGTGTGGGTGGGTGTGTGTGTACGTGAGTATGTGTGCATCAGGTGGGCTTGAACTGCCTCATTTGACACAGCCAGCATGTGTTCTGGACGTGTCGTAACCTGAGCAGCAGGACTGTGCTGCCTAATGATGAAAAACTGGCGTCTGCCACCTAAATTATCATCATCAGCTTATCCTCCGTACACCCCCTCATCACCGCTGCGCATCCGCCATCTCCTCACACTCCTTACTGTCACACACCAAGAACACCGAGTAACACTCTCACACCATGGCAGCATCTGAATAGTCAGATGAAGTAAGAGCCATGATTTGGCGAGCATCCCGGGAGTGATGGAAAGACACCTGGTTACCTTACCATGTGAAGAAAGGGAGCATTTGTTTACCATTTTAATACCTTGTTTTACACTGTTATGCTGGATGCACCTTTTTTTTGAAAATGGACAGTAGAATTCATGATCCATAAGCCATAATCAAATGGGCAGCAAAGGCAAATTCTCGTATTTGTTACTTAAAGGTGCTTTATGTAGGATTTGTGAAAAAAAGTCTCTTATGGTTAAATGGCTGAAATTGACTTTTTTACTCCCCCATTTGCACCCATGTACACAAAGATGTGTCCCCAAAACTTACAGTTGTTCAAAGAGATTTAGCTTGAAGACTGACAAGAGGCCAATCACAATACAAACAACATTTCAGACTGGAAGGCAGGTTTCCAAACTGTTTTTTTTTTTCAGCTACGTAATACACTTGTTCTGAGATAATGGTTTAAGCAATAATTTTTTTTTATAATTTCTACATAATTTTCATTTGTCCTAATAAAAAATATAAAATATTGAGTATTTATACCATCAACACTATCTATCTATCTATCTATCTATCTATCTATCTATCTATCTATCTATCTATCTATCTATCTATCTATCTATCTATCTATTCACTCTTAAAGATATGTGTGTTATGTCACTGAAAGGATAAGTTTTGGACATTTTTAAAAACACACATCTTTGAATGCTAAGTTATGAACAAAGTTATAAAATAGAGAATGGATTTTTGTAGCACTAAAGTATTGTGTGTTCATTTCTGTGCATTCAGGCCTGTCACATCGGAACACATAGGTTTCTGTGCTCATATTTGATAAAAGTATAGTATT
Organism: Notoglanidium macrostoma; assembly: GCA_030068235.1. Classification (NCBI taxonomy): domain Eukaryota; kingdom Metazoa; phylum Chordata; class Actinopteri; order Siluriformes; family Auchenoglanididae; genus Notoglanidium; species Notoglanidium macrostoma. Next base: position 16,028,931 of record JAQQZR010000006.1, on the reverse strand, counting down.
ACTCTAACTTAATGATAAACTTTATATCCAGAAAGACAGTCTTAGCAATTCACAACAAATGTCATATGGATACAGTGATTCTGGAAGACAGGCAGAGGTGATGGTGCCATGTGTGCCATACTGGCTTGCATCTCTGTGGCGAGAGCCAGCGTCTTCACCCGCCCTGAGAAATAATAAATAATGGCCCCGTTTTGTTCTCGGCTGTGGCCTGCAGCCCGTGCCATAAGACATTAGAGGCAATTTGCAGTCAACACGCAGACCTGCTTCATCTAAAATATTATCAATGAGCTTGTCAAACCCAGCCCTAACCTCCTTTGTTATTTTCAGCAGTGGCCTCAGTAGGATCGGTGGGCTCAGTCCGGCCTCATACCCCTGCTTCCCCTGTAGACTAGCAACAGGATGTCATACACCTGTTTTGCTTAAGGCTGGCACGCTGTGCGCCCTCTTTCTGCACTGGCATTGGCCCGCACACTCACCCGGCTGGCCGTATATGTCAGGATGTGAAATGATGGTTGTTGTAGGTGCAGCTGTTGCATAAGAAGAGTGCCAGGGGCTCAAGCTTCCCACCGTGAGCTTTAATTTGCTCCCTCTCTCTCTCTGTCTCTCTCGGCCCCTCACCTTCTCTAGGCCTTTGCAGATGTAGCAAGGCCAGCGCCCTCACACAGATGGGTCTCTGCCCAAGGCAGTTTGTGTGTTTGTGTGCGTGTGTGTGGGGGACAAAGCCCTGAATCTGAAAGAAGCTCACTATACTGCATCATCTAGCTTCTGGCAGTGGGAATTCCTGTCTATTTTTTGCTGTAGCACATACTGTAACATTCGCTGGACTGTACAGTATAAATAATGACAGCTCAGAGAAGACATACTGACTAAATTATTAAAGTATGTCTGAATCTCTGAATCAAAACAATGTGATTTTTCACTCTTTTGGCCAGCTAATTCCTGATATATACTGTACATTGTTGTTTTGGTCAAATTTATTAACACACCATGGTCATATATATCTCTCACTTAAGGCAGAGTCTGGACAAAAAGGTTCAGGAGGCATGTCATTCAACGGCATGGACCTATTACACTTTTTAAAACAATTTTGAATTATTGAACATGAAGACATGACACTGAAAACTTTAGCATCTGAACTTGCTAAGCTACCTTTCTAACCATTTTGATTGTTGTGGTAAATTTTGTCAGTTTCTGTTAAATCAAGTGCAAAATGAGTCAGATATGGAAATCCTACACACATCTACCCATGGAAAATGCTAGCTGGTTTAATAGCTGTTAAGCTAATTAACTGCTATCTAACGAGATTAGCTAAACATTGGATTCGTGTTCGTATATTTTATCATGCTTAGCTTCTCTTAAATAAAATGCAAATTGAAACTTAGATATGGAAATCCTTCTTATGTCTACTAGTGACGAATGTGAATTACTCTAATAGCAGTTAAACTGCTAGTTAACTGCTATCTGACTAGCTTAGCTTAAAGTTTTGATTGTTTTATTCTCAGGTTTGGCTTCTGTTAAATAAAATGCAAATTGAACTCAGAGAGAGAAATCATACTTATCTCGTTCTGCAAACGTGAGCTAGTTTAATAGCTGTTATCTAGCTAGCTATTCATAACAAGATACTCATATTTATAGATTCTGACATCTTAGTAACACTTTTCTTAGCATTTACTAGAGCCTAGGGCTCTTAAACTTTTTGTACCAACGGACACATTTACCTGTAAACTAATTCCACAGACCCCCTTAGCACAGATTTATTTTTTAAACATAATCCAAATATTTCACTACTCAGCTCATTATTTAAATTTGTGCAATAATATCCTGACTATTTAGTGGAGCCATAGTGGTTTTTATCCCTGATATTTCCATCATCAAGAACACATTAGGTCCAAATTGATATTCCTTGTAGGCATATTGGTTTGTGAGTTTAAAAAAATTGAGTTCAAATGTTCAGTTAAATAGACTAATACCTAAATATACCCCCCCCCCCCCCCAATGTTTTCAAAGATTTGAACTTGGTTGCAGGGCATTTAGCATTTGTTATTCAAGTCATTTTCCAACTCTTACAAATGTTATCATTGAGTGTGTCTCTTTTAGCCCACATCAATAGCCAGCGCTGCCATGTTCTTGGCCTAATCAGAAGGCTGAGTTGACTTGCTGGGGAGCATTTAAGATCGTGTGAATGGTATACCCTTGGCGTTATTTCATTGGGGGCCCTCGACAGGAGGCCTTTTTGTAAAGTTGTCTTCCTCCCAGACAATCAATAGCTTTTGTTGTGCTCCCAGAATGCAGTGGGAGAAGCCACGTGTGCTGATGCTTGGCAGCAGGAAATGTTTGGGAAACTCACCCACGCAACCACTTATATCCACATCACTTCAACTGTACTCACACACACATGCACACACACACACGCACGCACACACACACGCACACACACACACACACACACACACACACACACACACACACAAGAGTGATGCTGACTAATTATACTTAGCTTCTGAACATTTCAGCATCCCATGGATTTAGTGCAGGGCCATGTACGATATGTCTGAGAACGTATAACTATTATACAAACATTGTGAATAAATCACCTTCCTTTTGCTGTGTTTATTTCTAAAGACAATAATGCAATTTTTTTGTTATGTGCAACAGTCAAAAGGTGTACTATACTATGCAAACTTCATTTAGTTCATGACTTTATTATCATTTTCTGAAATCCTAAAGGATTCACAGGACTTTTATTATTTTTATAGAGTTTACTATAAAAATATGCAATCAGGAACATGCTGTTTATTAACAAAAAGAAACAAGACACTCTTTCTCTCTCGCTTTTCACACATCACTGTCACAGTATGGCCTCTACCCACGAGCAAAGTGAGTCAAAGTCTATTCTCACTGCACATTTACACACCATGCAAAAGAAAAAAAAAACAATTGTCACATTTCAGGAGCAACCTCGAGTGCTCTGCCTTTGATGTTAGCAACCGCCATGTGAGCTATGAAGATGCGGCATGGAAGGGAGCTGACAGATAAAACACAGAACGCTGCCACCATCACTCTCGCACCCCACGTAACAGGGGTGGGGGGACAAGAGAGCGAAGAAGACAGCAGCCCCCTCGAATTACCGCGTGTTTGTTTTCTGACATGGCAGCCGAGCGAAATTTCCATACTGATCTTCCTTACAAGTGCTGACACCAAAAAGAGAGCGTGAACAGGCCTTTGATGAACATGTTAGCTGTGGTCGGAAATGTAACGTCACCTTGTCCTTGTCGGAACAAGGAACAATGACATCCAAATGCAGAGGAAATGGTTTTAAGGCTTAGAGTGCTGGAATAATGTTTTCGTCAGGTCGTGGTGAGGCGCTAGATAGAACCAGTTAAACAAATGATTAAAAAATGTTCTTTAGGAGCAGGCAAACCTTTTAATTTAATGATATTTTTAATAGACACATTTCAAGTCTTATGAATAAAGCACGGAGCTTTGGGTATTAGGCATTGATAAATCTTTATCTATGCAAAACTCGCATAATATGTCATTTTTCTAGAGCCATAGAGAAGTTAGTAATTCCTTTGCATGTGCTCAAAGCTATAAAGCCAAGCAGCTGTATTCTCTGGCCCGGTCTAGCATTAGGGTGCGCCTGCTGACTCCATAGCTTGACGACGGGGCTAAACAGCAAAGGCGTTATTGCCCCCTGGATAGGTCATTTGGTGGCTGTAGCCAAGAGCTAAACTGAAAGAGGGCTTTTAAAGAGCGGGAACAGGTGCGACTCACCGTAGGGGTTGGATGAGGCGCAAACACCGCGGCGAGCCGCTCGTCATCGGCGAACATTCTCTCGCTGCCTCGTAATTAGGCCATGGCTTCAATGGAAACTAACTCAGGCCATATGGGCTAATGTAGCCACAATGGAGACCCCCCACACAGGTAACAGTCTGTCGACACTGAGGCCAGCTCCCAGTAAACTAAACACCGCCGCTGCCAGATAACCCATCGCTTAAGACAGGCAGGAGTGTGAAAGGGAGAAAAGCACACTGTGCTTTTTAAGTTCCGTATGCATTTGAAGGTCAGAGTACTGAAATGTTGCTTCTAGAAAATAAGGAAGACATATTTGCATATAATACCCTTATGGAAAAATTCATGTGAGATCATGTGTAATGTGTAAATTACTTGTGGATGAACATGTGAAGGTGCATTTCATCATGTTATGCCCTGAGATTCCACATGGGAACTCAGATAAACATGTGATATCACAGTGAAAATATCTGATCACATATTATATGAAAAATCATTATTTATGTGAGAAAGTCACACTTGAAAAATTAAACCACATGCCCTGAATTTGAATAATTTATGTGTAAATTAATGAATCGTGTAAAAATCACATGTGAAATAAGAAAATATAGATTCACTGCATGTTAAAAAAATATGTGAGATGTAACATGTGACGTGCATAAAAAACACATATGAAGTTCATGTGACGTTTCCGTAAGGGTTGTGTGGCATAATGGCCTACACCCCATGCACACATTACAATGTAATAACCCTGATTTTGTATCTCACCAAGTCCACAGTTAACTGCTGGCACACGATATAGAAAATTGCAAAATGATAGTAATATATGCTGGATCATGTGCTATTCTGAATTAAAGTAGATTTGCAGTAGTTAATATGATAATAGGATAATTATAATTAATTAGAAGTATTTATGCAGCAATATATTGTTATATACTGTTAAATATTTATTTTAATACTTGCCATCTTCATGCATAAATTACATTTTCTTTCATGTTTAAATTGCTTCTATATTAAATTATAGTACGTTTGACAGCAAAAACGTCTTCTGGTCTTATTTTCGTGCTTGTGTTTGGATTTGAAAAAACCCTTTCTCCAGAAATATCTGGCAACCTCGAAAGCATGACCTACACGCGGGTGATTTTCATGATATGACATGAATAGATAAAATGTAATCAAACAAGTGCATAAATCAACACTGAATATGAGTAACTTTCCTTATGTAAATATTGATGTTCATTTTGGACATACTAAGTCGTCAACTCTGAACACCAAAATAAGTCTTTTAGAAAATAAGTATGAAATCTATGCATAGAATATAATAAATGTGAATTTGTTTATACTAAGACTGCATGAAATGCTCCTATACACTTAGCTGGCCTAATTATTAGTTTTAATCTCTCTTTGTCTCTTTCTCTCATTTGCCAGCTGTGTTGTGAGCAGCACTGGTTCTTTCCTGCATCTGGCATGTCACCCTGGGAAACCATCGCTCTCATCCAGATTTACAAAACGTGCAATCCGTTTTTCAAAAACGTGCAATCCGTGTTATTTTTGACGTGACTTTGGTGATCGAGACTTTTGCATCCATCTCTCGAATGTTCTCAGTTTGAGTTTATTAAGTGGAAATATTTAGACATTCAGAGCTCCATATGTCACTGAAGTTAGTAGAGGCTTTATCATTTTAAATGGTGAGGGACTCGTTGTGATAACAGCCTCAAGCCAGATGAGGTGGCTGAAAACAAAGAAGCGGGCGTCCAATCTGTCTGCATCAGGGGAAGGAATTATGAGAGCTTGTGGGAGCCAACATCTGTTGTGGTGAGAATGCGATGCAACACAACCAAATGATGTGTGTGTGTGTGTGTGTGTGTGTGTGTGGGAGCTCACTAATGTGCGACTTCAAGCCCAAGCAAAGCGCCTGACAGATCCTCCGATGAGAGATATGTTGTGTTTGTTTCACAGTTTGCGGAGATCATGTCAATAAATGTTTTGGATCAAAAATGCTCTTCAAAACGCGATAATTGATTCGGTGTGAAAAAGCGTGGGCTGATAATTACGGATGCAGGAAAAATACACGGCTGCGGAATATTTATCAGATGTCTCGGCTGATATTGCCGAGCTGTGGAGGAGTTTAATGAATTTGTCATAAGGCAGAACCCAGCCATCTGATATTAGCTAACAAGGCCTGCCATGCAGAAGAGCCCCGTTTACAACCAAAGAAGGCTGTCAGGATTTTATACCTCATGCATATTAACACAAGTTTTTAATACAGTTTGATTTTATCTTAGTTTATTATTGGAAAGATGTACACAAGCTGCCCACTTGAGTAAGAATAAAAAAATATTCAACATAATATTAGTCTTTTGGTTAATGATTTTAGACTAATTATTACCAGTGAACCGGAGATAAAATATTAATTATTATTCTTTCTTTTTTATTTTTTTATTTTATTGAACTCTATAAAAATGTTAGTCCAAAAATGTACACTTGATTTTATAAAGGTAGGATAAAGATAAATATTAACTTAAAAATTAAAAATAGCAGTTTTATAAATAAAAAAAAGTGGACTCAAAAGTAGCAACGTATTAAAACTATAAATATAAATAAGCATTTTAAAACTTGTACTTATGTACAGTACATATCTCAATCCTAGCCTAATTTGACTTGAGTTTTAACCCTACTGATTATTATTCTTTTTTATCGTAAAATGAACCAAGGCTAAATAATAACAACAATACAAAGCCTTTCTTGTATCTTCTGTGTTATGAATATTAACTTGACACCAGGAAGCTTTATCACAGAAAAGTTTTAGTTTATAATTAATAAACGTGTTTTAGAAACAGTCATCTCCACAGGTCTCACATCAAAATCATCATTGAAAAAAATAGTCATGTTTTTCTTCTCCCTGAAACCCTGAAATGATAATGAGTGTTGATCTTGTTAACAAGGCATCACTTACAGAAAAGAAAAGGATCATTAGCCTGGAGGTAAATTAAAAATTCTCCATCCAAATGACAGGCTGATGATGCTAATTCCTCATTCAAGACACCTCACACTGTCATTAAGGTGTAATAAAAATAATAAGAGGATTGTCAAATTAGTAGGATTTTGTTGTCATGTGCTGCGACACTCCAACAAACCCAACTCCGACTCATTATCATAATATCACCACGTATCGTATATATACACTAGGAACACTCTGATTGTTGGTGTTACTTCCTACTTGCATTCTATTGTTGCTGTTTGTGTTATTTCCAGTTTGAACACGGTAGACCTGAGAAGTTTACAGATTGCATCTCTGTCTATATTTTCTGAAAGCTTCATGCAGTCTCGGTGACATTTACACTGTTTTCCACAAAGCAGTGCATTCCTTGCCTTGTTGTTGTTCCTAGTTGTGTCACTACAGAGCTGCATCTACACACACACACACACACACACACACACACATAGATTAGTGCCCGTGTCTAGCCATTGTCAGTCACTTAAGCAACTTGCAGCCAGCGCCTGAGGTGCTTTCATGTCTTTGAGGCCTCCTCTTACACTCCTCCATCTCCTCGCTCTGACATTACACTTCACTGTACGAAAGACTCGCTCGCTGTCTCTCTCCCCCGCTCTCTCGTTCTCTTATTCATCCTCCTTCTTTCATGAACAGACAGAAAACGCCTGATGCAAAGTTCGGCCTGACAACCACATAAAGAGAAGTGCAGACGTTTTAGTAGGCGATTTTTAAATTCCGATTTTTTATTTTTTTTCTCCCTGCGAGGTGGAAATAATCCTGGCGGCAGCTGTAAGTTCTGATCAAGAAGCAGTTTAAGTGAGAAAAGGCATACTGAGACATGCTGATGGTATTGTTAAGTGAAAACCTGAAACTTTTGTTCTGTTGTACCTGCTCTGTGTTGTTGTCTAGACCACGGGAGATCTCTTCTTGTGGTGAAGAATGTACTTGAAGATGCTTTGTAGTGGATGTCAGCTCATGTATAACAAGTATATGAAGCATGTCCTTGATAATGTACAGTATGTGTACAGTATGTTGTATGAGTGGCATGAATCAGAGTTTGTGAGAGCTGCTGAAATGTTAGGAGCATCAATCGTGATATTAAATGAGAGGCTAAGCTCTAATATTTATCAATAGGTCAATTATGAAATTAGTAGAGTTGAACAATGCATTATATCACGAGGTCTCACTGATAACATGATCAATATAATGCAGAGACTCTAGAAAGAAATTCTAGACCTTTTTGTTTTCTGTATTTCCTGGTGTTGCATTTGGTTTGACACAAGTCCAAAATAATCCAATTTTCATACCGAATAATTTGATTTGGATGGCAAAAATGAAAGCTTATGTTAAGAATGGTGCAACAGAATTAGTTCGCCATGCCACGTCACATCATCTGAGGATCATGAGTTCAAATCAGGATGATGCCACAGCCATCCATAGGCAGGAGTCGAGAGAGCAGTACAGGCTGTGCTTTCTAGGTAGGAGGGATGGAACAATCTCTTTTCCCTTCTCACAGAAACACTAGCCAATCGTGGGCTTCTTTGAGCTCTTGTATAAGGAAGAAGGCAGATAGCATTTTTCTCGGACCTGGCTAGGGAGTGGGGATTGTGAAGAAACTGAGAAAAATGAAGAAACCTTATATTGACAGCCCTGTTAGTCCACGTACAGTATACCAGCAACCTCCGCTTAAAGTGTTATAAACTTGAACTGAGATATTGGTAATGCTGACGTACAGTGAAAAGTCATTCAGTTGTAATCTAATTGCAATAACGCTTATTGAAGCACCTGGCTCTCCACTGAGGACGGGAAGTGGAAGGCAAGTGTGTGGTGTGGTGGTGCAATCATTTCCACCTTTTCCTGCTCATGTTAAATAGGTACCAGGGGCCTGGGCACAGGCACAGGAAATGCTGCTGTGTGAGGAAGTAAAAAATGCTGGTCAGTCTTTGGGGAGCTGCTTTTGTCTGACGGACATCCTGCTGGAGCAATGTCTCATGACCTCATGTCTGGAGAGAGAGAGAGAGAGAGAGAGAGAGAGAGAAATGACTACTGATGATCTACTTATTAATCACACACACACACACACACACACACACACACACACACACACACACACACACACACACGTAGACTGGCATTGAAACACAATGATGAAATGTTAAACTTTCAAAATAATAGTCTCTTAAGCTGAAGAGGTACTCACACAGGCCCACAAGGTTATGACATCAGTAGAAAGTCTCATTATGTCTCCTGATGACACAGAAATTCACACACAATAATTCACATTAAAAGTGTCAGTTATTTTACCTGTAATGTATTTAACACTTGCTAGACTTTTCCTACATGTACCTGCATAGGCAGGTATTGCATATTAATGTACATGTAAGAAAAGATGATCATTTTTACACTTCAGGTGCGAACCTGAAGTGTAAAAATGATCATCTTTTCTTACATGTACATTAATATGC
>JAQQZR010000006.1:15986652-16007647 GCA_030068235.1 Notoglanidium macrostoma | reverse complement strand
GTATTTAAATTTAAAAATGCTATAATAGTTACAATAAAAAAACAATTTGTTAAAATCTGAATAATAATGTTCAACCCCCCCCCCCCCCCCACACACACACACATACACACACACTCCTTCCTCTGCAGAACGAAAGTATTTCCCCTGACTTTTGCTTTACATACAGTATGTGCAGTAAAAAGTTCAGCATATCCGACCGTTAGAGGGAGAAAAACTGGTGTCAGTGTGCATATTCCCGTTTGTAACGCATTCTCCCAGCCTCTCTCTCTCTCTTTCACTGTCTCTCTGTCTCACTTTCATCCCTTCTTTTTACTTTCCTCCTGTAATGTTTTATTCCTCTGCATTGTCATGGAAATACATGGGTGGGATATATTTTGTTTAATCCAAACTTCAGTAGCTGAATGGCAGTAGAGAATAAAATGAATATTAGCTATTGTTAAACCTTACTGCAAAACATTTTCTACTGATTTTAGAGCTGGTTAAAAGGCAGGCATGAGAGAGAGAGAGAGAGAGAGAGAGAGAGAGAGAGAGATTGAGCATGATTTCTGTATGAGATGGGACATCACTTGACATTTGCAATCTAAGGAGAGTTGTAAGAAAGAAGCAAAAAATGGTGATAAAAAGTTTCAAAAAGCAACAGTGTTGACTATTCTTCCAATTACAGATTTGAAAGGATGGTGGCTTCCATTTAAAGCCTGCATTTTGAAGGCAGAATGAATGATTAATATCTAAAAATGTATTTCTTTTTAGCACACACAGAGGTGATCAGCATAAAGCAGGCCACAGAGCACATTTTCTCTGTTTACAGCTAAAAAAATAAATTTTTTTCTCTGCAGTCTTTCAGCTACGGGATACATTGCTGTTTCTCCTAGCTCAATAAATATAGAAGGATTTTGCCAAACATCACATATATATTTCATGTAATTTTAATTGTATAATATGGTATAAATAATAATAGAAATGAGCAGTGATAGTTGTTGTCAGAGCACAAATGTCTCTGTTAAAGAAGTATGCATTTGCAATATACAGTATTCATCCAGTTGCTTAATTCTTTAACTGCTCATGTTTTGCTCTCTCTCTCTCTCTCTCTCTCTCTGTCTCTCTTTCTCTCCCTCTCCAGCCTCTTCCTAGGATCACACTCCGATGTGGTTTCTCCGTACCTCCCACTAGCCATGACATAAAGCTGGCAATATTTACTGACTCACTCTACAACCTGGGCCTTTCTCCTCATAAACACACTCTGTTCTGTAGTAAAATCACTTTAAATATTCTATGAGCATTTATTTCTTTTACTTATTTCTTTTACTACACTCTGCTATTCAGGATGGGAATCGGTAGAGTTTGGGTATAGCTTGTACTATAATATTACAATTCAGTTACATATAAATGTAATATTTACAGGATTAAGTATGTGAAATATTATTAGAAATATTTAAATTAAATATTAATACCAATTTTAATAGTCCTCCAGTGTTCATTTATAAATTGAACGAATGCTCCTATTTATGCTTAAAAGGTAAAGTAAAAAGAAAATAACTGAAAAACAGAAAAAAAAATTTATTGATAAAAACATACATGCCCATTAGGAAAAAGGTTACTAGAATTGAATTTTACTTAAATATTCTTCTGTCTGTTATTCAAGGAAGTTTAAAAAAAAAGAACAGTAGCCTGTTATTATCTGTCGTTTTTGCTAACACATTATTAATATATGATAATTGCAATAACAGTCGTGTTGAGATTCATGTTATATTTAGAGGTGAATGGACAGTAAGCAGATTTGACATTGCTTTCATTGTATGGATTTGTTGATAAGAAGCTAAGCAGGTGATGAGAAGAAAGCGGAGGAGAAAGAAAGGGGAGGGAGGGATTGGGATAAACTCCACCAGTCTGTGTTTAAATCAGTAGGAAACAAAAGTAGAGCTGAATGCTCCTGCAAACAGCTCCACCTGCGTGAGCCTAGAGCTTGTAAGGGTGCACGAGACGGGCTGCAGGAGATGCGGGTGTTAAAGCTGGCACTGGAAAAGTACAGTACAAAATGACAATGCCAATCTCCAAAGTCTCAACATCTGGCTATGACAGAGTTAACCAAGTGTCTTAAGCACGAAGAAGAAGAAGAAGAAGAAGAAGAAGAACTCATCAGCTGTACAGAACACACTTCTCCATTCACCACAAAAACAAGGAAATCATAACTTTCAGAAGTGTTACACGTCAGTCCAAAGACAATATAACAGTTGAGTGTGTTAAAGGTGAATGAGAGAGAGAGAGAGAGAGAGAGAGAGAGAGGAGAAACTAAAGAAAAACATGACACTTTTCCAAATATCAGAAGATGCCTTTGCTACTCTTGGGATTGCACTACTGTCACAGATCAGTAAGGTCACTGCCTTTACTCTCTCTCTCTCTCTCTCTCTCTCTCTCTCTCTCTCTCTCTCTCTCATTCTGTGTGTGTGTGTGTGTGAGAGAGAGAGAGTGTGTGGATGTGTGGATGTGGTTGGTGTTAGGGTTACTGAGGAGGATGCTGTAGCAGGCTTTTGAAGTGTTTGACAGAGCCGGAGAGGTTTTGAGGGGAGAAACACACTCCGGCACTGACAGCTAAGGGCAGGGGTCAAGGGTCATAACCTGGGTAACTCAGAGGTAAAATTACCTATGTAAATCAATGGCTTCTACTGGAGAAGCCAAAGAGCAAGGCTATAGACTGTCAAAAACATTAACCACCCTGCACACACACAATCGCATCTTCAACACTTTCTGTCTCTGATGCTGTCTTTCTCACCCCGTAAGCAAAGGACATCTTTTTACACAGTCTTACACATTTTCATCGTTCCTCCATCCTCCTTTTTCATTCTTCTTGCTGCCTGTTGTTAGAACCGGAGTAACAAACAGTTCGTGGTATATCACACAAAAATGAAATGTGCCAAAATAATTTTTTGGTGATGTTAAAAACAATCATTTGAATACAGATTACACAACATCTGCATGTTTATACAAATGCCTCATTGTTTTTATTCCGTACGCTATTTAATCTTACCTAGGAGAATATATCAATTTTATTCCTTATGGTACAAATGTATAGTCTTCCTTTTCAAGAATGGTTTTAACATAATTAAACAATTTAGTAAAGTTTTATTCTAGATGTGTGAGTCGATTCAGTTACTCAGTTAGAACGAAATGGTTACACCAATGCTTAAAATCATAACAAATCCTAAATTCATTATGCAAAAAAAACAATAATATGAACATCACATTTATTTTGCGTAATTAAAGCAACACCAAAAAATATAATAATATAGTAATAATTATTCAAATAAATCAAATAAAACGATTGCCTTCTTCCTTCTGTCATTAATTTATTTCCTATTTTGACTGTAATTATTGCTCCCTCCCTCAGTCCCTCCCTCCCTCTTTCTCTCCCATTCTTTCTTCTTTGGCATTTCTTTTAAAGGGCGTTTATCTCTTGTGCGGCGAGGTCCCGTGTCGGTGTGTGTTCAAGCGAGATCACAGCAGCCATGGCCGCTTAATTAGCACTGAGCAGATGAGAGCGGGCAGCACTGGTGAGCTAAAGGGCTCTACACAGCACGGAGGAGCTGCACGAAGCCTGAAAAAAGTTAGCACACGAGATCCGCTAACACAGCAGGGAGGAACACGGACTAAAACTTAAACCCTCTAAGGATGATCGACTGATCTGTCCCGAACTCTGCTAAACTCCTAAAGTCCCAAACTCCTGCTACAACATCACAATGAAAATCTATCTGTATTTATTTGGGGGTTTTTTTTGACAAAAAAATGGAAGAATGAAGGGGGAAGAAGAAAACAAAAGATGGGAGAGAAAAAAAAAGCAGTCAATTTTCAGACACCCTGATGTAAAACTTAGCTTGACAGGTATGAAGAGACTTTGGGATGCAGTGACATGCTGTGTTTGACTGCCTTCAGCTGTCATTATGTCCACAGCCTGGGAAAGTACATCGTATACCACACTGAACTAAAGCACACACAGCAGGGACTCTCTGAAATCTGCTTTTGCTCACAATATCAGGACACATCAGTGTAAATATTTCAAACGCATATAGCGTCACAGCATGATTTTGTCATAACTTTGCATAATAAATGGCCATTTAAGATAACTTTTCCTTAATGTTTTTAATAACAGTGTTGTTCAATTCTCAATTCTGATTGGTAAGAAGGTGCTCTATAAGAGCAGCTCGGACAGTTGTTATATCAATACGCTCATATTAATACGTTATCATTTCTATAGTAACAGCTCATTTACAGGGATTTGATGTAGCATGATGGCCGTCTCACATAATCTAAATTGAATAATAAACAGATTTAAAAAAGAGCCGTTATTTATTTCAGAAAAACGGACCATTACTGACGGAGTCTCTGGCACAGTCGGACAGTTTTCCATCATACACAAGTTGTCTTATTAACTTCATAAGAAAAAAAAAGAGGCTGGTGAGGGAATGAGTGTTTATTGCTGCTAGAGAAAAGAAATTAAATAAATGTAACTACGGTCTGATAAAAAAATGACATGCCGTTTTTTTAATGAATGAAAATTTTAATTATTGAGAAATTGATTGAAAACATCATGCTATAGGAAAATTATCACTCCACTCATATCGTGCTTGTTTCCTTAATTAGTTCAGATACATTTTAAGTGCTAAAGAGTGATGGTAAATTTAGAAGTATGATTTAGAAGCAAACTTTGGTCTGCAGCTGTTTTGAATTTATTACATTTTAAATAGATAATACCGAGGGTCTTGATATGGCGTAAATGGGATTAGCCTCAAATCCTGACTAAAACAATATTGTTTCCACCAATCTCTCAAGAGGCGTACTAGAAGAGCCTTGCACATGCATGCTGGTATGAAAGCAATGGACTGTGTCAGTGTGTGTGTGTGTGTGTGTGTGTCTGTGTGTGTGTGTATGTGTGTGTGTGTGGAAATGTGCTGATTTAAGTCTATTCACTGTTGTTGCTGGCTTCTCTTCAGCCTGAGAAAGCATCTACAGTGAGTCCCAATCAGGATGAGGAGGCGAGCACTCCATGTGTCCTACCCGAGCCAAGTCGGAATTAGCCTTTATCAGCAATCCCATACAGTACCAGTGGGCCCGGCTCTGGAGTCTGAGTCAAGCACATCTGATCGGGATTAAAGATGGACATGCAGGCCCTCCGTGCCCCAATGCTCTTGAAATAATAGTAAAAAAAAATGTGTCATTCGAATTAAACAGCATCAAAGGCCTTACGCGAGACAGAAGAAAATATGTCTCCACATGCCTAGGCATGGTCCAAGCATACTTAGGGAGCTGGGACAGAGACAGAGGGATGTTGGCAGGTTTATAGGTGTTGAGAGTGCTTATTAAGACACCATAAGCTGGATTTATTTAGGGATGCTGCTGAACAAAGGAGAGCAATAGGGACTGGACTATGAGCTTGTATGCCAAACACATGTGCAAAGGATTCTGGGGAATCCCACTGCATGGCTAAATGGGCAGTGCCAACCACAACATCATTTCCATATCACCAACCAATGTCCTTCCAGTCTACGCTGCTATAGTGGATTTGTACACACAGACACAGAGACATTTTTACACATAACGCAACATGGTCACATTTGCATAGGTATAGTGGTGGGATTAGAGTTCATACCTGCTCTAATGATTTCATTCATATAAAATGGAGTGAAATCCATTCACTGTTGCTTGTATTTTTCATGGTATCAGTGTACAGTGTAGTAGTGTATGTATAGACCAGGAAGAGCCACAGTGTTTGGATTTATAATGTTTCTATTATTCATATCCAAGACGTTTATAAATAGAATACACCTACAGACATGATAAATATGATTTCACTTTACTATATGGGTCATGCATAAGGCATTAATTCAGATTCTTATTATCTTACATTATATTGTAGGTGTTCCTTAATACAGTGCCCTCCACAATTATTGGCACCCCTTGTAAAAATTAATAAGAACGATTAGAAAAAAAATCTACATTTCGGTGATGTAGCTTCATCTCAGACCAAAAAAAAAAAAAATACCAACCTTTACTTGAGATAAATTTATTAAGAGAAAAACAAATCCCTCATCAAGAAATAATAATTTTTTTAAAACAAAAACACTTGTTCCACAATTATTGGCATATCTGGAAATGATCATAAACACAATGTAACTGAAGCATGTTTCCCATTAAATTGTACATTTGTGATTTGATTGGTGTGTGGATTGATGTAATCTGTGACTTCCTGGTTAACTGGGGTACAAATATGAGGTGACACAGTGGCCAAATTCCCTTAGTCATCCGTTAACATAGGAAAGATAAGTTAACACACAAACCAAATGAAGGAGACATGTGTTAACCTTCATGAGTCAGGGAATGGTTATAAAAATAGGTATTCATCTGAAAATGCACCAGTTCTACTGTTAAGAGACAGTCAAAGTCTCCAGAAGAACTGTGTTAGATTCTCGAAGATGCATATGTTATGAAACTGTACAAATTGCACCTGGGACTGCTAATTTTAGAAAGAAAAAATGCAAATGGTCATTATACCAAATTTGTTCAGTATAGTTCATTACCATTTACTGCATGATGCAGTATTTTTATGTGCCTAAGACTTTTATATATTATGTTATATATTTAATATTTTAAAAGAACATGCATTCGAGCAAATAATGTGATTTAATTTAATATAAGTATTTCAACAAATATCAACAGTGCTAATACAGAAACAGGACTAACTCCTGTATGCTGCAAATTATGATAAAGAGCTGCTACATTGACTACGTGTATATGCACTTTTATTTTTTAGGTATGAATGGACTAATATGTGTCAGCAAATATGTTCATTTCCATTGCAAATCTGGAGCGCTAAAGAACCACTGGATCCAAAAAGCTCAAACAGTCAAAATGGCATTACAAGTAAGCAATAAAACAAAATGGGGTGTGCTGTTATAGGACGATCATCAACAATGGGAAGATGTGATTTATTCCTTTTATACCTGAGCAGTTTATAAGTGCAAGCATTTTGTTTTTATTTAATTACAAAATGACATACTTTTTTATTCATTTATATTTACATGTAATGTTGTGGAACGTCTGCAAAAACAACTGTTATTAAAAATTGCAGATTGTCATCTCGGTCTTGAAGACTCATCCCATGCATGAAGTGTTAAGGCTTTGTTAAATAATTCTTCTAGCAGAAAACGTCACCATATCAACAATTGTACTTTTTTTTTCTTTTTACCTATTTATGTTATGTGCCATACAAGCCCCTATGAACAATGTTACAATAGAAATAATATCCTAGTAGAATAAGAACATTCAGTTAAACCTTATATAAAGCTTGTAACCAGGACTACTGTCAGAGCTGCTGTTATAGAAAATGAATCTACGCCTTCTGACCAATCAGAATGAAGCACTAAACATAAAGCTTTTTAGTGAGTAAGATTTTACAATAAAATATCACTTTGGTATGTAATTATATGCACAAACACACCAGCATTTCAGCTTGACATGTCTTGTTTTCCTCTGCTAATCGCATTAACCTTTCCCTCTTCAGCATTTCCGCCAGCTTCCTTCATTTCTCAGCTCTCTGTCTGCTCCGAGTGAGGTTCGAGCTGGGTGATCGTGCAGCGGTGAACCCCATGTATTATCTCAAACATGAGGTGACATGTTAATGACTTAATAGTGCAATCTGCCAAATAATAATCACAGCCTGTCAACACCGTCTCTGGCAAAATGTTTACAGGTGGAGTGGTAATGTACGCTGACAGTAATCCGAATAAAAATGAATTTACTGCCGTTGTCTCATTTGCAGTAAATTTTCACATCTCTAACGTGCAACTGGCACTTGCGAAGCCACACATATGGGAGCACACAAGCACACACACACACGCACACACACACACACACACACACACACCCATATTACCCTTGGCTGCTGCTTCAGCAAGCTGGCTCACTTTATACTAAGGGGACTTTTGGGAAGAACAAATAAGGAAAGAATAAAGAATGAGAGAAATAAAGAGATTGAAGGAGTTCGCACCATAAAATGTAAAGTCACACTTCAATTAACTAGGTGCAGGACAGATGTAGTGCCAGTGTGGGCTGTTTAATTAATCCATGTCAGAGGTGAAGATTAAAAATTCAGACCTGATGCCGCATGTACCATGTGCAGAATGATAGGTGCAACATCCAGTGTGTTGCATCCAGTGTGAGCTGAACTTTAACGGGACCACTACAGCTTAGCAATATAAGCATGTATTTCCTTCATCATATAAGATGGAAATGTATTATTTATTAAAAATAAAAAGCAAATCTGATGCTTAAATTGGCGACTGTGTAAGTTCAGATTGTGCCACACATTTTTGACATATATATGGAACTGGATGTAAGCTTGAGTTCATCCAGGGAAAAAAAAGTAAAAAAAAAAAAAAAAAAAAAAGAATTCAATTGTTCTGACAAATTGGTAATTTAAGGAGCAAAAAGTAGATTGCATTTCAGACATTTAATCAGGGAGGCATTAGTTCATTTATCAAGCAATGTATAATTTGTGGTTGAGTGTTCCTGTGTTTTCCACAGTAATAGCATATCTAGCCACACTCTCTTGGGTTATGCTCAGCTAATTAATGTGTGTCTGAATCCTATTGCATTATCTAGATTGGACCTGCTGTACACAACACTGACTGCAATAATAATGGAGCACAACACTGTCACATGGAAGCCAAAGGTAATTCTAGGTCAATCGGTCTTACTAGCCAAAAAAATAAATAAAATGATAATTCCATCACTTTAATAGCTCATAATATCATTTTAAAGTGACAGTTGTAAGAAGAATTCGATCCAAAAATTCACTGCTACTTCACAAATACAATAAGTTTCAAACATATGGTTAAAAATGGTTTTTCTATCACAAAGGGTCCCATTTAGAGGCCAAACCTCGTAAAGGACCACTATGGAAAATTTTAAAATGTATACTTTATGTAAATAGATTTGAAAATGCACACAAAAATGTCATCTAGTCTCATCAATCAAGATCATGTTTTTTTTGGCTTATTTTGTACATTTGGAAAAATCAGCATGCTCTGAAATCTGTAACAATTTTCATGAGATGAGGTTAGACCGAAATTGAAAACAGATTTTTTAATGAGATCAGATTAGAAAAAAATGACCTTTACTGTCGAATATGATTCATAATTTTTATTTTCGCTCTCTAAGTGGCACTTAGGGAAAATAAAGTTCTAATTTCAGCGTACAATCTGCTCTGCGAACCTTCCTGAGCATTCTTTCAAGAACAAATAAAAAAGGAAGAAAAAAATGGCAACTTAATATCAAGTGGTGCTGGGATATGTGGAATTTATCTTTCCAATGGACTAAAATTATTTGTTCATTTTTAATTGATCACAATATTGATGGACCTGCCAGGTTTAATTCAGCCGAGAGCAAAAAGACAAATAAAAGCCAGCGGAGGTCTCTCAGTGTGGATAAAAGAGGCAGGCTGGAGGTGTGCGTCTCTGATTGGATTGTTGTCACCCTGATGAATATGCGAAAATCTGGGTTGCTAAAAAGGGCAGCTAGGATGGGTGTGCACATGTGGTGGCATGTGTTTTGTTTCGGGAGAATGTGCATTTGCCTCTATAAAGGTCAGTGCATGTGTACTTAAAAGCACAAAATCTGTGTGTTTTCACTCCATCAAAGTGCTCACTAATTTATAGTTTAATTTATAATCTCTATATAAGATTAACAGAAAAATGTGACTAAATTGCCAGCTATTAACTCAAATTTTATTAGGTTTGCTGATGACACACATTCATTTTAACAATGCATATGGCCGCAACTACATAGTTCCCGTCCCTCTTTTCCAATGACCTATTTTCCCTTTCAAACAGCTCTGATTGGGAACTGTGAGCTGTCCGTGCCAGGCAGAGTTGGAGCAGAATATTAGTGGTGATGGTGATGGCACCATCTGTGGGTAGGAGCTGATGATGCAAGGCTCGCTGAGAGGCCAATGAATGTGTCCCTGACCGGTGTTCAAGATGCAGCCACTGCCGCACTTCACTCACACACACACACTTGCTTCCTGCTGTATTCTTGCTGGGATGTGATAAAGCAAATTTGTTGTGGGGAAGAAATCGCAATCTAGAAATGCAGAAGCATGTGATCTTTATACATCATGTTTATCCTATAATGTTACATAAAGCAGTAACGCTTTTCGTTGCGGTTCCCATAACTGACCATATTTAACCCGGCAGTTAAAATGAACAAACTATGAACTTCAGCATGAGTTAACCTGTAATAATTGTTTTTTTTTTAATCCCAAATAATAAACAGAAAAAATAACCAATGCTCATACTATTCATGAGTTAAATGAAGCCCACAATGATCAGTATAAACCAGTACCTTAATGAAAATGTTTGTAGTTGTTAAATGGTTAAATTCACAATTACTGACCAGAGTTCAATAAGTTAGCAACATTTAGGAAAGTGCTGTAATTTAGTCCATAATTTTTTCTCACTTATATGGATTCTTTTTAGTCATGGATTTAATGTACATCAGTCAAAGCAGTTCTATTAAGTTAATATTTATGTAAACAGCATATGTAGGCTATTGCATGATAATTTACTTAATTACTTAAGTTGCTTTCTGAACATACTTATTCATTGTTTATTATTATTATTATTATTATTATTATTATTATTATTATTATTATTATTATTATTAATTCTGAAGCTCATTGTTCGGTAATGTTGTACCACTCTGTTGAATTCTCAATTCTGATTGGTCAGAAGGTCTTTATACGTTTTCTGTAAAAGCATATTAGACTGTAGCTCTGGCTATGTTTTCTATGTACAGATTTCTGGAAGGAGTCTTCAGTGTCAGCACTTTGTAACTATCAGAGGTAAAGCTGTAACATCAGACTTCAAGATTGGGTTGATTTGCACTTTGTGGTTTCTTGGTAACATGACTAGCTACATTTCTGCCTTATTAACTTATAAAACATAACTGATAATAAAACTATGTTTCACTCTTGTTCCATAGCATTAAATGAATCTATAAATGGGGGAAAAATTATGCATCATTCTTTAATAATTAAAAAAAAACAAAAAAACTTTTTGCCAAATAGTTGTGGTGTAAGAGGACACATACACTGGATGTGCAGCTCTGAGAAAATAATCAACTTCATCGGTGATAACAGTAACTCTGCTTTACATCTGGATGCATGACGCCACCCTGACATTGTTTATTTTCCTGTAACAGCATGCCCACAAGTTTTTTTTTTCCTTACTAAATAATGTTAAAGGAACGTTAAAGAAACCTTTATCTGACGTGTTTCTCTTAAAGTAGTGATGTAAAGAATCTAACTATACTGGTACATTCTGAAACGAGAAACAGCCAAATGCATCTTGCAGTCTCAGTGACTGGCATGACCATAGGCATTGGCAGCAGTGATGGCACAGAGCAATAAGCTAGTGTGTTAATTCTGTCCCTCAGCCAGCATCGCTCACAGCCAGTCCTGCAGGGTCAAGACAGCTCACAGTTCAGTGTTTTTCCAACTATATGACATCCAATTCACCTCAGGAATTGCCTGGTAATTAGCTGGTGTCTTGAATCAGTTGTGTTTTTGCAGGGAAAACATTAACTTGGGCAAGATGGTGGCCCTAGAGGACGAAAGTTGAGGAAGACCGCTCTAAGCCACTTACCTTACATTAAATCTCAGGTATCAGCTCCCTTAGGAAATCTTTAAGCTACTATATTTTATACAACACAACACCATTCTGCAATCCTTTCACATAATTTCTCACCACCGAGCCACACATTGCCTATTTTCTTCCATATTTTTGTCTAAGGTGCCTAAAAACAACAGGTGTGGCGGCTCCAGTGGAGGATGTGGAGTGGTCTCTGGTGTTCGGGCTGTGCAGAACTCATCTGGAGAGTCTTGTCGGACTGGGACTTCTGCTGGAATCAGTCATGGATCTCTCCCCAGGCCCACACAACGCTTATTAACTCAGTGCCAGCAGCGCTGGTGCAGCTAACTCGTGCCAAATCACTCAGAGAGTGCCTTCTTTTTCTTTTTCATCTGATTTCCTGTTCATCTCCTTTGAGAGGAGTTTTTTTGTATTAGGCTACTGTTGTGATATTTGGGTGGACGCACTGCTAGCAAGAAATAATTCTTCAAACTCAGTAGTGTGAAGCTGTGCAATAATATTTTTTAGCATATTTTAAATAGGGTTTTTTTTGTAAGAACAAACAGCACAATTATAAATATTTTCTCATTAGACTAATGATGTGTATTATTAGCAAATCTGATGTTATGAGAAATTGGTACAAAATCAAACAAGTGAGGGCATTATGGTTGGGTTTATTCTAGTTTCATACAATTGAAGTCTTACAAAAAGGGTACAAATGCACTTAATGTTTATAACTTTTCATACAAATTAAATTGTATAAATCTAACTGTTACTAAAGGCCCTATTTAATTTATGCCAATTAACTGATACTGTGAATGCTCCCATTCTAAATAAAGGTTGTATTATTATCCTTAGAAGCACAGGCACATGCATACACATGCACACTGAATATTCACCACTCACATCTTTTCATGGCTATTATTGCCCCGTCACTGTAGGCCAGTCTTTAGGGGGGAAAATCCCACCATCAGCGGCAGATCATTTAAACCCTTGAGTAAAAGGACTGAGCAGCCTCCGCCTTTTCTGCCACATTTCCAAGGCCATGATCTTACTTGCAAAACTCCTTATTAGCTGCTCACTGCAGGGCCCTGTAGCAGCCGTAGCAAGGCTTCTGTGCCTCATAGGTGGGCTTCTGTTCAGGAGCGACAGCACCGAAGCCCTCCAGCACTTAGCCTCCACAATCATCCTCATCTCCCAAATTGTCCTGGAAGGAGCAACGTGCTCGGATTTGTCTAGGGCTGTTTTGTCCAAACTGGGGCACAGATGGGATAATGACTTTTACAAACAGCATTTTGATGAGAGGAGGGGAAAGGAGAGAGAGAGAGAGAGAGAGACAGAGAGAGAGGGAGGGTAAAAAAGAGGAATCATATGTAAAATGCACAAAGGCTCACATAAGCACGTTGGGAGCTGCATCTGGAACAAACTAAAAAGATGCTTAATAATTTAGAAGCAAGCAGGCAGGCCTGATGCAGCTGTTGTGTGCAGGGGAGCATGAAAGGCTTCTCGGTGACAGCTGGCTCCTGCTTCTCCCTCGGTTGTGGTGTGGCAAGGAGACGGCAGATTTGGGATTAGCCAATCCCTGCTACTCTCGCCCATCTGCCACTAAGACCTCATCTCCTAACTCTGCCATACAATAAAGGAGAGAGAGAGAGCGAGAGAGAGAGAGACTGGGTGGGCATAGACACAATCACAGCCAGGATAGCACACACACGGATACACACACTGCTCTCATAAACATATGCAGCAAGGCGAGCACGGCCGTCAGCCCCCCGAGCATGTTTTGTTGACACGCGGCCAGTGGAGAGCTCCTCTCGCGCTGTAGCTCCAGGGCACATTTTGCCCTCCACACATTTGCAGGAATACAAAATGTCGCTGGCCACAAACAATGCTTGGGCCTAATTGGCCGAATTAACCGAGCCATGTCTCCCATCCCCGAAATGATTAGCATAGCTCAGCTGGGAGGGTGAGAAGAGGCTGGGGGTGGGGAGGATATGAGGGTGACTGTGGGGGGCGGATAGAAGGATTTGTTGGGGGAAGGCCAGGTGAAGTTATGTTTGCCCATGAAAGAGAAGTGATCCTGGGTACAGTCCCAGCTGGGCCTCCGTCTCCAAGTGCCAGCAAGATAGCGGTTAGCGGTGGAGGGGATTTGTAGCGCTTGGAGCTGCTCTTCTCCTCCGCTCCAGACGGCTCATCTTCTGGCCAAGTGCCCTTATTTCCACAGGAGCTTGACACATCTCTCAGCTCTGTTAATCAAAAACCCCACACCAGCACCAACACACTCACGACAATACAATGCTACAGAGATCCTGGGGATTTTTTAAAACACAAGATGTAATATTTATTGTACTAGTGGCGTGGGAAAGCCTCCTTTCTGATTGATTGCAATAAATGCTGATATTGGGAGTTTGTGTTCATCATTTTCTCATAATGGGGCACTTTTTTGTACATGCTAGCCTTTACTCTAAGTGAATTGAATCTATTTAGAGCCAAATTTATACAGACATTTCTATTCATCATTCCATCTAATATAATGGGAAAGAAATCAGAAATATTTCCATTTCATTTTCACTGGAGCACATTGAAGAATGCTGTATTTTGGGAAGTCCTTTTTATCCTAGAGTACTCGAGGGGGCATTGAAAATGAGGCCTTGAAATCAGGCAGTAGATTAAAACTCAAGCCCAACATAAAGAGGACCAGAGAATAAACCCTCTCTCTCTGTTTTTTTTTCTTTTTTCAGTGTAAATGTTTCCCAGGTGAGTTCGCCATGGGAGTGTGTGTTCAAGGTTGTGGGACAAGGTCCTGAAAGTGATAAAGCATGGAGAGGCGAGTTTATTCCTGCTCAATATGGTCTGTGATCTCGATGGAGCTCAGCCCAGCTGTCCGATCGGCTGCTGCAGATTCCCTTACCTGAATTCCATGCTGTGCTCCTCAGATCACTGCCTGTATCTCTTCGTCTTTTAAAGCCCGACTATAGCCGAGAATCTGAGGCGTGTTAATGCGCTCTCCTTCCTGCCAGATTCCCACAAGGCTGAGAACAACAAACTCCCAAAGTCAGCAAGCCATGGAGGAATGCCGAGAATAAAAGTGCACTTGTGTACCGGTAGTTAATACTCCACTAGCCTTGGGCCATCTGATTACCCAAAAGTGTACCTTAAAACACAAGTTCTAGATTTCACTGATTAATTATATTTTACTTAATTCCCAAGCCTTCTCCTACTGTCTTTTTCCATTTGCACAGTTTTTCTCTCTCTCCTTAACCCTTCAATTGTTTTGGGATTGTCCAATGGTGTCCTACTTAACTCTCCAGTTTCTTTTCTCTGATCTGCAGAAGTAGAGTCACACTGATGAACAATCAAACCAAATCTCTCCCAACACCTAAGTGTAAGCCCAAGAAATCACCTGTCACTTGTATAAAAGGCAATTCAATTCCCAGCAGAGCACCACAGCATAGTGTATGATCAGGGTGCTTTGAAGAAACACACATCTGCTTGGAACCATTAATATTGCTCATTCAGTGATCGTATCTGGGCTGTGCCTTTAAATTTGCCCACAACAAGCAACATACATAAATGGGTTTAAAAGAGGTTTATGTTGATAACATTTTAAGCAGTTTGCATTCATTGTTGCAAAACGCAGCATTAAAAATTCATCTCAAACATCTCAACAAACATCTCAGACTCCCCACCATGTCATTAATCTCTCCATGGCCCACCTCACCTCTCTCTCTCTCTCTCTCTCTCTCTCTCTCTCTCTCTCTCTCTCCGGTGGCCTGAAGCTTCTCTAGGACGGACTAAAGTGACACAGAGGGAGGTGCACTGGCGCTGGAACACTATTGCCGCAGGATACGTAAGACTGAAGGTGAGCCGCCTGCTCTTTCATCACTTTCCCGGATCGATGTGGTGTGGAACAGAGACCTGGGTGGCTCTCGGGGGAACAGTGGGCAGCCTCCTGCTGGGGGGCAGGCCCCGAGCGAGGGAGCAGGACGAGTAAAGAGACTCTCACTCCTCCCTCATGGACCCTTTGGTCACATATGGAGAGCACAAACACACCCAATGTTCCAAACGATGCAGAGGGCTGCAGGGGCTGCATGAAGATTGCCTTACTGCAGTGCCATTTCTTATAAGACATGTCTCAATCCAAAGGATTGGAACAAACGCTATTAAAAGACAATGGAAATTATCTTTATGGAAATATTTTGAAGAGGAAAGTATACAGTGCAATCAAAACAGCTCCAGTCAAAAATTGACAGACTGGAACATTACATAATCCATCCATCCATCCATCCATCCATCCATGTACCTGTCCATGTATCTATCCCCACATCCATTATCTATACTGCTTATCCGTCACAGTTTCAGGGAAAACTGGACACTACATTATCATTTATAGAAAAAAATAGCTTCAATCCTATTCTCTTCCACATCATCTTCTCTTTATCAATATTTCCATCTCAGAAAAAAAACCCAAAACCTTTAAATCTTTGTTTAGTTAAAATACAATGAATTAATATGACCTCAGTTTGCAAACTACAATATACAATACTTTAGGATTTGACATTAGGATTAGGGGCAGCGCATCGTTTCTTAACATTTTATCCTATTGTATTATTGTTTTTCATTTCTTTGAGATTTGAATGAAAAACCAACAAGACTCAAATAGTGTAGAGATTTTAGGACATCAGATTTAAGAGTATAAACTATTAAAATTTCAAGATGTTATGCCTAGATCATGTGTATATCAAATGTAAAATTTTTTTTACACTTATAGATATTCTTAACAGTTAATGGCAATTTTGCAACAATTTTTATAATCTTGAATTCACAATTGCAGATACTAATTGAAGCGCCGTTTCTCTCCAAGTGTTAGGGGTCAGGGTATTAAGGGGCAGCAGAGTCTTCTCTTCAATTGATCACTTGAGAAAAAACAGGCCCTGCCCTCTCTCTCCAACCCAAAGCCCTATTCTCCACCCACTGCCACTGTATATGAGGCAATTACGAGGCAGCGACGGAGTGCGATGCAAACGCTCGACTTGCAGCTGGACAGATATTTGAAACAAGTCACTGTTTAATTAGGTTAGGCAGCCATTTCCTCCCTACAAATTAAAGCCCCAGAACTGCACACAATTAATCTGCGTCTGCGGGTCCCGCGCGGTTCCCCAGGAGAAGCCGCTCCGGTTCCTCAGATCTGACCCCGAGGGCCCTCGCCACCGCGGGAAAAAAGCAATTATAAAAAACAGCTCTCACTCTAATCTGCACAAACTCCTGCATGCACGCAGTTATTGATATTCTACAGCAATGAAGGAAACTTAATTTAGGCTTCCACTATTAACCATAATAACTGTATTATAGTGTACTCTGGGTGTTGCGGCTGTCGAAATGGTAGCAATTCAACAGACAGTTATAATTAATAAGGAATAAAAGAATAATTGTTATTTCTCAGTTTTTTTATTATTTATATTAAGTTATCTTAGTTTTTTTTTTTTATTATTTATCAGTTTCATTATAGGCTTCCATTTGCCGGAAAATGTTAGTGTTTAGTGCTTAATTTTTTTTTTATATATACAGTATTTCAACAATACCATGATTATAGACATGATAATGCTGTTACGGTCCCTGATTCTTATCCTTCACCTAAGAAAGAAGACTGTGTAGAAAACGTTTGTTCAGCTTGTTTTGTTTTTAAGTAAAATTTGCTTAAGGGTTATTTGCAAGTGTCACTGACTTCTTGTACATCTGAAATTTCAGCTTGTAGTTCCCATATTTCTTACAGTATAGAGTTATATCATTCGGACTTAAAAAATGCTCCTATACTTAGAGACATCCCAAATTGTTGCTTAGATGACATTGTAAATTACACCATGGATTGTTCCGTTCATTCAGTTCTACAGATTTTTTTTTAAGGACTAGAACATGCTCCTCTGACTTTGAAACTTGAAAAAGGGTTTGCCCAAGTTCCTGTTACATAACTTGCAAAGCAACCAGGTCATGGACAAATACATCCTGTAGATAGTAAGGTAAGTGACATATTTAATTTCCCTACACCCTTAACTCATTGTGAGTTGTGGAGATTTCTGGGTATGACAGTGGATCATGGTAGCTTTTGTAAAAGCCTTTAACCTAATCATGATTTTGATTATATATATATAATCATAGATATATAGATATATATATAGATATATATAGACCAGTTGCTTCATTTCTGCTCTGTCGTGCTGTATATTGTTAAGACCAGCTGAGATACATGATTACTAATAAATAATATTAATAATGGTCTCATGGAGATAAATATACCTCTTGTTTTTCTCACGCTTAGCAGTATGAGTATGAAGTCCAACCAAAAGAAAACCTATGCATAATTTGTGATACACATAAAATTTTTGATGTAATTGCTTACAGAAACTCAAGTTGTTGATGAAGCAAATTTACATGACTGCACAAATAATGTCTTTTTTGATATATATAGCATTTTTAATGTATAACTCCAATTTGGCAAAGTGGTATTATAGGTTTAGCAAGATTAATGTAATGTGCTATGAAACAAAATGACTGAGTTCATTTGATGCAACAGAATTGCTTACCTGGAAAAGTGCTCTCAGTCTGTGCATTTGCTATAAGCACAAAAGCAGATCCTGTGGTGTGCAACAATCCACTCCTTTCTAAATTCCCTTGTTCCCTGAGCTGCCATCTGCACACTGAGCACCTCAGAAAATCCAGAAACCCTGACCGTTCAACCATCATTCATCGATTATACTTATTATACATCACTAAATTCTGTATTTACCAGCAGGTGGGCCACACAGCGAGTGGTATAGTATGTGTATGTGTGTGTGTGTGTGTGTGTGTGTGTGTGTGTGTGTGTGAAGAAAGAAAGAGATTCATGATCCTTCGAAAATAAAAAAGTGCTTGTATTCTGATGTAGAAGTACACAGGAACAAGGAAAAGCCATTTGACCACACGTCATGGCCGTGTCCCATTTTACTGGCTAATATCCCCCTGAGTCAAATTTAATGGCTGCTTGAGTGCCCTCAATCTTTAAACATTCTCCATCATTCTATGTTTCATTTATTTTTCAGGATGGTAAAAAATAAGGCCAAGGTGAAAAACAAGTAGCAAAAAATACATGTAAATAAATAAAAAAATAAAAAAATAAAAAAATAAATACCTCACCCTTAACAACCCTACCTGAGTGACACTTAAAGGCCTGTTTAAGAGTGCCTGTCCTTGTTAATTTGTGCACATTAAAACCGGGCTCAGGGCTGGAGAACAGGATTTGCATCTCCTTCACGAGCTGACTTTGCAAGTGTGTTTGTCTACAAAGCAGTTTTAAATGAAGCTATACATGATTCATGCACTGTACTTTCAAGTCACTCTTTGCTGAAGAGCGAGACCTCTACATTTCTGTAGGCTAATTATTTGAAGCTGTCTTGGGCTGGAACAGCAGCTTGTTTTAGAGGTTTAAATGCACAAATATGGAAAGCATAGAGAAAAAGAAATATCCTCGCTAACGATTTTAGATTATATTCTATATTTTCTGAAAGTTATTTTTCTGTAAAATTTTGATTCCAACAACATTCAATTTGCCAAGTATTTTGGGTGTATGACGCTTTGGGTATTTTGAGAACTTTTTACAGAACATTCAGCCAATGTACATGTTACGAGTCTCATTGCTCAATTCTGATTTTTTGCTCCGATCAGTTTTGCTCAGATCTTGACACATGCATAAAT
This sequence comes from Notoglanidium macrostoma, assembly GCA_030068235.1. Lineage (NCBI taxonomy): Eukaryota > Metazoa > Chordata > Actinopteri > Siluriformes > Auchenoglanididae > Notoglanidium > Notoglanidium macrostoma. The sequence continues at coordinate 15,988,241 of JAQQZR010000006.1, read as the reverse complement.
ACAAGTGACAAGTGTAATTTGAACGCATCTCTCAAGCATTTGTGTCACAAACAACAAAAACATTAAACAAGAAAAAAAAAAAAGATCAAATTTACGTGGCAGTAGCTAATGCATGCATTGCATTTTTGCTCTGCAGGAAAGGAAGCAGTTCATCAGCTGTAGCTCCCCACCATTGTTGTTTTGCTGTGCTGCTGGTGTTCTGACAATTTGTGCTACTTTGCTGTAAAATGCTACCATAGTGAGAATCGATAGCAAAAACTATACTCAATTTTAGTTATAGCCCGAAACCTAACCTTAACCTTAAACCTAAGACTTAATGCTTAAAGTTAGTCCTAAAATCTTAACCTTAAACCTAACACAAACCCACAAAGTACCATAACTTGATAGGTAACACAAACTGACAGAACACCATGCTGGCTGATGAAGACAGTGTGCAGCACATGCATATAGGCAAAAATTCATTCAGCACATTACTCAATTACCATATATATAAGTATTATTATATATAAAGTGCGCTCTCTGGTTAGATGTAAAACTGCATTTCATTGTACTAATACTTGTACTACGTGCATTGACTTGAATATAATCTAACCTAAAAAGCCACATGAATGCTGATCTGACTGTTCTCATTCATGTTGCATGGCCCCGAATCGGATACATATCAGATTTAGGACCATATTTGAAAGTGACTCAAATCTGATTTGAAAAGATCAGATTTGTGTGTCTTCACAGCTCTGTGTCACATTAATAAGGTAAAATATCAGATCTGAGTCATTTCAGCCTGATAAAGTGAAAGTAGTCCTATTAACATTTCTCCCATGTTCTCACCAACATTTTAAGTTGTAGGAACATTAACACTATTGACACTAATGAACTTTGAATATTTTAAAAACACTGTGGCGCAAACCTTATTTGTAGTTTTCCCATGAATTGGTTCACCTGCAAATTCCCACTCACCAACGAGCTCTCTCCTATTATTCAACCGCTACCAATGATGGGAGGTGACTCCTTGAGGCACTTGAAGCCAGCCCACAAGCCTTTTTGAGCTGCTGCTCTCAGGGCAGCATAACACACTCTGAGAAAAGCACTATCTGCCCTCTTCCACATACATGAGCTCTCACAGTTAGTTTTACTGTGATTGATGGAGGAGTGAGAAGATGCCAACCCTTCCATCCAGAGCACATGGCCAGATTTGCTCCTTTGGCTCTCGGAAACAGCAAGTGGTAACACTATGCGGGCAGTCCTCTTTGGACTATGGATACAAACTATCCATATACTGCCTTAAACCAGCAACAACCACAAACCAGCCCATCTCACATAAAGTGAAAAGGGAAAAAAATAGAGCACTTGATAGTTTATACAGTGTGTGCAGACATTCACTCCATTTTCACAATATATATATGGTGGCATGGTGGTGTGGTGGTTAGCACCACACAGCAAGAAGGTCCTGGGTTCGATCCCCAGATCACCCAGGGTGCCTTTCTGTGTGGAGTTTGCATGTTCTCCCTGTAGATGCGTGGGTTTCCTCCAGGTGCTCCGGTTTCCTCCCACAGTCCAAAGACATGCAGATTAGGTCAACTGGCTACTCT
>JAQQZR010000006.1:15958221-15976849 GCA_030068235.1 Notoglanidium macrostoma | reverse complement strand
CCTCTCGCCCGAAGATGCTGGGATTGGCTCCAGCTTCCCCGCCACCCAGACGGATAAAGCGGTATAGATAATGAATGGATGGATGGATGGATGGATATAACTTTTAGATGAAGTTTATTTATATCCATTAATTATATATGCCTTTTAGTGACTGTATGTCCCTTGTCTGGAATATATACTATGGAAACTTATATTTTGGTTGCAAATTAAAGGAAAAACTGAAAAAAAAAAAAGAGTTATAGTAAGATACTAGGCCACCACAAGAGGCCAGGACAGCTTCACTGCACCTTTGTACAGATATGTACAAGTCTCTGGAGTGATGAACACTGTTCATTTTTAAACATAATTCTTAAGTTGGTGTTTTGATAATGATGGTAGAGAGCACTGTCTAATATGTCTCTCCAAAATCTCCAATAAAATTGGGTTGAGATCGAGTTCTTGTAAAGGAAACACCATGCCATTTACAACATCCCCTTCAAATGGGGTGGGGTCATCAGGAAGAGACCACTCCTATCAAGATAGAAAAGATTAATCATTGGATAAAGGTGATCAGTTGATTTGAAGTGACGCTTCACTCAAAAATAAATGCCCCCTGCTGCATAGCAGCGACCAGGATTTCCTATAATTTGTCATGAGTCTTAATACCTGGAAAATGTATTACTTATACCAACAAAATTTTGTTTATGTACAAATAATTAGAATTTGTATAGGACATAAAACCTATATGGCCAAGACTTAATCACTTAAGTGGAACTGGCATTTTGAAGTTGATGACAATCCATCGTTTCAGTAAATACTTCAATTATTCCAGTGTCCCTAACCACATTAGTGTGAGTGATTCTAAAATGGTTTGTGACTCTGAAAGTTTCATTTTCTCCCCTCTGCTCCCTTTAGGATATGGCTTCAATTTGTTTTATGAGAAATATGCAGAATAAAAGCAAATAGAAAGCAAAAGCAAGCTGTTACAAGCCATTAGTTTTAAAATGGGTTGGTGAATAATATAGCATACAAGAATAGCAAAAGAGCTGATAAACAGCTTGGGGAGGGAATTTCAAATTGTACAATACTAATATTTAATTTATTGACTTCACATGGGAACCAAACAGTTAGCAGCTGCAGTTTTAGATCACAAGCAGGAAAACACAGTGATTAATGCTTCCTCAGACTGACCACAAACAAAGCTTAGTGCTGTTTAACTACACCAGAGTTCACATGGTAAAATTCACTGTTCACAATAACAAAGACAAATAACCATGCCCTGTAATAAGAGTCATGTTTGTGTGCGGAAATGATTATATATATGATCATATAATATATTAAGGGTTTCTTTCTTGCAGAGGTTTGCTGATATTACATAAAGAATCTTTTCAGCAATGGATACCTCAGTTAGCATAATCTAATCCGAAAACTTGACATTTATCTACAGATCATGAAGAGACATCATTAGTGTTGCATCAGTGAAAACTGAATTATGTCCAGCTTTGTACAAGTGAACGAATTACTTTGGACAAAATTATCAAATCACATAAAATGATGCACGAGTTCGAACATAAAGTAAAAGTACACCAGCAACAGTTTCTAGTAAAATGTTCTGATATTACTTATAATACAATTTTAAATCAAGGCAATAGGCGATATCTCATAACTTGAGATAAACTAGCCATCAAATCTGACATTTATCCATTAATTCAAGGTTCATGTAAATCATTAACACTGCATCAGAGTCTGCAAAGTGAAAATGAATCATATTCAATTTAATGTATATGAATGAATCACTCAGCTCCCTACCAGGGAATCAATCACAACCTAATATGTATGTGTAAATTTAACATTGCAGGGTATTTTTTATTAGTACAGATCCCAAAGCCTCTGTTTCAGTTGATTTTCTGGACAAACAATAATCCCAGTCTTAGACTACAAAGATACTCCAGCTTTTTTTCTTGCTTTCTTTTTTTTTTTAATATCTGATTCACATCCATTCATTATTCACCACATCTGATTATCATGGACAAGAATTTTGACATGTTTCCCTGTCTGTGAAAACCATTTGATTAAAAAATTAAAGCCTAAGGGCTATTGTTGAATTCTGTCTATTATGTGACTATGAAGTTATGTAACAATACTATTTTATACTTTATAACTTTGAGCTAAGTTGGTAGCCAGACACTGTTCCCTTTGAAAAAGTAGTCCTATCTCTGAAATAACAACTTCATGAATGTATCCTCTCACCTCCCCTACTTTTGGGGGTGGTATGTGTCTTCCTCAACCTCGGGTCTGCGGCCAGGAAATTTGAGGGTTCTGCACAGTATCTTAGCTGTTCCTAGAACTGCACATTTCTGGACAGAGACCTCAGTTGTTGTACCTGGGATCTGTTGGAGCCACTCTCCAAGTTTGGGAGTCACAGCCCCTAATGCTCCTATTACTACTGGAACCACGTTGGACTTCACCTTCCACATCTGTTCCAGTTGTTCCTTTGGGCCTTGGTGCTTTTCGATCTACTCATGCTGCTTCTTCCTGATGTTACTGTCAGCTGGGATTGCCACATCTATCACTACTGCTGCTTTCTGCTTCTTATCAACCAGCACTATGTCTGGTTGGTTGACCAGCAGCTGCTTATATATATATATTCTCATATATGTGGCTGCTACTCTGCTGGCTCTCTGGTGTGCAAAACCTCCACACATTCACTGTTAGTGATTCCTTCGACTCCTTCTTGAACATTTTCTTTATTCACAAGTCATACATTGAAGCTTTGAATAAAATATGCGATATAAATTAATAACAAAATATCTTTCTTTTCTTTCCAGCCACCCGTGAGACGGCCAAGGCCAGTTCTGGTCCATTAGATATGGAATAACCATACGAAAACAGAATGTATAAGTTGAAAACAATATAGATACTTTTACAAAAGATCTTCAATTTCATGTCACAGTTTAAGATCAATGGCCTAGGATGTCGCCAGATTGTTGTGGATTGGTTTAGAAATATCGATGACAAGGAAAATGGTGACTGACTACTTCGACAGAGGATTCTGGGAAGGGTGAGCTGGCCTCATTATACAGTAGGGATACTACAGCCACTGTAAAACAACAGCATAACTTTTTCCTCATACAACTGAAGGAAAGAGTTATTTCATTGAAATTTGCAGAACACCTGTTTAAGGTGTACCACGCCTCTCGCCCAAGGTCAGCTGGGATTGGTTCCAGCTTCCCCATGACCCTTAATAGATAAGCAATATAAATAATGGAAAAAATGGATAGACTTGCTGAATACTGAAGATTCAACCTTGTGTAGATTTTCTGATTAGACTTCATGACCTTTGATAAGTTAACATGTCAACTTGTATAACATGTATATTCGCAAATAAAAAAAAGAACTTTTAGTTCATGTGTTTAAATATTAAATATGCAATCAGTACAAAATACTCTATGTATTATGACAAATTCTTATTCTCTTATTTTCTAGTTCTTATTTTATGCCTTGTGAGTTCCACAGTCTTAATATTGCATTTCATACAGGGGGTTTACCTCCAGCTATGTGAGCATGCTGAGTTTATGCACTGCAATCAAACTGGAGGACATTTCCTGGAGGCACAAATTTTGCATAATACATCTGACCCATCTACTTTCTAGAACTGCTCTGGTGGATTCTGATGTTCATCCCCCATGCCTATTCCTAGCATTAAGGGGAAATACACAGTAACCATTTTGTACCAGTGAAATTTAATCCAAAAATTGAATTAAACTGCTGAATGTGTACACCTGGAAAAATATATGATTTAATGACTTTTTATCAGTAGATGTGCTGGAAGCTTGAATACACAAATCATGTATCGTTATATGTAAAGTACACTACAATAGCATTCTCTTTGAGGGTTGTCTGTTCCATGAAATGGTTGGTTAACTACATGGGGTGAGAAGGCCCTTCGGCAGCAGTCAAGCTTGTCCTAACACCCGGACCATGGATAAAGTTTCATATATATTTTACCTAAGGGCCTGTTTGGATTTGTGTTTTTCAGCTGCAGGGTATGTGACATCAGCAGTGAGTACAGTGAGTCTCTGGAAAGGGTTTGCTATGGTGCAGTACTTATAGAGATACAGAGTGTAAGCCTGTCTGACACTTTGAGAAATAAAAATGGAATATATATATATATATATATATATATATATATATATATATACAATTCAATTGAATTTTTATTTCAATATTTATTTTATTTTAATTAATTAAGCAGCTTTACAAAATGCAGATGTAGAGTTAGATCTGTAAGGAACGAGCCAGAGGTTAAAAAACGAACAACCAAACAATAAAAAATGCAAAAAAGGAAGAACTCCCAGAGAGCTCATGAAGAAGAAACCCATATACTGTATCGGTAAGTTGAATTGATTATGATTGTAGCAGTAGTTCTTATGTAAAAAGCTACAGTATTAAGGTGAGATCCATTGAAAATCTTACAGCATCTAGCATTCTCAGGTGGTCACCCATCCAGTATTAACCAGATCCCAACCTTGCTTAGCTTCCAAGACAAGTTTAAGCATCAGAAAAGTTTAGGCATTCTCAGAGTGGTATGACCATAAGACGTGCCTCAAATGTAGTAAATAAATTCTGACAGCTGTGAATGCACATGCATTTTATTACACCTGACACATCTGAATCTATAGCCAAAAATACTGTAATTAGCAATGCTCCAAAACTGAGAACTGGTTATTGCCAGGCTGATCACATGATCACATTTGCATACATTTGAATAAATTATGGTGATCAGGTTGGATATTTATATGATTATATATGAATGATATCAACTGTGCCGTAGAGGCATAGCAAGTAGCGTTTTCATTTTGCACTTCCAGAATTTTGATCCTGAACTCTGCCTTTATGGAGTTTTGCAAGTCCTTCTCATTTTTTTTTCGGGTTCTTCTGGTTTCCTTGCACCTCCCAAAAACATGTAAGTAGGTGAATACTTTATGCTAAATTGCTACTTGTGTTAGTGAGTGTGTGAATGGTACCTTGTGATGGACTGGAATCCCATCCAGGGTGTGTTCCCACCTTAAGTACAGTGTTGCTTGGATAGACTCCTGCTCCACGTTGACCCTGACAATGATAAAGTGGTAGTTAAAGATGTATGAATAATGCAATCCCAAATAAAAGGATATGCGTGCGAACCACAATAGCAATAGCCTCAACCTTCACTTCATCATGCAAAATGTTAAAAAATGTATGTCAGACCATATTAGTTACTCCAGTTTGATGGCAGCTAAATTCTCTTCACAACATCCAAAGTTCTAAACTTTTTAGAACATCAGCAGACAAAGATGCTTGCCCTAGTTTCTTTCATTGTTGCAAAAAAATAATAAATAGATACGGCGACATTTTTGGTTTGTCGTAAAGTTGTGTTTACATTCAGATGTCATCCCAGTATGTGGGAATTGTATAAATACCCCACAGCATCACAACATGTCAGGACGAAGCCTCTAGGTTTTCTTATACTGAGGTCCCTCCGCACCACACGGTAGCTACTATATAGCTCCTTGAGCAAGATGCAAAAAACTATCGGGTTTTCATGGTTGTACATATAGTGCAGCTCCAACCGAAAAAGCTCCTAGCAAAGGTTAGAATCCCAGAAGTGTATTAAACTGTGCAATTCAGTGAATACTGTGTGTAATTCAGTGCTTTCACATTCCAATCACTCACTCACTCACTATCTATCCATCTCTCAGTCTCTCTTTCTCTTATTCTGTCTCTGTTATACAGCTATTTTTACTGAGCTTCATTAATCTTTGTTGAATACAATGACATACATCTTTAATGTGCTTGCTGTCAAGTCATATTTCAGTTCGGGAGCAGCAAAGTGAATGACAGCAAGCAAGATTAATAAATTTAACATGGACTGTATAAATTTTTAACCGAACAAGAATGAGGGGGTGGGCTTTTTCTCTCTGTCTCTCTCTTCTCCTTCCCTCGTTTCTTCTCTCTCTGTTTTCAAACCGGTAGATTTATGGCAAGTAAGACGATTGCATTTGTGCAAAGTTGAAGGTCCCAGTATAAATAGATTTACATGTCATTAATAAGTAAATTACGGGAAAATTCCCTTCAAGTTGACACAAGTACATGAGCAGCTTCTCCACAGTAAAGGAGTAACCTGAAAAACCACAGTGGAATAACGGAAGTCAGGGAACATGTCATCTTCTGTCTTTCTTTCGCTCTTCCTCTATTGCTCTCTCCACCCTTTAATTACTGGCATGTGATTATGGATCCAGTACCTCGCCACCTAGGTGTTGAAAAATGAGTGGCGTGCAGAGTCCATCCTAATCGCTTTAGACATGCAGAGGAGAGGAGAGGAAAAAGGAGTCATGCTTACTGAAAAGGAGGTTAAAACATTTGTGCGAGAATGAATTTTATAGTGCCTCTTCATCCATAATGACTTTAAAATATTTAATTCAAATCTTAATTCCTTCAAAGCAAGCATGAATTAAAATGATTAAGGTGCAAGTTTAAATTAACATTTTAAAAAGGTACAAAAAGAGAGAAAAATATGGTGATCTTTTTTTTTTCCCCCTCAGTGGTGGTGTTAAGGGGGTTCTTTCCAGGTCCCTGCAGAGATCATTTGCTGTACATTCAAACCAAGTGAGAACTTTTGCAGCTCGAGTTACGGTTGATGTGAGACACGGTTTTGCAGTAGCTTTAGTGATTATGGGAAATCATATGCAAAGCCGGGGTCCTGATCCGAAGTTAATTTATAATTGTGTTAAAGTTATTAATTAGCTATGTTGTTATTAGGAGAGCATGAACTACAAAGGATTTATCTTCCACACAACATGGATTGGAGGCACTTCTGCAGCCCCTTATTTTCTTTCCTCCCTCTCCTCTCGTGCATGATTATTTTATTTGCTTTATTTGCGTATATAAAACCTTTCATGAGGAATGGCAGCTCGAACTGTTTCTGTTCAGCATATATGTGCTCTCTCTCCCTCTCTCTCTCTCTCCCACACAAGCTGCTGGATGTTTCCATGGTTAAATTTTCCCTTCTACCCAAGGGTTAAAAAAGAGCATGTTAAAAAAAATCATAAATATAACACAATGCCATGACATCAGACAGATATGTTTGTTTTTATCACATTATTAAAAAAAAAAAAGATGCTCATACACAATGTGTGACCCAAATATTTGAAATGTGCCTCGCCCTGGAATGAAAGCCTCGTTGAAAATCCTCTGGAAATAACATATTGGATCCAATTTTCCATCTTAGGCTGCATGCCAAACTAATTAATTTAGTGCGGAATGGGCAGTTAACTCGCAGCGCGCCGACAGCGGAAAACATAAATAAGGATCATCATGATCCGGCGTATCCCGAGGAGCAGATTGGACACATATGCACAGTTAATGTCAATCAAAGTTACTTCAGAAATGCTGCGTCTCCACAATATGGTGCTCTAACTGCACAACCGCAACCTGCCACAGAGAAACAGGCGGGGACTCGGTTATAAACCGTCGCTTCAAACTGATACATTGAAGGTATAAATCAGGGGTGTCAGACTCCAGTCCTGGAGGGGCCACAGCTCTATAGAGATTTGTGTTTTTCCCTTTCCTAACACATCACATTCAGCACAGGAAGGCTTTGCTAATTAGCTGATGAGTCGAATCAGGTGTATTAAATGAGGTAGAATGATAAACTCTGCTGTGCCGCCGGTGGTCCTTCTGGATTGGAGTCTGACACCCCTAATATAAAATCCAGTGTGTGCTAATTAAGAAATATTATACATGTAAAATGCCAAAAAAAAAACCAAAACACAAGTATATGAACTAAACCTATAAACATACGCAACATACGCATGAATGATTATTGAGCTCCATGTATGTCTGGAATGGACGCTGACCTTTGTGTTGTGATTTATTCAAGCATTTTATTAATCTCTCTGCAGCAAATATTGCAAGCGTACATCTGACTGCCTGTGCCTTGTACATATGCATATCTATGTAGTATAGCTTAAATTATTGTAGAGCGGTCCATGTAGTAAAAAAACACTTTGGATATGCTCAAAAGAAACCCCATCTCAAAGGAAGTGCATCCTCAAAGAAGTGGAGGATATCTGAAATTCTTTTTAATGTCTGGATCAGCAGTGGAGAGGAGCCGAGGCCTACTGGTGGCTTCGCCATTAACTGCTGGCCTAGATTCACATGACCGGGCATCCATCCAGGTCCCTACTGTACATGGCACACACACACACACACACACACATGCACTTACATGTTGGCACACACACACACACATACATGTACTATATAAACTAATAACCAAGCACAAAATAAAAACAGTTCAATGAAAAAGCTCCAGGAGACTCTCCTGTCTTACAATGTCAGAGTTGAATATTAGCTCTTAACTTACTCAACATTTACAAAATCACCTCTTGACCTTGCGGTAATCATTTCTCAGTCTGTAGCAAACTCTGGTTATTAACATTAGGTCATTTTTCAGTAGGCGTATTACACCACGGCCTCTCCAACTAGGACCTCTCGATCCAGGGCTCTATAACGCGAAATGTCTTTCGTGTGTTCAAATACTCTTTTCCCATTAGCTTCCCTGTACTCGGCAGGGTTAAGGCAGTTTATCAGTCACCCCGATAAAATTGCTATTGGGATAAAGCCTCACAATCTCCTGCTGTAATCCTATTTTTCCAGGGCTGCCATGTATAAAAGGCTGATAGGCCGGGTTTCGCAGACAAGAGAGGAAACGGAAAGCTGACAAGCAGGAAACGGGGGGAAGGAGGGGGTGGTGGTGGTGGTGGAGGGGAGAAAAGCCTCTAGGCTCGATTGAAGTCTTATTCTGAGGTGTCGGAAAATGATCCATGACGCGATGCTCGCTAATGTGAAATAAATTGTTTTTGCACAGATGGGCTTGAGCTTGTGTTTGGATGGATTTCAAATCATTGATTCAAGTGAAATCAACTGTATTACCGTGCTTACAGATTAAACAATGTGAAGTGATTAGGAAAAAAGAGGGTATAATTCAAATAAAATATCAGTCACTATGTACTTTTCCTGGCATGCATCATTGGTGTATAACACAGCAGGAAATCTTTGCATATAACACAAAGCAGTGCTGTAACCTGACATTGTGGATGAGAGCAAAGTTTTGTTCATTTATTGAGTTCAAGTTCAGGAGTAATTTGTCTCAGTTTTCTGTCCCCTCCTGTGGTCTGAGATGCCACTTATCTACTGCACCGCCAGAAAAAACAACCAGGCTAGGCCATGTTTCTGAAGCTATGGCAAAGACATGTTTCACTGTCACCAAGCCGCCTGTAAATAACCTCAGTGGGAGCCAATGAATGTCACTGTCCTCCTCAAGAAATGACACAATAACGGCATCTCCCAATAAACCGCCAGCAAACATCTAAAGACACGGCGCAGGCCGATGAGTGCTTTGAAAAGAAGTGGAAATCATTACTTCTGAGGCTGCCTTTGTTCCATCTACACCCCCTACACCCTTCCCACCATCCTCCACAGATCAACCTCTATTTAAGGATTTCTCACACTGTTTGAGTTGTGATAAATGACCTTTGGAAATTATATGAAACTCGTTCATCATCAGATGATGAGATGTGGGAGAGCAGCGTAGTTGGAGCGCGATCAGATGCTTTTCCTCTCCCTGACATTGTTTGCCTTTAATTCATGTCAGATTGGAAGAAAAAGGTGCACTTTTGCTCTTTCATGCCAAATTAAGCCCTTCTAAATAGGGCGTTCTGGGGACCATTAGCTGGGTTAAGCACATCAACAATCAGTGGTAGTTTCTGATCTGTTGGCAGTTATGGAGGTGAAATGGATAATGGCAAATTCTTTTTTCATTTTTTAAAATTATTTTACGTGCGCATATTTGCATTTGCGACACATTTCCATTCAGTATCACACAAGACATACTTCCAGCTAAATCAAGCTTGCTAAACTAGTTCATGTAACACGAGTAATATTAATAACAGGCACAAATACATTTCCACCCATGCTATGGATCACTGCAACAACTCAAACAATGTAATATGGGTCTTTTTTCTTTTCTTTTGTAAATTAATCCAGAATTTTACATTTACACATACTGCATGCATGCTGAATCGTTCCATGCTTTCACAGTGTCACCTATTTGAGACTTTTGGTGCATTTGCTATGTGACATAATGTAAAAAAAAATCAACAACATTAATAATAATAATAATAATAATAATAATAATAATAATAATAATAATAATAATAATAATAATAATAATAATAATAATAATGCATCTCTAAGGGGTGTATAGAGTTGAAAACTCGAAAATAAAACACTTTTATTTATTTTGTTTTTGGTCAGAAATTCAGTGATGGAAAAAGTTTAATAACTGAGCATAGAAATCACAGAAATCACCTGAGAACACAGAGCTGGTGTGCAATAAATAACCAGATAATTATATCATTATTATATCAATAATTATTTATATATACATTTACCTATAGACTTACTGTTAATTTTTGCTTGCACACCACAGGTCAGTTCAGCTCTACAAAAAAATGATGCTCACAACACAAAATACACAGCACCTTTGGCTCAGTTCATGCACTTGATTCGATTCAGAGCTGAATCAGTTTCTCACTGCACTAGATTTCCTTTGGAGGATGAAAGAGACCAGCTCGCTCAGACGAACCTGGACTGGTTGTTTTATTCCGCACCCGAATGCCATTGCTGTGTTCTCACCTGCACAAACAAACTGCTTCAGGGTTCTATTTAAATGGACGAAACGCCACATATGTGAAAGCACCCTTATTATGTAACGCTGTAAATTCATGCTGACCAACTGTTTTTGCTGTGGCTTATAAGTGTTTTTTCACTGAGGTCACTTGTTAAAGTGTAAGTCCTTCACCTACACTATAAAGTCTGCTCACCGAGGCATAGCTCATAGTTGCATTGAAAAATGACTACACATCAATCAAACCAATTTCATACTATGCTGCTCACCTCTAGCATCATAAAGAACAATGTGACTTTACACAGGTAATGCACATGTGGCCCGAAGCCCATTAGCACCACCTGTGCACTTTTATGTGATCACTGTGTGCTGCTGTAGCGTCATATAACTGCAGGCCACACATATTAAACAGGAATAGACTCCTCTATTACCTTCTGCACTGGAATGATGATGTAGATTGGGTTACGCCTCTATACTCTTTTTCTGCTGCTGAAATAGTCGACTATTTCAGTTATGGTGCAGGGCTGACCTTCGGTGCTTCGCTTCACAAAATGGGATATTTGAGTCGAGTGTATGCGATCCTCCTGAAGTGGGACACAACAATGAACTCAACCTCTCAAATTACCAACTTTTCCCAAGTATTAACTTTTTAAACGCAACCCATAAAGGTCATGGGGAAAGAAAATTAACTAGGTGCCATAACATGGCAGGAGTATTAAAAATAATGGATGGAATAAATTGTCATTAGATGGCCAAGGCCCTGATTTATTGTGATATTCTACAAATTTGGAGGGCATTAAGAGTGCCCTAAAAGATCACATTAAGCAGTCACATAAAAAGTCAAATTAAAGAAGTGCCTTTATGTGTGTAAGGTATGGTACAACATAACCTGGATGAGATAAATTTGTCAGGAATGATGGTGTTTAAGTTTCTTCAGGAGGCTCCACGGTAGTGGAAGGATCCCGTTTTAGTTCCAGCAGGTCAGTTTTTGGAACTCATTAAAGCTGCTTGATAAGAGGTGTCATAAAAGATGAACAGAAATTAGCAGCCATAATTTGACAGAAGAACCCAGGCAACAATAATGGCAGGAAATAAACTGACAGTGACATGATAAGACTAATGCCTCCCCTCTATTAGGACTCAGGCAGAGCAAATGTCATTCATATTTTAGCTGGTGAGCCCATCTAATTGGCTGTAGCTTTCTTCTTCTGAATTACATTTGCAGATTTCTTTACCTCACCTTTAAAGAAGGATCATTTGAATTCAAAAGAAAGGTGACAGGATCGAGGGAGGAGTTAAAAAGGAATAAAAAAAACCCTTTACTTTTTTTTTTTTTTGTAATGAGATACAATTCTCCCTTCTCTCTATTTCCCAGTTATAATTGCTGAGTATGTTGTTATAGATTCTTCTGAGTTTCCTCTCCATCTTGGTGATTTGGGGGCTTCAAAGGCCAAAGTGAACGTCCCGAGCCTCATTTGGTCTGCCTGCTCTAGGCCACAGGTAAAGGAAAAGGTAAACACTCTGTGCTTAGAGGTAATTACCCTCTCGGTGTGACCAGGGCTGATCAGTGGAAGCTGACCCTTATGATAATAACCCTCAGGGCCATATTGTATTTCTTTTGACAGTGTAATTAGAAATTCAGCTGTAGGGGCACAAAGCAAGCTTGGCCATGAATATTTAAATAGAGTAACACCAAATGAAGAGTTAAAAAAAAAGAAAAGAAAAAACATGAAAGAGGCCTCAGTGAACTACATGACAGACATGAGAATATTAGGCAAGTGATTCTAATCAATAATCTCTTGATCTCTTACATATTAATACAGTGCCTGCTGGTGTTATGCTCTGTAATGTGAAAAGAGGAAAAGAGGAGGAGGCATCCGGGGTGAGTGTGGGTTATGAGAGGATGTAGCTCAGATTTTGGTTTCAGACACACCCCAAAGGGAACTACTGTTGGGAAGCTACTGTAGACCCGGGCTTACACCAGGAGGATGTGCTAGTTAGCCAAACAAAAACCAGTGTGTCACGCTCACCGTCTTCAATTCAAAAGTCTATTAAACTTGCTAGTTGTGGATTCTTCTGGACTAATATGTTATCATCAATGTTATGATGCAGAATTATTAACACACAAATAAGGCCAGGGTGGTGGTGCACATATAACAACATTGTTATGCTACCGAAGTGTAAATGCCACTTAAATGTACATTAGACATTACACGCAAGACAATAAAAACAGTCTGACTGCACTTGTGTGTAAAGTGTGTAAACATTCATACTTTTTATAGTAGAACGTTCCGCCCTAATTTCATACATTTTTCTCCATATACATTTGCATATGGGTTTAAGAGTCCATGCAGAACATCATGGCATGTCTGCTAAAGCTTTAATATTTTGACAAAATAAATTCACCATTTCTTGCAGCATAACCACAAATCCATGTGAAGCAATCCAGTGTCCTTATTTCACTTTACTGAAACCATGAGCATACAGGCTTGGTGCCCAAGAAATCACGGGCCAGATTTCTTTCCAAAGATGTCCAGGAGGACGTGGAATATGAAGTGTCTGGTCAGGGGAATTAAAACATAATCAACTCAGAAACGGATTTTTTTTCCCCTTACATACTGAAAACTTCACCAAACTATTAAAAAAATCACCATTTTTGCTTAATGCTAAATATACTTTTAGTATAAATTTGAATAATCCAAGACAGGTCATTTTTTTTTCACTAGAGGTTGATGCAGTATATGAAGTCAGAAAGAACAGAGCATGTTAGTCACCCTGATTTATACATAGACCATTTAAATTCCCAAACAAACCCAGAGCTTGGAGAGATAGTGCTCATATGCATTATCAAAGTGAGTTGTAGCGAAGATGATAGATTAATTACACGTTAATCCAGCGGAGTTGGTTTGCAGTGGTGTACCGGGGGACGCTGCATCCAGCTCATTTATAAAATCAAGCGCCCAGGCTTCTTATTAGAGCTGATGTTTATTCGCACTGCAGTAGTAGTGGATGACATGTCATGAATTCATGATTCTCCTCTCTTCTTATGCGTGTGTTTTTTTTTCCCTCACCTTTTCCAGTGTGTAACAAGACACACTGGAAATATGGCCATTGCTGGAGAACAGCAGCTGAATAGGGGTCAAGGATGTGTCTTCTTTGGGAACTGGATCGTAAAACCTGAGTAGACATCCATATTCATACGGACACTCTGCAAGGTTAACAAGAGGCGCTGCATGAGTTAAAGGTGTGAAGAGTTAATGCATTTACATTTACATTTACAGCATTTGGCAGACGCCCTTATCCAGAGCGACTTACATAAGTGCAGAGTGACTTGAAGAAAAATTGCAGATCAAACTGAAATATTCTGCAGATGTTATTAAGACCGTCACTGTAAAAAAATAATTATTAATGAGACAAAGAAGTCTTGCCCACTTTCTCAAAGATTTCCACGCAGCATTTTTGAAACGTATTTCTATATTTGCATGAACGATCTAGATGAATGTTCGGACAAGAGGAAAAAAAAGAAAGTCAGAAAGAAAAACGTTAGCTCATTATTATTTGTACCATCACTAGTGTCAGAATCGAGAGAGTGATGAAGCCACTAAGGCCGTGGCTTAATGAGATACCTTTTCTTCTACAAGTTCTAATACCACAGCCGTCTCTTAGGCATGGTTAACATGAAGACAAATCATTGTGGTCTGGTGTAGGATGTTTGACAAGCAGGGGAAAGCAGCAGTTGGACTCCTGATATTTTTGGCTGCCGGCAGCGTGAGAAAATGTGGCTTTGCTCAAGAATATTCCAGGGAAAGACCAAGATCTGGAAGTAATTAAGCAGGCCTCAAAACAAGTAAATTCCATATCACCGCAACGCACGTCTTAGACAGGAATCTGGCCGGGAGTATTTTGGTGAGGTTTACTTTCTGGAGCTTAGCAACATAAATTTGTTGTCACTGAACTATTAAACACAGCAGACACATGTTGGCAGGAAGTGAGCATAGGAGGCATGGAATTGATTATGGGAGAGTCCATGAAATAATAATGCAAATGGGCCCACTGCTGGACTTTAATATCCCATGACAATGTTCAACTGTCAATGGCCTCCATCAGAAGCTTCTGCCAGAAAAGGCAGGATTTATTCCTCTTTTCCACAGATGAAGACAGGAAATGCCAGCAACCAGTGGGAATCCAGAGAGGAGGGATGGCAAGGGAAAAAAAAATGAAGAGAAAGATGTGGTATGGTAGGGCATGAGATATGTTCTTCATTCCTAAACACATAACTAATGCATCTCATCCAATTCCTGCTGTAGACAAAAACATTGCAAGCTGGGAATTGAATTGTTTCTGAATTCCTAGCTGTGATTTAAATCTGGGTCGGGTTTCATACCATGACACGTGTGCACCTGGCTAACACGTTAGATGACACAGGACAGTTATAAATCTGGGTTTTAATAGATATACGCCAGGCTTATTTATTGCCTGTGTCCTTCAGTAGGGAAAGCATGTAGGGTTTTAAACGGGATTTAGCTCTTTGGAAAACCAATACGGCTGTTTTCTTTTACTGTGGTCTGAGAGAACACTGGTAATGCGATACTTCCATACATCCAGCGAAGGGAAACTGAAAAAGACAAAAGGATCAAATGATAAATGTCCCCCTGTTACTTTTTTCCCCTCTACCTTTCCAAACCCTCTCGAATGTAACACTCAGAAGTGAAATGAGAAAACCCCAGCGGTCCTAGTCCTGACCCAATATAAACAAAAGTCTACATTTGCACTGGACCAGAACTTGAGCACTGCCAGCAATCCATCAGATTTGCTTTGGAATCTCATGTAATGTTAGCTTTTCTTCACCTCTGTAATATAGTACCTGTGTTACGTCCAAGTTTATTTGAAATAATCTAAAACATTCTGAAACAGACAGAGCACGCAGGATCTACGGTGATTACAATTTGACATGCCGTTTAGCTAGTTTATTTGCAATTGCCATCGAAGTGCAATTAGCATTAACTGATACCTGGAGAAGTGGAGCTTGATTGAAAGTGAGACAGCTAGGCACGTGCACTTGATGCACATTTTCACGGCCAATGTTGCTGTAATATGGCTGACAAATCTCCAGGCAGGGAGGATGAGAGGATGTGTGACACATGTAAATATGGGCATCTTCTTCTCACACATGCTCACGCATATCCCACCAAACACACACCTCCCACGGGAGACATTAATAACTGACTGGTTTTTTTTTTTCTCCCTTTCTTTTTATTACTGCCTATTACTGTCTTATCTCAATGAACAGCCTGAAGATAAATATGAGGACATCATGTTATTATTGATATCTTAGAAAGACAAATATTAAAGAAAATGTGACAAGAAATAAAATGCCATTTGTCATTCCCAAGTCAAACGTCTCTCAAAGATTAAATTCAAATCAAAGTCACATTTAAAAATGACAAAATTAAAGCCGTGGCCAGGCTCGACTGTATTAATAATAAATACACCATCATTTTGATTATTAAAGTGGAAATATATGAGGCAAGAGAGACAAAGGGAGAATAAAATCAATTAAGACAGTGATCCAGAATGACATTTTTAATACAAATAAATGGGCCATTGGGGAGACGCCTCCCTTTATGCTTTGGGAAAAGTTAGATTAGGAGGGCTGTGTTACTCAAACCAGGGGTGATTGCCCCTCTGTGTGAAGATGCAGAGCTCTCTCGCTACATATATATATGTCTGTTTCTGAAATATTCCCCGAGGCGAGACCTTCCCTCCAGGCACCACTATGTTGAGATGCATTTTTAATATACGATTCAGAACACACCTCTGATTAACCAGAGAGAATTATAGGGCTTTGGTTTCTCTTACACCAGAGTGCAATGCAAGCTCATGACCAAGCATTAGTGTCAGTGTATTGTGTATTGGTGTGTATTGGTATGGATTTGTGGTAGTGTAGTAGGCGGGAGTATGTGTGTGAGTGAGTGTGAAATCAGGAAACACAATCCCCACATCACTAAGCGATGGAAAAACTCACTGATTCATGTCAGGTTGTATTAAAAATCACACTAAAATATTCAAAAGAATCCATTCATGTTAAAGTGTAGGACAGGAGACTGGGATACTATAGTTTATGTAAAATGTTAAGAGAGTATTTTAGTGGTGTATCAAGCCACACTTTTTTCTTGGTATCATATTTTGCTATTATTAGTGGAAAGTAGAGTAGAGTTTGTGATTTTGCCATTTCTAAATATGGAGACTTTAAGTTTGTTGGTTGCCTGTGCTTGCATTCAGAAACATCTTAACCAGTAGGGAAAAAAAAACTTAAATATACTCAATTTGATTTAATACTGTATTTCCTATTGCAAGATTACAATAAGCCCAATATCAAATGATGAACCCCTGTTTCTAGACATTCTTGTCTTTAATAATTTGGTTCTTGATATTGAAATTTTGTTTTATTGGTAGGTATTCTTTTAATTTTATTTAGAGCATTTATTTCTAGAAAGAAGCAAACAAAAAACAAAAAACAACCCAAAAACAAAACAAAACAAACAAACAAACAGAAAAAATGCCAACAGGAAAAAAAAGCTTGATTTATTTGCTATATTTGATTTATAATATTCTCATAATAAGTAATATTAGATACATTTGGCCTCATATAAGATTTTAACTTGCTAAAATATCTTGTACTACAGTGCAGTAACACTAACAGTGCAGTACTCAATTTATCTAAGAGTGTAGGAATGGTAACCCCAGGCAACATTCCTAAACCCCAGATTAACTCCTAGGACTTGTTGGTGGGTCAAAAAATATTATTCTTACTCTGGTAACTACACAAGCTTCCTATTAGTTTCCAAGTTTCACTAAATAAGTCATAGTAAATATGCTTCAGGATAAATAACAAAAAAATAAGATGGGAGATTAAGAGTTTAAGGTTATGGTTATTGGAGAATTAGTGTTCATTCATTTTCAGTAAGTACTTTATCCTGGTTAGTGTAGTGCTGGGTTGGAGCCTATCCCTGAAACAGTGGTCATGATGTGGGAAAACTCCCTGCATGGGACTCCAGTCCATTGCATATCAGCATACTTTTTCCTTTAATTTACTTTGTATGAAAGTAAGCAAAATGTTTCAATTTGTCTTAAAACCAGGCTGGAATCAAATTCGGACTACAGTGAGTAACCTTTAAGAGGGACACTTGGTGCCATCTATGACACTTTTGTTCTTTAGCATAGTTAAGAGATAATTCATCATAAAACGTCTAAATGGGTATGCAGTAGTTTCAAGTGGCTTGATGTATCCTGCTTTAAATCTCCGCAGCGTGCTATAAATAAAAAAAGCGATACAAGCTCAAAGTTTTGCAGCCGTTGCTTAAGAATACTTTATTCTCTTGTCTTTTGCTTTTGTCTTCTCATCCTTTGTTGCTCATTGGCCTGCTACCTGGGGACAAATGACAAGCACAAGCTAGTTGTGGTGTGCTAATAGCCATCCCATGTCCCATAAATGACCCCCTCTCTCATTAAGAGCTCCTGCTTCACCATTTATCTTCCCGATGTGAGCTTCTCCATGCCGGCCGTACTGATAGGCACTGCTCTGTAATTATGCCAAATATAAATTTACAATGAATAATGAATAGGACCACATTATGAATGTCTTTACTGTGATGAATTATGGCTGGTTAAAAAGACAGGGGGCTGCATGAGGTTAGCCACAGTCTTAAATCTCTCTCTCTCTCTCTCTCTCTCTCTCTCTCTCTCTCTCTCTCTCTCTCTCTCTCTCTCTTTCTCTCCCTCCCTGTATGTATGTATGCATGTATTTTATGCTACCACCTAATAATAATTTTATGTCTTGCACACAGAAGTGTGTGGGGTGATTAGTGTTATTATTTTAATTGTTGATGCAATACTCAGCGTTTCCTTATTTAAAGATCT
>JAQQZR010000006.1:15930069-15958121 GCA_030068235.1 Notoglanidium macrostoma | reverse complement strand
ATTTTAATTGTTGATGCAATACTCAGCGTTTCCTTATTTAAAGATCTTAAGAAATAGGTGAATATATATATATATATATATATATATATATATATATATATAGAGGCAAACATGCTCTCCCAGTAAGAGCACAAGAGCTGTGAATAATCTCCTTAACCCTTGAAAACTACCCCAGTAGCTGCACTGCTGAGAAAGGAACATTGCCCAAGGCATCATTTTCCACGCATTTCCTGAAGAGACCCCTTCCTCTCTCGCTTTCTCTTTGGCCCGGAGGCTGTAGAAGACCTTCTGCAAGGTTCAGGAGTTCAGGGTGGAGTACGCAGGAGCAGGAGAGAAGACCTTCTCGCCCTTTTTTCTGTTGCACATGATGCAGGTGTAAATGTGCATCACTGGCATAATACTATGCAAAAACACACTACCTTGGAGAGAAGCTTCAAGGTGACATCCTTTAGTCTTATTCAAACAATTAATAGTAAATATGCAGTGAGAAACCGCATGTTAATGCATTCTTGATTGCAACCTGAGTTTTGAATATGAATAATGGAAATATATATATACAGGAGACAGAGAGAAAGAAAGAGAGAGAGAGCGAGATCTCATATAAAGTTCATAGGATGTACAGTAGGACTGCATGCTTTTTTCTGTTAATTTCTCCATGATCTGCTCTTAATGACAATATTTCAACTCATGAAAATCCAATTATCAATTATTAAAAAGGATGTCACAAAGGGATGGAAGTTGGCCCAACAACATTGCTCTAAAGGAGCAATTAGCTCCAATAGTTCCACTCCGCTTTGAGGTGCGGACCTGGGGATTACCAGCAGTAATCCGCTCACCTCAACTTCGTTACTCAAATCATCCTCTCGCCAGCCGGGCCAAATCGTTTTCACGCCACAGCCTTGCCCTCACTGCTAAAGACCTGCCGTTTCAACTAATAACATCGGAACAAAACTGCAGGAGGGTGGAATGAACGTGGCAATCCTCCACCGTTAGAGCCTATTGTCTGCTGTTTTTCTCCGAGACTGTCTGCTCCGTCTCATTTACTGCCTCTTCCTGTGATGGAACTTACATGCCACTTTGTGATCTTGAAAAAGAATGAAAAAAAAAGAAAAGGGGAGAAAAACAGCAGATTATTGATTCGCCTCTGACGAGAAGACCAACCTAAAAGCCCCAATGGATTGTCACTCATTATTGAAATTACTGAACACTAATTAAAGTGGCAGCTGAAGTCCCAGCAGACTCGGCTCATCTGACGCTGAAATTCAGCTCTGTGGACAGAGCAAGACAGAGGAAGCTTTCACTGCTTCACCAATGATAATGAGCTCTGCTTGTTTTCTTTTCTTTCTTTTTTCTTTCCTCCCCCTTTCTCTTCCACTTGATTCGTTTTCTTTCTAAAGCCACTGATGTATGCTTTGTGAACTTTAAATTAACGTGTATAGAGCATTTCTTCTGTGTGAATATTAAACACTTTCTGATAGCACGCATTTAGATTTAAAAGGTGATGGTTAACCTTGTTAATAAATAAGCTGTAATAAAGCGGTGTTAGGACGAGGTGATGGTGCTGAAAACTATGCGCTCCTGTTGACAATGAGAAACTGGCAGTAGTAGAAAAGGTCCAGATATTAGCATCTGATTAATCAGAGAAAAGCTGTGTGTTAGGGTGAAGCCCGGGGACATACGCCAAGCCATTCCCATACTGCTGCCTCTGTACGGGTTTGGAGGAGACATATAAGCTCTGTCTTTAGTGCACTGACATTCACTTATTCTATTTACTATAGTCAGAACTTGATTGGCTCTTGGCCTCTCTTGAACATGTCTTAACAAAATGATGGCCACCTGTCTGCATAAAAAAAAACAAAAAAACTACAACCTCTATCTAGTCCAGTCTCTGGTTCAGTAAAAAAAAAAAAAGCCACCTTCACAGTCATACAGTGTCTGTCCCTTTCCTTCTGTCTCTCTCTCTCTAGTTCTTTCCCTAGAAATGATGCCCTCTTTCACTGCACTTTCACATGATCCTCACGTCTGAAAAAGAAAAAGAAATGCCCTTTAGAATAACTGCATGTTTTATGCCAGCTGAAGGTGCCTTCCTTGAAAGTGCTTCTTCCAGAGGTATTCTCTACCACTGAACCACTGATACCCCCTCAACTCAACTGCCCTTGTACTGCTCTGGCATGAGGCCATTTCTATTGGACATGTTGACTTCAGGGTGTTCTTTCTTTTTTCCCTGTTCTTTCTTTCCCCCACCCTCCTTTTCTCCATTTTTTTTTTTTTTGAAAACCAACAAACAGAAAGACTGGTGTTCATTTTATCAAATGGTACACAGCTTGGTAATGGCCTCCCCTGACGATTGCAGCTAATCTATGCTGATGACCACAGGGACGGCAATGATTGTCATGTTAGGAGAAAAAAAAAATCAAAACAATCATGTTGCGTCAGTTGTACCATTAAAAGGCTTGGCTTTTTTTATTTAACTTTTTTTTTGCAAATTTCTGTACGCAGTAATTAATACTCTGGGGCTTGCCTTTGCCAGGCTGGTACTCCAGGCAACAAGATGCCACTCACCTGATAATTATTTCAGGAAACCATGCACGAATGAATGTGATTGACAAATGCAACATTGCTGTAATTGCCTGAAGCAGAGAGAGAGAGAGAGAGAGAGAACGAGAACGTGTGACAGAATTATAAAGACTAAAAATGTTAAGCAATTGTGCTTACCTAGTGTACCCAGTGAGTCTGTTATGATAGAGGTCATATCTTTCTCCATCTGTTCCTATCACAAGCTAGACACAGCTACATGTGTGTATATAACAAGTAATGGGTGTTACTCTCATAAATTCTGCTCTCCTGCTGTTCTAAAGCTGAGAATAGAAGGTCAGTGTGGGCTGGAATCAGGGAGCTGGACTCTGTATCAGAGATCCAGATGTTGGGGATTCATGCTTTAACAAGCACTACAGTCAGACCAGCTTCTGCAGTTGTGGTGTTGTGTGTTGTAACCCTTGCAGATCTGCAGATTCTGTAGCTATAAATGTAGCGATAAATTACATACCCCAGCTGCTTGATTTATATTAAAGCAACATTTACTAATATTAGTACTAGAGAAATCCTAGTGATAAATGCACTTATATGACTTTGACTCTTATTAACAACACTGTAACAGTTCATACTTGGGTTAAATAAGAACAAAAACACATGTGTGAATAATAATATTCCATGTGAATTAACAGTTATTATAGAAACAGTAACAATTTAGAATGAAAGGATTATGCTGCATAGGTTGCCCTATTGTCAGGAAATTGCAAGTTTGAATACTGATGATGAGACAGCTATCCATGGCCAGGAGCCAAGGGAGCAACATTGGCCACTTTGTCTGGGTGGGAGGGACAGCATACACTAGCCAATCACAGCACTGCAACACTAGCCAATCAAGGCATCTGTAAGGTCATGTATGTGGAAGAGGGTGGATAGCACTTTCCTTAGTTGGCTTCACGTGTCTCAGAGGAAGCACGTGTCTTAGACTTCACCTTCCCTCCCCTGTTGGTAACTGCCGTATGATGTGGCAAGCTGGCTTGTGGGTGGGAATTGGAGACGACCAAACTCTCCAAAGTGTGCCGTTCTGGTGTGTATATACAAACAATCCATGGCCATTTTATGAGGTCCACCTGCCATAAAGGTGCTCTCTGCAGCTTTATTCTTGCTATGTTCATGCTCACCATGTTCATCAGTGCAAAGGGACCACCACAGGACCACCACTGAGCAGATATTATTTGGATGGTGGACTATTCTCTGCTGAGCAGTGACATTGACATGGTAGTGTGTGGTGTGAAGATATTAGTAGATCAGACACAGAAGCACTGCTAGCATTTTTTTTTTTAATCCAACAACCAAAAATACACATACAAATGCAGTGGCGTAGTTAGAAAATAACACTGATATAATAATAATAATAATAATAATAATAATAATAATAATAATAATAATAATAATAAAAATAAAATAAATAAATACTACTACTACTACTAATAATAATAATAATTATTATTATTGTTGTTATAATAATCATAAAGTATTACCCTGGTTTGGTATATTTAAAACAGTGCTACCCCAATCTCTCTCTCTCTCTCTCTAAGTGTTTGCATAATTCCGCTTCACCATTGTGTGCGGATTTTAAAATGCTTAAGACTTCAAAGGCGAAATAGCAGGGGCCCCGTCGGTTTGGGGAGAATTAGCAGGGAAATTCTTGAGAAGCAAAAGGAGGAGATATGTAATTGCCAGGTTTTTCCTCTGCACCGGTGAAGAATATCAGTCAGATAGAGAGGATAAAAGAAACCATGTAATAATTAATGCTCATGTAGCAGACTACAGGGATCTCTTATCTCAGTCCCTGTGATTAGACCCAGACACAGGAGTGTGTGAGTGGTGCTCATTAACTGACAGGTTTAGGAGGGCATACACCTCACACACACACACACACACACACACACACACACACACACACACACACACACACACACACACACACACACACACAGAAAGATGAGACATGCTGAGATAAAAAAATAAATAAATAAATAATAATAATAACTTTAGCACAACACATTTGCATGTCAGCATCCTTGACCTTCTTCAGAGACAATATGATGACCAGTTGCAAGCCCCATCCATATTTGTTCTCTATGTGGGTTAAGCTCATGAAAAAGACCTAATAGATTGATTTTGTCAGTAATCTGCACAACAGAAGAGTTGGAAATTTACATAACTGACACTAATTTCATTCAGCTAACCAATGATTGCAAAAAAATATAAATAAATAAAAAAAAATGGAAAAAATAAAACAAGGCCAAATGCTATTAGTATCAGGTTGAGTTGGTTTAGCTAACCTACTTTGTGTAATAAAGTTTTGGTATAGCTAACATGGTGGAAAACAGCATTAGCTAAACAACACTCATAACACCACAGTATTAGCCACATATCATCATCCATGTGGGAAAACACTAAACGGTTTAGCAAAGAGCAAAGATAAGCTAACTAACTTTTGGTGTGTCTGCTAAGTTTAGATACATTTGGATTGTCAAGTCTGTGACATGTTACAGCAGTATTTTTAAACATGTACTTAATTATTACTGTGCTAACATGTCTGCTAAATTGCTGGAGCATTGCTAAATCTAAGTGGAAAAAAGATCGTTTTTTCTTAACTTTGCAAACAAATAAATGAACCTCTTTAAAAAAGAACCTTTCTATTAAATCATTATCTTTACTAAGCAGTCTGTCCTGGCCAGCCTTATGGTGGATACAGAACACCTGGTGTGATGTGGAGGAAATATTCTGGATGAAGCCCATTCTTAAGCACCATACAGACCTATTCACACAGTCATTCTCACCTAGAGACAATTTAGACCAGGCATGGTAAGCAGGAGGAAAGTGGAGAACCCAGAGGAAACCATAAGAACATAGGGAGAACATGCAAAAATCAAAATAACCAACATAATGTCATAGTTACATTACAAAGTGATATCACATGTTTTTACTTATTACCATAGTTACAGTACATTATTTCTACTTGACACATGATTCCACTACTTCATTACTCATTGCTCAGTACTTAGAAATACTCCACTGATGTCGGATTTGCTGTTGTACTGCAGGATTTTACACAATTTTTGGAATTGTCTGATTTTGCCCAGTGTCTTCCATGAGTTTTGGTCAGATTTTATATAACTCTGTTCTGTATAATGTACTGTTTATAGAGAGTTAAAGAAGTTTTACAATCACACACATGTAGCTCTCTGCACTGTTTATTTGCCCATCTGCCACTCAAAAAGTTAGCTTTGTTCACAACAAGCTTCTTTTTTTCCTCCGTTTTCTTTGCCTTTTCTTTCCTCTGTTCCCTCCTACAGTGACATGATGAGGCTCTGTGTTCCCCCTCTGTTGCTCCGTCCTTCTGTCCAGCTGACACCATCACACACATCCCACTATGCTGCTATTCACCCCAAAACCCAGCAAGGAAACATCATGGAACTATTTGTTTTGCACAGAAATGAGATATTTATCATTGCTGAACACCTGCCAGGAACAGAGAGTGGACAGGCGTGGGTTTCATCACGGGGGCTGGTAGACACTGATCTGCTGGGGATGGAGAGAGGGGCTCTGAGGCCCCAATGGGCTCCAAGTTCACTTTGAGTCTGCATTTCAAAGCCTGTTAAAAGCAGGAGGGATGCTGAAGACACCAGGGGAAGACCGAGAACGAGAGAGGAGATCAGTGCTACAGCTCTAGTACAGAGTCAAATGCCACCTGGGTCACATAGCCTCTATTTAGCATTGAATCACAGAAGCAGTTGGAGGGCAAATGATGTATATAGAGAAAAACATTATAGAGCCGGGGTAACAATGGCCTGTATCCAAACCCTTGCATTTAAAAATAGCCTAGCCTGTATATTATGTAAAAAAAAAAAAAAAGAAAAGTTAACCAATCCAGTCTCATGAAAAATGTAGTTAATAATGAATTATTGATGAAATTATAATGTTTGGTGGTCTGGGTAAACACATCGGATGTTGTTATGGCTGATTTCAAGAAGAGATGAAAAATCAAGAATATCAGAACTATATACAATAAAAGTTGACGAAAGTTTTCCCAGGCTGCCACACAAATAAGTAATCATGAGAAGCCTTGATGCTTATTTAATATAGATTTCATATAATATAATCATATTTCAGATAATATAGATTTAGGAAAATACCCTGAAGCCACTTGCTCAATGGCAATAATACTGCTATTAATCTCCAACCTGAACTTTATTTAATTTATTTAACTTGGAAAAGTCAACATGGATTTTCTTGGATTTTGTTTGATTCCATACAAATTAAGTTGTGAGAAAAGCTTAGACTGTTCTTAACCCTGATCTTAAGCAGTTTAACCTTTTATTACTATTTTAATTGAGACGTGAATTGTTATGAATTTGCATGAGATAACACGAGTTATTCACAAATAACATTCAGCAGGACAACATACAGTATATACACAACATGCTCTGTACAACAGAACAAGAACAAGACAGTCAAAGACTGCATAAGTGAAAAGCGCTTCACCATTTCTGCTAGTTTAAAATCAGTAGAAAATACTTTTCCCCAGGACGGCTAGAGAGCAATGGTTAGCCCCTTGAGCAAGACCCTTAACCCCTTATCTACTTAGCAGTTTGCTTGGATTGCATCCTTTCATAATTAAAAGATGCTCTGGATAAGAGAGCATCTTTTAAATGAATAAATGCAAATGACACTTTAAACATCTTCCAAATTAATAAATGTAAATGAGAACATAACTTTAGTTTGCTGCTTTTGGTGTGCTTATATATTAAAAGGGTAAAATGTAGTAGCAAGCTGAGCATTATGTACATACCATATATTAAAATTTTTATTCCAAAGAAAGAAATATGAATGACATTAATGTGTTGATGTAGAAAGGATAACATAATGTAGATTCTGAATGGAGTTCCTCATGTCTGCATGGGTTTCCTCTGGGTTCTCTGGTTTTCTCCCACTTCTCAAAAACAAACAAACAAACAAACAAACAAAACAAAACATAGTGGGTACACTTGCTAGTGTCAATGAGTGTTGTGTGAATGTGTGTGTTCATGGTGCCCGGCGTCCTGACCAGGGTGTTTTCTCGACCTCACACCCATAGTTGCTATGATAGACTCAGGATAAACCTGATCAGGATAAAGTACTATATGTGCTAATCTGCTATATTTATCTCACAGCAATTTTAATGTGTAATCTTAAGACCATTTGAGTGAAGTGGGTTTAGAAATATATAAGAAACCATATATATTTGAAACAGTCATAGAATGTATTACTGTATGTAACTTCCACTTGGTAATGTGTGTGTGTGTGTGTGTGTGTGTGTGTAGTTGATGGCTGCTTTTCATTTGTGGCTTGACCTGGATGCTCTGCCCTGTGTTCAGACAAGAGCTGGAGCTAAGGGTCCAGACCCAAAAGTACCCTGACACTCTCTCCTTACTCCCGTCACACTGGTTATGCAGTCACCTCTCGAGACATAGACTTTAGCATATTTATAAATCATTCAAGAAATCTGACACCTCCTAGACTGGAATAGAAAATAGGGTCATTTTTTTTCTATACATGTAAATAGTCACTTCTAAGGAAAGTTGTCAGCCATTGCAGTTTTACATAAAATGTTCGTAAAGCTACTCAAACAAAAAATATTTGAAGTTATTGTTAAATACGGAAGGATATGTTCAGTTTACACTAGTCAAATTTATACCTGTTTAAACTGTTGAATTATCAGTTTGGTCAGAACAGTCGTGATTAATTTTCTACAGTAGCAGCTTAGTCAGGAGTGCGGGTTGTAGCTAAAATCACTGGTTTATATTAATGTGAACAATCTACTATGCTATCATTTCTATAGTAAATCCTTACTTTGTATGGGAATTGTATGGTAGCCTCTGATAAGATAAGAAATCATAACGTGATCACAACAACAGAACAGAAATGTATGTAATCATATAGGAAAGTGTTTGAAACGAGTCTCCAGTCTCAAGGCCTTGTAACAGTCAGAGTGAAGATGTTCGTTAACTTTTCCAACACTGTAGCTTTATTAAATTCAAGAAAGAAAGGAAAAAAATGGATGCTGGTGAGGGAACAGCTGTGAAGTTTTTTTGTGGACATTCAACAATATTAAATCTAGCTAGAAGTGGATTAGTTGCAAGATGTCTCATTCTTTTATAAATGAAATAATTGTTAGCCTTGTCAAATTGCTGTATAAGAAGGATAAAACACTTTGGGATAATAATGAACTTTCGGGTTATTATAGTAATTTTTTGTTGAATCAGGCTGCATCACACCATTCAGTCATTGATTATTTGAGCATACATATGTTACCATAAGAGATTCGTGAATGTATGTACACCGTACAGGCCATTGTATAAAGGCTTAATGGATATTTCATACTCATACTAAAGGGAAAAAATGCTTTCTACACTCAATCTTTATTGCTCACTTATTGCTCAGTGAGTGCATGTGATTGTGGGAGCAGAGGTTTGTGGGTGTTAGGTAATACACAGCAGCCCACCCCTGATCTCTCAAGACCAGCAGGAAAGTGCTGTGGGTGTTAACCTTGTCAAAAGCAGTTGGCCTGAATACAGCCTTCCAAACCCACGACCAGAGCAAGAGTTGAGAGAGAGGAAAAGGAAAAGAGAGAGAGAGAGAGAGAGAGAGAGAGAATGCTGTAAAAGTCATTCTACACTGCAGTGACTTGCCTGAGGTCTCTAATAGATTGGAATAAAACATAAGCACCTTATTAGAGCAAGCTTCATTACATAGCCCTTCTTTTTACAGCCACACTGATGGGATAACCATTAGTTTCCGAGTAGGAGAGACACCTGGAAGACTTGCGGTGGGAAGTGGGAGAAGCAGGGTCCCTTGTTTAGCATCATTTTTATGGTTTTATTTGAAGCAAGGCGACATGGAAGTTAACTATTGCCACTTACATGGCATTGATCTGCAGCAAGTTGGACAGGGCCCAAGGTGACGTGTGAGGAATCGAGCGGGCGCTTTATGCATAATGAACTCAGCTTTCGAGGAGGGAGAATTTAATTCACTCATAATTAAAAGCTGTTGACTTGGATTACTTGGACATCCTGCTCTAGCAATATTCAATTGCACTTCTGCAAACAGGCTTATTTACAGATAATAATAGCTGTGAATATTGTTCAATATTCATGGCAATACTGCTCAATCAATAATGTTCATGGATGCTTAAAGATGCTATAGATGCAAATGAAGGCCTTTGCATCATACATGGCCATAAGTTTAATATGGCAGAGAAAAAAGTGAGTCGAGTGACATATATTCTGAGGTTGCATTTCGAATGCAGTATAAAACAAAAATCCTTGCATTCTCATAGAGCTGCTTAAACCATCACAGGATGTGAATGCTAAATGCATTAGAGAGCAATGTGTGTGGATAAGAGAGAGAGAGGGGTAAAAAAAAAGAAAAAGGGGGGAAACAGAGAAAAGAATCATTGTACTTACACCCAGAGCCATGATGGCAGGGACCCCTCCTACATCAAAGTAATAATGATTGAGTTGGTCTCATCGTGCCTCTTTTTCCCCAGCCAATATATCTACCTGGAGAAAGTCTTTTGAATGAGCTCTCATTTGATCTGGTATGCTGGCGACACATGTCACAGCAGGTTATTCCCACAGTTAATATTCTTTCATAGCCTGCCATGCAGGCAAAACTTGATTATTTTGGCACTTGGGCAAACAGCTACTGCAGATTTCAATAGCAGTGTAGCTTAGCATGCAGCACAGCCACTGGAAAGCCCATTTTGTATCTTTCCAGGGAAGTTTAGTCCAAAGCCACTCTACCTCACTACAATAAGTGCAGCCAAGAAACTGAGTTTAGACACTTTAACATCTTGGCAAGCTGTAATAAATAACAGGTATATAAACCAGCACTCAGAATGGCTTGTTGATTTATAGCAATAAAAGCTGCTGTATTTATGTAAATTACTCATGATTGAAATGGTTAAATATAAGTGTCAGTTCAATTATCTCCTACTATATCAAATTGATAATACCATATGGTATAATAAATGAGCACTGTTATTCTAACATGAATACAGGCTATGTTTTTTTCTAGTGTAATAATATCAGCTGTGTTATGTTGTATATTCATGTGGAATCGGGCCCATTAGGAGGCAGGCAGAAATTCATAAACCTTTCAATGCATCAAATAAAAAACATCACTCAAATGCGATGCTTGCCGTTTATGGGGAATGTCAAATGGCTGACAGCATATTGAGATGGATTGACAGACACAATTACAAATATCACACATACTGCAGCGGCCCAAATTAAGGAGGTGCCCAGCAACGAGCAGGACGTGCCTGTTCCAATTTTGACACTTCGTATTAACGCTTTGGCAGCAATCGCGGTTGCTTTTGAAAAAGAAAAAATCACTGGGGTCATTCCACTCAATTCATACACATATAAACATAATTTTCTTTCCATTCACGTGGGCCCCTGAAAAGCGAGGATGTATTTATTTTGAAGTAATTACTGCTTTCAAATAATGACAGATTGCTGTTCGAAATGAATCATAGTGAAAACCCAGAGCAAGGAAATGAAATGTTTCAAAGTGGGCCCCAGTGAAATTGCAATTTTTAATCAGCACCATGGATGTACA
The DNA here is from genome assembly GCA_030068235.1 of Notoglanidium macrostoma. Taxonomy (NCBI): domain Eukaryota; kingdom Metazoa; phylum Chordata; class Actinopteri; order Siluriformes; family Auchenoglanididae; genus Notoglanidium; species Notoglanidium macrostoma. The sequence continues at coordinate 15,946,919 of JAQQZR010000006.1, read as the reverse complement.
GTATAATAAAACACACAACTCAGCATATTAGCTTTGCTCACTTTAACAAACTCATATTTGAATAAGTTAAAAAGGCTTTGCACCCCACCTTGAGCTGCTAATAGACCAGTGTCCCTACCCGAGTAAAAAATTAAAGAAAGGCCCAGGGATATTCGTGGAGGAAAAAAGGAGGGAAGGTGGAGAGAGAATGAATAAAACCAGTTCAGGATCCAAGAGTCCACACGACTGCCGGGTATTAACCAATCATTTTTTTTTTTTAATTCTTCCCATTCTGAACCTTCCACTTTTGGTCTAAAAGGGCTGCAGGCTCAAAAATAATCATAATGAACAATTCAAAAAGAACAATAATGAGCCTTTTATATTCTCTAGCTAAAAAGATTGTAATAATAGGGATAATTACGGTCTATTTCTCCAGGTCATCCCTCATTAAGATCAGAAGCTCTGGCTGCGACGCTGCTCACTGTTAATTTGGTGTCCTCGTTGTAAGAGCAAAGTCGTCCTCCGGTCAGGTTAGACAGAGGACGATCTAACCACAGCGTCGTGCTGAACCCGTCCCTGCAGGCCGCTAACATCAGGAACCTGACAGAAGAAAGGAATTAATGGAGTAATAGGAGATGGAGGAGTGTCAGGACAGACCTAAAGCAGAATACAAAGGTCCATCAGTCCATGATAAGCTGTCCAAGCTTTTTAAGTATATTTAGATTTATACATGATCATGTGAAATAACATTAAAAGTCATGTATTTCTTGGATCAGCACAGACACAATTAGCAATTAGTAGACTGGGGGAGGAGAGACAAGGTTGTGCAATGCTTCGTGTACGATTACTTGCCTGCCTGCTGAACATGGCTGTGATAGACTGAGTTGATAGTTCCAGACAATGAAGTTAATTGCTGTGTAATTTTAATGCTCAGACACAACAAATGAGCTAACTCATTGAAGTCAGCCCTTTTTAAACATTACAGTAATACTCTCATATTTATCATTTACAACACAAGTATATCAGCTGACCATTTGTGTTGCTAATAAATAACCAATGGATTCAGAGTCAGTGCTATCTAAATATTGACCCTAGTACAATAGTAAGTCTGATTAATCTCATTAGTCTGTAACACTTACAGGCTGCTGGTAATTTGCTTCTAATCACCACTGCTCAATAAATAATAGAGTGAATCAGATTGTTAATTTATTTACCTACTTATGTACATATTACATTTCTGCGACTCGTAAAAATATGTGAGATACACAGAAAATCATCCAACCTTCCATCCATTTTCTATGATGCTTATCTATTGTGGGTCACAGGGTACTACAATCACTTCAAAATATATTGTTTATTATCACCCACTGAACACTGTGTCATGTTCACCAGTGGCGATTCTAGAGTCTGTTGGGGCTCTAGGCAAAAGCCCACAGGGGGCCCCTTCAAACAGCGTTCATCATTATGTTATAACTGCTTTAGCTTGAAGTTTGTCAGCTCTCAAGTTGGGGGCCCCAGACTGGCCTGGGGCCCCAAGCAGTTACCTGCCTTGCCTATAGGCAAGCTGGGCGTCTGATCTTCTCTCTAGCATCTCACATTCCTATATCTAATTTTTTTAGCCCTTATCTATCATGTCCATCAGGGGAAAGATACCATCATGCATTATATGGCCAAAAGTTTGAAGATGTTTGACTTTTATACTCAAATGTGGTTCTTACCTAAACCGTTGCCCAGGTTGAAGCACGCAATTGTATAGAATGTCTTTGTGTGCTGTATCTTTACAATTTCCCTTCACTGAAACTAAGGTGCCCGAACCTTTTCCAGCATGACAATGCCCCTGTGCACAAAGCGAGCGCCATGAACACATGGCTTGCCAAGGTTGGAATGGAAGAACTCGAGCAGTCTGCACAGAACCCTGACCTCAACCCCACTGAACACCTTTGGGATGAACTGGGATGCTGACTATGCTCCAGGCCTTCTCATCTGACATCAGTGCCTGACCTCACTAATGTGCCTGTGGCTGAATGGGCACAAATCCCCACAGCCACGCTCCAAAATCACGCCAGTCCCGGCCCACAGGTCATAAGTTTGACACAGTGAATCAAAAAGGAGCATGTGTAATAAAATGGTCAATAAGTATACATTGTGGGTAAAACCCCATCAGTGCTACTGCACCTGATACACTCATATTAAGATTATACTACCATGCCACTGTCAGTATTGTGTTGAGCATAATCCACCATCCAAATAATATCCGGTTAGCAGTAGTTACAGACTGACCCCGATCTACTGATGAAAGGAGTAGAAAGCGAATGACATACTGTGCACAGCAGCAGATTAGGTACAAAGGTGTGGTGGTCTGGGAAAAAAAGGGTTATTCCTGCAGCCAAATTCCCTAAAGTGGCCAAAAATGCTTAATAAATAAATAAATAAATTAAGTCAATAAATAAATCATGTTTTAGCCAAAATTGTGTTTTTCTACCAATAATCTACTTTGACATTTTTACTTTAAGAGGACATAAATGCGTATTACAAAAACAACATAAAAATGGTTTAATTTAGTCTATCTAAGGTTGTTTTGGCTGTCCTGCTGCAAAGATTACATAGGGTAATAGGGTAACTAGCCAATATAACAAACACAGCAGCAAATGCAGTGAATCTGCCTAAAATGCCTGAAGTCTTGCTATCTAAGTGTGATTTTACAAAACTTTTGGATAGTTACATCCCATAACAAAACCAACATATGCCTAATCAGGATACAGGATGTCAAATTGTGCACCTCATCATCAAAACAAAGAAGAGTGTTTGCACAATCTGTACGGATGACAGTTTGCATTCCCTTGTTAATAAAGAAACATTAACTACTAAATTAGCCAACAGACCAAAATGTATTTAATCTGTGATTATTTCATTATTGCTGTTAACATGAGCAGAGATCAGTCAAGTGACGACAACAGTGAGGGTTTTGACTTTTACCTCAGGTGATGAGACAGAGATTGATGCGGATGATGCTGATAATCATAGAGATTAACTAGTACAGGCGGGCAGGGCATGTTTTAGTGGAATTGTAATGCAGCATTTAAAGGTCCACTGTGTTTTCATTAGTGTATGATATAGTATATTTAACTATTAACTAATGATGAGTATAGTGTATCTGTAAGTACCAATAATTGTGGGGTTATTTTTTTTATTTTTTGTTTTTTCAAGATTAGAATAAGCCCTTTATATATACATGTGGAGCGGGTCTTCTTCTAAAGAGCCACCATGATGCGCCACTACAGTAGCCCAGAATGGACACAAGCCTTTTGTGTTTCATGTTTTTACAATTGGCAGTGTGAACCTGAAAGGAAGAACCAGAAGAAAGATAAAGAAAAAATAAATGGAGACTAAGAAGAAGAAAGAAGAGGAATCAGTGCTTGCTGGCGCTGGCTAAATAAGTTTGAGAATACATATTTTGAAAAATGGAGGATCATAATTATTAATTAGCACAGAAAGAGCAAGGAAGCATGAATGTAAGTACATGGAAGTGTGCTACAGTACATGATGGCCACTGTACATTCTAATACATGCATGGGAAGGGAGGGGCAAGAGAGGGGCATTCAGATGGTTGCAATGAACTTAATCCTACATAGTGGACCTTTAAATGCGCTTAACTAAATTTACTTTTTGATGTAAATAGATACATTTTACCAGACCACCACACATTTAGTTTGTATACATGTTGAAATGTCCAATAAGTGGTTACAGAGTGTACACTATATACTATATACTTTTCATTCAAGAAACAGACATTATGCATGACCCCAGTCAAATGGAGGCTGAATAGGAACTGTTTGGAAAATATTGCAATCGGAAAAGGGTGACAGTTTCGTTGCTGGAGGTGGAAAGAGTAAAAGAGAAAGATAGAAGGATAACAATCCAACTGACCTCTGTCAGGCTCTGGCAGGGTTTCAATCTCAACCTAGAGGGACCACAGATACAGCTGACCCATACATTAATCTCTGCTCCATCTTCAACAACACACACGCATGCACATGCATGCATGCACAAACATCACTCTCGATCCTACTGATGCAATGAAAGCACATTCTAATAATAAACTGCCTGCGAAAAGGAAAGAAAAATATATTAGCAAATGGCCAGGCAGCCAGACCTCCACTCCGAAACCTTTTGACCAGGAAAACACAAACCATCTGGAAATCACATGAGAGAACTTACAATGAGGAAGAGTGCAGATACACGCATCTTAACCTCATGCCTTCTACAGCGATGTATTACATGCTATAATATTTAACTATCATATCTTGGCTGCAAGATTATGCGCCGTTTGGCTTGGCTGAATCCTCTAGTCTGTTATGATCTACATAATTTTTCATAACTGTAAACAATCCTCAGCAATTTAGACCTCCATTTACACAGCACGAAACCCAAATGCAATACATAAAGTGGAATCATAAAACAAACTTCAGTCATCAGCCAACTTATTATGTTCATATAACTTGGCAGAGCTCTGTGTGATTTTTGGTGCGTTTCCTGTTCAAAAACAAAGAGAATCCAAGCACTTAGGTAGTGGTGCAACATAAAAGATTAACTCATGCAGAGTTGAAAATGAACTAAACTTATTTTATTAAGTCAAGATTTTATGCTGTAACAAAATGGGAGGCCCTAAGAGGTGGTGAGAAGATACAGAGTTACTGCAGACCTGTCCAAGCCTTCTCATCAGCCCGTGAATTTCTATTCCATCACCTTCACCCCCTACCCCTACCCCCTGCCCCCTTCTACCCCAGTGTTTAAATGGAAGTGGTTGAGGTATCCACCAAAAAAAAGAAAAAAAAAGACATGCTAGGAGCCGATCAGAACGCGTGCCAGGCCCATGGCTACCTTCCCTCCACAGCTCCAAGACTGCAACTCTGGCTTAATTATGATTAATTGCTGCCTGGATAATCAGATACAGCTTCAAAAGGTTGGAGATGACAGTCCAAGGACACAGCAAGAAAAGCAATGTATGTGTTCATTAGCAAAGAAATGAAGCTCCCTCACACCGACACCTAACCTTTCTTATTTTAACTCTTCCAAATAGAATTAATTCTGAGATTATATGCCAAGGGTCCCAAGAGAAGTGGAAGGGTTGAGTGCTTGTTTACTTGCCCCTATACATACACATATACTGAGACACACATATACACACTCACTCACTGCCCAATGGCTAGCTGAGTGGTTATGGATGCCCTTCAGAATGTCTGAATGATGGTTTTGAGATTCTGGTGGCAGAGAGAGAGCGAGAGAGAAAGAGAGAGAGAGAGTAGAGTTGGTAGGCAGTGGCAAACCTTCCACTCTTGACTTCTCCTGGCCCAGAATTAATGGACTCCACTTTCACCCGCTCACTTCCTCGGCTCGTTTCAACACAAACTCTGTAAAGTGGAGGAAAGATGTGGACTCGCCAGCTTGCTCCTGCTTTCCAATTCCCTTGGCTGGGTCTGGGTTCACTCTGTGCCATTTCCAGCATCATAGAAATGCCTGGCCATGTTCAGCTGCCATTATTAAGCTGGAGAAAAAAAATCCCAGCTTCCAGAATGCAGCATCTCCATATATTTGGCCTTGTTCATGATACTGTGTGCATTATAATTTTCAGAAGTGTATCTCAAACAGTTTCTGTCATAATGCGAGATAATGTTTTGAGAAATGTATCAACAGATTTTTATTATTATACATACAATAATGTTTTATTTTCCCCTTTATTTTCCCCTTAGTGCATTTTTTATGTATACTATTAACTTGTACTTAAATCTAGCATACTGGTAAGAGCTACAGGACACTATTAACTGGACTTGACTTGACTTACTTGACTAACAAGACATGGCAGATGGCAGGTACAAGTAGTTTTCCTATAAATACTGCTTATTCATGTGCTTGTACATTATCATTAAAACAGTTATCCAAATAATCAAGAAGTTGAGGGAGGTGGAGGATCACTCCTGCTCACATGCTGCACACAAACACACACACACATTTGTTTTATTATCCTTGTGAGGACCTTCCATTGACATAATGATTAATGCAGCTAATTAATTCTACACCTACACTTAAACATAACCCTAACCTTAAGCTCAGTAAAGAAAAGGAAACTTTTGGCGCTTTTACTATTTCTTATTTTTTGTTTAAAAGGCCAAGAAAAACTTTCTGAGGAACATCTGATTGTGAGGACCATCCAAAATTGTACTCACAAAGATAGTAAGATCTGACATTTGGTCCTCATGAGGGTTTAAATACCTGTACCAATACATATCTGGTTTACACTTAATGGTGGTCAATTAAAAACTGGAATTTATAACAATCACTAAGATGGGACTGAACATAATTCTGCGTGTTCTCAAACCAGTTTACAAGACATTCCTTTGTTTTACAAGCGATGTTGTTTTTCCTTTGAGACACTGAGTCTGCATATCAAGCTAGAACGTTAAAAACGACAGCATTACTATGCTCTTGGATTGTGTATAATTATTCACCTAAGATATTTTCCACTGATGCTGAACATGTGGTAATATTTGTTGGTCAAACTTTGAACTACCTGAGGTTTGGATTTAAAGGACAGAGATGTTGATAGCCCAGGAACACTTGTATCTCAGGAATGGTACCAGCAAACACTGCCATTAATCTTTCCTTTTCCCCTCTATAATGTATGCGGTGCCATTTCTACTCGCTCATGCTCATGGTCTATTGCTCAGAATCTGGGAGAAATCTATAATTTAGTCATTCTAATGGAGTAAGAGGGGAGGGGAAATGAGGCGGATGTGGCAGTGGTGGTGGTGGTGGTGAGGGGAATCTTTTAAAACATCCAAAGAACATATCTTCAGAAAAAAAGTGTCCTTTCTATTAAATATTCAAGTTGAAACCAATTTGTTTTTAGGTCTCATACTATCTAATATATTGCTTAGTGAAATAATTTAGTTCTGTAGCACAGATCCATGGCTTCATGCTTTCAGGTCCATTAAATTTGAGTGGGAATTAATAATGGATTTTTTGGCACATTGTAAGTATTGCGGTGTGGCATGAACATAGAAATGAGTCGATTCTAGAAATCTATGCAAAAAAACTGAATCAAGTGAGCCATCATGAGTCATGAGAAATGAATCATTTTTGATGGGATAGTACATCAATATAGCTCGCATTCATTAATTTCAAATTAGATGTAAAAAGTTGATTAAATTTTTATACTACATAACCAACCATAAACAGACTAAAATAAAGTAGGAACACTGGGGACCTGGGATCGAATGTCACTGAAATCAATGACTAAGCATCTTTACCTGACGTCATGCTACCTCTAAGTACTAATCTTCATGGGACACTAGCTGCAATTTTCCTGGCAAGCTGAATCCAAAGCCTGGGCAGGTTTATGTAGGCTAAGGGACAGCAGCAATAAATACCTTGAAGCAATGACAGATGGGCTTATTCATTATTTAGCATGTAGAGGGATGAGGATAGTCAGGCTTGATAAAATGAACTATTTGTCCAGTCCACAATCAATATGGGACTGTGTTTCCCAAGTGGCAATGCCACCACAGTCATTTTAAAACACCCTGAGAATACTCACACACACACACACACACACACACACACACACACACACACGATTACACACAGTAGTGAAATAAATTGTGGGGTCATTTCATAAAGTAACAGCTAGCAAAAGCTTTTCATTAGTACAAAATGAATTCAAAACGTGTCAATTGGATCCAAATGAGAAGTGCAGAGAAATGGCACTGGATGTTCACGCACAGTAAATCTTTTACATTTGTCTGTAAAGTATTATCACTCTCCTGGGGACAGTGTTTGTGATGGCCTTCCTGAACAGACGTAGGCTCTCCCTTTCCCATAATCCTTTTGTTGACATTTATCATATGGAAGCAGGGAGTGGGATTTTAAGATCAGAATTATGCATCATGGCTATCAATCCAGGTCAATCCCAACAACCTTGTTAGGAAACAGCAAAGGATTATTGACGTCTTTCAAGCTCATTGACTTGGCCAGGGTTGATTCCTTTTTTCCCTTCTTTTTAATAACACTGCTTTAAAGAAAACAATAGTGCAATTGATTACTCTTTAATCACATTTTATTTAAGGAAATCAAAAATGTGGACATGACCATCTGCCAAAATTATTATTTAGCAAGCAAATAATGTAAACCTTATACAGATAGAACATATTATGTGTTCTAAAGAGATGCAAATACAGAAATGAATAGGTGTTATTTATTTATTTTTGCTAGAAATTTGGTTGAGATAGAGGTCAAGCATGGAGATATGGTCCCAGTGAGGGATGTAACTAAATTTATGTGAGTTTGAACCTTACTTGAATAAAGAAAACACATTCATTAACAGGAATGTGATTAGCTTAATAACTGTCTGGTCAGGGTCGTGGTGGTTTAAATTAAGCTACTATTTGATGTATACTTTGGGAAATAAAAACAACTAATTTTGTTAGAAAACTTCACAGGCTGTTACAGAAATGAAAACAAAAATAATAATTATTATTATATTAAAATAAACATACAATGATAAATTAAAAAATATGAACGTCCATTATCTATACCATTTATCCATCATTCACACCTATGGGCAATTTAGAGCAGCCAGTTGACCTAATCTGCATGTCTTTGGACAGTAGGAGGAAACCAGAGTGCCTGGAAGAAATGCAGGCATGGGGTGCGAACATGCAAACTTCACATAGAAAGGCCCCAGTTGGTCAGAAGCTTGAACTTCTGGTTGTGAGGCAACAATACTAACCACCATGCTGCCAAGAAGACAAACAAACAAACAAAATCAATCCACTGGAATTTCTTTTCCAGTGTTTTCCAGTGTTTCTGTGAGCATCATGTTTCATATTTAAGTCCCTAAAGAGATACTGATACAGATACTGTCATTGTGTTACATCCCTGCTACATATCATTCACTTCACTGAATGCAAAGGGGAATCATGTGGATTATTGTGTTTTATGCCTAAGGTAGGTCATGCTTAATATCTTCCTAATGTTACCCAGGGGTTTTGCTGATGATGTCATCCAAGATCCTTCTGATGAATATTTTACCATGGAAAGCTCCTGCGAACAAACGAATGTTCAGACTGATTCTTAACATCAAATCAAATTTACACCTAGACATGTTTATTAAGCGTAGTGTTATGTAATATGCAGAAACCTTTAATGGTATTAATTTTAAAGAAACAATACTGTCTCTTTGGACAAGCTCAACATATTGACCTGATGTGAGATATTACAATAAATTAGGACTTAGAGATGATCTCAGCTTATGTAGCAAGAAATTGTGTAATTCAGTTCAAATCAGTTTTACTTGTATAGTGCTGTTAACAATAGACATCGCCTCTTTAAAGATGAACAAATTCTTGAAAAAGAGCACATGTTTAAATAATTTATTAAGCGTTAAGTGTTAAGGATGAGCTATGGCATGTTTATTCAATCAGCTCTGAAGACATGATGAAAAAGACACCACGGTGTATGTTTAAGAGAAGAGCACTGTGGTCTCAAATCTCAGCATGTGTGTTACTGAAGCTACGCTAATGGAAATAGGATTACTTTTCATGTGTTAGTTTAGTGTGGTCTTGAAAGTGAGCCAGAACCAGAAGGGGGATCCAGATGCCATTCCCATTAATGCAATGACTCAAAAGTTGGAAGCCACCTACAGAGCAGTGGCGAAATGGAGGGAAAAATGGCCCATTGTCATACTGAGAGGATTAGCCCATGGTGGAGATGAGCTTAGCAGGGTAGAGGAAAGTGCTTCATCAGCACTAGGTGTGCTCCCACAACCTCTTATTAATGTTCCATTCACACATCGTAACATATGGGATCAGCCACGGCTCTTTCTGAATGTTTAGTAAACCTTAGTGACGTCCCACCCTGCCATGATCATACTACATCGAAGGCAAAAATGAAAGCAAATGTGACGGAAAAACAACATTCTTTTGTTGTCATTTTATCAAATTTAACTTTACTTATAAATGAAGAAGGTTCATGTTTCATTATCGTTCAAATTCTCTTCCTATTATATAATTTCTGATCTCCGTACTTTATAAATTAGTAGGGGATTGAAAATGTGTTAAGTAGCTAGCTAATATTGTGAACATGACCTTTTCGACTGGTTCTACTAATTCCGCAAACTATTTCCCATTAGCACTTGAAAAATATTACAGAGAAAACCCAGTACATGCAATGGAATATCCCAAGAATATACAGTAACTAGTTAGTTAGCAATAATAATAATAATAATAATAATAATAATAATAATAATAATAATAATAATAATAATGGATGGCTGTTTCTCACACCAAACAGACATCATAACGGTTTCATTTTAATGATACATAGAGGACATAAATATGATTTTTTGTTTTCAGAATTAGCAATATAATGTGTTACACATGCAAGATCTGTATACAACAAAAATGGAAGATAGATCCCACAATGCAGAGGCATCATGATAATTCCCAGGCCCTTAGCATTAATTTCTTGACAATACCAGCATGAAACACACACGATAAGCCACATTTGTTATTAATCCCACTCTGTTTATATTTGTATCCCTAGAAATAACTTAGAGGTCATGAACAGGGTTAAGTTGGGCCGCTGGCAAAAGCTGAACAAAGCGTCTTTTTCCACACAGTAATTTAGCTTATTCAAGCATTTGTATCAAAAACCCCAGAGTAACTCTAAAAGCCCAATGTTATATAAATAGGGCACTACAAACAAACATTCTGGGATATAATGACATAAACTGCAGCGTCATTTCTCTCTCTCTTGAAAGATTTATCATCAACCCAGCTTGATGTAAAAATCCACGCTCTTGACAAGATGTTCAGTGATTTATAAACAGCACCATGTCGCGCTGCAGATTGCTGCATTTTGTCGAGCAACACTTAAAGCCGTCGCATTATCGTCACTCACCAATGCTGCATCCATAAACACAGCTGGCGTATGCTCCTTCACACCATCTCCTGCAAACAAAAGAATAAACCCGCTCCTGAAAAGCGGCTTAAAAACAAGCCTTTGTAGAAGGCCTTCCTCTCAACTGGAGATGAGACAGAAAGAGGGGGAAAAAAAATCTGCTCCATGCAAAGTGTTTTCAGTGTAAAGCATTAACATAATTTTTCCGACTGGGGTCCTCTCAGGACCTCCTGATGAAGGCTCTGCTCATAATTCTAATTGCATGGATTGCATTCTTAATTAAAAGCGGTACAAATGGATTTTATGCCATGCCAAATTAAATCTAAATTCATTAGATATAAACCACTTCTTAAAAATTGATGCAAATATGTGAATTTTTTAGAAGTTGGAAAGTGCAGTCTCCATTTTGGAATGGAGTGCGTCATTATGCAGGAGGAAAATGAATGCGCTTTAGTAAATGAATAATCTAGTTAATATGAAATATTTAGCAAATTTTGGACCTTGTTACTTTTAGCAAGCATGTCTGACTTATCATAGTGTCTCATACGTTTATTGCATTGCCATCTCCGCTGTCAGAGCAGACGCTTCTTTTCAATAAAGACATTTAGATGCAAGGAGTTAATCTCATTGCAGTTCTTCACATGACACATAAAGAAAAGTTCTTTGACTTTAACGGAAAGTAATGGTGGATTCGAACGTTTCACATTCAGTCTTACTGATCGAGATGCTATATTCTCATTCAGCCACTGTACCGAGTGAATAAAACTGAATTTGTTATCCTCGGTCCTGTCATTAACAGTGTGTTTTCTACGAGCTGCCCTCGATGATGAAGAAGGGAAGCAATGAGAGATAGAAAACAGTGGAGGACGAGAGCTTTGGAAAATGTCTCCCCACCAGAGGCCTGAGATTTATCGACGTCTCTTTTTCTCTCCCTCTCTCTCTCTCTCGGCTGCAGTAATGGATGGAGCAGATGTTTAACACGGCAGCACCTCTTCATAACTCCGGCGTTTAAGGAAGAGAATTTCACCGGAGCTGCCACTCACCGTGAGCCTCTGCGCTCGCCACAGGAAGTGGAGGTCACTGTGAAACATGAGGCTGTGGATGGACGTCGCCACTCATGTGTTCCTCAGCTGAGCCAAGTTCACTCAGAGTCACACACACACACACACACACACACACACACACACACACATGCATCATGGAAAAATCATACTTTATACCTTTCCACAGTCTTTTTTTTACTGCTGCCCTTTCTCTCTCACACACCATTCAGAACATCAGCAGTGCTTGCTGTGTCTAAGCAGATGGATAAGGGCTATTGACTATTCTCTAGCTGCACTTAAACTTCTTAATTGGCTTCATTCTAATATCACTCTAAACATTGTTGAATGTTTTTATATTTGTGTTACAGGTGGAAATGGGGAAACTGTTCATTTCTAGCAAACACGTTTTACGTCACAAAATATATGAGCCAATATGTAAACATAGACCAGCACTTTACCAGGGGAAGGGGATGGGCACGTGTATGGTTTGGGGTGTTTCAAACTTACATAACCATAGAATCTGGAGTTCTTTGTGGGACATCTAAGTTCATTCATCCCTCCATTATGATGCAGGGAAGCTGGAGCCAATCCCAGCTGATTTGGGGTGAGAGACCGGGTACACCCTGGGTTGGTTGCCAATCTATCGCAGGGCTAACACAGAAACGAACAACCATTCACTTTCACACCTAGGGCAGTTTAGAGAAATCTGCATGTCTTTGGGCCGAGGGAGGAAACCGGTGCATGCAGAGGAAACCCAAGCAGGCATGGGAAGAACAGGCAAACTCCAACCAGGAAAGCCCTAGTTCAAACCCAGAACCTTCTTCCTGTGAGGTGAAAGTGCTAACCACTGTGCCGTCCCCACTAACTTCATTATTGTTACAGTTTCTCCTTTTGTTGTACGGTTCCCATGGCAATGAATGCCATGTCCTCATGTTTATATTTGTTTTGTTCTATTCCTGTCTCTTCCCTTGTCTTGCGACTGGTTTGTTGCCCAACTGTGTGCACCTGTACTGTGTTACTCCCTTTCTTTTTTATTTTTACTATAATTTTTTTTTTTGAGCATTTCATTTCATATCCTTAAATCCGAGGCTCGGTTTCCTGTTTCGCTCTGCTTTACCAATCTTGTGTGTGTTTCAGATTTTGATTATGCATTACCCTTATTTGACATTGCCTGCCTGTGTTTTGACCTGCTAGAGATATTTGCTTTGATTTTGGGACCCGCCCAAATAAAGCAGATAGTGAGTTAACACACTTTTAATCACACACTGCCTCTACCTACCACATGCTGCGATTAAGAAATGAGGAAACTGATCTTCACAAAAAAACATTTGGGAAGTATGTTACAAAGCAGCTTTGCAGAAATTAAGATGTATTCAGCTGTAGATCATTAATTAGCAATCTAGAAGCAGCAGTGGGAAGGAAAAGCTCCAAATGAGGAAGAAACCCTGAGAAGAACCAGACTCAGACTCTGTAAGTGTTTTGGGTGACAGTGAGATGATAAATAATTACAGCATATGGGTATATAAAATAAGGTCAACCAGAACTAAGTGTCTCGCTAAGGATGTTCAGTGTGTGCATATTATGAATAAGAGTCCTTTGACGAGTGCAATCTTGATAATTACAGCAGCATTCAGAAAGTAAAAAAATAAATAAATAAAAATCTAAGATATTCATGTGAGATTATCCACTGAAGAAGGGTGAGACTTGGGTGTTAACTCTACCCACGTGGGACCTTAGAGTATTTTTATAGTCTTTTTTCTCCATTTTTTTTAAGTAAGAATTATTTGCGAACCTGGGACAGTTTGAAAGAACCTATAATTACATGATCAGGTAGTTCTTTTTCAAGAATTCTGTCCAAACCACTAAATATTGTGTAAAGGCTGAGAGAAAGTAAATGTATATATATTTTTAACCATATTTTTTAAAACCCTCCAAATATAGTATCATTTCTAAGTTATAGTCCTGAGACCGGGCTGCATAATGTCATCACTCAGTGCCACAACTCTTTCTCCATCTCTGTAGACTGGAGGAGTGTGCGTGCTCAGACCCTCTCCTCTCTTCCTTCCACACTTTTTCGTTTGCTGATGGAGAGATGAGGTAGGAGGAGAGAGACAGATTTGGGTCTGTGCTCAGCACCTGAGGCGCCCCGGTGTTGTGAGACCCCAGAAAAGCCTTGTTCATTTGTGCAACATCTGTAGCACACAGACAAAATTATTAATAACCCCTCATAGCGATCTGCCAAAGAGGGTGATGAAGTGGGGGGTTAGGCCCACGGGTAGGCCCACCGTACTGAGCGAGAGAGATGGAGACAGAGGGAGGGAGAAAAAAACGTATAAATATGCTGTAATGCTGTAGGGTTAACCCGTGTTGGAAAGAAGAAGATGGAAAATAATACCAATTACGTTAATCCCTCACAGAATGTTCTGAAAACTTGTACAAATGTACAAAATAAAAATAAAATAAAAAGAATAACTAATAATAGCATGTTTTATTCCTCTTATACCCACTTACCAGTGCTAACAATGCATTTTTCTTTATTAAAGTTCAACATATCATAAATTTCATGAATTACACTAATATTTAGTGTTGTGGAACAGGTTAGTTCCTGCTTTGTTCCTGCATCAACCTCTTTTTTCCTTCTCTTGAATATAATAATTCAAAAATTCTTAAATTTACAGTTTTATATCTGTTACATAACAGTGACACCAGAGACTCCTTCCAGAATTGCTAAATAAACACCACGTCACATGTTACTGTTTTTTTAAATGCACTTCTATGTGGTGCATCTGCCATGCACGTCATGATGTATATTGTAACTACAGTAATGACAATGGATTCATATAACCCACGCATTAAGCAATGATGTCAGAGTTGCTGTTTTCAAAAATGAATGAACATATTCTGACCAATCAGAATGGAGAATACAGCAGGACTCTGTTTGTAAACTGTCTGAACCCAAGCTGTGTTTGAGTTATTATTCAACACCAGTTAAAAGCTATCTGAAAATATAGATATTAACAATCCACCTTTAACAATTGGTCTCTTCAACTGTCAGCCTCTTAGTTAAAAAAGGTCAAAACCAGGGCAAAAGGAGATGAGAGTAAAGATGAGAGAGATAGAAGGAGCAAAAGAGAGTGTGAAGGACAGCAGACAGAGAGAGAGAGAGAGCGAGAGAGAGAGAGAGACTAACAGAGAAAGAGAGAGTGAGAGACTGACAGAGAGGAAGGAAGAGGGAGGTGTAGTTTACTAATGGCGTGTGTGTGATTGGCTGTCGAGCAGGAGACCCCTGATGATTGGGAGTGTGTCCCGCGAGGCGTGAGACAGACGCCGCCACGGCACCGAGCCCTCGGGGACAGCTTTGCTTTTGTACACGCAAAACAACTTTGTGCCACAGTATACCCCACGGGGTTATTTTGTAGGTATTAGAGAACGGTGGAACACAGAACATGGATACGCTAACTTATCTTTACAATGTTACCCTCACACTGAGAAGGTAAACAACCTGGATTTGGCAGCATGTGACAAGCGCTTTGCAACAGGGTGAGAGCATTCACCTGTTGTGGTGATGGATGCGTGGAAATATTTGTGGTGAATTAGAATGAAATGAATGCAGCCAGGCATGGAAATCTTAAAGGCATTTGCATTGGCCTCAGTGCCCTTTTCTCTAACTCTCTCTCTCTCTCTCTCTCTCTCTCTCGCTCTCTCTCCCTCTACTGCACCATCTCATGCACTTTCACTCTCATCAACGATACAGCCAACAAAATGAAGATAAAGATTTCTCAGTGAAACCAGTCCCATCTTTAGTAGCATCAGGAGCTCTTCAGGTGTCTCCTGTTACGGAAACAACAAACTCTCCATCTTATTTCAAATGCTGTTTGTAGATCATTTGAAAAGCACTATTTGGTTAACATTGCGCTGAGAAGCTGATGACACACACACACACACAATAAGCTACCATTTTACTATATATAAATAGTCTCTGTTAGATAAAAGGAACTAAACTGTACACTTCTTTGTTGCTTGGGTTGCTACACTCAAGCATGTCTTTAGAATGTATCTATTACCTAGGAAGGTGCTTATAGTATTTAAAAGGTAATTATGGTCCAATTATGTATGATATGGTGGCATGGTGGTCAGCCCTGTCGCTTCACAGCAAGAAGGTCCTGGGTTCGATCCCCTGGTCACCAAGGGTGCCTTTCTGTGCAGAGTTTGCATGTTCTCCCCGTACATGTGTGGGTTTCTTCCCACAGTCCAAAGACATGCAGATTAGGTCAACTGGTTACTCGAAATGAAATGAACCCAGGACCTTCTTGCTGTGAGGCGACAGTGCTAACCACCGTGGAATATTATGATTATTATTTCAGTTCTAGCAGAATCAGAAGTCTTTGCATAGTCTTGCATACAAAAGTCAAGAAACCTACATAGATTCTACAACCTGTTATTGATTACCATGAACTAATAACTAACTTTAAACAATGTGTGAACTCTTTATGTCTTAATGTTTTGAAGAACATTTATATGCTATATCGGCGAAGTGGTAGCTCAGTGGTTAAGCCGTTGGACTAGTGATCGGATGATTGTGAGTCCAAATCCCAGCACTGCCATGCTATTGCTGATGGGCCCTTGAACAAGGCCCTTATCCCTCAACTGCTCAGTTGTATATATGAGATGTACTGTATGTAAGCCACTCTGGATAAGGGCATCTGCCAAATGACATACATGTAAATATGCTGAAGTTTAATTTTTTAAAGATTTCCTTTTCCATTTTAGTAGAGCTTGTAGATTTAAGTAGATTAACCCAACTAGTCCACAGTTCTGTAACAATTTCAATTCACATCTTATGTAGACTCTATTGAAACAAGTTATCACATA
>JAQQZR010000006.1:15913338-15924027 GCA_030068235.1 Notoglanidium macrostoma | reverse complement strand
CACACACACACACACACACACACACACACACACACACACACACACACACACACACACACACACACACACATATATACTGTATATATGGTGTGTATGTACACTGGTATATGTATATATATATATATATAATATATATATATATATATATATATATATATATATGCATCTCATTTTCCGTTTCATAAATGAATAATTTTTTCAATTAAATACAAGTCAAACCTGCAACATTAATGGAGTTTAAGACCCATCAAGGCAACAATATACCTTTGTCCTTTCCTGTGAGCATAACCACCTGAGATGATGCCAAGTCAAACATATCATGGATTTTATTTTCCTGTAGACCTATACGGGAAACGGCAGAGCAGGAAAGTGGTACGGTCTCTTTCCTATGACTGGCTCTCGGTGACAGGTAAGTAAGGTTTCTCCGAATTTTATGTGTCTTATATCATGAAAATTGATTAGTTCGGGAGAAAAAAAAGTGACACAATTTAATCGAGATCTTAAATAAGAGATATAATTCATGGGGCATGGTGAAAATAGTCACCCTCAGCTCTTTTATGACTGTGCCAGTCTTTATGACTTCAAAGAAAATGTCAGTGGCAGCGAATGGCGTGCCACTGAATAACGTCGTTATAGTGAAGGAGACATTTAAAATCTGATGCTGTCTGTATGGAGTTCTGCTGAACATACAGTTTCTCCTGCAGAACAGAATATCCTAACCATTTCCTCCAATCTTGTCTTCTATCAGAATTAATTTTCCTCAATTTTAGCAGACTCTATTTCTTTTTATGATTGTGTTATCTACTTATTAAAGAGTCTGAATCTTCCCTGAGTCGGGGTCTTCTTGTGATGCTTTAGATTGAACTTTTTAAGATCAAGGATTACTCATGTTTTTTTCAACAATGTCTTGTTTCCTCTTTGCAATAGAAACGGTTAGTCATCTATTTACAAGAACAAAAGGAAAGGTTTTACTATTGGTTGCTTTCCAAGACAGACAATAGTTATTTCAAAGAACAGTGTGTGTGTGGTCACTTCCTCTGAATCCTAAGGGCCATTTTATATCAAAAGCCAGGAAGTGTGCATCCTCTGCCTTGGAAAAAAAAGCATATGGAACTTTAAAATACTTCCCCTCTCCATTCCGTGGTGGAAAACCAAGGGAAATAATATATGAGAGAAAAAGGTCTTCGGGTTCAAGATTGCATTTAAAATTCTACACGCACATAGCAATGCTGGAAAAGGAAGACAGGACACTTTCAGTTTCTTCACTGGTATGAGATAATAGGAAAGATGATGTGAATCAGTTCAGCAGATTTGCAGGTGTAACCCATGGCCTTTTCCTGCCTTATGTTTAAAAACAGATGTAATAAAATGACGTACAAAACAGCACTGGTAATTTTAATAATCAGTCGAGATGGCAATTAAGCATGTAATGTCATACTCACCCAGTGCTGTAATCAGGACAATGAAGTAAGTTACTCCCTGATTAACTTCTCTATTAGTCTCCATTTTGACTCTCAAACTTTTCCTCTTTAAATGCTAATCTTTCCGTCTGAATCTGTGCCTAATCTACTACATCTAATTACTGCGTCACAGCTGATAGGACGCAAGTGCACGGCTTCCCCGTCAACACTTGTACACAATTATTGTAGTCGCAGAAAATAAATCAATATTCCCAATCCAACTGTAAAAAACAATCAAGGAAACCAGGGACCCCACACGGAAAATAGCAGCAAATAATATTTATTAACCACATCTCCATCTACTGCAGAGACCCGTATCCAACATGCTTTCTGCTCAGATGTGTGTAAGCCAGCTAATACACTGAAACATGTGACGAGAGGTGACAGCTGCCGATATATTTGTTGCGAAACACAGTGGGGTAATTGAAGAAATTAATGAAAAACAAAAGCAATAAGAGAGGAGAGGAGCGCTTTACATTGAAAGGGAATGAGATCAGACACAGGCCCTGTTCGGTTATTGTACATTGTGTGAGTGGATCGTTGAGGAAACGGGGATGTACGCACAAACACGCACAATGAGCGCTGATGTGTTCAAGGGCATAACCATTCTTTATGATTTCCTGAGTAGTAAAAATAACGCCACACCTTTCTTCATGTAGCTTTGACTTTTTCATTCTGTGTTATGACGCCGTTTTGAAATTAGCCTTAGCGAAGGAACTCATTGGTGTCCGCTTTTATGGACCAGGAAACAAAGAGTGCTCGGGGACTGAAAATCAGCAGTGGGTGGCAATAAAAGGAACTAAAAAAAATCTAAAGTTTCCTTCACACCATAGAGTTTATGATGGACTTGTGCTTAAACACACAAACACCACAAAAATGTTTAACTCCTTTCCTTTTTCCAAGTATGTTTTGTCGCTTTGCAGCTCTGGTTTATAGCTTATAAAGCTCATAATGCAAGTTGGGCAAGCTTTTATAACCTGCTCAGTTAAAATATGGACTTATATATGTGCCTTTTCCATGTTCTCAGGTTTGGCTCAATTATTATGAATGTTACAGATGTCAAGGTTTAAGCCCATAACAAGACAGTTTCAAATGTTTTTTAAAAAATCTTACTAAGATCTGTCATTTAATAAACATTTACCAAAGATACAAAAAGTCTTATTTTCTGACTGATCCAAATTGTGTAGGCGTATCCGTCTGCATGCTGATTGACATATGCATCTTCTGTGCAACATAAACAACTCATGGACAATGCTAATGCTAGAACCGTGGTAGAAATCACCAAGCAGCGCTTCTATAATTCTATTCACACCTTTCATTTTCATGGTGTGTGTTTTGTATATATTTTTAAGGGCACAGTGCTCATAGAAAAAGGCAAAATCATGTAAGATTTGTAGTCTGAGAGTACTCCAGTGCTTTAAGCAACTTCAGTGAAGCGGAGCATGGCATTGCAAAGTGCAGAAGCAGTGCATATATCACACCTGGTTCAATGAAGTGGTTTAAAATTGAACTGTTCTGTCCTCTCATGTAACTTTCTACTATGATAATGGGCTAGTGCGTTATTAATCATTTAGGGTCTGGATTTTTACCTGTGAAACTTGGCAAGATCAAACAGAAACATGGAAAACATTGTCAGAAGCTGTCTTCTGTCTGTGAGTATTACAAAAATGGCTTAATTAGATAAAAACGCAGCTTTCCTACCATTTTTTTAATGGTCCACAATGTAGGATTTTTGAGTTTTCATTAGTCTATAATTACCTGTAACTATGAATCATTGTAGTTTGTAAGCTTAGAATGAGCCCTTTATATCTGCATAGGGAGCGAGTCCACCTCTACAGAGCCGCCATGTTGCACCGCTACAGTAGCCCGGAATGGACAAACGTCTAGAGAGCGCCTTGCATGTTTTGAGTTTGTACAAGTGGCAGCATGAATTCGGAAGGAAGCACCTGAAGGAAGACAAAGAAGATGAAGAAGAAAGGAAGATATGGAAGAAGAAATAAGAGGAATCAGTGTTTGCTGGTGCTTGCTAACAAGTTTGGAATACCAAATTTTGAAAAATGGAGGAAAAAGCAAGTGTGAATGTAAGTATGCTACGGGCATCAGACGGTCACTGCATGTCCTAATACATGCTTGGAAAGGGAAGGGAAGGGAAGGGAAGGGAAGGGAAGGGAGGGGGATTCAGGTGCTTCTATCTTACACGGGATCTTTAAACAATGCTACATGTACATGACAATGTACAATGATTATAGGTAGTCTAGCTTTAATGTCTGGGATTAGAGTAAAAGGGAAGCTGATGTAAGCAGATGGTTAAATCTGATTGGTAATTTGGTAACATTGTCATCACCCCTATTGAACATAACGCCAAACACGTCAAACTGGCCAGAAAATAATAAATTCAGAAATCTCTTCATTGAAAGAACAAACATTTCTTTTGCAGCTTTTAAGAAGTAAATTTTATGAATAATGTGAAGTGTGACTTTATTTGTATAGCAACAAACAAGATCCATCCACATTGTCTTTGTTTGTTTGCACAGGAAAAACTCACAATAAACTCACAATAATAATTTGAAACAACGTCCCGACATTTCAGCCAACAATAAAACTAAGAGCTGAATTTCTCCAATGGTAATTTAAGGGTTTGTGCCAAAAGCTGTTTTATGTGTTTCATATAAGAATGAAGTAAACTTAGAAGAAAAGAAAATAATGAGTTAGCATGAAAAATGTAATATTTTGGGGAAAATAAAGTACATCAATGGTTCTTCAAGGATATCTGATATTTGAGTTCTACATTGAACTGTTCAAAGTTCACCCAGAGGGGCAACTTAAAACCTTTTTTTTTTTTTCAAGTATGGATAGATTATGTGTTATAAAAATTAGTCCTAGGGATGAGAATGTTATGACTTTCCACAACCGTCGCTTGCTAGTTACAGTCTTAATGAAGGCATAGCAGAATGATGGTTAGCATAATAGCTAATAGAGTAATTAGCTCACAACCACCATATTTTAGGAACACCTATATACAACCTGAACGTCCTGCTGGAGCAGATGTTTGTTTTTGTATTTTTTTCTAGATTTCCAGTAAGAATATAATACATCCTGTGGCCATCTAGATACTAAATATAGCAAAATGATCTTAAATCACCTAATACATCAGATATCAGAAAGCCAGTGCTTCAGCCTATGGTTCTAGCTCAAGAGTCATTTGGTCCATTAGTAGAAGTAGAAGTAGAGTTGATAATCTTACAGAGAGGAGTTAATTTAATGTCCATCCTGCCAGTTCATAAAGCAGCTGCATTAGCATCATTCACAGGTCATGGGGGATAATGGACAATGTTGGAGACAAAAGATCACAGAGGACATTCGCTCATATAATGAAAAGACTATCAGATTCTTAGGCTGGGAATTTATTTAGAAGTACCAATAAGCTTCAAAATTATTCTTTTCTAAGTTTTTTTTTTTTTTTTTTTTTTTTGTATTGTAGCCAAAGCACAATGGAGATATTTCAGCAAGGAACCAAAGGGTTAAAGTGAGAAAGTCATTTTTTTTCACACAGAACTTGTCCATATAACTGAAATATTTCTTGAGTTTGACGCCATCTCCAAAATCCTCATCTAGTATGTAGCACTGAAGTTTCACCAATAAAAGTACTCATAAGAAGCTAAAATTCTTACACTTCTGTTCCTACGCATCAGCGGCTGGATGTTAATAGGGCGTGGAACAGACCAAAGCTTTCGCATGGATACTAAATGAATATTTCAGCATGTTAATTAGCCAATGCATCGTTTGGTGTTTTTTAGTAAGTAAATAAACACAAAAGCAAACAACAACCAATTATTCATAACTATGGGAGACAGTGCATACATATACCATTGACTCTATTGTTACTCCATGTTATAAATAATAATTATTATTATTATTATTATTATTATTATTATTGGCCACAATATACAGTATAATCAAAAGACCATCTCTGAGCTTTGGTGAGGACTGCACTGTATTTCTGAATTAAATGTATAGGTAATAAAACACTTATAAAATACATGCAGGTGTTGAAACACATTTCAACAAGCTAATTTAAACTAATCACATTTTTTGCTTGTGTGTAAATCTGTGTACAGAGTATTTTATGTCTTGTATGAAAAATGTAATTAGTTCTTCTTCTAATTAGGTTTCTCATTCTTCAGTTTTGTGTTCTTGAGACTAAGCCATGTTAAGACCATGTTAATGCCAATCACTATAATACTAAATAACACACATCACATCAAGTTTATGAGAATTTGCCCCTGTTGTTTATTATAATCCTATAACAGCACATTTCATGTAATGTATTTCCTAATTATTTGAGAGCAACACCAACACCAACATGGTGTCACTCTTACAAATTGGCAACAAACAGTGCAACCCAATTTGTGCATGTTAAAAATGTTAATGATAGAGTTACGGTCAGGCAATCAATAGGAGCTTTCATTATGAAAAAAAAAAATCGACCATGACTTGCTTTTTTTTTTTTTTTTCATTTCAAAATTTCAGATTCAAATGAAAATATTTGCGATTAAATGTCACCCAATTTGGTCCACCAGGCTTTCACATACGTTGATACGGTCCTTCTATTTTCTTTTTTTTTGTTTGTTTGTTTTATTTAAGAATTCCCATAAAATGCATTTAATCTGTAGCCAATTATAAAGCAACTCTCAGCTAAAGGTCAAATTATCTGTATTTATAGTAAGTGATATATATGATCAGTGAAACGTAGGATGCTTATACATTCCACATGGCTTATTATTATTATTATTATTATTATTATTATTATTATTATTATTATTATTAGTTAGTGCTATATTTCTTAACATTGTAAATAAATATCCAGTCTTTTTTTTATTTAAAAAAATTACTTATGGCATGTTATTATCTTGTGAAGAGGAGGAAAGCAGCACTGTCCAGGTTTTACATGGCAAGATGAGAGGAAGCCACATCTAATAATAAGCACTAGTCGAGTAGTCAAGACTGGCAAGTCAAGTCCAAGACCAGCACCAGCTGAGAAAAAGTCAAGACCGGGTCAAGAGGGTGTTGAGGCCTAGTCAAGATTGGTCAACATCAAAATAGAAAACTATCCAACC
Source organism: Notoglanidium macrostoma (assembly GCA_030068235.1). NCBI lineage: Eukaryota > Metazoa > Chordata > Actinopteri > Siluriformes > Auchenoglanididae > Notoglanidium > Notoglanidium macrostoma. The sequence goes on along the minus strand of JAQQZR010000006.1, from coordinate 15,917,450 downwards.
TTTTTCAAGGCCAAGCCTTTACACTAACCAGTTGGCTTCATATGTGCCTTGCACCAATGATTAGGCTGTTTTATCATTTTTTTTATATAATTACTTCTTTTCAAACAATTGTAGCATGCATAAAGAAAAAGACAAGATAAAAACATTAATTTGACAGCCTTCTAGTCAAGTCCAAGACCATATTTAGACCAATGCCTGAGAGACATCAGAGTAAGTCTAAGTCAATGTGCAAAACCAGACTCAAGTTTGTGTCCAATTAGTATACTCCTTTTACATTTTACCAGAGGTTCATCTTGTTTAATTGTGTAAATAAAAGTTGAAGATTTGAACATTTTGGAAAAAAAAAACAAAAAACTTTTCACCAACATAAACTATGGTCCAAAATCAGTTATTCTGCTAATACCAGGATTTATTTCGCTTGTGCAGAAACTCGAGTTAACAATTGTAGTGAACTCTTTCCTGTGAAATCCCTGTCAAGAATTGGCCCGTGTCAGCTACCTTGGGGTTGTGATGTGTTCTAAGGGAACAGTCACATGACACTTTACCCATAGACACATGACACATATGACCTAAAGTAGAGTTATTTACCCTGTGCTAACCCTCCTGACACCATACATCCTCTGCAATATCTCCCTACAGCAGAATAGCTTCCCCAAGACCCTCTCTCTCTCTCTTTCTCTCTCTCTCTCTCTCTCTCTCCATCTCTCTCTCTTCATCTATCTCTATCTTAGTAATTAGCATATCAGTGGTCTCTTGTGATGCTGTATGAAATCTAAACAGAGAGAGAATGACAACAGAAGAGCAAGAACAAGAGAGAACAGTCTGATTCAAGCGTCACCCTTCAGTAATTCAAGCTAGCTATGACCTCATCACACACCCACACCCACACACACACACACACCCACACACACCCACACATACACACACATGCGGTCAGCCTTCTGCAACCACGCTTCTCGTTTCCAGCACTGCTAAAGTGACTGTTAAGTTTTCAAACAGGATTTACAGTCACAAGCCCACAACACAAGCCACCTTAACCATTCCAGCTCCCGAGTCCTAATACACACTGACCATAAAATGGCTGAAGTAGAAAGCCTCTACACAAACTCTTCTGATCGATGTGTTACACAACCGTCTTTCTTAAACTCGGTTTTGTGCTCTGAGAGAAAAAAAAGCAGGATTTTTCCACTCCGCAAACGTTTCTCCATGTGTTTCTGTAGGCAATGACCTTTCAAGCTAATGTACTTCAACACCCAGAGGCTGATTATAGGCCTATAAATAATATCAAATTTATTGGCGAATTATGAAACACTTGTAAAATTTAACACATGGGCGGTTCTACACTTCTGTGTACTAGGTGTGCACGTTTTAAGTAGGCAAGTCAGTGACGTAAATATAACTTTTTTCTTTTGCCTTCCTTTCTTTCTTTCTTTCTTTCTTTCTTTCTTTCTTCCATCAGCCTGAAGCAACTAATGAATCAAGTGACTTAAGTGGGCCGGAGTGTTCATTCCGTTTATAGAGAGGTGCATTATTCAACACCTTTACAGTTATGGCAGAGTGTGATGACTGAACCTGAACGCGGTCTCTTATTCCCTCTTGCAGTTTTTTTCCCTCTCTCCGGTCCACTCTGCTCAAATTTCCAAAACTGCCCACATCCACACAAAGCACTATTATTTATTTATTTGTTTATTTATTTATTTATATGTAATGTACTTATATGTTTTTAGAGTTACTCCCATAATAATCCCATAATATGAAAAGCATGTGTCATCCTTACAAGTAATGAATTATTTCCGATCTGATTGCTATTATACTAGCATAGTAAGAGAGACAGAGGAGAGAGAGAGAGAGAGAGAGAGAGAGAGAGAGAGTGAGAGCACACACACAAAGCCCCTGGGGTGTATCCTGGGCCCATCTCAAAAGTGCCTACCAGTAATTTTCACCTGTGTGAGAAAACAAGGGTGAAGATGATTGCAAATGGAAACACAAGAGCTTTGTAAGGGAAACGAAGCATTGTTAGCATGGCGCTGCGCCGAATCCGCCCTTAGGCTAAATGGAATATCTCCATTTGTGTGACATCAGGCGATTTTCCGAGGTTGTAATCGCATTTTGCACAATTGGGCATGCTAAGGTTTAACTTTCATATGAGTGTAATTGTGTAATGGGATATTATCATTTGAACTGATCCAGTTTATCCGCCATGTTGAGTGACAGAAACCTGGTGTGACTGCAGACTCACGGTGTTTTATGTCTGTTGGAGTGTACATTTATAATAAGTTGAAATTACATTGCTATAACATTTTTGATCTGTTTAAATGAGTTATAATGAACTGAAATTAGAGCAGTAACATCGGAGGCAGCTGTGTTCCCCGTGAGAAGGTGACAGTGTAATGGGATAATGGTGACTAATGGTTCCGTGACTCTTATTTGTTGAACTAAATTTGTAGCTCGTCCATTATAGCTATTTTAACCCTGCTCAGATGTAGTGCTTTCATTTAGCACAGCTTAACCTACTTCAGTGTGGTCACTCTGACATGCAGTATTATACGAGCGAGAGGAGAACAAACACTACACGCAGCTCACATTTCTGACATCTATAACTCATAACAAGATTTTTTTTTTTTTTTTGTGATTCAGTCAGGGTTAAAAAAAAGAAAAAGTAAATACACAAGTTAAGCTCAGATTTGATGTTATTTGATGGAACTAAATCAGAAAAAAACCAATAAACACCAGTGGGTTTGTGTGGGATTGAGATCATACATTATGTGTGTATCGCATATGTTTTTATTTTAACATGTGATTTTTTATTTCCCACACAATTTATTTTCATGTTCATTTTTCACATGTAGTTTTAATGAACAATTATTATTATTATTATTATTTACAGTTTTTATTACTATTATTTTTTTTTTTCAAGTTTGCTTGAACTCACATGTACAACTTCAGCACATGGTGTTGTCATATGTATTTCACATGATTACACATTTTACTCACATGATCACACATTTTTTCTAATGGTAATTTATGAATAATAGGATATACCATTCTGACTTTAACTTTATTTCTCACAGATTATAATGAATTTGCTAAATGGTCTCATGAAACATCTGGATGGACTCTTTCTCCAGGTCTCCATTCCATGTGACTATCTCATGAAGCTGGTTATAAGAAAATAATGCCAATAGTGTCATCCAGGTAAATGGTGGCTACTTTGAAGAATCTAAAATATGAAACATGTTTTGTTTGTTTAACACTTTTTTGTTTGCCACGTAATTCCATATATGTTATTTAATAGTTTTGATGTCTCCTGTATTGTTCTACAATATAGAAAATAGTCAAAATAAAGAAAAACGATTAAGTGTGTCCAAACCTTTCACTGACACTGTATATGGGGCAAAATGAGCTCAATGTTGCAAAGGTTCATGCCGAGATATAGCATTTTGAAACGTCAAAAAATGACAACATAAATAGTTTTACGATCTAATTTTGCAATAAATGCATTACTTAATCTATAATGTATCAGTCACCAAAATGTAATAACCTATAAATATGACAACTATCTGGTTGCTATGCATTAATTTCCATTTACATATCAAAGTTTACAGCTGATTTTCTCCAAACTTGATTTTCTGTTAAAGATGATGATACCTTAAACATTTTTGCTAATGTCTTTGGATTGGCTGGACAAAATTTTATAGACGACTTCCTTTTTCAAGGATAATTAAAGGTAGATTTAGAACCTCCAATAAAACAACTTCATTTTTTGACCAACTGGACTCATTTTGTGATGATATGCCCTGTATATGGTGTAATTTGGACTTTATCTTTATATATTTATGGGACAAATAAAGACTTATTCATTTATTTATCTGTTTATTGATATCATTTTGAATTAATTATTTTTTTTTTAGTATTTATCTGTTTGTGTGATAGGTGTTGATACTTATATCAGACGTTTACTGCATTAAATGTGTGGATAGTGTATCTATTCATTCAGCAATGAATTAGTGGGAAGAGGATGGTCCTCCCAGGGGTATGTGTGTGTGTGTGTGTGTGTGTGTGTGTGTGTGTGTGTGTGTGTGTGTGTGTGTGTGTGTGGGGGTGGGTGTGTG
>JAQQZR010000006.1:15892025-15910415 GCA_030068235.1 Notoglanidium macrostoma | reverse complement strand
GTGTGCCACAGGGAGGAGCTGTGGATCTGCCTCCCTTACACACACACACACACACACACACACACACACACACACACACACACACACACACACACACTCACACACACTGACACGCACACACACACACACACACACACACACGCTCTATTGCCCTGACTAAGTTAAATGGTAAACAGTCCTGAGATTAGTTTCAGTAGAATTTGAATTGAAGTGGATGAGATTTATATGCTGTAAGATCTGTGCATATAGTGTGTGAATTTATATCAGTTCATAATTTCTGAAGCTGGAGGTAAACATCACGGCCCATTTGTAGTCGTATGGCAAAATTTATCTCTATTTAGAATATTTAAAATTAATTGAAGAGAAATGTCTGTAATATTCAACTGAAATAAAAGAAGCTGATTATATACTGTTAAGGCTAAAATGTAAACGCGATGCTTTGAGCAGATATTTTAAAACTTGACCCTAACCCAATTAATTAAAAAAAAGACATCTGGATTCTGTGTATATCATTTTCGGCATATAATGCATTAAATATAGTTTAAATATATACTTCCACTCCGGTAGTTAATATATAGTTCTGGGTATGTTTTTTTTTTTTTTTCCCTCTAACATTTAAAAGTCACATTGCTGACATTCAGTCCCAAGATCAACAAGTCAAAATATTAAAAGCTAACATCCTCCTGCGTGAAATGTTTTATGCACCCCTTGATTTATTTCCCTTTACTTTACACATGTGATCATAATAAACCATGCCGATCTCTTCCTGTTGCTCTAACCTCTGAAAGTATGTAAAGCTGTTTTCATACACATAAAGCAGCGGTGAAGGCTGCAGAGCAGAGCTCGGAGAGCGCCTTATGCATGCCAGCTCCCTGGTGAGGTAACTCGATCAGGAAAATGCCATTCCCAGCGAGTCTCCTTTCCCCCTCGACGAGAGACGTCGGCCTCGTGATTTCAGACCGTGGTCTTCTGGCTATCACTGCAAGGTGTTTCCCATTTGTGGTCATGTTTCGTTGTCAGTTGTCAGCCACACATGTGGTTGAAGAAGTTAAACAAAGATCAGTAAAGCGTAAGGGGATGGGTAATATCAGGTTCAATTTGATCAGAAAATTGAGAGGTACTTATCCTGAGAATTTCTTTATGAATACATTATTAGAGATTGCACTGATCCATTAGCCAGTATCGATATTGGGCTATACCAGATAAAAAAAAACCTGTAACAAATGGCAATTAAATTAGGAAAAATATGTTTATATATATTTATAGAATTGGAAATGTTTACGCATAGATTTACATATACAGATGTTTTTTTCATGTTAAGATGGATGGATGGATGGATGGATTGATCCGTACTCACTTATTTTAATCAAATTTCAACTACAGGATTAACAAATTAATATAGTTAAATACTGAACTCATAACATTGATTTGATTTGCTAATCTCAAAAGAGTGATTTATTTAATCCTCAATTAATCTGATATATTTCAAAGGAGAACATTTTTGCTCCCAAAGTGTCCATCCCCAGCTCTAAACAAGATCATGCACATACCAAGCATCCAAATCATCTCATTTTCAAGACATTTTTCTGTCCCTGCCAGCAGGCTTGGGCCTCTGTGTCTCATTCCAGTCCAGCTGAAGATGATAACTGCACGATGAAGGCACTTTCTGTCTTTCTGGGTGACCTTTTGAATCAGCCATGACTAGCTGCTCTCTACAGCTCATTAGCATTGGTGATCATCCACAACGGCTGCTCTGGAAATCTGCAGTCATCCCCATATTCACCCTATAGAATTCCATATTCATCTACATGTTATACACACACACACACACACACACACACACACACACACACACACACGCTCCTTACCTCAGAAGCCCACTTAATATAAACAACAGAAGGCTTTATTATGTATATGTGTATGGGTATGTATGATGAGTGTGAATGTTTAGGCCAAAAAATGTCAGCTTTTCATGCATGCTAATAAAAGAAAGGAGAAAAAAAACCATAACAAATAAGATATCGCCCTGTTGGTATCCATTATCAGTTCTTACATGCTCTGGCTCTTGCATTAAACATTAGACAGCCTCAGTTGTCTGTTTAACAGTTTAATTCCCCCCTCAGCATCAGCCTGTCATAATAAAACCAACCAAGCACACAAAGTCAAATAAGAGCATGAAGAGAGAGAGAGAGAGAGAGAGAGAGAGAGAGAGAGAGAGAGGGAGAGAGAGACTTCTTTTGTCACCCATTCATTTCTACTATGCTTTCTTCCAAAGCTGGAGAATTGTTAATATTCTTGATTGTTTGCATTATCAGGTCTTTCACTATGCATGAAATTTACAAGGCTGGGTTTTTAAGAAGGTCTGTAAAAATCCCCACTGTCTGTTTGAGTCAAGTCCTTGCCTTTATCACTTCTGACTTCCTCATTCAAGATCTAAATCTACACTCAGCCCTCTGCGAAGCTGCTTGGTGATGATGATCCCTATTCATAAAAGCGCTTTACAAATAAAAGTGAATTGCTTGAATTCAACCTCCAGCTTATTTCTATTGTCAGAAATACTTTTTGCTAAATCAGTAAAGAACAATGCAAACAGTGTCATTTGTCTATCAGTGATATTCCAGTATAGTCAAATCTCATAATGGCAAATTTGCCTTCTTATGAATAAACATTTAACCAGGGATGAGAGATGGATTAGGAGTGAGAAAAGATAGAAAGAGAGAAATGGTATTGAGAATACAAACAGAGAGAGAAGGGAAGCAGGAAGGAAGGAAGCATTGTCATCTCCTCTTCTCCCCTCCACTGCTTCGCTCGTACGGAGAGTTGATCCCGCCGTATGCCTCGCGAGTGACACTCCAATTCAATCTTCTCTGTGGAGCACCGAGGCCGGCCTATCTGAGGATTGCAGGGTGAGAGAGGAACGAATGGAAGCAGCCGATAGCAGGCCCTTCAAAAAATTCCCCCTCCTCATGGCCTCCGGAGCCCCTACAATGGAGTGCACTTCTGTCAACAAAGACTAGGACGAGAGAAGCCACATATCTGCTCTATGGAACAGATTAACTGTAGTAAATCCGTTTAGCCTCTCTATCTATCCCTCTCTTTCCTCCCTCCTCCTCTCTCTTTCCCTCTTAGAGCATGTATTTTTCCTTTAAATATTTTTTTTTACAGGATACTCCTGTTCTCCAAGCCTGAGCTAGAACCAGAGATACATATTAATAACACGCTGTTTTACGATGTACAGTATTCTTCAAAGCACGGACAATAAGGAAAGGCCGGATTACAGCAGGAAATGCTCCAGAAGCCAAAGCTTCTACTTCTCAGTGGCAGTGATCCATTGCAAACACAGTTTAATATATAGCGCACATCCGATAGCTCGTGCCGTGTGTGGGTTACAACCGTGCTGGTATTTCTCCATTACTTCCCAGAGAGGATAGAGGAGGGGGGTGAGGAGAGGAAAATCAGAACTGACTTGCATGTCACCGACACAAGGTGGAATAGCTCTGCAAACAGTTCAATACCTCTGCCACTATCCAAACAGGCCGTTCCGGTCATTAATTTTAAAAAGTTGGGTGAATCTGCCTTGAACAGTAAATATTTAACCAGCGCTCTGCATCGGCTGGCCCTCATAAGCCCAGTTCTAAACAGTGCAAGCGTGCACACACACACACACACACACACACACACATATATAGAATGAAAACTAATTACCAGCAGCAGAGCCACTTGTCTGCCAGCATAAGAAACAGAAGGTCAAGAGAGTCAGTAAGCCACTGTCAAACAGCCATGCTACCGAATGATACAAATTAGCCACTTTCTCTCTTTCACTTTCACTCACACCAGATGTGCAATATTATCACTATTACCACTATAGTGTGTAAGGAGTGTCATTATCACATCATGATACTTAAAATTATAATTTTTTTATTGTTATTTGATAACCGGGCTATTTTAAAAGACATTGTACAGATTTGTGATTGAGTTTAGTATGAAGTCCAAAGACAAATAAATAAATACATAAAAATGCCAACGTAAATCTCGACCATACATTATTTTGTAAATATTCATTCAAAATTGAGTCACTCAAATAGTTTATATGTGAGAAGCTATTTGGTAAAGGCTGTACTTCTTGTAGTATATGAAATATGAAGGAAATATATCCACAGTCAGCTTTGGAGGAAAAAAAAAGTATATACATCTGATTAATTAATTAATCCATATCTTGCTAACTTAACAAATAAAATCTAATTTATTTTATTTTTATCACGATTTGATGTTACATTGCCAACCTTTTGTCTTTAATGATTTTGTAGCTTTTGTTTGTGTGTGTTGTGTCATGCAGTAAACATGTTACACACACAATGTATAATATATTATATGAATATGTGAGAAATATGGTGTTATGGGAAATATTCAATGGCTGATTTGTTTTCCAATAATGACACGTCCCACTGTGTCTATCCCAACATAGCCTGTATTAAGTGTTTTATTCCTTTTAAACCACAGCAATTTTCCATGATTATTCTCTTTTTTAAATGACACATCATACATTTTTCTTAAATGAGTTTGATGTTGTGTTTGATAATGTGGTATATTAATGAAACATGCTAGTTCCTCATGTCATTTACATTACAGCTGACATAAACAGCTGTCCCCACACAGCTGGCCTCTTTTTTTCTCTTAAAGATAAAAAAAAAATAATAAAAGCACCATGTCATGGTGCAGAGAAACCACAAAGTGTAAACACCTCTGTCTTAAAGACTTTGCCCAAAACCTTAAAGTTTTACCTTTATGAAGCACTGACACTGGAAACTCCTTCCGAAGTATATGTGGACCGTCAACGATACAAGCCCATATCTGAGTTATTACTATAGAAAAGATGATGGCTTAGCCTTGCCGCCAAACTTTTATTAGAGATTCTGTTATAGTCAATTAATCAGCCTTCTGACCACTCAGATATGCACTGAACAGCATATTTATTTTCTATACATAAAAATAATGACATTGTATATCTTAGTTTTATACCTGAATAATGTTGCCAAGTAATGTCAAACATCCACTGCTCCTCATAACAGTCAATCCATTAGCTGTCTCATGACTTACCAGTTATACGTATTACTCAGACCTGAGAAAGTATGCTGTGGAAGTAAGCGAAAGATGAGAGGTGGTCTGGGGATAGAAGGATTGATAGGTAGACCAGAGACGAGAAAAAAGAGAGAGAAAAATGCAGCTGGGAAGAAGAGAGGCTGAAGTCTCCAGTGATTAGCACTGTGGAGTGGAGCTGCAGAGAAATAAGAGGTTGAAAATTGTATCCACACGTCCATAAGAGCTGAAAAAAGTGAGCCAAGGAATATAAAATAATATATTTTAGTGAATAATTAATATCAAAACACTGACTTGCTATAACGTGATATACATCACGTTATTTATTCAATCTCAGGTTACTGCTGTTAACTTTTAAAACAAACCAGACGTATTTTTATAATGACCTTGTTGTCAGTGTAAAAATATGAAAAATGAAATATGTCACAAAATGGTTTGATGGCCAAGCATTGATATATCACCTGCTATTAACATATGACGTCACCTCTCTTCATTAAGTAAAGCTGACGAAATTGAAGAACGCTCTGTGGATACACTAGACACATCGGAGGAAACAGTCGAGCTGTTTTCTTTTTTTCTCTCTGTTCCCATTTTAAAACTGCTGAACTGTTGTGCCTCGATCTTATAGGACACCTGGACTTCATTTGTACTGTAGGAAATACCTCTCATCCTACACACACTTCCCTGAGCCAGCAATAACCAGCAGCAGATCGCTATATGATAGGTGTGTGTTTCTGATTAGCCTGGCTGGTGTGGTCGTTCACACGAGAGGAATCCTCGCTCAAATAATCACTCCGGATTGACACCATAAACCAAATTTCATTTGTCAGGGTCAAATACTAAAATAGCGAGCAGATCAGCTGAAGTGAGGAGAAGAATAGAGGAAAAAAGAAAAAGCTGAGGAAAAAAAGAGAAGCGTACATCTGAAATCATTCATCAGCTGCTCACGGTCATGACGCTAAGAGTGAGGACAAATATACACACATACACACACACACACACACACACACACGTACAGATGGAGTGTATGCCAGTAATGGTGTGTGCTATGTGGGACTGTCCTGAGGCTGGCGAAAGAGAGAAAAAGGCATGCTGGTTCTTGGCAGAAGAGCTGAACATCTGCATTTGGGTGTAGCAGGGGGAATACTATGTTCTACAGAGAACCGGCCTCTTGAGCTCCTGCTAGAACACATTTGGAGGTCGGGGTGTGTGGAATAGGCAAAGCAGAAGATTATCAAAGAGAAAGAAGTCAAATGAAAGCAAGGGAAGCAATCCAAACATGCATAATGGGCAAGGAGTCACAAGCTGTGCTGTTGTACTGGACAATTCAAAAAAGATGAACATTTTACACCAACATCATTCTTAAAAATAAAAAATAAAAAATGCACACTTTTGCCCAGACTCAACATGAAGTATTAAAGGGGCTGGCTCGCCCCTTCCCTGAATCCGATGTGTTGTTGTTTTTTTTATTTGAAAACGTTAACCTTAATCCTTTCCTTCCCGGCCACCCGCGAGATGGCCAAAGTCAGTTACTTGGAGATCAACCTTACAAAAACAGAATGGATCAGTCAAAAGAATTTAAAGTGTACATACTTTGACAAAATATCTTTAAATTTTTCACTTTAAAATTTAAGAGAATGATCATCCTATGGCCTAGGATTCATTCAATTTTATATTTATAGCGCTTTTAACAATGGACTTTGTCAGGATAGGATGTCAATGGATTGTTCTGGATTGTTTCTGGAATATCTACGGCATCAAAAATGAAAACTCGCTATTTGGTACAAAGGATTCTGGGAAGGGTGAACCGGTCCCTTTAACATCCATTTATGTCACCTAGGTGGAACCAGGTCCAGTTCGTTTGTATATAAATTAACGAAGAAATGTAGTCCAGCAAGTGCAATGTGTTACAACAGCACTTTTAAACGTGTTAGTTTCAGTTCTTGATCCTCTTGAACATCATTCATCAGTAGAACCTAAAGTTGCATCAAAATGTAATGAATTATGCCCACCTTTTGTATAAAAACCTTGCACACCTTGCAACGTAATCATGTCTGACTATGTCATCATATACACATGGATGGCGAAAAAAAATATATTTACCAATAAAAGCAGTCCTCCATGATTAATTATAGACTAGCACCTGGGTCTGACTCCATATTCATATCCAATCCAATAAAATCCCAATGGATAAAATGAAAGCTCAGCCACACATACATTCACACCAAATATCCTCTTTAACTAAAAAAATACATCATGTTATTGTAGATTTTATAATTTCTATTTTACATTCTATTTTACAATCACTTGTCTTACACAACAGATTATGCTTAACCTTTGCGTAATATAGTACCTAGTATTAAACAGCTTTCTTCCAATGCTATTTTGTTTTTAGCATCTAAAAGTAGTTCTAGATGAAACCTCTTCCAAAAGAGAAGTCCTCTACTGTGGAGTTCTACAACATGATGGGATTTCTACATAGAGGGTTATTTGGTTTATCCACCAGAGGAAAAAAAACCAACTTTATAGTGCCAAGAGGAAATTGTAAGAGTGTAGTGAGCAGGTCATGAAGACTGAACTCGGCACACAGACAACAAAATAACATTGTTTACTACAGGAAGCTTGAAAAGACCCTTGTGTTCATAAATCCTACTCATACTCTACAAAAAGGTACCTTGAGGATTCTTTGCATAGGAAAGTGTTGTTTTCTTCCTAAAGAGGTTCTACTTGGAACTTTGTTTTGATAGTAAAACTGTAAATGTAGCATTCTACATTGAAACTTATGGCTGACAGTTTTATCAATAAGAACTTACAGAGTTCTAGATTTACATTTATTCACTTGGATGACAGTTTTATCCAAAACGACTTACAATATGGCCGTAAGTTACTCATTTGGCTGAAATTGTTACCACACCAATTTACATTAAGGGTTTCCATTTCCATTAATATATTTGGCTGATGGTTTTATCCAATCAATTTAGGGTCAACATTTATTCATTTGGTCAACAGTTTTATCCAAGGTAACTTAAAGTAGGGCACTAGATTCATAATTTTGACTGATTTTATTTGAAACAACTTACAGTATGGTTCTACATGTACATTTATTTTCCCATTTGGCCAACATTTATCCAAAGCAACTTACAGTAGAGTATCCTACATTTACTCATTTGCTTGAAAGTTTTATCCAAGACAATTTACAGTAAAGTTCTGCATTTATATTTATTCATTTGGGTGACACGTTTATCTAAGAAAAATTACAGTAGCATTCTACAGGGTTTATTTTTATTTATTTATTTATTTATTTATTTTTGACTCACCATTTCATGTAAAGCAACTTCCTGTAGGTTCTACATTTACTTCCTTATTTGGCTGATAGTTTTGTTTTTTCCAAAACAACTCACAGTAGGGTTCCGGATTTACTTCTTAGACCACGGTTATATCCGGAGCAAATTACAGTTGAAATCAACATAGTGGAGAAGTTGACAGTTAAGGGCCTTTCTGAAAGACTTAACAGAGGAAGCCTGGCGTTGCTTCTGATCAGTAGCCCAAAGTCTTACCCACTGAGCCAACACTGCTCCTACATAGAACCTTTAAGAGTTCCCCTAGAGACAGAAACTAAAGAACTCTTGTGTGCTAGATGGAACTTGTCTAACATTTGTCTAAACTGATAGCAATAAAAGTTCTTATTTGCCCACAGCTGACACCCACACTGCAGAGACGCAACCACTAACATGGCCAAAAGTTAATTATGAATGATGAAATATCACACTCCCACTTGGTGCACAGTTATATCTCTGGCTTACTGTCAGTCATACAAAACCTCCACTAGGTCTTATACACAAGCAAAGGTTTCAATACATGTTAGGTTTCTTAATCAAAGAAGGCAAAGTGGAACTAACTTTCCTGGATGTATAAACATCATACATCTCAGAGGTGAGTTGGAAAAAAAAAAAAAATCAATCAATAAATCAATGAAAAATAACTTGTTTTTCTCAGGCACATCATTTTAAAATATTGTGGAATGTGATTATAGCCATGCCTGGATTTGCTAATTATGTGAGGGAATACAGAGATCCTTGAGCTGTCTGTCAGAACACAACCCCAGGTGATGAGGAAATGAATGTTTGGCTTGGACCATTGCAAGGAAATGATATCATACATAGCTTTGACAAAATGAGAGATAGGGAAAGTGGGAGGGGAGAGAGAGACAGAGAGAGAGAGAGAGAGAGAGAGAGCCCTGCAGTTTTTCAGAATGAAAGCATGTGCTCACACAGCCCTCCTTCTCCATCGTAATGACCCGGGAACGGGGGAGAATAGAGAAGGTGTACAGTGAGAACATGGCCTCCCTTTCAACCCTCATGGCATTTTTATTATGCAGGTGGCTTTCCAGACCCTGGAAACTGCTTTTAGTTATAAGGGTCACCTTTTGCCTCCGCACAAAGTGCCCTATTGAGGAATAAAAATTGGAGAAAAACAAAACAATTCAGAGAGACACGTTTTTGCAGCCAGTTCACATATTTATATAAGCAAAGGAAACAATTCCAATCGGTTTATGAATGCGCGATCTTCTCAACAGGAAGTGAAGTCTAATGTAGCTAAATACAGTACAGATTAAACTGAAAAATGATTGGTGGCAAAAAGTTCAGCTTAGTTGGAATATATTTACATGTTTATGATGGATAAAGCTGATTAAGAACGGATATCCACTTCACTGTCTTGAATTTAGCTGTGATGTAACAGAATAACTGAACCACGGTTCTGTTAATTAAACAAACAGAAAAATATATTTTTGACTCACAGCTAGTATAAATACATGCTGAGAAGTATTACAACAGAGATGCAACCCAGCATAAACTAACACTATGAATAGACTATAGTCAATGTTTGTTTTACCTTAAAACTGCAGAAACGTACAATAGCACCTTGTTTTACATACAACATGAGACCATCTCGCTCCTTAATATTTAATTCGTCATACACCATACGTCATTGCATATAATGATATCTACTATTGCCTTCACACTGAATAAACAGAGTGAACACAACTCAACATGAGTAACGAATTATTATTTATGCATAAGTTAGTGTAAACAAAGCATTTTTGTTTATACTAACTTATGCATAAATAATAACTTAAATAAATTTACAGGACATGTATATACTGTGTCAAATATAAGTACATATTCAAAACAGAAAGGACTTCAAACTTTCAAAATTAGTTACAAACTCTAAAAAAAATAAAACAAAATAAAAAACAAAGAAACAATAATTGTCAAGAGATGTAATTTAAATTCAGAGTTAAACAAAGGAAGAGGCCTAATCTGTACAACACTAGAGAAAAAAAGTATATTTAGTTTAGGACTGCATATTATTTGAAAACACAGTGGATTTATTAAAAATGAAATTAAAAATTGGATAAAAAATAATGGAAAAGGCTTTTAGTTAACGTCAGGAGCTTCTAAGATGTATTTAGCTGCCTCGATGTTCAGTGCAAGGTAGAAACGTTGTTTTATCCCCTCAGTAACCATACCAATTATCTGCAAAGTTTCTCTCTCTCTCTCTCTCATTCTCTTTTTTTTTCATATTTAATGCATCCCCTGTCTCTCTCACCATCTGCCCTCCCCCCTTTAACATTCTGGAATTTTCATGAGATAGGACAAAAATGGGCATTTCCCTTATTACCATCTCACGGTGGAAATCAAATATGCAAGGAAAGTAGTGTATATACTAATTAGTGGGGAATTCATAATTACCGTGCTCATTGATGGAGATACATTTGAATGCGTTCAGCTCCTCTGGGAGCCGCGCAGCCTGTCCAGAATAGTGAGAGAGAGAGAGAGAGAGAGAGAGAGAGAGAGAGAGAAAGAAAGAAAGGGAAAAAAATGCCCTCAGCCCCCTCTTTCTTCTTGAAATTAGGGATCTGTGGCATGCCGTAGCTCTGCCAGACGCTAGATCCAAAGTACCCGCAATTTCTTTAAATATAATTAATCAAGTGAAGCATGTAACCTAATGAACGCATTTGATAACAGCCGCTATTCAAACATGAAGCCGGAGCTGAGATTCAGTATTCGGCTATGGAGGAAGCGCGGAGATGTTCTCGCCTCGTGTCTTCTCGCATGTCAACAGTGTACATGACTGTCAAGGGGAGAAGGGGAGAGTGGTGACAGGGAAGTCGTCCGTTTTAATTGGAGTAGATTAATAACAATTAGAGGTAGGGAGCTGCCAGGCAGAGCTGAGGGATGAGGAGAACATGAACGCATGGCACAGGAAGCCTATCGCTGTGAGCCTTGCTGTATTCCTCAAAGAGTGGAAAAAAAAATGTGAGTATCAGTCCAGAGCATCAGATGAAGTGCCAGGGGGGAGGCTGAGACTCGACATGAGTGAGGATCACTGCTGGACTAATAACACCACATCATATCACATGTGCTTATAAAACAGTCCCACAAGCCAACTTATATAAAAGCAGTTAAGGTTTAGTCAAGATGTTGGGCCATTCATATGAAATCAGAGAAATGTAACTAATTACAAATATTGCATGAGCGTTACTACAGCAGGATTAACATGTTAAATGCTAATCTAAATCTGAATCTGGCTTTCTGTAAAGCTGCTTTGTTCCATAGGGCCCCATTCATCAAAAAGGAAATGAACAAATTTACTCATAATTTGTTGGTAAGAGCATTTACACAAGAAATGAGGTAATCATGAAAACCCACTTAGTTCGGAAAACAACATTCATAGTCGACGAGAGCTCCTGAGTTTGTATACATTTATTTATGTAGAGACTCACTAACGTCAGCCTCAATTGATAAGCTTCAAGTCATATAATTGTCATGAGTTACTACAATTTTTTCATATGGATTATGCTGTCAAGTTTAGATAGTTCATTTGCACACACAAAACTCTAGAGATTCAGTTCAGACAAAAGAAATGCTGCTCTATAAAATGTGGAAGAGTTGGTGTGTGTCTATAGAAGCGGATACGCTGCAGTGGCTGAACTGCATTACTGGAAAATTTAGTGCATGCCTCATTTATGAGCTGTCAATTAAGTCATCATTTAGTTGTCTGCAGCTTTCTTTTTGCTTTATCTTTTGTCTAGGCGTCAAAAACTGTAAAAAAAAAAAAAAAGAAAAAAAAAAAAGCCGTGCCGTCAAAGCATGCACGTCCTAATTTACAGGTAATTGTTATTTAACAAAGTCACTGGTATTGAAGCTTTTGTAAAACTGGGGAGAATGTTACGTTTCGCTTGATCGAAACCCCCCCCCCCAAAAAAAAAACCCAAAACATTTACACAGAACTTTAATAGATTGATTAAAGCTGAATTATAAATGTCAAATTGTTTTGATTTCTTCGTCGGGATTTGTAATGTGTATTATGTCTGTTCTATGTTATTTATTGTGCCTTCTAATGCACCTTGTTTCACATTGAGCTCTAAGATACTGGATGTGCTAAAAGATTGGAGGTTTGTCTCGGCTGGTGCCCTCAGCGTGATGTTCTGTGCAGTGTTTATGTCCAGTTAGGGGATAATCTGCTTTGGCACACGTTATTGAGCTGCAGCCCAAAATGTAAAATGCTGATGTCCGTCGCCAAGCTGTAGGCAGTGGGGAACTGGAAGACACACTTTATCCCATTATAAAGACTGCTGCTTTAAGAGAAATGTTCTCTGAATCTGAATTTCACAAAGTAATACAATATACACTATAAATATAATGCAGTAAATTTAAGTAGATGGTAATGGAAATGAAGCAAAAAGCGAATTTTGTCGCATACGCTTTTATCACAAATTGGAACATATTGGCTTGCAGAAGCATGATATTATCAAATAAGGAAGGAAAGCAGGAGTAGTAGTAGTAATACAGGTCTTATATTTTTTGTCATTGTTAATCCTACAATGTTAAACTTCCAGAATCTGGACTGTGCAAAAGACTTAGGCATCTCATTTTTTCTTCTTTTTAGTACAACCTTTGTTATAGATGTTTATTTTTTGAAGTATGCATTATTGGGTCAGTACAAAACCATTTTAGATTTACAAACATTACTTTTCCAAAAAAATAAGACCATGAGAGTCTTATTCAGAGAGCATGCAATAAGAAGAAGCAAGTTTTACAGTTAAAGTCTCCAGGAGAACTGTGGCAGATTCTGCAGGATGCTCAGTAAAACTTACAGCTCATTGCCTTATCAAACTGCACCTGGGACTACTATTCAAGAAAAAAAAAAATAGCAAAGGGTCATCCCACCAAATATTGACTTTGGTTTGGTGCACTGTAGTAGAAAGATTGTATTTAATTTCATTGTTTTTAAATCATCTTTATTTTACAGCATTACTTTGCATGCACTTAAGACTATTGCTCAGTACTGTATGATGGTGCAGATCTTGATGATTATGGATGATTACTTGAGTTCTCACAAGTGAGAGTAATAATTCATCATGACAAATATTGAAATGAGTAAACAAAGTTATTATTTGTATTGTGTAACACTGACAGAATTTGAAATTGATCTAAGTTCAGTACTGAAATGTCATTTTCACAGAAATTGAGACATGTTTCTGTTTTGACTTAACACCTATCATCTGATACATAGTCATGAGGTGTATCAATTCTGACGTTCATGATTTGTACATTGGTAAGTATGTACACTTATGTACGTCTGTGCTGTAACTTCACTATAATGATTAAAAAGCACTGAAGTAACTGTATTTATTCTTCTCAATAACACAAACCTCTTGCTGTACATTTTTAATTGATCTGAATGGCAGTGTCCTGTGGCTCTCTCTCTGTCCCTCCGTATAGTGTGACTCAAGCCCAGCCTTGTGCTGCTAACCTGAACTCCACCTCAGTGTTAATGACGAGACGGGGGGAAGTTTGCCGTAATGAGGCCCCATGCAGGAGAATCTACCAGTTGGGATTCCGTACGCAGCCATATGTGAGGCCAATGTTGCATGAATTAACATACGGCAGGTCAAGTTAACATATGTAGAGTGAGAAATGACTAATGACTTATCACACCAGTGTTATTTTTGGACCTTCCTGCATGCATGCAACCTTTGTGGAAAGAGGGAGGGAGAGAGAGAGAGGAGCGAGAGCAAGGGTAAGGAAACCTATAACAAAGAATTCAAGTAGTAGAGAGGTAGAGTTTTGAACTTCTCCACCTGCTTACTTCCTGTGATGAGGGAGAAAGAGGTAGGAAGAGGAAGCATATGCCAGGGACAGCATGACAGACAGGACAGTCAGAGCTGACTGTGGTGGCATCAGCATGGGGTGGAACTGCCCTGTCACCACGCACATGCCGAAGGGGAGCGACGCCTGGCAGATGCTCCCTACTCCATCCAGAAGTCTGCCACGACTGCCCCCGGGTTCCAGAGGAGAGACAAGAGTGTATAAGTGTGTGTATCTGGATGGGGAGGTGGAGAGGAAGGAACAGAGGGTTTCATTTGGCAGGGTGTAAAAAAAATGGCCTGCTTTTTTTGTTGGTTTTTTGTGATGGAGGAGGCAGGTATTAGCTCGGAGACCTCGGTGGTCCCCGCTAGCCATTAGTTTCCTCTCCAGCTGCAGTAAGATCCGCACTGTGAATCTGCCACACTCCCTCATTCATCAGCCTCCCCATCCGCACCAGCACACAAATTCCAATAACAACACACACACACATACACACACGCACACTCCTTACTGATTCGTAACTTCAGTAGCACTACTGCAAGCCATCCAGACACAGCTATCAGAAAAGTCAGGCAAAGAAAGAGAGAGAGAGAGAGAGAGAGAGAGAGAGAGAGAATGAAGAAGAGAAAGGAAAACACAGGCGCTCCTCTATGTGTGTGTGTGTGTCCATGGTCCATGTGTGTCTGTTTGTACATGGAGGTGATGAAACATGTTATATATGACCCAGGTTCCAGCACGCTGAACCACACGATTGTTTCATGGTGTTGAGAGCAGCGACTCTGTGTGTGTGTGTGTGTGTGTGTGTGGGAGACTTCCTGCCACCCGCCCGTCTAATCAGGAAGTCTTTAAATATTGGCAGGAGAGTTGTGGAATGGCCAGTGGAAACTCAGAGGCCAGGGTTAATGTGAAAGGTCACTTGCAGAGACTCGGTGTGTCTGAGACTTCGCTCCCAGCCCCTTACTGCGTTCTCTCACCACGCTTTGTTTTTGAAAAGAAAGAAAACTTCCAAGCAGTTCCTGCTCTGCACATTTAACACACTGAAAGTTTGCATAAACAAGAGCTTCCACAACCTCGTGAGATTGAGATTGAGGTTCTCTGCTTCAGGAGCAGAGACTAAAGCAGAAAAAATAAAGTGCAGTGGTTTCGGTACTGGTTTTACCCCGCTGTATGTTTATGGTAATGATCTGTTTTCTCCTTTAGTTTTCTGTGGTATGAGAAAGGCTTATCCATTCTGCTCTTTACAGCCATGAGACCACAATTGAGCAATTGAGCAAAATTGATACTTTTTTCATGTCCAATTTGTTTTGGATTGATTTCACACTGCGCATAATTACAGAACGTAACAAAGCATTGTCTGAGGGATGAATAGGACTGAAAATATATTTGCAAAAATCTTTACTTTATTGGTCAGAAAAAAAGGAAAAATCAAACTTTGCCATGAGTGTGTAGAAAAGTCACCTGAGAGATATATAAACTGCATTAATACTTTTGTTCGCCGGCCCAAATATCCAGAAAACATTGCATTTCTGCAATGCTACACTGTCCTTTGGCTCTTGTTGCATTTACAAAAAAAGTAACACACACCTCATAATACACAGCAGGTCTAGTTCACTTCATGTAGTCAGGTTGAGTCAGAGTCGAATCACTTTCTCACTGCAATCGAACCACACTAGGCTTTTCTTGGATAAGAACGGAGACCATCTCAATCCGACGGCTATTTTAGTCCTCACTCAAGTGTGATTTCTGTTTTCTCACCTGCCTAAATGAAACGCACCAAATGCAATAAATGCACCATGCTTTGGTTCAAACTGACTAGACGCAGCATATGTGAAAGCACCCTTAGAGGAAAGCGAGTTATTCACCCTTAAACACACAAAGACCCTTAATTTTGATGTTATGTTTGGTTTCACCATGTTAAATGAGCATTCCTCTGTCATACTGCACTTTACACTAGTTCAATTAAATATTTCTCTGTGCATATGTGTGGAAAAAAGAGAAGATGTACGCATAAAAAAAAAAAAATAATAAAAAAAACGTAGCACTTGAGCAGACTTCTTTAAATTGGACTGGAAATTAGTGGCAAAAGTGTTGGCCAGTTTAGAGAGAGCTGCTCTGCTAGTTGGGGTAATTATCTCGCTAAAGTGCTTAAGTGACACGTCTGGTCACACAGGTCAGTTTGTGTTAGACAGCTTTTTTTTCTTTTCACATTACATTCGGGCACTCATTAGCCATCGCAGAGCAAACAGAGATAAAGAGCATTGTTAACATATAGTAGCCTGCTGTTCATATGTAGAGCAGACAAATAAAAGAAAAGAAAAAGGGAATAGAAGAAAAGAAATGCTTCTATCATATTGAGTCTAAGCTCTGATTTGCCGTTTCCCCTTTCCTTTCTTTCTGGAAGAAAAAAAAATAATAAAACCCTTTGACAAGCTACTGAAATATATCACACTGCTGAAATATAGAGGTAACATCTTTTATAGACTTCTTGTTGTCATCAATCTCCGCGCCAGGAGTGAATTATCAGAACTACAAAAAAGATCTATGTTTTCTGAGTTCCAATAACCGCCCAAGTCCGGGACACACATATATATTTATATATTTATATATTTATTTTCTCATAAGCTTGGCCTGCCAACTGTGAGTGATAAGCATCATTATTGTTTTGCGAGATTGTAGTTTATGCCCCATCACCGAGCTCTTGGCACGTATGCTTTCAAATGATGATCAGATCAA
Organism: Notoglanidium macrostoma; assembly: GCA_030068235.1. Classification (NCBI taxonomy): domain Eukaryota; kingdom Metazoa; phylum Chordata; class Actinopteri; order Siluriformes; family Auchenoglanididae; genus Notoglanidium; species Notoglanidium macrostoma. The sequence continues at coordinate 15,893,430 of JAQQZR010000006.1, read as the reverse complement.
TTTCTGCCAGACATGTAAGCACACATATGGAATATAATGAGGGGGAAATGATGGGCTAGAATGTTATTCAGCCCGCATCAGTATACAGCATAGTGAAATGAGAGACCTTGTGATGGCATCTACTATATATTAATGTTGTGTGATGTGAAAGCTTTCTGCGAGTGGACAGGATGAAAAAAAAATTGATATCACAAGAGGGAATACAAAAAAAAAAGCAAAATAAAATAAATTTAAAAGAACTGTACATATTTGGGGCAAAGATACAATTGAGTGAATAAAAAATAATAATAATAAATAAATAAATAAATAAATAAATAAATTTCTGCGTGCGTACAGACTCTGATCGAGAGGTGAAGTGTATTTTATTTCGCGCAGGACCCTGACTCGCGTGTTTGCGAGTGCCTGAGCTGCAATTATGGCAGTAATAAATGCATAACCCGCCGGTTCTCAGCTCTGACCTCCGTGAGGGAAAGCGCCTCCCCACCGTCCGTGTGGCTCGAGGGGCGAGATTTCTATTCCCACCCCTGACCGCCCCCACCTCTCCAAACTGCCCCTCTCTTTCACCCTCCTGGCTCTGAAGAGCTTGTCTAGCCTCCCCACCCCAACTCAGAGCTCATTAGCCCCGGTGCCTCTGAACGGCCGCTGGCATACATTGCTGGCTTTATCTCAGACATGAGCATTGTCTTTTATTTCTAATTAGACTGGTTCATCAGTGTGCTCACTGGAATGCTTATGCACAGGAGGCTGGGGCTCTTCAACTCACCATGGCTTGCTCTTTGTCTGACTTTGCCTGGGTTTTGAGGTTGAGAGGAGAGTTTTATAACTATTTGTTTGCTGCTTTTGGTCACTTTATGTATAGGTGCAATCGAATACTAATAAGCACTACATGTGCAAATATACATTACACATACATAGACAATACATGTATACAATTATTCACATAGTCACGTACATACATTATTCGGTCTTATTATGTATGCATAACTTAGAATCTAAGAAGGATTACTCCACCCAGCATATAATGTATGTAGATCTTGTCTAATCATATAAAATACAATAAATAAATGGAAATTGCTGTACAGTTGGGTAAAAACTGTATTGGAAAAAAAAATGCGTGCAGTATGTTATACACAAGTAAAGAAAAACTATCAATAGGATATACAGTACCTGTCAAAAGTTTGGACACATCTAGTCACTCACATCATAGGTTTTTCTTTATTTTGACTATTTTTTTTTTTTTTTTTTACATTGTAGAACATATGAAATAACACATATGGAATTGTGTGGTAAACAAAAAAGTGTTAAAAAGTATTGTATAAGTAATGTATGCCGCTGGCATACATTGCTGGCTTAGAAAATGAAACTTGTTACATCCAACTTGTTTGAATATACAGTTTGAGTTTAT
>JAQQZR010000006.1:15857985-15874156 GCA_030068235.1 Notoglanidium macrostoma | reverse complement strand
TAGATAGATAGATAGATAGATAGATAGATAGATAGATAGATAGATAGATAGATAGATAGATAGATAGATTAAAAAAAAGCAACAAAAAAAAAGTGAGAGAAAACCAGGCTCCAAAAGCTTAGCATTTAGGTGTACAAATAAGGACATGCATAAAGACCTTTATGAAAGAGAGAGAGAGAGAGAGCGAGAGAGAGAGAGAGAGAGAGATGATAAATACCTGAGTCAGTCATATTTGTGTGTAATGAATTACACGATGGAGACTTCCACCTGACTAACATTTTACAGAGGTTGCGCTTCTCTCCACAGCAACCAATTATGCCATCATCCTGGCATTTACCTGGACATAATGATTCACGGCTCAGGCCCCGCTCTGACATAACTCACCGACAGCAAGCGCGGCTCCCAAAATAATATATTCATTACTGCCCAACTTCTGTCCAGTAATTAAGACTTTTCTCTCACTATTGTCCTTTAAAATTTCCGAGTGGCTGTCCCTATTAGTCATGAGGGACTGCGCTGTAGCCTTATTTTACCATATTGCCTGAGGTTGACCTGGATTCAATTGAAGCCAGCACTATTTTAAGGCTTTTTATTTGTCAGTACAAATGTCATGTAATTTGTTATAAGGAGGAAATCCAACATGTGCACGCTAAATGGTTTAGTACAGCTTAAATGGTCTGTGGCCAGATTTGTTTTATAGATTGTTTGTGCTGGATATAGTTATATATAAGTATTGTTTGGGGGGAAGAAAGAAGCAAAGGAGAGACAGAAATCCAGTTTGGAATAAAATGAAATAAATATGCATTACCATAATGTGATTGTAAGAGAAATCCTGTACAGCGAAGGTGGCATTAACGATTCACACATGAATTCCATGCATTTAATTACATAATCAACCTTGACAATGTTAATTCAACTCAGGGTATAAAAGAGATTGGAGTTGAATGAAGACAAAGACTAAAAATACAAACAGCCCAGACAAAGGCTGGGAGAACGGAGAGAGAGAGAAAAAAAAGTGAAACAATGTGTAGAAATGGCACAAACAACATGATATTTATGGCCAGCATTGTGAGGAACTAGTTAAGACTCCCAGTATTGTTACCTGTGCGGCTGGAAAAAAGCTGACAGGCAGCAACTGCATGAAGATAAAAATGTCCACAGCCCAAGCGCTTTTTGGGCCCCAATAAATCATCTGTCATTTCATCATGCTCCAACATATAATGAGCAATAAAGTTTTCACACACTGGGAGCTGGGCCTAATGCATAAAGGCACAAAGGGTGTTGGGCTGGTGTTTGGGAGGGAAGAGGGTGATGGGTAAATGGCAAAATGTGGCTTCTTTTGGTATGTTTAAAAAAAAGAAAAGGGAGCTACACACAATTTGGGTATTGTCATGTAATGCAGAATTGACTTGTGTGTGACTGTCCTTAAATATAACATGATTACATTGTTAAGGTTAAAGGTCATGTAATCAGACCAGACATAATCAGATAAGAATTTTGGAATATGTGTTGAGTGCTTCAGTGGCTACATTGTTCATGTTTATGTTCAGTTAGTGTTTAAGTAGTTGATCATGGTTAATAATAGTCAAGGGATTCCTGAAAATGTGTCACATCACAAATGATAAATCTTATTATCATGGCACATGGAAATATATTATGGGTTATTTCATAATTTTTTTAATCACATATTACCTAAAATACAGGTTCTGTATGAGTACACTTCTGTTCCTACATTGCTCCTAAGCAGTAACAAAAGATTAACTGATCATCAAGCTTTTTTTTTTTTTTTTTAAAAAAAGGTAAACCTTACTCAGTTAAAAATTCTTTCTTCTTTTCTTTCTTTCTTTCTTTCTTTCTTTCTTTCTTTCTTTCTTTCTTTCTTTCTTTCTTTCTTTCTTTCTTTGGGAATTTAATTAAATAAATTAAACATAATTGATCAGTATAACAGTATTGCTATATTTAATGCTCTGACCATGCTTTCATAAAATCAAGGAATTCCTAAAATTGTATGACATTACAAAGATGTTTCGTTTATAACCCAACACACAGCTCGGAAATTCCCTGTTCATCTAGTACTCTTAAACTGCAGTTTGGTAAAATGTGTTGAGCATTTATTCCCGTAAATGTGTTGGATCTCAAACTATACATTCAATAAGCATGTGAATAAAGACATAAAGCCATACACAAGAACATTAAGGGCTCTTGTCACTAGCTATTAACCATCCCATACACGACTTAGTCCAGATCTCTCAGTGACCAGATCTACCATCCTCTTACATAATGAGGAGAAAATGTAAACTGGATGAAAAGACACGATGAAGATGGATGAGAGAAAGTTGGAGCTCAGAGGGCTTCCTGTGACAATAGAGGAGGCCTTACCGTCTAACAAAGGGAGGCGAAGAACATGAATTAAAGCCTACAGTCAGATTCAGCCTTCCAAAAAGAAGACAGCATGGAGCCTGTAACGAACCCAAACTCCAGACTGGTTAAAAGGAGAATGACAAATAACTTGCTAATAAATTCTGACCCACATAACATCATTTAGGTGACAGGAAAGTCTGTACTTGCTGGCGGCTCGACCAACACCTTTTCTCGTTTCTGGGTCACACTTTCCCCTTTCAACACACATACACACCCACACACACACACACACACACACACACACATACAGGAGGGGGACCAACGTGCCTCCTGGGTAGTGGAAAGGGTGATTTGTGCTTCCGTAAAAATCATGCATAATGTCTTTAGTCAGCAGTAATATTATCACTTCTGATTTGTGAAACATCTGAGAAAAATATCTTTCTCAGACACTCAAAATGCTAACAGTTGGCTAAAATATATTTTACTGAAAATACAAATGCAACAAACTGCAATGGCTAAAATGAGCAATTAAGTAATTGCTTATGCAATCTGAAATTATCCAAGCACTCTCTTGCCCTCATATTACATTCCAGATCAAATCTAATAAGTCCACAATTTTGCTCAGTATATTGTTAAAAAAAAAAAAGTTAACCAAACAAAAATAAATATATAAAATAGAATAAAAAACAAACAAATGAATTAATGAATGAATGAATCAAACAATCAATGTGGTATTATAAGTTTATAATGAAATGACATAATATTATTTATTATACATTATAATATATAATGAAAGAATCAATTACTTAAAGGGCATTTTTCGGCAATAAACTTTCTGTTATAACATAGAAAACATGGACTGAAAGGTGCAGTGTCATCCTACAATTACATTCTTATGCAACAGGAATATTCCTGCATAATTTTTAATAACATATTATTTCCTAATTATATAATGATTTCCTCTGGCAGTCAAAAGATCACATTTTCGATATTGTGAATATACAGTAGCATACTGAAATACTTCAAATTCACATCATTCACATTCGAATCTAATTACATTGCAAATCACAATGAAACTATATATTGCTAATGAAATGCTGTGTATATCGAAACTGAAAATATGCATCCTAGATTAGATGCATGCTTATTGATAATCTCACCAGTATTACTGCTCTTCTGCTTTATCATGCTGTTTTCACTGAATTGCTGATGAGTGATTCCAGACACGAAAGCCATAGGGAACCAGTTCAGCTTTGTATGCATTACATCATAGCTCATAGATGGAAAAGAAATATTATTTGTAAACAAACACATTTAAATGTGGATGTGGAGTGCGAACAGTAATGATGCTAGGCGACGGTGCCACAGACGTGCTTGCGCTGACCCTGGGTGCCACTGTACGGGCAGCTGCCTGCCAGCCGTCTGGGCCTCCACATGGGTGTGAGGGCTCGAGTCCATCATGAAGGATGGCTCCTGCATGCGCGGGCCGGGGGGAGGCACTTTAAAACACATACCATATGCAGGCGGGATAGACCTCATTTATCAGGGTGGAAATACTATTTTTTTGTACCTCAGGCCCCTCCTCTCAACACCCGCCCCCTCCCTCCGTCGCTCCCTCCCGAGCATCGCTCACCTCTTTGCGCCCAGATTTGACAGGTTTCAAGAGGCAGAAATTTCATCTCAAGTGCCGGCTGGGCCCCTGTGCGCTCACACACACTCTTTCTCTCTCTTTCCCTCTTTAGCTCTCTCTCTCTTTTTCACACACACACACACACACACACACTCTTTCTCCCGCGCTCTCTCTCGGCGCGTTAGCGAGAGACTCGCTGCAACAGGGGAACGCTGAAATGCGCCTCCATGTAAATTAAGGTTCACCTGAAGAATAAGAGAGAGAACAGTGAGAGCATGGCAACTCTAATGAGGTCTCACAACCAGGGATGGGCCCAGTGATGAGGAAGAAGGGGGGGGAGGAAAAAAGAAAAATTCTCTCCAGAAATCACATCAGTTACCCACGAGTGTATGGGGAGATGTCTCCGACAATAGAATCTGGCCAAACCTGATGCTATTTGTTTTGGCACGTCAGAAATAATGTGCCTTGAAAGTCTGCAACAGGCATATGGGCCCGGCCGGACCATTTGTTACTCCTAATGGTCTAATTGTTCTCCTGGCAGACATAAAAAATTAGAGCCATTTTACGTCATTTACCAAAATCGCTAATTAATTCAAAAATATTATATCCAGCCAAGTCCATGCAGGAGAACGTGGTGGGGGAGAAAAAGTGGCATCTCTGAAAAATGTGCCCATCTCTCCCAGTTCCATTTATTCTGAAGTGCAGGGTGACGGTGGCTTTATCCTAAACAGCAGGAGCTGTAATCTGGGTAAGTGGCAGGAAAGTGTTGCTCGCCTCCTATACATCATAGTTCCACCCGTTATAATGGGAACACACAATTTTACGTACTTATTAAGAAAAAAAAAAAGTAGTTTTTTTTTAGTACTCTGAATTGTCCTTCTGCGTCTATGCTTATTTATTATAATCTTCTAAAGAAAAGACCAATTAAAACAAATTAAATAAAATAATATGATTAATGAATAGCTCTCTCTCCATTAGAAAAGAGATTTCTCTCTCGGTTGTTGTCTTCCTGTGTGTGTCCTAGAACCTCGCTTATGCAGCACCTTCATTCACAAGCTGTATTAACTTTGGCAAGGTAGGACTATCCAGAAACTTACAAATGTGTTTTCCACCTTGGCCTTCTTTCTTTCTGACTTTTTATTGAGTGATCAGACGCACACACGCACACACACACACACACACACAAACAAACACACACACACTCTGGAGGGAGGAACAAGGTGTCAAACTGTGCAGCAACAATACCGCAGTGTTCGGAAGTCGTTTTCCTGGAACGCACACCTCCATCCTTGATCTAAAAAAAAGTGTATTTAATGCAATTAATAATTGAAGACGTGAGAGCACATGCTTGTCAGAATGATAGATGCATGCCTGAGCAACAATGGTGTACTCGGTGGGAGCAGCGGGAGTGCGGCGTGTTGACCTTGAGTGAGAGTGCGATTGAAGCATGCTCTTCTACTCGGCCCTGTGAGTGGGCCTCTCATCGCTAACCAACCCTTATCCCAATTAAAGAACTGTAAAAACATTCAAATTAATGCAGCCTTAACTCCAGGAGCAGACCCCACTCTCTTAATTAGGGAATAATTATTCACATTTTTATATCCGGGAAAACGATCACATGGAAATTATTTCAGCCAATGTAACAATGGTCTGGTGGACTGGTAAAGGGAGGGGAGAAAATCCTCCTTTCCAAAAAAAGTCCATTAGCATAAGGAAGTAATTAACACTTAATTACAGTGGAAGTACTATTACTGTTAATGTTCGATAGCTGCTGCCAATCAAGGTAGCTCAGTGGACTGTGGAATATAGTGGAGTCCTTTTGGGAAGGACCAAAACAAATCAGAGCGGCCTCTTTGAAATTCTTCCTTTTTAGCTTTCTCTGCATTTCCAATTGTTAAATAAAACAGCCACAGAAACTTAAATGAAAGTCAGAAACTCGTCAATGCTTTATGGTTAAAGTAGAATAAGTTCCTTCAGTTCTGGAAGCACGTGTGTTTTCTCGCTTTCCTGCACGGACATAAACCTTTTCACCCCATCCCCTATTTTACTGTACAGCCCATTTGAAGGACAATTTAGTGAGAGGGCCATATCCTCCGGGTTTGAAGGGTTTCTCTCGTCTCTGACAGGAGAAATGGACCCTGCAGAGCAAGACTGGCCTCTGGACACACACACACACACACACACACACACACACACACACACACACACGGCAAAACCTCTTCAACAGCTGGGCTTTGAACTTTTAACCCCTTCCACTTTCAGGGTCAACAAATTAGTGCTCTGGCGCATTGACCCTCTGGAACTCAGCGCCATGTCCTCGGAGCTGCCTGTTGACACAAGCGCAGTACTTTAATAGGGCTATGTCATCCAGGTTCACTGAAACGGGTCACTGGATCTGAGGTGAGCTAATGCAGAAATAACATTGACATTTTAAATTCATTAAATCAAAACAGGCAGATCGCAGCGAAATCCGACTGCATTGAGAAATGAGTGAGAAGAAAACACCGTACGTCTTGTAAGGAGACGGAGGAGCGCCCTATTGGTATGATTTATTCGCTGTCTAATTAAAAGCCATATCAAAGATTATGGGCTGCATGATTAACTTGGAAGAACTGGCTCTCGTGTGGATTTGCTTTAGGGTCTTCACATTGCAGACTCAAGGAGTCATCATGTAGCATGTTTGATCTTGTTGATTCAGCCGTGTGGCATTTAGGGTTTAACTTGTCTAATTATTTGATAAGTAAGGAATAAAACACAAAGACGGCATGCTGTTATTGGAAAATAATTAACGTTGGATGGGGTGTTTTACTCAAGTTCACTCTTATCAAACCCTAACGTTGATTATTTTCCAAACGACACATTCCAAAAGTGTTTAATTTCTTGCATACCTCAGCAACTTATTCATTATTATAACTTTTTTTTAAATAACACATCATATATTGTATCCTGACGGTCATGCAACAACTAAGTTCCTGTTATCGCTTTTGTTACCGCAGCTGTAAATCCCTCAACACCCTCGCTTTTCATCTCTCTTCAAATTTTAAGACATAAAAAAACAACTAACCAATCAAAGAAACAAAAAGCGGATCTTGTCATGTTATACAACAAATATTTTCATCTTGAAGTCTTTCCTGGGGTAGAAAGTTAGTGCTTTATCTTTGACTGTTACAAACTGCTAACACTAGAGGCTCCTTCCAATCATGTTAAATAAATGTACTGTACATAAATGCTTTTTGTGGAGCGTCTGCCAGCCGAGCTGCTGTTATATAACACCTTCTGATCAGAATCACAATCAAAAGCAGAATCAGGATACTGTATTAAACTTTTAGGTTTACTGAGTGTAAAGTATTCTGATCCTGATCAATCAGAACTGAAAATTCAGCAGTGATGTGGTGCAAAGATGATATATGATCCTGCAAGAAAAGTGTGATACATAATTATGCTAAAATCATAAAACATAGCATCCATCCATCCATTATTTATACCTCTTATCTGTTAAGGGTCATGGGGAGGCTGGAGTCAATCCCAGTTGACTTTGTGTGGGAGGCGGGGTACGCCCTGGGCAGGTTGTCAATCTATCGCAGGCCTCACACAGAGAAGAACAACCATTCACAAGTATGATCATTTAGAGTAGCCACTTGCCCTAATCTGCGTGGCTTTGCACTGGGAGGAAACCCACACAGGCACAGGAAAAGCAGGCACACTGAAAGGCCTCAGTCAGCGGCAGGTTCGAACCCAGAACCTTCATGCTGTGACTGTACCACTGTGCCACGCCATAGCACTTAAATTATTATAAATACACAGTAAATACCATTATTCATGTTAGTTTAATGGAAATGTCCACTAATGAGCCATTCAGCTCAGTTCAGTGAGTTTGGAAATACATATGATGTATACCATTTCAAAAAAGTAAAAGCAGATGGCTCTGGACCAATTGATTTGCTCACATGTAGTGAGCAATTCCTTAATCAAAAACTCCTCTCTTATTGTGTTATGATCCAAAAATCCTCACATCTTATCCCAACTTTCCCCACATTTCACATCTGGGAAAAGTATACTGTTCCAGAAAACATGCACTACACTTAGAGCGTTTTCTTTGACAAATTGATACAAAGCTAGTCAATGCTAATGAAGAGGACAGAATGGATATAATTCACACTTGTTAAGCATAGAATTGAAGCCTTTGAATAAATAGAACCCAAATGAATCGGCCATTATGTGATTATGAGCAACATTTTTCTAGCAGCAGGACAGAAGACATTAACCATATTAGTATAATCCACAGTCTACATTCAGAAAATCCCAATGAATCCGTCAAAAGGAGCTCATTAGAAAATGGATACACTCATACTGTATGCGTTAATGCTCTTTTTGGAGAAATTCACCAATTTGTCAGAAAAAAAATTACAATCAGAGTCATCAATGTGACAAATCACGGCAGATAAATTGTCTCGGGCCGTACACTAGTAGGGCTTGATAATGGTGCAGGGTGTGGAAATCAATTAATGTGTTGGGCCTTGGTCATAAATTAGAGGACTACCATTGTCAGATGTCTTTATCATAGAGCCACAAGGGGAATGAGTGGTCTTTAAATTAAGACTGTACTCGTGTTACCTCAGACGTAAGTGGGCCGTAGAGCCCTTACCCATCGAAGCCCTAGGCATGGCCAAATTCAATCTTTGTAACCCATTTAGCTAAATCTGCAAAGGCATGTTTGCTATCATAAAACATGATCTGTAGACTTTTATGTTGCAAATCCGACTCGGATTGGGGCCCACCTTTAAAGTTTGGTTATGTAAAAAAAAAAAAAAAGGAAAAATAAATTACACCCTCTCTGCGCTGATAAAATATTACTACAAATTAATCCTCTGAGGCCGGCACCGTGCTCCTGCTCATTACTTTCAAGTGCAGAGGTGTAGCCGCAATTAATGCTGCCTTTCATTATGATATGGATATTTCCCCCTTGTCCTTGGGACACCACATCTTACTATTTGCACAGGCTCTCACGCCCCCCTCCATGATCCATCCCACCCCCAATCAGGCAGCTGTTTCATGTAGCTGAGGGTTGGGAGGCCAGGGGTCCATGTCTGGATCTGCTAAATGAAAAGTGCTGGAAAGCAGAGGAGGAGACTTTATTGCATTTCACGTTATCAAAGGTTATTTTTGTTCTCTAATAGAAGCCGTTGCTGAATCAGACAGCTGCACAGCAGGAGGACTCCTCACATGACCGGCCTCTAAAGAGTCACACGCTCACAGCTAATATAAAGGCACTTTTGCATCCTAGTGATCTTTTTTATTTAATAGATTTTTTTATGCATTTTTTGTTCACGCCATTTTCAAAGTGGCTCACAGAACCACGTGTCCAAAAGGCTGAGACCATTAGTGAAAACGCTTTTATTCTGCAATCTCTTGTAATTTAATACAAACTTTTTCATTGCGAATTACTTCAGGAGTCATATTATATTTACATGAATTGCATAATTTCTTAGTATTTGGTATGTGCCCTTTTTTTTGCTTCAATAACACCGAGCTGGCATGGACTGCACCCGTTTGTGTAAAACCCGATGATCAGATTTATTTTAGCAATCCACGTCCTTCATCGGAAGGGATCGGACCGAAAGAAAATCCGTGTCGGCATAACAAATTGGCTTAAATTTAAACACTGGCTTAGAAAAAGTGTGTTTATTGTTGACTATTCAAGCTATGGAAAATTCTTTCTTTTTTTTTTTATTTGTCAAAACTGTCAGTTCATTTATAGGTTTAAATTCAACAAAATCTAAATAGTCTCTACATGTTAATAGACTGCACATGCTAATTAAAAATATGTAGATATAATATTTCATATAAAAATTGACAAAGTACATTAATAAATGCACTGTCATGGCTATGTTACTTGCTACACGTTCCTATGAAACGTGTATTGGAAGGGTGTGACCCTGAAGGCGACGTTCATTGCACCTGTTTTACCTGGACAAGATAATATGGTGTAATATTTAACAACCACAAAGACCATATTTGCATCTTAAATAAGTTTTAAAGCAAGACGATGTTAAGTTTTTCAAAAGAAAACGCTTTATGGGTCTCAAATGTGTCTCAAATTTTGCCCGAGTCAAATATAACATGCTGTGACTAGTTAAAAAAAGTCTCGTTAGCTCACAATGTTTACGGAATATTGAATAAATATTTAATAAACGAAGTATGCGTTTTTCTTTTGTTGATAAAGTGTGCAAACTTATGATGATGAGCAACACTTCCTCAGGGGCACTTATTGCTTTACGTGGTTTAAATGTGAAAAATCTCAAGACATGATGAAGACATTCATTGAATGCCTTGAAAATATACGAAAGGATAAGTTACAGTAGCACATTTGTCTGCTTTATGCTCATTTAAATGTGTGAGCGTGTTAAAAATGTGCCTGTGAAATGGCACTGTTTGTGTGTGTGTGTGTGTGTGTGAGTGTGTGCATGTGGATTGACACAAGGGGAAACAGGCGAATGTCAGATTCTCGCTGTGTGTTCACCCACTTCCTGCCCTATCTCCTACCTGAGCGTGAAGTCCTGTGAAAGAGAAAGAGAGACAGAGAGAGAGAGAGAGAGAGAGAGAGAGGTGAGAAAATGAAAAGGGGAAAAAAGGGATCTGCATAAGTGAGAGAGTGACTGACAGGAGGGGTCGGCCCCTCTCTGTTTAATGACAGTGCCAGTTACACATGCTGAATTGTTTAAATACGACTCGCCAGTTTCAACAATCATCATCTTCCTTGCTTTCACCCTTCATACCCAGCAGCCTGCAAACTGACACATAATTACACACTTACTGATAGTATCGCCGTGCCGATAATTAAAAGTGCCACTGGAGGATTGCTATTGCTAGTCTACAGCTGCGATGCTGTCAGGAGGTGGAACCTCAATTCAGCGCCGTTTTAGCGGCGCTCTCTCTCCACCTCGCCTCGCCTCGCCTCTGCCCACAGCCTCCCTGCCGGCGCCGTAATGGAAAGGTCCCGGCTCCGAGCTCGTCGTGTCTCGCACAAACTAGGAAAATCTATTAACAATCCAATAAGTGATACACAAACAGCATCACCTGAGGGGTTAAACAGCGTGAGCCGGGCCCTGCGTGTCCCTCCATCCACGGATCAATCCGACTCTCCATTACAGGGCCACTCAGCGATCCGATTTAGTGAGGTGTCACTTTCTGAGAAAGGCGATTTTAGCACCATTAGGCACGCGGCCACCCACGTGAGCGAAGAACAAAAAGGGGGAGATGGAGTGCATATGCACACCTTAAAAAAAACAGAAGGAAAAATTTCCAGCTGCCACTTGGAGCCTACACCACTTTATATTCGACATCTCAGACAGAGCGGGATGGTTTGAAAGCCGATGGCTGAACGCGGCCTAGGAAGACGCAGCCGTTTGTAAAAACTCTGACAGACTGGAAGAATGAAAGAAAGAAAGACGCATAGCAAAAAAAGGGAACGTTTCAATCCAAAAGTAATTTCCAAGTCATTTCACACATGATGACATACATACGGTTTCTACAGTAGCTTGCACATTGATTCTTTATTTTATTTTTTATTTTTTTGCTTTCTGTGCCAATCTCCTTTATCTTTCTTTCTCATTTGCTGCATCCAATATTGAGACAGAGCTCTTCTGTGCTGTAACTGAATGGAACGTGCAGCCGACTGTAGGAACGTAATATCTTGTTTTATCCCGGCTTTGCGCTGATTTCATAATTGCCTCCCACTGAAAGTGACTCCCCGGGGGCTGGTGGATCGATAAAACGACAACAAAAAAAAGTATTACAGAAAGTACCTTCATGTTTTATCAAAGCCCCAGTCAAACATAATAGGGAGGAAAATGCTGTGGAACAAAAAAATGAAAAAGAATGTGAATAGCAATGTTGGTGTGCATGTTTCAGGCTTGAAATGAATCTAGAGGATGTTAATCCAAGATGTCACCGAACATGTAATTAAACCGAAATGAATTAGATCATGTCAGAGAGCTGAGTACACGAAGCCCGAGTTAAACAAGGGTTTGGCGCAGTGATCCACTCGCGCCTGGTGAAGGTCGGCCCTGTCGAAAAAGGCATCACCGGTGAAGAACAGCCACTTGATTCGACTTCTCTCCCTGTGCTTTCCCTTTTCATCTCCATACGAACGGCCGTCCTGCTGTGAAAACAAATCACACTCGCGCTTCTTCCCTCTTCCTTGCGTTTTTCTTACATTCATTGAGGCCAGAGGATGCAGAGGCATTCATAATCAGGAAGGGCTACGTACAGTTCAGCTTCTAACCCTACCTGCCTGAAAAGGTCCCTTTTATCAACGCTCCGCTCCTTTTTTTTCCTCTCATCCGAGCCCACTGACCTTTCACGCTGTCCGGACTACTCAGAAAGTACCACATGGCCCTCATACACATGCCCTCATTATGCTCCTGTCACATCTCAGATCCTTATTGTAAAACAGTGCATTCCTCACCTTTGATTCTGTCACCCTGTTGTCCATGTGTTTGTATATTCTAGAAAAAAAAGGGAGAAGAAAGGAGCAAGTTGACGTGAAATATGTATGAGTGCTCTGGCCCGGTGCTATGAATATCGTAGAAGACATAAAGCCACGCATATGGCAACATTTAATTCATGTCATGTCTGCCAGGTAAGTGTCACTCATACACAAATAACACAGGTCATGACACCAAAGTGGCTCATATGAAAGCATTCCCCGAGGAGTCCTGTCTATCTAATGACTTTTTAATATCCCTCCATGCTATGGACTGGGGTCTTTGTCACATATCCAAGTTATGAATGTTTCCATTCGCCTCCAATTTCATGGCAATAAAAAGCAAAGCAATTAATTGCACATCAAAATACTGTAACTGCATAAACGTCAGGGAGCTATGTAGTGCTCATAAATATGTAACCCTACTGTTCTGCTCACTGTTTAAAAATGAATGAAAAAAGCAAAAAAAAAAATTAAATAAAATATATTTCAAAATGCATGTCTCATTGATCCAGGTATTTAAACATACATGACGTATTTCTTACCATTGAATGTGTGATATAGGGTTAAATAGCACTGTCGAAACAGGCAAACTAAACCCAGAAGGTTTTTCAATATCAAAATTTATGATACCACTGTTGTATTCTTATTGATTTTATTTTCTGATTTTGTGGTGTGTGTGTGTGTGTGTGTGTGTGTGTTCACTGTGCCTTGATTCAGGTGGTCCTGCTGCCTTTGGATCATCCCATCCAAACCATTCAACCTTCCTCCTTCCCCTCAGCCCAGTGGCATGCTGGGTAATGATGATAAAGTAAACAGCCTGGCTGCTAAACGTGTCTTGGCATCGAGTCCGGCTCTTATTAGAGAAGCAGAGCGGAAGCCCAGCAAGTGCCCAGTGAATGCCCACCGAGGCCCGCAGGCCTTTCACTTGCGGGTTAGCGCCTCGTTTTCTGCTGACGGCTCTTTAGGGCAACTCTTTAGGGTGGGCACTGATGGCTCCTGGAGGGGGCGCAGAGTGGACAGGTGCCTACGGCCGAGAGGGCGCTTCTCCACAGCTGCTACCATCTGGCACGTCATTCAGGCAGGCTGGCAGCGCCCCTTGTGTCCTGCCGTCCATGGAGGAGGCATGTCAAGGGCAGCCTTGGTACAAGCTTACTCACAGGGCAACGCCAACCCCCCTCGGGAGGGCATCATGCCTGGGGTAGAGGGTAATTTAGCTTCCACACCCACCACCCATGCCACCTCCATGGGACTGGCAACAATAAGGGCGGCCAGTGCCAAGAGTGGGCTGTGTCACCCTGCTTTAGTGTTCATGTGTGTGTGTGTGTGTGTGTGTGTGTGTGTGTGTGTGTGTGTGTGTGTGTGTGTGTGTGTGTGACAGAGTGTGGGGAAGGAAAAACTATTCATTACGATCTGGACAGCTGAACTCATGTTCCAATATAGCCGAAATAAACAACAAAAAAAAAGCTTAATTACTTCTGGCCTACAGTTATGTGTAGCGATGATGGTGTTCCCTTGGATTTTATTGCAGGGTATTTAAGGGTTCTTCAAGGGTTCATTGGCTAGTTATGGGTTCTTAGTTCCCTTTCTGATAGGAAAGTACAATGATTTACTGTTTCTAATTTACCAATGCTGCCGGATCCCTCTACTCGGACAACTCTTTAATCGGAAATAAGTCAGTATAAATCAGTTTAAACGGATCCTACAGCTTTTGCACATTATAATGTACGGTTGTAGGCAAGACACTAGTGAGTAAACTCAGGGTAAGCCACAAATTGTTGTCAGTGTCAATAGCGGGGAGAAGAGTACAAGTTGTCAACATTAAACATTGATGATCCATACGAGAGAATCAGGACAAATCAGGTGTCAGTAAGCTGGAGCTCATGATACAACCGAAACAATGTTGTCACTTGACACATAGTAGACTATTAGTAAATTATCTGGCATAGTACATTTTAGGGTCACTAGTGAAAATTCTGGTTTAAGTTGAAATATATACTTGTTGATTTTCAAGGATTATTGCCAAATACAGAACAGCTTATCATATCTTACCAAATTATTTTCAGAGATGTTTCGTGAAACTGAATCATTATGTCAGAGAACTAACTTTAAAATATCCAGCATAGTGCCTCTAGCAGTCAGTAGCACACAACAGCTAGTGGATACACTGTATGAATATACACATTAGAGATGTAACTGAGTGCATTATTCAGATTGTACAGATTATGCGTCCTAAATGAATATGAATACAGATAAGAACAATAGGCAGCGTATCTGCAGTATGGCATTATACATGGAAACTTGCAAGTTAGCTTGCGTACTCAGACGGATAAGATAGAAGATAGAAAGCTTTGCAGAAAGTTAGCCAAAAAAAATGTATTGTATATATGTATATATATTGTGTCCAAGTTTTTCTACACCTATTATTTCCCGGTTTTACTTAATTCATGGCCTTCTTTATTTATACCCTCATTTTAGTTAAATCGTGTCTGTTTTAATAATGAATTCCCTTGTTTTAATGACATCATGGCAACCTTTAATTTTTTTTTTCTTTTCACTCCATGAGTGGGGAGGAAAACAAACAAACAACAACAACAACAACAACAAACTACTTCCAATTTTAATCCAAATACATCCTAAGCATATACTACTCAAAATATAGATCATTGCATCGTGTTCCACTCCAAACACACATTGTAAGTCACTTGAAGAGACGTCGAGATTTTTAAAGACTCAAAAGTGGTTTGTATTAATTCTTACGTAGAACCTTTTGTGGGTTGACCAAGCAGGCCAAGCATAAGAATCCTTCTAATTTCAAAATTTAAGTTTTATATCCAGAAGCTATATATCTAAAGTCACAAAATACCCATCATCCATGCGTTTATTGTTGAACATCATCTCTATTTCTATCACTGCACACTTCACTTACCTGCCCAATTCTTCACCTCACCATCCATCATTTATATTCATAACCGCTTTACAGGATCGCAGTAGGGACAATTCTGGCCATCTCTCTGGCATGAAGCATCCAGACATCCAGTGTCACTTATGACAGTTGTGATAGACACTTACTATATCAGAGAAATATCTGTGAGCACTTTCTCCATTTAAACTTCTATCGCGACGATTGCTCCAGCCTAATGCAGAGCAGCGTCGAGTACTCTGGCATGAGTAAGAGAGAGAAGAACAGAAAAAGCTTTAATTGAAGGCTGTGATGTTTGAAGAGTGTCATTTCTTTCCTCTGAATGATAGATGGTTGTACATTGAAGCATAGTCCCTTGCTAGCATATTAGAATTACATTAACCAACAGTTCTCAAAGCCCATTTCTGATTTAATTGTACTCGGCCACTTTCCTGTCTCTCTGAATGACACTACAGCACTTTCATAAAAGTCACTTTATAATAACTTACAGCAATACATTATTAATAGGTACGAGCAAACCATTAGTTATTCAGTATTTAGGCAATTTTTAAATGTTTAGAAATAATAGTTCTTCATGTGTGCACTCATTTTTACAATGTTCCCCTGGGCCCTTATAATGTATCTTTCATTTCCCATTCAGGGGCGGCACGATGGTGCGGTGGTTAGAACTGTCGCCTCACAACAAGAAGGTCCTGGGTTCTCCCCGTGCATGCGTGGGTTTCCTCCGGGTGCTCCGGTTTCCTCCCACAGTCCAAAGACATGCAGATTAGGT
>JAQQZR010000006.1:15839480-15854818 GCA_030068235.1 Notoglanidium macrostoma | reverse complement strand
CCTGGGTGACCCGGGGATCGAACCCAGGACCTTCTTGCTGTGAGGCGACAGTGTTAACCACCGCACCACCGTGCCGCATCGTCAAAATATTATTTAGCATTTTATACTATGCAACATGGAAGTGTACCGAATGAAGCATTCAGATTGAGATACAGCATAGCTCTGATTTTTTACCGTGATGACAATATCAGTCTTGATTTCAAATGACACAATCTAAGCTATATATGAACATTTGACATTATGTAAATCTGTCACATCACAATAATCACAATGTTGTTTAACTACTGTAGCTAGAGTTAATCGCTTGCTCACTAGCACAGTGGTTTTGCAACTAAAAGTTCCAGTTACAGGCACAATGGTGCAGTGGGTAGAACCTTCTCACAGCTCAAGGATTCCCACTTTCAGAGTATCCTGAGCAGGGATATCCCACTCTCCAAAATCATGCCAGTATGTGGACTGGCTCCACTAAATTGCCCTTACATCTGAGTGAATGTGAATGCATGTATGCACTGTGCACTGTGATGGACCAGCATCCCATTCAAGATATATTCCCATTCCGAGCCCAGTTTTCCCAGGATAGACTCTGCCTCCACCAAGACCCTGACAAGGATAAATCTTTTTTATTTAAAAAAAAAAAAGTTCCTGGTACCTCTTGGATATGATTGGTAAAACTTTTCAAATGACCTCATTAAATAATATGAACTAAAAATATGAAATACATATTTTAAAAAAGAATAAAATAAATAGAATAAACAATAAATAATGCATGTTTAAATCATTTTAAATAATGAATTTATAAAAAATGTAATTATAAAATAAACTAAATAAACAAAATTATGATTAAACAGTAAATACCAAGACACAGGAAGCACTTTCAATTACCTGTCGAATTAAAAGTTTAGAATTTTAAATGATTATTAAAAGATTGTTATTTAAAAAAAAAAAAAAAGCAATGGCTAATCCAAATATCAGTACAATCATGCTTTAACCATATTAAGACATAAATAAATGGAGTACTTTAAAAAAATTATTATATTTTGATGCTATAAGGCAAGTTAACACAATATGACTTAAAAAAGAAAAGAAAAGAAAACTATATGATACCCTTGGCATGACGAGATCCAGCAAGGTCAGTACAGAAGTCTCAGTTAGCGTACAAAGTGTGAGGTCACACTGCATAGCATTATGGGTAGGGCATCCTCAATGAGGCGTCGCAAAACGCCTGTTATAGAGGACTCTGACACCTTTGTTTTTCCATGTGACCACTTTTCCCTCCATCCACCATCTCCTTTGTCTTTATCAATTTTCGAGTAAGTGGCGACGAGAGTGGGAAATATATCTGTCGGTTGACTTTTGACCCCTGCCAGGGTCAGCGATGACGTTTCAGGCAGGAGCTCAGACCTGCCTTATCACAGATTCCCACTTACAGCCACTCAGCCAAGTCAAGGCCGTTCTGCTGGAGGCAAAAACCAGACACCACTTTAAATTTCATAAGCTCCAGACATGCGACTCAGAGAAAGGGAGAAAAAAAAGGGGGAGAGAAAGATAACATATGAGTCTTTCTCCCCAGTCTGACCTCCGTCTCTCCCTCTCTCTGCCTCTCTCCTGTCATTCATTACTCACATGTCTCTGCAAACCGTCACTAAGTTGGTTATTTGATAAATGAGGCAGTCGTGCTCTCATGGTTATCACTTTAGCAATCAAACAAGCAGGTCATTATATTTCAAAACATTGGATGGACCTTCAACTTCAACGAGTCCAGGCCTCGTTCTACTCAGATGAGGGAGGGGGACAGGCTAGATTCGGCTACGTCTGCTTAGTTTAAAACCATCTCAGCACAACTGGTCCTCATTAGCTTGAGAAGGAAATAGATGATGAAATGTCGTATCTGAAGCCTAGTGTACGCAGAGCTGTATTGTGGGAAAGCCAGGTGTTGTTTATGTTATAAGCTAGTAATTATTTAAAACTGTCAGCACATGGTTTTCAGCGTGTAAATCCTGAATTGCATCAAGAATTTGGGGAGAAATATTCTGCACGTATTATGAGTGTGGGGGGAAAAAAGAAATGAATTGATGAATAAATCCGCGTTTAAGGTCCCCCCCCCCAATGTCCTTATATCGGTTTAGCAGTTTTATATAAATACATTCTCCAATCCAGTATAGGTAGAGGAATATTACAATATGTTAAAATATAGTGCATTTATAATTCAAGAACACCTCTGTCTCAGACGCTGTATGAGAAAGAGAGAATGAGTGAGACAGAGATAATCACGTTTGGCTACACATTTTAATCAGTTCGCCCAATCAAAGAGATAATTGGATTGCATTGCCTGATTGCGAGACTCGGTGAAATTGGATCGAAAATAAATTGCCTCAAACTTGTGGAAAAAAAGGAGCGATTGGAAAACAAAAGGCCCTGTTCTGTAAACAAAAGGGATCTTACATACAGCAAACAGCTGGTATCGAGACCCTGAACTATTAGGCTGCATTTTTTTTTTTTCCAAAAGTGCTCACCTGACACAGATCCAGCCTGGCTCTGTAGTCAATTAAAGGGTTTGTGCAGAAGCTGTAATGACCTACTAACCCGCTCTCCCAGGCCTCGATCCCTGGGGACAGCCCCTGTCACTGAGTTATCTATGGCCTCCTATCTCCGGTGGTGGAAATAAGTAGGGCTGGAATGTATAGAGTCAGACCTAGCTCTCTCGGCTGCTTCACTTCTGGCTAACGCCGAGGCACGGCAGATTTATATGTTTATCCCGTGTTAAAGCTAACCCGCCGGGCTTGATGGCTGATTCTCTCAGTAATAAAGAGAGTCACTGTGTGTGTGTGTGTGTGTGTGCGCATGTGAGAGAGAGTGTGTATGTGTGGGTACTCCGACACGGCTGCATCCGAAATCCATCAACCTGTACAGAACAATAACAGCCCCAGCCCAGCCCCTCTGTCATCAGAGCTAATAAACTGCGCAGCACTCATTAGGACAAACACGGCACACATTATAACGGCATTATGTTCTGGGCAATGCACTATATTAATTTCCCCACCATAATGTCTGCTTTATTGTTTCCAATAAGCATTTTTAATAAGCAAAGTGATAAGTGCTTCCCTTGTAAAATGTCTCCAATTAGAGTCCCATCTCTGAAACACGCACTCATAACGAAGTTAGAGCGTTCGGCTAATGACCGCCCGCGCAACCGCCGCCAGCCACGGAGAAACTCGACACGAGTAAACAGACGTGAATAAACAGCCTCGCGCCGACGAGAACACCAGCTCCATTGGGCGAAATTACACCTTACATCACAAGAGTGGGTCTTGGGTAGAACCGAGTCCGCACTCTTCCTTCCCCAAACATGCCAAGCTGTGAGAAATGGTTTCATAAGTTCACGAAATAAATGCAGGCATTAAATCTTTGAATCAAGGCAAAGAAGTTAAGTATTACTTTTGTGACAGCTTCACACTCAGTGTGAGCTTTAATTTTGTGGGCACATCTTTCCTCTGAAATACAATATCACTTTAATTAGCTCAGGCAGACAAAGGCTTTATCTCTAAACACAAATAAATGCTGTACACCTAAGAACAATTTAAGAAGGTCTTTGCTGCTAAAGTTTCCTGTTTTTTTTTTTCTTGTTTTTTTTTTAGTGCCTCCTCTTCTTTTATATGGCTTGGTCTACTGTGGATTGTTATTCTTGCAACTCAGTGACAGCTTATTTTAATGGATGCTATGATGTCGGGGGGCAAAGCGTACAGTTTTCACCCAGCCCGCTGCTAATGAGCCAGTGTGAGGTAGAACTGCCGCTTCTCGCACCACATCTTGCAGAAAGGAAGATTCATCTTTAATCTAATGCACTCATCCTCTGGGTCCTCTGCAGAGGCATCTCCAAAAAAAAAAAAAAAAAAAAAAAAAAAAAAAAAAAAAAACACATAACATCCTAATTAATTTTATTTTTCAGGAGGGTTTCGGTAAGCATGTGCGCCACCATACTTTATGCTCCGCACAAACACTGTTTGCTCTTAGAGAAGGGCGGCTAATTGCTTCTCGGCTTGACATCATTATATGGCTATGTGAGGGGATGTAGGCTGTTTAATTAAGGTCGGATGCAAGTTCATTATTAGATCCACACACACTCTGCTCTTGTCTCATTCTCTGGAAAAGGCTCTCTTTGTAATTTAATATAACAGACCTTTTGATTTGCAGTTTGATTTTTCTTTTTAACATGTACTCTTTCCGCTCTGCTTGCTTGCTGCCACGTTTCTGCTATACTGTGACAATTTCCCACTTGCCCTGGTGCACTATTATAAAACGAGAGCTTTGTTAGGTTTAAATAGGATGTGTGAGGGGCTTTTGTCAGTTCTAGGCCAGCGTAGAGGAACTGGGTGTACCCTGACAAAAGACATTTATCAATACCCCAGGAATGCAAAATGATCGCTCTAATTGAAAGGTACATGGTTAACTAAAGCTAATGGTTTTCAGATTAAGTCGCTGCTCTTTCGCACTGCCTCTTAACCCTACAACACGTTGCACCATTGCTCATCCGGATTTTGCACGGGGACAGCCTGGTACGCCATGTCATTTGTCTCAATTACTGATTCTTAGATTAATTTGATACTACCTTTCCGCAGACGTACTGCTCTTTACATGTGTACGCCACATGGATGCAATTAGGTTTTCAGCAAGCTAATTCAATTTAGCATGTTAACGTCAGATACTTATATAAGTGGATGTGTTAATATTTATTTATTCCTAATTATGCGCAATTGTCGGGGTGGTGTCTGCACAGCTTGCAGGGGTTCATCCATCCTGCACCAGGAAGCCATTTCCTCTCTGTCAGAGAAAATAAACTCCTCTATTAACAACTTATTCAGCAGAACATATTGCGCTAGAGGACTTTCCGATGAGCGCTAACTCGTATGAGTAATAGGCTACATACCCGTCTGCATGTTTTACATTTATGGGCTTATGAGTGTTTGACCTTGATCTGGTCCAGTGCAACATAACTCAGAGTAAATCACTGATCCACCGTACGCAGAGCCTCCCGCTCATGTGGTTCTTATATTCTTGGCTGTACTCGGGATGACAAAGGCCGAGGCCTGGAGCACTGGGGTGATTCCGACTACTCATGATGAACACAGCGATGGAAGGTTTGCAACCGCCTTGCAAAAATATTCACAAAGAAACATATAGTATGAGAAAAATACCCCAGGGCTTCTCTTGTGGGTTGAGAAAATATTCTTGATGAAACACAAAAAAGAAATCATTAGAATATGAAGCTTAGTACCTAGAGTGCAATACAGGGGCTTCAAAGCCACTTAGACTATAATTGACGCTTTCAAGTTTTTTTGTCCTTGAGTCATTTCCACCAACATTCCATTACAAAGCTTATAAGAAGTTTTCTGCTTCTTCTGCTTCTGCTTCTGCTACTACTTCATGGTAGGCATACACAATTATATTCCACTCTTTAACTTCTCACACATTCACAAAGTCATCTGCTCAAGCTCGCTAGACTCGCTTGGTTCTACGTTGCGAAATCAATCCGATTGACTGAAAGTAATCTTTTTTAATAACCACTGCTTCAAA
Organism: Notoglanidium macrostoma; assembly: GCA_030068235.1. NCBI lineage: Eukaryota > Metazoa > Chordata > Actinopteri > Siluriformes > Auchenoglanididae > Notoglanidium > Notoglanidium macrostoma. The sequence continues at coordinate 15,849,247 of JAQQZR010000006.1, read as the reverse complement.
GTTTCATCAGTTCTGATGGGGATTCAGCAGTTCTGCAGGTGGCACCATTTATCGGGGCTAATTAAAGCCTCAGACATAATGTATTTAGGACTAACATACATGCAAATTGATCAATCTCAAACGACTCGATTTATACATATCAATAAAGCCGGTGTAGCACGAGAGGCGAAAATCAAAATCAAGCTTATATAAATATAATAAACAAATATGAGGAAAACAAGGTGCCTTTTCTATAGTGTAAAGTGGGTGTCGCTTAAAAATTAAATACGGTGGGCTGAATTATATATAAATATAAATATATAGTGGTCCGGGACGAGCAATATCTGCAAAATACTATAGTGTTATAGATAAATCTTTAACATTTTTTTGTGTCATTTATCTGAAATATACATATAGGCAACGTTCCCTTGACGACAACCTCTGTTTAAAATGTCTTTCCTATTTACTCATACATTACACACATGCAAGACAGTGTCTGCATTCGGATTACTCAATGAATATACGCACTAATGTTTAATAATATATTAATAGAGATAATAAAACAGTAAACTATGTATTACTTGCCCATAAACAGTATCCTAGATTTAGTGAAACTGATTTTAACTGTCCGAGAGCTTTAAATAGATACATAAATAAAATAGGTTTACCTGACAAGTAGTAACTACTAAAAACTTTCGAGGTTTGCAATGCAAAACAAAGTTTTGTACTGAACACGTACAATTAAGAGCAGTCATTTCTGAGGTATTATCTCATTACAGCTTGTGTTGCAACTTTGGATTAAGAGTACAATTAGAGTAGTCTCATTTATTTTTTAATAATTATTAATTATCCTGCACAGTAGTTATTAATGGAAAGCAGGTAACGCTTATAATATAAGGTAGGAATATAGGAAAAATAAAACCATGCTCATTGTCTTATGAAGTACTTTGTAATAGGTTTCCCTTTCTTCCGATTCTTCCTGAAATTCTTCCTTGATAAAAAAAAAGGTCATTGTAAATAAATGAAAGCTAAAATCCCTGTTCAGCCAGGGCAAGTTTAAATGGCTGTATTATGTGCACTGGGGTGTGTTTGCACATATCTACTGTAGTGTGTGTGGCCATGATGCAGTGTGGTATATTAATAGCAGCTATGTGTTGTCCTTAATGACGGCGCAGTGGCTTGCTCTTGCCCCGAGGCACACGCTGGTTCAGTGGAGGTTTGGCTCTCTGTGACTGAGCCGGGCTCTGACTCATGCAGCATGGCTCTATATGACCTTCATGTGACTCTCACAAATGGCTTTTTGAGTATGCTTCTCTGCTATATGACAATATTGTACTATATATTCCACGTGAATATGGCAGATCTAGTAAAATGAGCCATAATATGCCAAATTTCCACTTTTCAGATAAAATTGCTTCATCAACTGTGCAGGCCAAGTGTACGCATGAACTATTATTCATTCATTCATTCATTCATTCATTCATCATTTTCAGGAAGCACGTTATCCTGGATCATCAGGGTTATACTGAGTAAGGAGAAAATGCACTCCGGATGAGATGCCAGTCTATCACAGAGCATCATACAAACTTTAGAATGGAGCCAATGGGTGGTGAGGAAATAAAAAAATAAAAGAAAAAAACAGAGAACCCAGAGGAATTCCTCGTACACACAGGGACAACATGCAAACGTGCACACTGACAGTAAGCAGATCTCTGGATCGACCCTGATACCCTGCAGCTGTGGTATTAGTAATCTGGAAAACTTTAATAGATCTCTGGATGTAATCTTCAATAAAACCAAACCAAAGGAACTGGAATATTTAAAAAAATCAAACGGACATGGCATGCGCTGTTACAAATGTGTGACTGTTCAAAGCCTAGGCCAAACCATGCAGTAACCTTTTCCTTTCTCCCTCTAGTGTCTTTTTTTTTTTCTCCCTCATGCTCTCTTTAAAGGCCATTAAACTCTAATTGCATTCATTGGTGCTGACTAACAATTTCAGCAAAACATTGCGGTTAGTGTAATACCATGTGAAAATAAATAACTACCAGCAATTCAGCCACATTATAAATCATTTGCGCTGTCTCTGCTTATTCTAGCAATTAATTTTTAGGCTATTGAGCATGTTGCTAAGAGCTCATAATAATACAAAAACAAGCATTTATGTTCGCCATATTAACTTGTTAACATTATTGTCTGCATATGCCATGCTAGTGGGATATGTCCTGATGATAATTGTCATTTTGTCATTACTCTCCATTATAATAATAATGCAGAAAATACAACTCACTAAACAAGCGAAATCCGTTTTGTGGCCTTTTTTTTATATCGTCTGCCATATTATGTAGCCTGTTATCCATTTACATTAAGGTTAACCCCCATGTCAGTCTTATCTAACACGGACCGCTTTAAAGGGTAACTAGGTTATCATTTCAATCTGCCAGTAATGCTAAGATCCTTCCACTAAGTGTATTTGGTTTGGAATGACACATATATTTATCTGGTCCAATTTCTGGGGCATGGTTTAAATTTCCGCCCGGTGTTATCTGGTTGGATTAAGAACCAATAGCACTCTGTCTGGCCTTATTATCCTGACAACTCGTTTGGGTTCTACAGATCTACACACCCCCTCTTTTTCTAATTGATATGTAGGAAACCTCCTCGAGTGTTATCCCCTCTTTATGGAAAGTAAATGAATCAATGAATATTTATTCCATGCTCCATGTGTGGAATAAGGGCAGAATGTAAGTTTGACTAACTCGATGAATTTAGTGAAGATGTGTTTGAGAGAAGGCATTTAAGGATTAACCGCATAGTTTAGAAACGAAATAGAAAGGGACGCCCTGACAAATCTCTCCAGGAGCAAGATCAACAACTTAATGTTTAAACCAATCACCTTGAGTATATATTTGAGCTCGGATATGCAAATGCAATGCTGAAGTCCCCAGTGGTTTAAGGAGAAAAAAAAAAAAATTACAACAGCATTCGGGATGGCTAAATTTGCCGAAAGCCAGAGAATTTATCAAACATGAATTTCAACACAGAACCACGCCTGCAGGAAAAGACGAGGCCCCCATTAATGCACATACAAAATAAATGCCTTCAAGGTTTAACTACTTATTTTTGACATGTAATCAGCTTGAGTCTGTTAATTTACATGGCTTGATAAATACCATCTGGACAGTAATGTGGAATAACTCGCGGTATGAAAATTGAGCAGCCTCCCCTGCAACCAATCAATGGAAACAGCTATGGACAGCCTCCTTCTTGGCCTTGCTAAATATGTTGAAGCATCTGATAAGAATTTTAATGACAATGCTCTGTGATTTCATTATATCAGCACAGATGTGTAATGCGATGCATTCTGGGGCACTTATTTCTTTTTCAATCAATCATCTGTGTACACTTTGGGGGGTCTTTATGATTGGATCACAGACCTTTCAACTTTCTCATGAATTTGATCTCATTGCCATCTGCGTAGGGTTCTTTTGAAATGCGCACATCATCTTTCTTACGGGCCTGCTACTGCGATCGGATCGTTGATGCTCTCATTCAAACCTATATCTGTACGTGGATGAGTGTATGTTTACATGATTTGTGTGAAAACATTGTTAACTATATAATGTTGTGCTATTGAATGCATAATTTACATTTAAGACAAAGCTTGGAGAGATTTGTTGTTAAGGTTCTTCCTTTTATTGCAAGGCTATGAGTTCGATATACAGTCTTAAAAAGGCAACGCGTCATTAATTATCAAGGATTCTAGCGGATATGTGTCCTTCTACTCATTATGTCAATCATTTCCTAATGATAAGAAAATAATGGCTAAAGTTCAGACTGTGCTAACCAACAAAACTCTGCTAATCAAGCACACAAGCTGCTATTAGAGCTTCATTTAATTAGACCTTCAACCAAATCTGGCCACTTTGATTGCAACAGGTCAACTGAAGGAGATCATTAACTTCTCGAGCTAAACTGTGAAGAAGCGTCTGCTGAATCAAACTGCATATGGTCTTCACTCAGCACATTTGCTCAAAGCTTATAATAGACACCATAATGATATGAATTAAAAATTTCATCCAAATGGTCCTAAAAGTTTCTTTCTTTTTGTTTTTTTCACTTTCTGGTAGCTCAGGTATCAGCTCTGGTATCACAGGCCATAATTGCTCAGCTGTTATTAAGTAATAATATAGTAATTACAAGTAATATTGTGCAAGTTGAATAGGTCCATCCATCCATCCATTATCTATACCTCTTTATCCATCTGGAGCCAATTCGGTCGAGAGGCAGGGAACACCCTGGGCAGGTCACCAGTCCACCACAGGGCCAACACAGACAAACAGCCACACACGACAATTTAGTAGCCAGTTGACCTAATCTGCATGTCTTTGGACTGCGGGAGGAAACCGGAGCACCCGGAGGAAACCCACACATGCACGGGGAGAACATGCAAACTCCACACAGAAAGGGTGACCCGGGGATCGAACCCAGGACCTTCTTGCTGTGAGGCGACGGTGCTAACCACCGCACCACCGTACAGTTCAACCAAAATACTTTAGTAGATCCATTCATAGCAGCCAACCATCAAACAAGCAAATAAATAAACTAATAAATAAATATGTATAGGTAACAAAGGGGTAATAATACTTATACTATTATAATACTTATTATAACTTCTCCTATTAAAGTCTGAGCTGTGATGCTTTTAGAAAGACCTGGTAGGTTCCATACAAGCTGATATATACTTGAATATGTGACGTGAATTATCATTAGCTTGTTTTTGTTCTTTTGTATTCTTTCATGATTATCTCTATCGAGGTATGCATATTATATGGCCAAAAGTATGTAGACATTTGCCCGTCACTCCTATACGTGTTTTGTTTCCACAAATTTGGAATCACATAATTATAAAGAATGTCTTTATATGCTATAGCATTACAATTTCTCTTTGCTTGAACTAAAAGGCCTAAACCTGTTCCAGCATGACAGTGCCCCTGTGCACAAAGTGAGCTCCATGAAGAACTGGTTTGCCAAGTTTGATACGGATGAACTCGTGTCCTGCACAGAGCCCTGACCTCAACCCCACTGTACACCGTTGGGATGAACTGGAACTCCGACTGCACCCAGACCTCCCTGCCCAACATCAGTAACTGAGCTAGTAATGCTCTTGTGGCTGAATGAGCACAAATCTCCACAGCCAGAAGACACAAATCTCTTCCCAGAAGACTGGAGGCTTTTAACAGCACAGGTGGAACCAACTCCATGTTAATGCCCATAACTTTGGAGGGGATGCATATGGGCATAATGGTTAGGTGTCCACATACTTTTGGTGTCTGACTTTATTTGTATTTACCAGGTGAATATATTAAACAATACATAGGGTTGATAAACTGTACAATAAGATTTTTTTTTAAATAATTAACAGATAATTTTAGTTCATAATATAATGCATCAATCCATAATTGCTCAGAAAGTAATAATACAGTAATTTCAAGTAATACTAGGTGCATACTTTGGTTACTAGGTGCAATACTATTTAATTAACTAATATAAATATAATAATAATAATAATAATAATAATAATAATAATAAATTTATTAATTAAATAAAAAATACTAGCTGAGAACATAATAGTGGCAAGTTCAACCTATAAACCTAATACTTTAGTAAATATGGTTATACTAACCAACTAACCAACAAATCAATAAGTACAGGTAATAAAAAGGATAAAACACTTGGATGAACATTTCATATTAAAGTCTGTGCTGTGATGCTTTTGGAAAACTTTCATATAAACCTTCCATTTACTTGACTATGCAACATGCCACGTATGCACCTGACTTTACTTGCTTGAAATCAATTGCTATACATTATATATATAATAGGATCTAGTTTATGCATCTTGTCATAAAGTATAATATCAGCTATATTTATCATTAAGAAGTTATTTCTGGTATTTACATTGCATATAATAGTTCTTAATTTCACAGTGCTGTAATTGCTCAGAAAGTAATAGATAATAATGTAGAAATTAAAAGTAACACTAGGTGTATATTTGTACATACGTTGTACAACTAATGTGAAAAATATAGTGAGCATAATGTAATATTGGGAACATATTGGGAACATATTGGGAACATATACTGAATGAACAATTCGATCAATCAATTATTCAATTAGGTATTACTTTAAATAGAGAATAGGAAATATAAATCACTTCTGTAAATCAACTGGATTAGTGCATCTTCCAAATGGTATAAATGCAAATATGTATAAAAGCATTTATATGAACTTTCCGTATTTGTGTGTGTGCTGGGAAACTCAGTTATAGTATAGTTTTGACACAAATAAACATTTTAAAGAAACTTGTGACATTATATACTTGACTTTCAATATAATTACTATGTATATATGCGTTTTAAACCGAGTTACTTAGTCACAATACTGTACCGGTTTCTTACATTCACCTGTCAGGATGTAATGTTTTTTAGTACTGCAACACTTGTGAAACTTATTCCTACTCCAAGGTATATTCCTGAATAGTTATAATGTATTTACTTAGCAAGTACTAGTTAATTACCTTCTGTAGAATTTTATACGCTACAAAATTGTATTATTTGTCTGTCAGTATGAATTAATGAAGTATAACAAACCTGGAGTATGAGATTGTATTGTGAAGGTTGAAGTAGCTTTGCATATGTGTATTTAATGGTGTGTAGATGTGTGTATAGCTGTGGCATCATGTGCCCATGAGCCGTTAAGGGCTGTGCAGGAATCACGATTCTGTCAGACCGGCTCAGATGGATGGCTCATTTCGATCCCCATTAATACCATGATTTGTTTACAATGGTAAAGTAGGTCTGAAGATCTGCAGTGCTGCTCTTCTTCCCTGTTGAAGATAGAAAGAGAGAGAGAAAGAGAGCGAGAGAGAGAAAGCAAGCGTGAGAGATGATTTGTGTACTGGTGGCTTTGATTAGCTCTAGTCCCCACATTGGACATCATATTTCCCAAGGTATTTTACCGGGAGGCTTCAGTGAAAAACAGATGTCATACACATCAACTGTATGCTGAAGTATGAAGTATGGCTACTATCACTGTGATACTAGAAGCCATAAAACTGTCTTGATAGCTTCCTAGCTCATACATATCCTGTTCTTATTCCTCGGGCCACGGAATTAAACAAACCCATCACACTGGGTTTAAATATAAATCATCGTCTATCATTTCTAGAGTGGCACTGATCCGGTGTCGTGGTTAACAAAGCACCGCTTCTGAGTCACCAAGATATTTCTCAGTGGCTCATGTGGTCTCACACAGTTACCTTCAAGAGGAATTGAGTATGGAAACAAATCATTGTCCATAGTTTGAGTTATTTTACAGCAAAATTATGCAAATTAATGACTAGGATTATACTGAGGTTTTCATTTGAAAACGTATGGCCTTGCTTTAACACTATGTGTTCTGACTTGGGGTCCAAAGATGTTTAGACTTGCATTAAAAGTTGGCTAAATTCTCCTGTTCTATTGTTTTGTGTACTGCTTAGTTATACATCAACCTCACAAAACATCTCTAAGAATTACTACATTGTAAAAAAAAAAAATAATAAATAAAAAAAAAAAAAGATATGTTTTGTTGCTTTAACTTAAAAATGTGAGTTATCTGGCTGCTTGAAAATGTTTAATTCAGTGAAACTCATACAGTGAGTTAGTTTGATTTCAACTAGCTTGAAGCCTCATTGTGCTGATTTACTATATGAGTTCCAGTGAACTCAAAATGTTAAGGCAGCCTGATAACTCACTTTTTTTTTTTTATTAAAACAACACACCATTCTTTTACAGTGTACAACCAAGAGTCATTTTGACGGTTGTGTATGCAGTGATCATATGGAATCCAGTTGTAACTTTGAGAGGCATTGACTCATGCAAATTGTTACAAATATGCAGTTGTGAGACTGTATTGCTGAAGGACACCAATTACCATTGATCTCATGTCTATCTGGAGAAACGCATGTTCAAGGATAGTGCAGACTATTTCCGAACAGGCCAGCATGCCTAAAGGGTCTAATAAAGTGTGCCAGCAAGAGTTCCTGAGTGGTTAAGGGTTTCACGGAGAGCGCGTGCCAAGGCGCGATGTCATGCGTAGGAGTGGCATGGCACCCGGAGCGAAAGAGCGTCAGATGGAAGAGCTGGTCTGCCATCGACGAGTGCTCCCGTGGGGACTGCCGCAGCTGACGAGCTGAAAGATGTGTAGGCTAATTATGAAAGTCCAAACTCGCAACACTTTCGAAGGCAGTAAGCAGGGAATGTTCCGCCCGCTAACCTCTTGTCTTTAGCCAATATGATGTCTCTCTTTTTCTTCGCTCCACAGCTCACAGAGACTCATAAATCCACATTCAGGAAGAAGTAACGGTCACAGAGAGTTCATCATATGTTTTCCCCCATGTATGTAATTTCATTTCATATAATTTTATTATCCTGTGTTCACTCAAATTACATGGTACACAGTGTGGCATTGATAGAGTGGGGGGCTAAAAGTATCAAGCTAACGAGGTTGGAGGGAAAAGTATGCAGGTGGTCAGTGTGCTAATGCATCAAGTTTATACAACTGAAACTATGGGTCTTTTAGACCCTTTTTTATTTCCTCCTTATGCCAATAGATTGAAACCATCTGTGTGTAATGAATAAGACTATTAAAGAGAGAGCAAAAAAGCACCTCATCAGCTAATATCTCAGTCGGGTGGAATGCAGATTTTAAATAGTTGACATACTTCAGTGTAAATCGAAGTTGACTGTGACCGGAGCCCAGCGTAATTGTCCGAGATTTTGAGTCTTTTTTTATTATTATTATTTTTTTAACCACATCACACCATTTCTGCTCCATTAGAACTAAACAATCGCCGTGCATTCATCGCGAGCTGTCACGTCCCTCACATTTATCTGTGGTCTCAGCGCTGATCGCTGCTCAGAAAATAAAAGTGGCCCTTCATACCATTTTTCCTGAAGTACAACAGTATGTTGAGCAAGTGGACCGGAACAAAACAAAACTTTCAGAACTTCCTTGGGTTTTTTCCCCTCTTGTTCCTCCCCCAGTCATTCTGTGTTTAAATTGGTCCCGGGAGGGCTTTAGCAAATCACATACCTCTGTGAAATCAGCACGAGTCAGGAGAAACTTCTGGAAATCTCATCAGTAAGGCTTATACAAGGACACAGCCGTCAATCAAATCTACAGACCTGGCGTATAGATCTACAGAGACTCACTTAAAACTAATGCAAGCAGTCATCAATTTAACAAATACAGCAGTCATCTGGCATGTTTACCAATGCTAATTCTCAGCTAGTGTTTGAGAGCATAATGATAGCACACGCACACACACACACACACACACACACACACACACACACACACACACACACACACACGCACACACACACACACAGAGTTAGATTTCTTCAGCTACCTTAATATCTCTTTTTTGACTATTTATTTAAAGAAGAAATGAATATGGAGGAAATTACAATATAGTGTTAATGTGTTTTAAACAGCTAATCCTTTGGAATTTAAGACACTGACATTGAGTAATATGACCCATTTAGTCCATTTTAATGGTTTCAACTAATTTATATCATGCTATTCAATCTAAAAGCAGCATACTTTGACAAATATGTAAGCATGAGCTGCTACATACTGCAATAATTAAACTCTATGTAAAGCTACAGTTGACACCTGCACAAGTCCAGCTCTCTCTCTCTCTCTCTCTCTCTCTCTCTCTCTCTCTCTCTCTCTCTCTC
>JAQQZR010000006.1:15827253-15839380 GCA_030068235.1 Notoglanidium macrostoma | reverse complement strand
TCTCTCTCTCTCTCTCTCTCTCTCTCTCTCTCTCTCTCTCTCACACACACACACACACACACACAAACACACACACAAACACACACATACACATACACATACACATATATATATACACGCAGCCATACTCTCTCCCACGGCTCCAAGCTCCCATGGGAGCCCCAGAGAGTCCCAGCAGCATGGCTCTCATAATTGTTCACAATCTACCCTGAAATGCTTCTAATCTGGAGCCTTTTTCCAGATATGACAACACACACACACACACACACACACACACACACACGCACACACACGCACACACACACGCACACACACACACACACACGCACACACGCACACACACACCCCACAGGAGGCTGAGCATTATCAAGGAGCGTCATACATCAAATTCTCCCCAACTTCCATGTTTAGCTCATATAACATTTCACCCATTTTTTTTTTTTAGAATTAATTACCAAAGCCATAAACTCAATACTTCTATTCATTATTTGCGCTCGTAAAGGTCAACATTCCCTTGCGGATATTACACAGAAACACAGGAATAGGCGTCCAGATCCATAAACAAATTTGTCATTGACCACGGAAAAAGTTTGAACTTGTAGAACAGTTACAGTGGTTAATGGTTAGGTCACTCAGGACTACACAGTCCTCAGAGAACATTAGTAACAGCAGAGGAAGTGGAGGCACACGGGCCTACGCCACAGCTCCATTGAACCAATGCCCTTTACTCAAATAGAAAATATTATTTTTCATTATGCACAAATATAGGAAAGGCTATATGAAAAGGAAAAGCAGGGAAGTGTTTTTATATGTTACTGATTACTTAACTCACATCACCGTTTATCATCAATGCATGCAATTTTGTGAACAGCAACTACATTTTCTTTTTTGAGCAGATCTATGCTATTTACAGATCCCTTAAAGGGACATGGGCAAGCAAAAAAAAATCCTGTACAGTTTCTTGTGCACACCACAAACTTTCTCATGTGCACCAGAAAGTTTCTCACGCGCAATACAAAGTTTCTGGTGTGCAAGAGAAAGTTAACTTTCTCGTGCACGAGAGAAGAGTTTCTCATGTGCACCACAAGCTAACTCTCTTGTGCAGACCAGAAACTGTAAAGGATTTTTTTGTTTGCCCATGTTCCTTTAGGGACTCCATAGCTATTCGCATTTTAATGGAAGTTTTTCAACTGGCCTGAATACTCAAGCCCATACCTACATTCATGGCCAAAAGTTTTGAGAATGACACAAATATTAATTTTCACAAAGTCTGCTGCCTCGGTTCTTATGATGGCAATTTGCATATACTCCAGAATGTTATGAAGACTGATCAGATGAATTGCAATTAATTTCAAGGTTCTTCTTTGCCATGGAAATGGACGTAATCCCCACTGCATTTCAGCCCTGCCATAAAAGGACCTGCTGACATCATCTCAGTGATTCTCTCGTTATCGCAGGTGAGAGTGTTGACGAGGACAAGGCTGGAGATCACTTTGTCATGCTGATTGAGTAAGAATAGCAGACTGGGTACTTTAAAAGGAGGGTGGTGCTTGAAATCATTGTTCTTCCTCTGTTAACCATGGTTACCTGCAAGGAAACATGTGCAGTCATCTCATTGCATTGCACCAAAAGGGCGTCACAGGCAAGGGTAGTGCTGCTAGTAAGATTGCATCAACATTAACTTTTTATCGTCTCATCAAGAACTTCAAGGAGAGAGGCACCAGCAGTGCAGAGCTTGTTCAAGAATGGCAGCAGGCAGGTGTGAGTGCATTTGCACGCACAGTGAGACGAAGACTTTTGGAGGATGGACTGGTGTCAAGAAGGGCAGCAAAGAAGCTAATTCTCTCCAAGAAAAACATCAGGGACAGAAGGATGTTCTGCAAAAGGTACAGGGATTGGACTGCTGAGGACCGGGGCAAAGTCAATTTCTCTGATGAATCCCCTTTCTGATTGTTTGGGGCATCGGGAAAAAAAAATATTGTCCGGAGAAGAAAAGGTGAGCGCTACCATCAGTCCTGTATCATGCCAACAGTAGAGCATGCTGGGACCATTCATGTGTGGAGTTGCTTCTCAGCCAAGAGAGTGGGCTCACTCACAATTTTGTCCATGAACACAGCCATGAATAAAGAATGGTACCAAAACATTCCGAGAGCAACATCTCCCGACCATCCAAGAACGGTTTGGTGATGAATAATGCCTTTTCCAGGATGATGGAGCACTGTGCCATAAGGCAAAAGTGATTACTAAGTGGCTTGGACAACAAAACATCGAAACTTTGGGTCCATGGCCAGGAAACTTCCCAGACCTTAATCCCATTGAGAACTTGTTGTCAATCCTCAGAAGGCGGCGTAATGTAATGTAATGTAATGTAATTGACAATAAAAGCCTTTGACACTTAGGAAATGCTTGTAATTATAGTTCAGTATGTCATAGAAACATCTGACAAAAAGATCTAAAAACACTGAAGCAGCAAACTTTGTGAAAATCAATACATGTGTCATTCTCAAAACATCTGGCCACGGCTGTAGCTTGACCAAGCAAAAGTGCACTCTTAGCAAATGATCTCAGGTTGAGAAAGAAGTGTGGAAATGTCCATAATAATAAGTTTTAGTTTTAAAATGAATCACTTTTGCTGAGTTTGCACCTGGTGTCTATACTACTCCTGAGCTTTTGAGCCTCTTAAAAAGAGAGATTTGAAAATGCTGCTGGCCGTTTTAGTATGAAAATTCCAGGGTAGCATTTTAGTGTGGATGAGGGAAAACAGAGTCCTTTGGAAACGGACTATTTGCGCAGTTAAATTCCATGTGCATTTTGTAATGTTACAGCTGCTTACATGTGCAGGGGGCAAGATATTATGAGTGATCTGCATCTAAGCAACCAACTGCAGAGTAGACAGTCTGGTTCCTGTTTATCCCAGCACATGCATGCCCAGTGTATATGAATGGTCATGTGATATGCATTTTTGGACGTTTTACTATGAACAGAGATTGTTTCTGATATGTAGTGAAAACGCTTGCTGTGATGGACGAAATTTGTTATTATAAAATGTTTTAAAACTAAAATGTATTAATATGGATGTCGCCTAAGGTGTAGTATCAATACCCTGACCTGCTCATCCCAGTCCCCATTTTCTCTTACACTTTTTCTTTTTTTTATTTCTTTTTTTTCTTCTTCCTCATGCTCCAGACCAGAGTAACTCAGATATAATTTGAAAATATTGAGTTAAATTCAGTTCTTTCTTACAAAAGAATTACTGGGCTAGCATGACTAAATGGGGATGATAGTTGATTAATTCATGTCTATAAATAACATACCTTGAATTGGTTATGTTTTGCTTCATACCACTTTGGCCTTTTGAACAAATTTATTTTAACTCTGATGCAGGGTGATTAAACACACAATTGTCTGTCCATTCATCTTAAACATTTTGTTTTCATTAATATTTCTTTAACTAAAACAAGCCACTAATTTTCTAATCTGTCCAGAGAGGGTAAATAAAATAAAATTGATGAAAGTTCCTAGTAGTGGGTTTCTGGTCCAATGAAATAACTTCAGCTAAATAGTTCACATACACGAATGTGATTGAAGAAAACAACAACAACAACAACAACAACAACAACAAAAAAAAACAGAGGATCTGATACAGAAGCCACAGTGGTCATGGTTTACATTTTGTTGACCTATTGTTTTTTTATTCGATTATTGGCTCAGCCACATTATTTTATCAAGTGCTTGGTTCAGTCAGTGAAATTCATGAAGTCCACATCTCTAAAAAACTTTGGAGAATTAAAGGAATGGAAGCATGGAGGGAATAAATACCCACAAATGCCAGTGCCATATTTATCCTGTTGTCAAGCTTTGTCGAGCGGGCAGCTTGCAAACCAAAAGTGGGAGGCTGACAAGTCTGAAAGTCTTGCAAGGCTGCTAATCAGGAGACAAGGCTCTGGCATTACCACACCCCCTCCCCTCCTCTCCACCCTTCATTTTCCCCTCTAATTACTTTGTCTTCTGATAAGGCCATGGCTCTGGGATCATCAAAAGTCCTTGAAACAAAGAGCAATATATGGCAATTACCCAGTCCCTCATCTGCAAAAGTAAGATTAACAAGCAGCGTATGAGCTCACACTCGGCAAATGTGCTTGGCTGAGGACTTCAGATCTGTCTTAAGTCATACGTTTGAGTAAAGCAAACAGAAACCTTCCGCCTTGTATAGTGTTTGTGCTAGTTCTTTAATATTCAATGAGCTTGTAGTTTGTCTTTTTTTTTTTTTCTTACATTTGTGAGTAGATCCTATACATTTTTGTTCTTGCATTACAGATGAACTGACTGGTGCAACCTTATACAAAGTGCTATATATATAGAAAGCATGTGATAGCCTTTGCCCTCCTTGGTTGGTAGCTGTCGAGTGATAGGGGAGAGCTGTCTGGTGGTGGGGACTGAATTAGGGAGAAAATCATGGAGATTTTTACAGAGGCAGCTGACATTGAAGGAGGAATTTGCTCTCTGACTACAATTCCTGTTCATCAATAAGGCGATAAACAGACCCGTTATTGCCACATCATTGCTGCCGCCTGCTCCCCCGTCTCCGAGTGCCAGGGTTTCCCCTCAGTGTCAGTGGCCTACAAGCATTATTTGCACCTGCTTTATGTTTGGTTTGTATCCTAGCTAAGCATATTTTCGAACTAGATTTTCTCTGGTTCTTTGCGAAGCGTTTTCACAGTTTGCTGAGCCTCTTATTATCCTGGATTACCTGGTTTTTGGAACTTGGTTTCTGGACATTGACATTAATCTTTGCCTTGCCTCTGATAGTACTGTTTGCCCAGTGATGTTGACCTTGTGCCTGCTTTTTGGATTTTGCTATTGCCTGCTCTTTGATATTCCTGTTTGCCTGGTGATTGGACTTCTGCCTTGTTTTTGACTCTAATTTGTTTTTGGACTCTGTTTGCCTGTGTTTTTTTAATAAAATCCCCTGCCATTACATCCACCTCCTGCCTCATTACCTGACAGTTATTAACCCACATATTCTCCAGTGAACTGGAGCATGCACTTCATTGTGTTTGAATTCTGTGCTCAGGCACTGTTAGTCATCACACTAACGTGTACTGTGCATGAGCTCAGCTAACCGTGTCCGATCCCAACTCTTCCAAGTGGTCCAAGTGAACCGCTCCTGAGCAGCTCCACAGCATGCAGCAGCCACGCTAGGCAAACAAACTGGACTTTGGAGGTCAGATATGCTTGGGCATGGTACAGATCGCCTAGTATGAGTATGCCCTTAGTCTTAAGAGTTTAGTCGAATTTTTCATATAAATATTATATAGAGGTAAATAATTAAACCTACATGGTCTCTCTTACAAATTAGTAAACAATTAACATAAATCACTTTGTATAAAATGTTACAAAGGTGAAGTTTGTGATGAAAACCCAAATGCATATTGTAGATCTTTTTCAAATCCTTTTTAAAGGTAATTTGCGCTATGTTAGTTTTCCTTAAGTACAGCCTTGATTTACATTGTTATATATTTATAATCCCCTAAACAGACTATTTTAGCAAACTCATTGCAATCTATGGTATCAAATTAGATCCAGCTTCCCAAAGAGGTGATTCACGCAGTCCCAGACATGGTAATAACTACTTGTGACAGTTTTAGCATGTAGATCAAACATGTGCTAACAACTCCTAATCTGTCACCTTTGGGCCTCCAACCTGACTGCTGGTCTTATTAAGAGAGCAGCAGAGAGGCTGAAACACACTAATGAACTGAAGTGTTCACAGTGTGCTTGACTCAGTGTGAGCTTACATTAGATGTATTAGCTCCTAAAATGGTGATTATTGCTGCTGAAATCTTTTCCGAGGTTAAATGCTGCCAGACTCTGCTGTGAACAAGCCTTTAATTGCAATTATAACTGAAAACAGACCAATGTGTTTGACAGTATTACTTTTTCAAAAGAAAGAGTGTTACAAAAGCAGAGTGCAAGGAAAAAATGAGGGAAAAAAACTTGCGTTTGCCATGATTATGTGCAAAAATGAACGTTTTGTTATTTTAGTATTATGCAGTACTCTGTGAGCAATATTCGGAGCTGCCTTTTTTTATATACAGACATTACTTAATGCAATGATGTCTTGTTTTGTAATAGGGAAAAATGAGGTGAAAGCGCATCACTAGTCAGAGGCGCTAGACCTTAAAATTTTCCCAACGCTTTTTTTTTAATACTGTTACAGTCTGACAGTGCTTCACCATTGTTGTTACACACACACACACACCACACATGTCTCTGATGACAGAGCATCTACAGGGACATGTCGAATCAATGGCCAGAAGACATTGGGTTACAGTTCAGGGGAATTTGCAAGTTAAGTAGGCGGTGACTAGGAAAGAGCGGCTGATGAAGTGGAGTCACATCATCCTATTGTTAGTGTTGCATGTAGGTTAATCATGTGACAAACACATGGAGAAGGCTCACTTAACCAGCCAGTGTGTTTTAAAAAGAATTCATGATAGAGCAAATGTAGTCATCTACTAAGGGGTTATGCAGTGTTTCACACTGATTCTGCATGCATCCTAGTGTATGAACATATTAGCATAAATTCAATGATGACATTGTCTCGCAACATAATACATTACACGCTTGACCTACAGACTAAATAATCCAATGATCCTGAGGTTATTATAATTAAGGTGGGCTGAAAACATCACATAATGTGCACTTCAGGAAAATGCAAGTGGTAGATTCAGCAGTGGCGAGTATAAAAGAGCTAGCAGGGTTTCGCCCTTAGACGTTCATTTGGTGCATTGATATCAAATTATTTGCTGTAAAATGTTTAATGGTGGATTATTTTTGGACTTTTGTGCAACCGAGTGCAACAGAACACCAAATGGTTGTCAGAAAAATACAGAAGGCTCGGGCTGATTTCTTTAGAGCCCACACTGTAGATTCATGCAGTGACGAGGACATACACACAGGAGGTGATTCGCGGTGATGTGGCAAAGAGTGACCATGTAATGTCAGTGAAATTCTGCGACTTGGAACGATGACAGGTGAAATAACTGCTGGCAATGTGACATGAGTAGGTATCAAGTTAAATTGCTCTCAACTTTGAGGCAATGCAATTGAAGTGACTACCAATGAGAGCAAAAGGATACCAATGACTGACAGATGACAGCAACAGTGAGTTCCTCAAAATGTTTACCGTAAGGAGACAACGTCCATGACTTTGGTTCCTACACCAAAATGCAGGAGCAGCTCATCGATGCTTTCTCCAACCATAGAAAAAAAGACAACTACCCCATATTATACAACAGCACTGATTATTTATATCATGAAAATGTCTGATTTGTTCTGATTTTTTTGTTATATGAATGATGACCAACTTCTGATTGTTTTACCAGTCATTTTATTTACAGAATATTGCTGCAAGGCAAGTGATATTGGGCTCAGTAGATATCTAACTTACCAGACGGTCTAGCAAAGCGTAACAGAAACCTTAAGGTAGAGCTTTGAGCTACTGTATCTATAACTCTGCATCAGAAGTCACGGAGATGCCACATGTGGTTTAATCAATTTGAACAAGCTGAACTATCAGCTTTTTTTTTTCTAAAATGTTTTTTTTTTTTGAGGAGAAAATGAAAGTAGATAGACTAAGCACACATTGTCAGCTCAAAGTACAAAATACACAAAAGGACAGATGATAAAACTATATGTTTAGTCTATTTTTGAATTTAAAAAATGCACCGAGTTTGTTTATACCACAGCATGGACTAATTTTCAAATCTGACTGGTCAGAAAGTGTTCACTGGTTTTGTATAACAGCGTGGCTAGTAGTTCCGGCTGTATCATGGACAGTAGGGTTATATTAATGCCATCATTTGAATATGTTATTGTTTCCATAGTAACAGCTCATTGATAGGTGGACACTGCACATAATCTAAGACTTATAATAAACGGATTTTAAAACATATAAAAATGATTAATAATTGTTGATGGGGTGATTTTTTTTTCCAGATCTTGCATTATCCAACATTAATATTTTCACTGTTAAGCTATTGATATTATTGATATTAGATTTCCCATCTTGTATCACCAGGCATCACTGAGTAAATTTTCAATTTGTATGAACACTGGAAAAAAAAAATTTGTCAACCTTAAGTTTACTTTGTGAGAAAAGCAGAGGCTTAATTTTTAACCCTCAATCACTCTCTGGTCAATTAGTTCGCATCAAAATGGAGCAATGTTTCCTGTGTATAATCCACACGAGGAAGTCTTTTAATCATTTCAAAAAAAGAGGCCTGGGCAGCACGTGTCTGAGAACCTTTCAAAGAAGCAGCCAATTAGAAGTGTGAAAGTTGGAGTATGTTTGGCAAGTTTGATAACGCTTACAGGAGGCATATGCTGCCTTCTATCCATAATTTAGTATACGCATAATTAACAGCTATAATGTATGGCACTGTCACTTCATCTTCAGCCGAGGAGGCTCCGATTTGAACACTTAGTGTGTGTGTGTGTGTGTGTGTGTGTGTGTGTGTGTGTGTGTGTGTGTGTGTGTTTGTGCGTGCATTCTAAATGTGAAATATCAGTTTGAGCAGACTGTTGTGACGGCAGCGTAATTCACAGCAGGGTAATTTATGACACAGGAAACACAGAGTGTTTATCGGGAAACAAATTGAAATGCCACAGTCATAGTGATCAAAGGAGGCAGGGATGGGAATTATACCTAATTTGCAAAAATGCTTTGTTTCTCCTGAAATGACTAAATAACTGAAAATTATCCAAATGTTGTGTTTCGTAAACATGTCAAAACATTATACCTTTTTTTTCTCTCCTTAAACCTAATCATATAAACATGAGCATATGGAACGATATGGCTATATGAATTGAATGAAGTGTCTGTGTGTGTCAGATGGTTTCTTTTCTGTAGATTAGCAAGTCAGGTATCAGGTATAAGCCTCTTTTTTTCCCATCTCTTTCTCTGTATGTGTGTGTGTGTGTGTGTGTGTGTGTGTGTGTGTGTGTGTGTGTGTGTTTGTGAGAATGGCTCAGGGAGGCTCCTGAAGCCACCTGGCTGTTCTGAGCGCTTAATATCCCAGATATAATCCATTTATAGCCCCAAATCTGCGTCTGACTGTTCAGTGACACTTGGGTGCCCCTCTTAAAGCTGCAGCCTCTAGTGAGCAGCCACCAGCACGGTGCTGTGTGAGGTGTGTATGCGCCTGGGACGGCCAACTTTTCAAATGTATATGCCTGCTCACTAATCTTCCCTCATTCATTTTGATTATGAAAGCTGGCCCAGTTCAGAGGCAATGGGAGGGAGGGAGGGAGAGAGGGAAAAATACAGAAAGGGACGAAGAAGGAGGCCAGAGTGTATTGGGGGATTGCATTTTCTCCTGGGTGTGTAGTTAACTTGACATGAAAAACCTGATTGAGCAGAAAATTTGTGCTAATGTTCACAGCGGCACTCTATTATATTAAAAAGTATGCTGGTAAATATTTGCCACATGTTATTAGGGCATCCGAGCCAAAGGGTATTCAAAAGGGGCAGAGGTCAAATCTAATGTGTTTCCCAAAGGGAGCCAGTTTTGAATATAACCAAATGGAGACAAAGCCAGGAATGCCCTAAGGAGAAATGGTGCACATCATAAATGATTGCGGTGCATGTGTGTGTGTGTGTGTGTGTGTGTGTGTGTGTGTGTGTTTATATACAGGGACAGTAAGTATCTGCCATCTTATTAATGAAATGACAATGCAGTCTCGGAATAGAAGCCCTCCTCCTGTGAGTACAGGCCCATTACAAGTCTTTATTACAGCAAATAGCAAGTTAGGGTATAACCTAACAAGCTACATTTTTTTACTCCCCTGCAATCTCACTTGTATCTTTTGTTAAATTGGTTTTACAGTCAAGAATAGCTTCTGTTTAAGCCCTCTTGATCTGCCCAGAAAAGAAAGTTGAATATTTAATGCGAACACAGCTTTGATAGGCCTCATCCTCGCTAATTAAAGCCACATTTCTGCTCTGCTCAGGCTAAAGTAAACGAACTCTGGCTAGACTATTGAACGATTCTGGTCAGCAAATTCTTTCTCTTAAAAAGCTACCCACTAAGTCAGACTTAATAATGCTCTCAAATAAAAGAGGTTTAACTTCAGTGGAAACAGGGCCGTGTGTGAATATGTAAACCCCCATTCTAAATGTGTAATGTAGTCGATGAAGGGGTGGAGGAGAAATCCAAGATTGTGCAGGATTAATAATAGATGCCATGTTTAAGTAGGTATGTCCATTGGAAAAGTTTCATCATTTATTCATTCACATGGGGTAGATCCAGCTATTCTCTCAAACACTGCCATCAGCGTTTCAGTTCCGTCATACTAGTAATAAATCAGATTCACTGTGCAGGACAGTTTTAATGCAGTAAAATACTATGAGTGTCCTGAATTTTAGAAGTGACTGTGTTTATATGTAATAGAGCGTTTAGCTGGCAATGTGCTGTAAAAATCTAAAACACTCTATTCTACAATGCTCTGATGGATATTATTGAACTAAAAACAGCAAGTATATAGTATTTCCAATAGGCACAAACTTCTATGGAAACTTTAAGGACCTGTTTCCACCAATGCGTTTTTTGCGCTGTGAACTTCCTATGGATTTCATCGTTGACAGCATTCAACGTCCTTGGAGTAACAACGTTCTCAGCATACAGCTTTTTTCCCCACTGCACACAGGGAACTTTTGGAATGTGCCGAGCTCATCAATGTCACTTCTCTCTCGACGTCCAATCAAAAACAAGAAGAGGGCAGAACTTCTGATATCAACACTGTCAACAATGGAGGAGGAAAAACTGATCCTGCTCGTCCTGACAACCCAGTTATTTATGATCTAACTAGTTACCTGCAGTTGAGGTTAGCTAACAAGTTAGTTAGCAGGTAGCATTAACCTTTACTATTACCACTACTATAGAGACCAACAGCTGTAGCTAATAATAACATGCTAAGAAGGGTTTTATGTGAATCTGTGCAGAGGAGAAGTGCAAAATATTTAGCTAACCTTTCTAAAGTAAATACAGACTTGACGTTCACAATGAAGGAATGCGGAAGTGTTTTAAGATGTTTTTTGTAACCTAGCAACAAGAGCTCTGGAAGAGATCTGGATATGAGGTCATGGGTGCTGCCAATGCAAAAAAAAAAAACGCATCTGGTGGACACAGGCTCTAAACGTCTGCATCAGACGTAAAATATTTTATTTGAATCAGTTTTCTTGTATTTAATCCCTTGAACAGTATTATGTAAACCTTTTACTGCCCACTCTAATACTACAGAGTGGGTTATGACTATCCAGCTTGTTTTACATGGCTGTGTATGCTAGTTTTTTTTGTATCCAGGGTCTCATACTTGAGTGAAAACCTCTCTGCCCTGAGGACATTTCACTGTGTAACCCGAGCAAGGGTGACCTTTATTACACCGGAGCAGCATAAGTAAATAAAATAACCCAAAGAAGTGCAGAATGGTGCATATCTGCCATTCAGAATGTATAAGTAAGGAATAAAACATGGCAAAACAGGTTAGTTACTGTTATTACATTATAAAAGCTATAAATGCCATTCCTTCACCAGCCAGAAAATGCATCTTGTCATGTTACAGAGAAACAGCGGTCTGTTCTGTGAGGAAAAATTTAAAAGTTGTGCCTTTTACCCTAACACTGGAGACTCCTTCCTTAAATGCTAAATAAGCATCTCCTTATAGAAAATGTCATGTATGAAAAGATCCTATCATAACCTATCATATCGAAATTCAGGTTCCACAAAAAAAAAAAAAAAAAAAAAGTTAGTTCCTGGAACTATCCTTTATTGGTTCTGACTAATGTACAGTATAGGTGCTCATTCTTTATTTCTGCTGTAAGAAACCGGGCTGTATTGCCATGTCTTCATAAATAATCCAAGCTTCTACATTTTTCTTCTCATTTCTTCCAGGAATCCAACCAGGGCTCACTGTGAGTGGCTTACAGTGGGATGCCGTTCACCTAAGTTTTCCACCACACGCTATCATGTTCTGTTATTATCAGTATTTGTCAAGTCAAGTCAAGTGTCTTTTATTGTCATTTCAATGTATACATGTGGTACAGTGTACAGTTAAAACGAGACAA
>JAQQZR010000006.1:15810993-15821969 GCA_030068235.1 Notoglanidium macrostoma | reverse complement strand
CTCTCTTTCTCACCCCTCTCTCTCTCTTTCTTTCTCTCTCTCTCTCTCTTTCTCGCCCCTCTCTCTCTCTCTCACCCCCCTCTCTCTCTCTCACTGTCTCTCTCTCTCTCTCTCTCTCTCTCTCTCGCTTTCTCTCTCTCTCTTTCTCTCTCTCTCGCTTTCTCTCTCTCTCTCTCTCTCTCTCGCCCCTCTCTCTCTCTCTCTCTTTCTCTCTCTCTACTTTCTCAGTACGTCTGTCTTTCCTTCTGTCGAAGTTTGGTCCAGTGTGCTGGTTTGTCTCTAATTTGAGACTGTTGTCAGTGAGAGTGCTGGCCTTGCCCTGAATAAGTCTGGAGATTGAATTACGTTCTCCCCTCCTCACAGAGTGACCTCGTCACTGAAAGGGTTAAGGGAGGAAGGATTGAGACCAAGGGGCCCCTGCTTCTCTGCGGCAGGCCCCTCGCTCCTCTACAATACTCCCTGAGGGCCCTTCAGCAGTGCTCTCCTTCTTTACTTTACTTCACATCACTACTCCACCTATTACTCTGCACCATTGTCACTAAAATGACCCAGTGCAGCCACCATAGCATCACTGCAGTCCTGTCCCCATTAGGACTGATGGTTGGCCTGATTTTGGTCTCCCCAGTGTCCCTATAGTCAGAATTTGTGCATTTGTGATCTTGTGGCACTGTTTGAGAATGCTGTTCTTTTTTTTTCCCCTCACAGGCATTGTGTTTTTCAGCATTAGCAATTCCACAGTACAAAAAAAAGATGAAAGTGCAAAAAACTAGAAAAAAACAAAGAGATAGAAACTAAGAAACTGTAGTGCAGAGACAGAGAAGAGAAAACACTTTTTTTAGTCTGTGTGAGTTTCTGAATGCCTGTGAAGCAGAAATTAATTACAGTAGCATCTCAAAACTTATCTCTCTCTTCCTCAGTGCCGCTGTACCACTATTGTTTTCTTTTAATACCTTGTGGAGTTCCACCTTCTCCTGTAAAAAATTCAGAACCCCCATTAGACTTGTCTGGAGTCAAGGTCAGAGCGCGTGCATGCTGATGACAGACAAATCTCTTTCATTTTTCATGAGTTGCTTAAAGGCACAGAGCGTTTTTTTTTTTCTGCCAAAGCGCAGCCCGTATAATGTGCCATCAGTTTCTTCTTTTCGTCTTTTCCCCCTCCACCTTGCTCGTTATGTCAAGCTATACACGCACACAAAGACACATATTTGCTTTGAATTGATGTTTTGGACTTGCAAGGTGTATACAGCTCACGGAGCACAAGGGCAAGGGCACATAAATATAAGCAGTGAGAGAGAGAAGAATGATATGTGCTGCTGAAGCAATTTACTGTCAACAACTGCTCTCTAGCTTACATTACTACATTTTGTTTACATAATAATTTGAATATCAAACTTGCATTATTTTTAAGCTTAAAATGATGATGTTTATGGCTTATTTGGTCTTTACTATTTAAGTGATGACATCCATGCTGATTTAAAAATGAACCCTGGTAACAAACAACACCTAATTCTTCTATGAATGATAATATTATCACAAGCATAGAATCATCTCAGCAAAACTGTCATCTAGATAGATAGATAGAATGCTAGCTCTATCCATGCGCATACATGCTTTATAATTACATTATTAACCTCAGCAATCTTGTTCAATTCGGTGAGTTTGGCCATTTGTTTTCTAATTCAAACTTTAAAACTTTATCTGCTACAATATCTGCACTCCCAGAGATGGTGTGTGAATGTCACAGATATTTGTTCCGTTTACAAACTTAATTTATTATGCTAGTGTATGTACATTACAGTAATGCCAACTTCATCAAAGTGAAAAAAGACGTTCACTGTGTGAGGAAAATATTAATTCATTAATAAATATCTTTTTATGCTAACTGGCTCATAGCCAAGTTAAGGAACTAAATAAAAACATTTCAGCATCATTTTGGTAACATTGCTTACAGTTTATTAAAATAGAGGTGTCAAAATATGTTCTGGGCATAAAGTATTACTAAAAAAGAAATGTATCATCATCCGCCTGTATTCAGCCATGGCGGCATCCTTTGAGTTTCATAGATCGTATATATAGTAGATGTAAGAAATAAAATTTGTACTGTATATAGAGTACTTTTAAAGCAATACTTTAGTGTTCAGTTGCAGGTAAATATATCAGGAAGAAAAATAATGATAAAATGTTGTAACAATACAATCCTTTTATACATTGTTTTATTACATTTTTTGTCAACCATAGTAGTAGTAAAGCTATGTCCCATAGTACTCATGGATTTCTTTTAAGCAAGTAAAGCATGATTGATCTTCTGAAGAGTTTACAGTTATACAAATGGATTGATGCACACCAGTTATTAAGAGTCAGTATTTCAGTATTCAGTTACAACAGTCTCTGAACCTCCATCAGACCCACCTTACACTCATTGCAGGAAAACTGTGAGACGAGAACCTATGTGGTTTACTCTAAACACACACACGCACACACACACACACACACACACACACTTAAAATGAAAAAGCATTATGGCCCACCTAGTTGCCCAGGAGGCCTTTACTGTCAGCCGCACACAGCCGTAGCTGCTCTGTGGGCCATGTCACTCCCTTTTTATCACTCTTAATGTGTCATTAGAAAACTGACAACGCTGCACCTTGCAATGCTGGAATCACCTGGACATACTGCAGATATACTGCAGGTATATCAATTTATTTAATAAGATAATCTATACACACTCAATAGACTGACAATTTATCCATTTCTTTTCTTTTTTCTTTATTTAAATAGTCCTTTGGTCACATCAGTAAAGTGGCTTATGTGATCTTGCTTTGTCCCAGGTTACATAAATATGGAAAGCATCTTTTAATACTGCAAGCCATAATATTAATTAACAGTATGACTTAACAAGATGTTAATACCTAACACTTACCATTAATAATCACAATTCATGACAAAGTCGTCTGTAGTGCATACCCTAGTGCACCAAATATTAGTGCATGTATTAATTTATTATCAAGTAAACAATAGTTAAGTATTAATATACGGATTAATTGTGGACCTCATAGTAAAGTGTTGTAGCTAGTTTATAGTTGGTGATGTTTAGTAGTTGGTTTATAGAAAAGTGCCTTTTATTCTTTCATTTAATTTGGATGGTTCAGTTTATAGTTTTTGAGGTTAAATATTATTTGGCCTGTTGCTGAGCTTTAGTTGATATGTTGATTCATGGCAGGCTATTAATTATTTGTCAATTGAATTAAAAATTGTACAGTGTTTTATGCTTTATATGTTCCGATAGCTCCTGTGTTTATCCACTTTTATTGAATTCACTTAATTTCGTTTATTTATTTGCAGCATGAACCAAGAAATCAAACCAAAAGTCAAAAGTCAGTTTTGTCTTCAAAAGTCCTCTGCTGTGTGAAATATAAGTCTATCTGTCTCCGGCAAGCACCTCTTATTTCCTTCTCTTCAAGACAACAGCAGTGGCAAACACAGCCGCTTTGATGGCTGATAGGTGCAGAGCGTGTTGCTGATGTTCTTTCTTCAGCAGGACGTCCTGCCGTCTTCTTTCATGTGTCGCGTCAGGGCTGGAATCAAACGGGGCTCGCCGCTCGAACGTCTGTGCAGAGAGAAAACAGCAGTGCCCGTGTTTTTGTCACCAACCTGCAGGATGTGCCTCTCATGTGCCATCTGGATGGATGTAGCCCAGTCAAGAGGCAGGAGGAGCACAAGGAGCATCTGTGTGTCTGTGTCTGTGTGTGTCTCTAAATACCTGCTGTCACTCCACATTCACACACAAACGTGCAAACGTGAGCTGAGGACGTAAATGTGGAGCAACACAGGGGTTTGAGTCTATATATTTAAACACCAAACCAAATGACATCATCAGCTTTCCACTGGTGGTGGTAATAATAATAATAATAATAATAATAATAATAATAATAATAATAATAATAATCCTTCACTGACTTACTCCCTCCCTCATTTGGTAACATACACTCACTCCCTCACTCACTACTTCACCCAGTGACACTCACTCCCTCACTCACTACTTCACCCAGTGACACTCACTCCCTCACTCACTACTTCACCCAGTAACACTCACTCCCTCACTCACTACTTCACCCAGTAACACTCACTCCCTCACTTCTTCACTCAGTAACATTCACTCAGTCACTGTCTTAGTAATAATCTCTCCCTTACTCACTCAGTAATATCAGTTCACTCCCTCCCTCAGTAATATTCACTCCCTCACTCTCCCTAACTTTTGTTCACTTCCCTACTTAGTAACAGTCACTCACTCACTCACTCAGTAGTATTCACTTACTATCTCCCTCACTCACTCCACACAAATTCATGTAACGTCTTTAGCCTGATTCAAACTGATGAGAAGTGTTTCTATTTCCTAAGAACAGATTGATTTACCTGCAGGAATAATTATTTCTGAATGCCTAACTAGAGTAATTGACTTAATCCTCTGCATTTTAGCAGCATTATTAAATGTTGGTTAGTAAAAATACACATGGAGGGTTTTTATTGACTGAAATTCCCTGCGCGGCTTTTCAGGTGAATCGATCGTATTTCTCCCAGGCAAGCTTGAATCATACTAAACCACGGACTGTCAAAACTTAACCCCCACTGAAACTCCCTCAAAAACTCGCTGCTATTGATCCACAGCTTGATGAGCGCAGCAAAATTGAGGGAAAACAAATCTGTTTTCTCTTCTTCTTCTCCTTTCTCTCTCTCTCTCTCACTCTCTGTCTGTAGGCGTGTTTTCTAACTAAATCACTCGACCTTTCCAATTACATTAGCAAATGTTTATAAATTAACATTTTGCCACATAAGTTTAATCAATGTATTACACTGCAGGGAAATGCCCGTTCTCACTGTGTGCTCAAACGAATGCTTAAGACTATCGTATCGATAGAGCAAGAATGATAGCGGTAGCAGTGCCCTCTAGAATCTACTCCAGCATGCCAGACATGCCTACTCTGAATAAGAGAGAGAGACAGACAGAGAGAGAGAGAGAGAGAGAGAGAGAGAGAGAGAGCGAGCGAGAAGTGGTGCTGATCAGGGCCTTCAGTGTGGCCTGGGGGCCGTGTTTCAGTCCTGCCTAGGGGGCAAAAAGTCTCAGCCACATGCTGCAGGGCAGTGGGCTAGTTTGTGCTCCAGAGTTCCTGGCTGCCTCTCCTCTAGACTACTAACACTAAGAAATTGTTACATAATGACTACTTTATATGAGGCTTTAGAATAAAAAAAAAATGACTGGCACTTGAATATTCTTATTAAAGAGTCTTAAATGATAGTCACTTGTTATTATTATTATTATTATTATTATTATTATTATAACTTCAGATTCTAATCAATATTGCACATGCACTAAGAAATAATAATGGTAATATTTCCTAAACTAAAGTGAGAAGAACTACAAAGACATAAATATTTCCTGGCTGATAATCTTTGAATCAGTGTTCATTGTGTGCGAGTGCCTGGTACTGTAATGGCATCAAAACCAGCCCCCCCCCTGCAGCACCTGGGATGTCCCTACAGCCCTCAGCTTTGCCTGGGGCCAAAACAACACGATGTGAACATAGGCACACACACTCACACACACACACACACACACACACACGTCTTAGACATGGGCCTTGGAGAGCTCTACACACTAGTTGGCCGTGGAGTGATGTCATACCAGCAGATAGCAGGAATGTGTGACAAGTGATGTCATCAGTGTGGGCTTGAATTTTACACCCCTGCACCAAACCAAAAAATCCCGATAATAAATAAAGATTAAACAAATGCATGTGTATACTTGAAAATTAAAACTAAATTAAATAAAGGGTCACAATTAAAATACAGGATATCCAGTGTTCTGTATACTCTACATGCTTAATTAAACCATTCTCTCCACAAGTGAAGGTAGACATTAACTTTTAGGCTGCCACTATTTTTTTTTCAGTAATTACATATCTTGTCAACAGTAGATGCCTAATAAAATAATCAACATTTTTATTTCCTTCTTCTTCTTAGAAGACCACAGTGGATCATGTGCTTCTGTGGGAATATGCATCAAAGTCGCAATCGTAATTTATGTAACGACATTTGCTCGGCCACTGATTAGCTACCTTATCAACCTGTCTAATGAAATAGCCATAACCCCAGGTTTATCATTCATTTCTCCAGACCTGTTTTGAATAATGTCACACGATTGTACTGTAATCATTACGCAGTGTGACATGCTTGGACACGGGCGGCGGCGGAGGCTGTCAAAGTTGATGCCTCTTAATTTCATTCAACAAAAGAAGGAAAAGCCGTATATTAAAGAGGACTGGAGTGTGGCATGCTGAAGAGGATGGGTGAAATGTTAAATCAAATGACCAGATGTTTTAGAAACAGGCAAAATACAAACTTAAGTATAAGATTTGAATGAAAGGGTTAAGGTAGGGTGAACAGGAGGCAAAGACAGACAAATCTAAATCAAAGTCATAGCAAGCAAGTAAAATGAGGATTATTAAGATGAGGAAGAGTGCTTGGCCCCCTTCAGAAAATGTTAAATGTCAAACCCGCCTGTTGATGCACGTTCTCTGTGGAGGGGGAAAAAAAGGCTCAGAACACAAACTGGAACCTAAAGTCCATAAAGCTCGGTTCTTCTTATTATTCAAACTTTCATCCGCAGATCCGATGACAACACGCTGTAATAGAGAGAGCAGGCAATATGAGTGTTGCAGAGCACTTATCCATTTTCCCAGATATGATGGATTTTGGGCATCAGAAGAAAAAAAAAAGAATAAGACAATATGAGAAATTACTGCAGCTCCAGGAACGACACGACGGTAAATGTAATTTGATTGACACAAATTATGCCTGGCGTGTCGGGGAGTCGACTCCACCAATAATATCGCTGTCAGAAATCTCATATATCCTTTCCCATATCAGCCAGTGTTTATTCATCCTTCTCTCTCACTCACTCACTCCAAATACCGGATATTACATTTGTTTTGGAGCGGTTTGAGGGTTGAACTATGTCGCTGAGTGTGTAAGTGCGTGTCACTGTTGCAATAACACAGCAGTCAAAGCCTGTAATGACAACACGAATCCGTCCGGCAACTCACTCATAACCACTCTGCTTTTAATGATAAGTACAGACAGGTGGCAAAGACGATGTGCGTGTGTGTGTTTATGCGTGCGTGTGTGTGGGTGTAAGCACTGTTTGACAGTTTGGACAGAATTCACAGTCTGATGACGAAGTTTTATATGCAAAATATGTGTTAAACATGTTTGTATTTGAAAGAAAGTTATTAAGATAAAAAAAGTAAGATTTTTTTATATTATATTATATTAGATTAGATTAGATTCAGAATATAATTTCAGATAATAATAATAATAATAATAATAATTATTATTATTATTGACATGCTCAAGACTAATTTAATCTATTAAGCATCTGTAATGTCTATATTTGATTTAGTCTTAAAATAAACCGAGAAGCATCATTCCACTATATGAACATTACACTGTGGGTAAATGATTCTCTTTTCTACACGTCTGGAATGGCAGAGGAAGTCACGCTATGTAAGTCTGTCAGCACTTCAGCCAAACAAACAGAAAAAAAAAAGTCCTGAAGGAAAAGCCAGCAAGAATAACAAACTAGCAACACAGCACACCTTTCAATTAATGTTTCTCACAATAAAGGGAAGAGGAACAGACCTCGGGAACTCGCTGTAATATGGGATTGGGAAAATGAAAAAAAAAAAAATAGTAGCTGGAAGCCTGTCCAGAACAGCACTAATTTCATAGTTCTGGCTGTCCTTAAGGACATTTCCTGTTGTTCTCCACTATAGAGTGGTGTTGTTGTTAAAGGCTGACAACTTTTATTAGACAAAAAGCACAATCTTCCTGCCCTCAGTACCATTTTAGTATAAGATGGATGCATTCCAAAGTGTCTAAGTAGATACAATACAAAAGAATAAAAGAAGCGTTAAAGCTGTGGTGCACCAAACAGGAAATGAAGGTAAGAGGTTGCGTGTGAAAATGTGGTGGTTACCCAGCAGAGGGGGCTCCATGCCCTAAATCAATATTAATGACTATGATTAATGAAGAGAGATCCTCGCCATGTTGTGTGATGGCTCCCTCACTCAGCCTCCGTCTCCCGTACAGAAGAGTGAGAGGCCGAGCTTACACATCCTCTGAGAGGTGAGAGGCCAAACCTACACACACACACACACCACACACACACACATACCTACATTCATTATAAGTGATGGGAATTCACTTTTTTTTCCCTATTCATTAATGAGACTTTACTGTGAACAGGTATCCAGACTGAACCAACAAAGAGCCACCAATTATACTGTCCAGCACCGTACAAATTCATCTCTCTCTCTCTCTCTCTCTCTCTCTCTCTCGTCACCTCCAACGAGGGATTATGATAACACTCGACTATAATAGGAAGGCAAACCACCCCCCTCATGTTCAACCACTTAGTCAAATAGCTTTGTTCCCATCAAGTACTATGAGCTCTATACTGAAGTGATATCACTCCCCTCTCGCTCTCTCTCTCTCTCTCTCTCTCTCTCTCTCTATTTCTCCGTCTCTCTCGCTCTCTGTTCCAGTATTGCATGCACATTGGCCAGTAATTTGCATGCTATCTTCATTCATAAATCAGATCCAGTTTTATTACTGCATGCTTTAATGATATTTGGCTAATCCCTGTTGACCATGGTCTGTAAACAGAGTAGCCTTAGGCTGAACTCAAGGGCCATCTTAAAGAGACAAATCTCACTACAATAGGATTCATGTTCAATTGTCCCCCATGTGCTCGAGGCTGGACAGAGTGTCCGTAGATGAGTCAGCAGAGTAATTAGAGGCAGTCAGCAGGGTATACGGAGGGTCCGAAGAAGATTCTAGAGAAAAATAAAGTCGTCATTTATTTATTTGCTTGTTGTCAAGTTTGCACTTCAGTCAATCTTTCTCTTTGTCAATAGACTTAGTTTTGCTACTAGTTTTAACCATCCATGGTTTTATTTTATTGCATTTTTATAAAAGATGGCACCATTCCAATACCTGGTATCAGTATCTGGCTAAAAAATGCTGGATCGGATGTGAGTAATCATGTCAGATAATAGATCCTGGAAGAAAGACTGGAATCATGGCAAAGAATTTGGATTTGGAAAAAAAGAAACGGATTTTAAACAGGGATTGTTTGTATATAATGAGACTTGATTGTTTTTCTTTTATTAGGATTGGTTTTAGTAAATTTCTACAACAGTTAGTTCCTGTCCACTAATTTGATTGGTCGAGAAGCCTTCCAAGAGTGCTTATATATATATATAGCATAACCGCAGTGGGGCGTTTCACTGTGTGTATCACTCCGCTTGTCTGTGTTCGACACATACAATTCCACTTCCTGGTTCAAAGCAGTTACTACAGTAGTGATAGCGATATAATTAATGGCTCATCATATGAAGATGGAAAATGGAAGCCAGAGAATACCAGGAATGTACAAATTAATGTGAACTAGCTAGTGAGCTAGCCTATAAAGTGCTATAAAGTGAATGTGGCTTCTTCTGGATGTATCTCTGCTAATGGAGCAAAAATAAACAGAACATTTGGCCATACACGAAATGTCAGTTACTTGATAATGACTCGAAATGCCGGGTTACTTTTTTGATTAATTTCTTGCTTATAGAATTGTTGAATAAAAGCAATATCGTACTCAAACATGAGATTATACTGAATATCAGCAAGTTGCTGTCTCGTGCCTATGGCCGAATCACAGCTGTGGCAAAATTCAGTATAAATGCACTCTTGAGATCAATATTGCTTAAGTATATTTTAATGTATTTATTTGATTTTCAGTTTAATTGTTTTTTTGTGTGAAAGAGTTTGACTGTGAAGTGCCACAAAAAAAGAAAACAATTTCCGTTATGCGGTATTCATATCTGTATTGGAAAAGAAAGTGATATTGTGCCGGCTTTATTTTATTTCATTTCAGTTTATTTTTATCTAGTTGTCATACATTACTTTCTTTTATTTCTATTTTAGTTTTAAAACCTGTGCCTGAATAATCACCTTATTTTAAAAGTATCATTTTACCTGCGTGTAATTGAAATGTCGAGAGTGAGCAAGGCTGCATCTGCTCCTGCCGCCACAGGCCTCTATACTCCGTCTAGTCCTGCCATTACCCGTAGCGTGTTTGCCCTGGCATTAGTCTGAAAATGAAATTCAAATATGTAAAGTCCACACATTTTAAATGCAGCATTAGTTCAATGCTGTTACCTGCCAATGTGAGCTCTGAATGTTTGCACTCCTTAGAGGGAAAAAAAAAGCCAGTGGATGGAGTGTTAGAGAGAAAGGAGGAATGAAACTGCTTCTGAGAGCTTGGACTACAATTCAGCAGGGTATTTAAGGCTTCTGCACATGCTATGCTGTGTTTCAGTGCGTCTCTTCAGTGACTGCCCATATTTATTTAGGTTTAGGTCTATCAGAGCCGTAGAGATAAGGCAGAAAATGCACTGTGGTCATGATATTTATTAGAAAAAATAACTGAGCAAAACATGAAAAGGGATATAGAAGGTTTAAGAACATCTCTTTATGCAAGGGTAGGATCCTGTACAAGAAAAGGGATGCAAATAAATAGATGATGTGTCGGCCCTTGGAAATGTCACTGATAAAGGGCTAAAATGTCACTTCGATTTAAAAAGCGGACAGTTAGTAGTTCATTAAAGAAAGGGCCATATTGTGCTATCGGGGACTGCTGGCAACATTCCGATCTGGGCCAGCCACACATAGCCCATCCAGATGGCACTGGGATCCGGGTGGACTTCAAAAAAGATCTTAGTGGGGGTGGCAGTGTGCTTCTCGCGCCCAGCTTTGACACGCCAGGGCTTGCCAGAGCCTCCTTCTTTCCCTTGCCCTCTCTCTCTCTCTCTCTCTCTCTCTCTCTCTCTCTCTCTCTCTCTCTCTCTCTCTCTCTCTCTGCGGGGGAC
>JAQQZR010000006.1:15799853-15810893 GCA_030068235.1 Notoglanidium macrostoma | reverse complement strand
CTCTCTCTCTCTCTCTCTCTCTCTCTCTCTCTCTCTCTCTCTCTCTCTCTCTCTCTCTCTCTCTCTCTCTCTGCGTGGGAATATGCTCGTGCACACGGCATGCTGGATTTATGAGTGCTATAATGCATTCTGCTAGTTAGTATGGAGATCAGTGCTGTGGGCATGGAGAGATGAGTGAAGCGAAATTTGTTGCCATTAGTGAACTCGACATGTTGATATTAACAGCTGGGAGGCCTCGTGCTATGCACCCATTAAAATTCCTGTGCAATTAAAAAGTACAGTTCGGAAAATGGCTTGACAATCATAATTTGACAATCATTATGGGTTTTTTTTGTGTGTGTGTTTATTGTTGACATGAATTGTTGGTGAATTAATTATTGGTTATTAGTTATTATTAATCATTAAAAAAAAATCCTTTATTAAATTATATGGATTACATGAAATCTTTTCACGTAAATTATTGCTTACACTTGAATGAGGCTGATTCAGAGTTTATTACACTGCTTTTCTTCCATTTCTCACTTTCCTCTCACTTTCACTCTCTCTTTCTGACTCCTCAGGGTCCTGGGCTCTGCTGAGCAGGAAAGACTGATTTATTCAGGTGAGTTCTGGGGTCAGGGAGAGAACATTGGGAAATTTAGAGACCATTTTATTTCTGAAGTTTGATGTCAAAACCATCATGGAGTGATAGGCTGGTCATTTCAATATGCCTTTCTTGGCAGTCCAGTGGCTGATGATGTCATGGTCTGAGTTTGTTTGATGGCGTGTATTGATGGGTCATTTGAAAAATAGAAAGGCATCAAAAAAGCAATATAATGATGGGAGCCTTGCTATATACATGCACTTTATGTATGAATACAGTACTGAACAAAATATATTTTAATACAAAAGTTGTCTTAAATGTTTATATTTTGTTATCTGTGTTAATGTGTCATTTATAAATGGCATCTTTTTAGGTTTCCAGGCATATTCTTTTCCAGAGAAAAAATACTTTTGTGGCCATGTATGTTTTATATTGTTAAAAATAATGGACCACTTTTCAAATAAAAGCATAATTGAGATTGTCTGTTTTTAGCTGAAGAGAGAGGAGCAAGAGTGACAGCTAAGCTTCTTATAAAACTCAATAAAGATTTGCTAAAGCTTCAGTATGTAGCCTACAGTACAAGACACTATGTAAAGCAAAGAAGCTTTCCAAAGTAATGGAACAAAAAGTTTCTACAAATATAAAATTGATGCTAAAGAGCATTCATTAGTCAAAGACTAAACTCGATATTTGCCTGAGACCACCCTTAGTGCTGTACAGTTTCCCAGAATCCTCTGCACCAAGTACTGAGATGCCATTTTCAATGGTAGAAATATTCAGAAAAACAATCAGCTATAATCCAGTGTCATACTAGGCCATTTGATCTTAAATTGTGAATCTTAAATGCAACTTAAGATATTTTGTATCAAATCTTTTCGAATGATCCAATCCATTTCCGTATGGTTATTCTGTTGTAATCGACCAGAACCGGCCACGGCTGCAAAGGAAAACGATAAGGCATATTTTGCTCAAAGCTTCCAAGAATAACACGTATATAAAGAGGACATTTGAGATGAGTTTCTAAGCGATCACGATCAGTGAATTTGCAGAGGTTTTGCTACACAGAGAGCTAGCAAGTAGTGGTCACGTGCTTTGACAACAAAAACAACGCATTGGATCATGGGAAGGGTGAGCCAGACCCTTTAAGTTCTCCAAAGATTTGTACCTTTTCTAGGAGTTTGCATGAAATTATGTAGCATAGCATAATAAATATGTTTACAAAAGACAAAATGGACTATAATCTTAACAGTTTATTAAACTTGCTGCTATAATTTTTTTCCAAGAACCAAACAAACATAGCATGTTGAACAAATAGTTAATATTAAAGAACTGCAGTTTAATATCATGGACACATCCCAGTATCTCTCATATCTCTAGCTAGATAATATTGTTCTGGGATGTGTGAAACCACCTATATAGCACAATCATGTAAAATAACTAACTAACTATCTAGCTATATAAATAAATTAAAATAAATAAATATATAAATGTTTTTCAATGTTGAATGAATCTGTCAGTTTCCAGCCATGCTAACAAGATCCTGCAAGTACTACAGCTATGAGTGTCAACTAGAAGGGAAAGTATGGTATTGGAATTGAGGCATATTTCTTACAGAAAGACGTAGAAGCCTGGTCAAAGACTTGTTATTGTCCCCAAGCTCTCTCTCTTCCTCGACATTGTGCCTATAATTGGGGTCTTTGGGACTGTATAAATCCATAAACTTCCGAATCGCTTTTATTAATCTCTTCTCATCCATTCTTGCTGTTTATCATTGGGTAGCTGATGTTTCTTTGCTAGCAAACTAGCCATTAGTGCCCCTTACTTTTGAAGCATTGCCTAGCTTTAGCATAGTTCGGTGGATGGTGTGAAGTAGATAAAGTTAGCTTGTTATTGTTGACAAAGTCCATGGAAATGACACGTCAACCTAATAGTCCTTTCTTTACTTAACATGTAATGCGAAAATCATTACATGAGTAAAAGTTTCAATCCCGAAATGTCAGATATCTTCTTAAAAAAAAGGGAAGAAATTATTAGGTAATGACAAGATAGCAAGGGTTGCCTTATTTGCTCCAATTTGCTAGAATAGCAATAGCATTCAACCACACCTCTTTGAATGACGTCACATTCTGTGCTATAGCTTTCAATATGTAGGAAACATCTGTGCAGGTAGATTTTTACATCTTCACACTTATGCAATACCTATTACAAACAGGTCAGGGTCTACAGAAGCCATAAAGCTAAAACTCTGCTAGTGTGGGAGTTAATTCAGATAAGAAAATAAAGGACAGGTTGAGGGTTTTGCCTCGTTAGTGTATTGTTAATGCTCAGCCAGGGGAATTTCATTCCACCCCTTGGGTGTCAGGAAGGAGAAAGGTCTTGATGAATGTCATCCGTATGTTTTAATGGATACGTTGAGTTGTGCCTGTTGCTTGTGTGAGGTTCGGCTGGTGTGTCTTCAGATTGGTGGGAACTGGCCCATTTTGAGCTTTGTAAGCAAGCATTGGTGTTTGAAATGTAATGCAGGCAGCAGGAAGGGGAACGTGGCGCGTTCCTGTGGAGACATTGTAGCAATGTAGAATATTAAAAATGTATCTTCTTTCAATATTTAAAATGAATGGATTTAATCTCTCTGAGGAATGTCCAAATTTTGGGATATTTTTATAGCCAAAACTTAATTGATCCTTTTCTAGAATTTTGTCCTTGTTTTATTTATTTATCCATCTTATTTTTTGGTCTTCACAACGCAGTTAGTTGTCTAGACATGTTCTCTAACAAACTCTGATCCTCTCCAAGAACCAGTGAATTTGTACTGACGTCACATGACACTTTAATTGCACACAAGTGGAGTCCATTCAAAAAATTATGTAACTAATTTATGTAACTAATTATTATAACAAATAATGTAAATATCCAATGAGGTGGATATTTCTGCAATTCATCCAACTTTGATGTTTTTTTGATGTGTATATACTTGCAAACATACTTACAAATGCAAATTCTATTGCTTTTTCTGCCCATTTGAACATTAAGGATAATTTTGTGTAGATTTATTACATACACTATATGCACAAAAGTACGTTTTATTACCAAGGTCAGGCGAGGAGGCCTGGGGTGCAGTCAGCATTCCAGTTCATCCCAAAAGTGTACAGCGAGGTTTAGGTCAGGGCTCTGTGCAAGACTCTTAAGTTCTTCCACTCCAACCGTGTTTTCATGGAGCTTGCTTTGCTTGCTTTGTAGCAACATGTTTGGACCCCATAGTTCCAGTAAAAGGAAATCATAATGCTGCAGAATACAATAGTGTGGAAAGGTCCACATATGGGTGCGATGCTCAGGTGTCCACAAATCTTTGGCCATATAGCATGTAATCACAATTAAGTCCATTTCAGTTATAGCACTACAAAATGTGGAAAGGTTCACAGGGTAAATACTTATGCAAAACATTGAAGCAAAGCACTGAAGGAAGAGATATTGTCACACTGATCAGTGGTATGTAGTGGAATAATAACTGGAAGTAATAATCTGTGTTGTCTGCGTACTCTACCACCATCATCACCTTCTTGGTTTAGAATCAAAACTCACCTCAAAGTGGCCCGACATCCTATAATTAAATATTAGTAATAGAGATTTGATCTCATTAAACAATGTTAATATGGGATTTGTCCAATCAAATATTCATAGTACAGCACATTATGTAATCTGCTCATCTAATATGCTTTGGGATAATAAAACTCTGATGAATTACATAGTGAGATGTCAAGTGACATCAGACTGCTCCATTTATATGATGCTGATAAAGTGACCAAGTGATTTTTGTGGTTTTCTGTTAAGAGTACCTCTTCAGGACCGAGCAGTTTATGCTTTATTGTTTCTCAGTAACATGACTGAAAACTGAGAATTTATTTAATTAGAAAGACAAAAAGAGAAGCTGTGGAAGGAACAGCTGCTTATAGCTGTGCTTTCATAGGAACTTGTCTTGTGTATGGTCCACACCATTAAATCCATCCATCCATCCATCCCTTAATGTGGTATAAGAAGAATAAAAATAAATAAATTCTGGATGTGCGGTTATTGTAAAAATATCAGTTTTGGGATGGTAACAGTAAACCAGTTTTGCCTTGGGCCACATCACACCAAAAGAAGTTTTATTTCTTCCTGACCATCCATGAACAATAATTAGTTTTAAATAATCCATGCAAAATAATTTTTAGAGCTGGTTAAAACTATGAGCATGACATTTTCCCTTATCCTTTCCACTAAATATATCATAAAACATTTTGCTTTTTATTGACCCTTTTACTCAAGTGACCTTTGGACCAAACTATCTAAACCTCTAAATATACCACAGTGGGTGATTTTTCTCTGTCTCATCAGGCCTTCTTGCACTGATAAATATATGGGTAACCAGGTGAGGGAGACTACTATAGAGTGTGGAGGTTCACAATCTAATTGATCTCTTTAACCTGTATAAATAGTTTCTATGTTAGCTTGGCCGCAGCACAGTATGCTGGCGCATGTGGGAATTAATAATAAAATCACTGTGGGATTGGAGTACTGACAGGCTGTGACTTCTCACCATCAGCCCACCTCATTTCTTGCCTACCTGTCTGACCTCAGAGGTGTTAGTGGCTATCATTTACAGTATTGTCCCTGAATTATTTATGATATGCCACCTCCACTGAGAGCAAATCAATGCAGGTGGTCATTTCATTTGTGCATCCTCTCTTTGGCTATTATACCAAATTCCATACATAATATAAAATAACAGAGTGCAAAATGTGATTCACACAAAACCTATTAGACTGTGTAAAAACTGCAAAAAGGGCTCCATTAAGACTAAAATGCCCAGCAAACACGAACCTCATAGAAACATCCACAGTTATGCCACTTGTCATACTTAATGGATATCAAAGCAGTTGGGGATGCTCAACTCTAAACTTAGACTAAGAATGAGTCAAGACTTAAGACTTAAGTCTTAAGGGGGTCAAGGCCAGGTCAGGATTGCATCCAAATATAAATGAGAGCACACCTTTAGTTCAACCAGTAGGCTGCATTCGTGCATTGTGCCAATGATTACACTGTTTTCTATAAGAAAATATGACACTTTTTAACATTTATCAAAGGAAAAGACAACTGTGTGGAAACAATAGTGTATTATAACTAGTGCATTCATATAAAGCACTATTGTTAAAGATGCTGTTAAAGAAAATTAATCAACAGCTTCCAACCAATCAGATTTGAGAATTCAAGCGCGCTGTGTAATAAAATCAATTACCAAATATTACTTAATTATTTAGATTCCATACAGTACAAATGTCTTTATTGAACTATAAAGAAGTGACTTTTTTTTTTGGAAAAGATACCCATAATTTTCTTTTTAGAGATATGTAAATATGCACTCACCAAACGCTTTCTCAGGAACACTATCGTATCACTGGGTAGGGCCTCACTTTGCTCTCAGAACAGTCTCAATTCTTCATAGCATGGATTTTTTCAGGTGCACTTTCATGCTGTGAATCTCCTGTTCTACCACATCCCAAGGGTGTTCTATTGGATTCAGGAAGGCCACTGTAGAACACTAAACTCATTGTCATGTCCATGAAACTCGTTCGAGATGACTTTTGCTTTGTGACATGGTGAGCTGTAGCTAGAAGTAGCTATTTAAATTGTAAATTGTGGCTATGAAGGCATGCATATGGTCAGCAACAATGCATAAACAGGATGTGGCATTCAAGGGATGATCAATTGGTATTAATGGGCCCAAAGTACAGAAAACATTCCCCATACTGTTACATCACCTCCACCAGCCTGGACTGTTGACACAAGGCAGATTGGGTCTATGGAGTCATGCTGTTGGTTCCAAATTCTGACCCTACCATCTGTGTGCCTCAGCAGAAATTCAGATTCAGGCTACATTTTCCTGTCTTCAGCTGTCCATTTTTTGTGAGACTGTGCCCACTGCAGCTTCAGCTTTCTACTCTTGGTTGACAAAAATGACACTCTGACATGGTCTTCTGCTGTTGTAGCCCGTCCGCCTCAAGGTTTGGTGTATTGTTCTTTCTGAGATGCTTTTCTGCTCACCACAATTGTATAGAGTGGTTATCTGAGTTACTGCAGCCTTCTGTCAGCTTGAACAAGTCTGGCCATTCTCCGTTAACCTCTCTCATCAACAAGGTATTTCCGTCGGCAGAATTGCTACTCTCTGTATGGTTTTTTTCTTCTTTTTCTTATTGAAGGAAAATTTTCTGTT
Source organism: Notoglanidium macrostoma (assembly GCA_030068235.1). Lineage (NCBI taxonomy): Eukaryota > Metazoa > Chordata > Actinopteri > Siluriformes > Auchenoglanididae > Notoglanidium > Notoglanidium macrostoma. The sequence continues at coordinate 15,804,063 of JAQQZR010000006.1, read as the reverse complement.
GTGCATGAAAATCCCATAAGCAGTAGCAAAATACTTAAACCAGGTAACCTAGCACCAATAATCATGTCACAGTCAATATCAGTGAGATCACATATTATCGCCATACTGATTGTTGATGTGAACATTACTCGAAATTGCTGGCCCATACTTGCATGATTTTATGCATTGTGCTGCTGCCACATGATAGGGTGATTTGCACGAATGAGTAGGTGTCCGGGTGTTCCTAATAAAGTGTTTTCGGTGAGCATAAGTGCCAAGTACATTAAAAACAAATTAACATTTCCTTTCTACCCCATGTGCTTTCCTCCTCAATTCTTGGTCCTTCCATCAGTTACAGGTATTTCAGATATAAGGTATAAGATAGCTAGAGAAATTTTGATAATTAATCTGGTTTAAGTACTGTGTCATTATTATGCGTATTCAAGTTGTGACCCATATGGCCAACCATATTGTGCTCCCTTATATCCTGAGCTCTGTTGATTGGATTCACCTACTCCTAATTACTGGCTACAGTATTTAAGCTCATTAGCTGTGCTTCTAAAAGCGATTTTATTCTTGATGTTACCTTCTCTTTGGAAAGTCTTGAGAATTTTTTCTAGTCTTATTTGAAAAAAATCTATCTATCTATTTGCCATCCCAAATTTCTAATCAGTAATATTAGCTAATTTAGCTAGCTAATTACCAAATTTAACCCCATTTGTAACCATAGCTTAGATTTAAATCTATTCAGCAATTTCATTTGAACTAGCATACCACCCAAAATATAAAAATCTCAATTTGTCTTCCTACCAAGTTAGCAGCCCATCTAGCTAACTTGTAGCTAGCTTTTAAACTAAACTCTCTGCCGGTCATTTTGGATTTTAATTATTGATGCTTCTACGTTAACGGTGCCTTTCCCTGGATATGAACTGTGTAGTTATGGTAAAACCTTGCATAAAATGTTCTCCAGTTTTCTCCACTTTACCACAATTATGTCAGTCTAGCAACTCAGTTTAATGTTACATGTAGGTCATTAGCCACCTTAAATTTAAGAACAGGCATTGATTGATTTGTAGCTGACAGGAGACGCACTATATCCTGGGTACATACGTTCCCTGAAGCTTGTATGCATGTGTAGCCACTCAAACGTGGGGTGTGGAGGTCTGTTAAGCCTCATTAAGACAGTCACACATATTAATGAGAGGAACGCATATCTCACTGGCCTACTCACAAGGTAGGTTAATGAATATGGCTGCAGGGGGTCATGGGAAATTACTCACATTTGCAGCTCGAGGTACAGCGGGTTGGGCCTGCTTTTGATTATCAAGTACTGCATAGTTTTGAAACAGCTTTAGATCCTTATTACAACGTGTTGCAGATTTAACTCTGAACAAGGCATTGTCTGCTTGCATAAAATTATGGGATGAATTTGGATCTGCTTTATGTTTTACTCTGAAATGACCAAAACAAATCTCTTTCAAATAGTCATCAGATGGCTTTAATTCAAACCAATAAAGGAATGCACCCTTCTAAGTGCTATATGAACCTATGATTTCATTTTTTTCAAGGTTTTTTTTTTATTTATTTTTTTTTAAAGAAAGATCTCTATGTATTTGAATGTGTGCAATGAGGCCAATATAAAAAATTTGCAGTTCAAGTCAAACAATTGGAGTTGCCAGCGAGTATGAGGTAATAAAATTCATGCAAATGTGAGCCAAAACAAGATGGCTGGCACTGCAGCAGATAGTGACCTTTAAGTTCATGATGAAAAACAAATGTCAAGTGTCTAAGAGGGAGGGCAGTTCCAGGCTTTGCAGGGATTTGCTGTGTTGTCTTATAGGCCACATTAATTCAGCCCACTATCAATTTCTCAGAAAGCAGGGGAGAAGGAGCTCAAATCCAGCTTCTTATTTATTTAGAAAGCAACCTTTACAGTCTTCTAGTTGCATTGATGGAGACAATAAAGCCCCTTTTGGGCAATATATATCCTTAGAGGTGTTGTAGTACATCTCAAAATGTAAGAATGAAACAAAACACAAAGGTTTCCATATTTAATATTTTTTTCATATAGTTTGAAGCATATACTCTTTAGAGTACACTAATAGAAATCACCTTAAAAGTACTGAATCATCTTTGACTCATCCAGTAATTTATAATACAGTTCAATGAAGCAAAGAGAAGGCTTTCATTTCAGATACAATATCGAGGTCATAAAAAAACATTGCTGGGGAAGAAAATCTAAAGAGATGATGAAACATACTGCAGATATAGTTTTATACACCCATATTTGAAGCTCTTTTCCTTAGAGAAAACCGTGGACCTGGACTCGGAGGAAATGGAATGGGAGATCACTTGTAGATGAATTTGTTGCTGAGAGTCTTATTTTGTCTTATTTTTCTCCAGCAGAGATTTGAAAATCATGGAATTGCATTAAAATAACCTTGTAAAGTCACACTGCAGATTCACCCAGTAACTCCATCCTCCTAAATGGCTCAGCATCATACACAAGGATGCAGTATTTACTATTTATTTGGTACTACCTAGCAAATCTGCAGACATGCTCTATATTTTCCAAACACAGTAAGGCCACCTCAAAATAATGGAGTGAGAGGCGAAGTCTGTTTTGGGGAGTCGCAGTTCCTTCCTGCAGCTTATTCATCAAACCCGGCAACTGGCGCTAAGTCTCAATAACCCTGGGCAAAACCAAAATGCGCAATAGAAAATATGAGGTGGAAATGCCTGTCAGTGGCCTTCAAAGAAGGGCCTTCCAGAAACATAAAGACCGGATTGAACTATTTTATGACTTCCCAGGAATAAATGTTCCAACCGCACAAAGGCAATTCATCTCCTTCTCTTTCAACATACAGAGGAAGGAAATACATTTGTATGTCCTCCATTATGTACAGAGGTTTCATGGGTCTGTTATGATCTATTAAAACTCATGTTTTGCTGTCCTGATAAAAGAAGTGCCATCCTATTCAGATGTCTGTAAACACAAATACACAGCGCCTGAAGTTTCCTGCGTTCCGATTCCCCATGAGCGATGATAAATGCATCAAATATCTCGACGCACTGTGTTGCCAGAGTCGATATTGTGAACAAATGTGTCATTACTGTGGCACTTCCCTCATTTTATTTCTTCACTCGACTGATGAGTGGAAGCAGACTGAGGCTAAACGTGGCCAATTTGGTTCACTCCCACCTCCTCCTCTCTTTTCGGCCCATTTCTGTCAGCAGAAGCCCGGGCTTTCTCTGACTCCGGTGAGATGGATAGTGCTGGTAGAAATATGTCCCCTACAATTCTATCATGGAGAAATTAGGAGAGGCAACATTACAGATCAGTTCACATATACAGTAGTCGGCCTGCGACATCCCCCTCTTCCTCTTCGCTCTCCCTCCCACCCTGACAGTTATTGTTTGGAGAGTGGGTGACAAGATTGATGCGGCTCTGTAAATCAGGAATGGGCATGAGTGGCCCTTTCCCCATCACATATCTATCATCCACAGAATGGAGATTAATAGGAAAGGGCCCTGTTCCTGGATTTGTTGAGGGCACTTGCTTCTTGACCTCTGGTAAATAATTAGATATCTTTGAGACCCGGCTCAGCGTGACGATGGACAGGCAGGGCCTCCAGACAGGCTGTAATGGGGTGCGCACTGAATTCCTGTACAAATGCACCTTTCACCACCAGATCCCTTTATTAAGGATGAACGTGTATATTTCTCTGCCTTGTTTAATGGAACCATTATCAAGTATTTAAAATAATAATAATAATAATAATAATAATAATAATAATAAAAACAGTAGGTTTTTACATTGCAGTAAAATTACACATTCTTAATTAATAGAAGTAGATGTGTAGCAGTAGATGTAAAACATCAAACCAATTTGCCCCTTTTTTCCTCACTCTAGTCATGGATCTTCTCCAAGTGACCCAGGTTTCATTTGTGCAAAGAATGACCATAAACATGTGTGGCATTAAATGTTAATTCCTACAATAATGAAAACAAACATAACCATTTCCATATTAAGAAGGTGTATCATTATATGTGGGGAGAAAAGACAAAAACTGGATTTCTACTCTAAGAAAAAAAACACACACATGTATGTATGTATGTATCTATCTATCTATCTATCCATCCATTACCGCTTCATCCGTCTGGGTCGCGGGGAAGCTGCAGCCAATCCCAGCATCTTCGGGCGAGAGGCGGGGTACACCCTGGGCAGGTC
>JAQQZR010000006.1:15789291-15799753 GCA_030068235.1 Notoglanidium macrostoma | reverse complement strand
TCTATCTATCTATCTATCTATCTATCTATCTATCTATCTATCTATCTATATATATATATATATATATATATATATATGTATGTATATATTATGGACTGTGTGCTTTATGATTTAGTCTTAGGTCTTATGTGGGTCAAGTGAGAATCCTTACATCAACATAAAAACTATTTTCCTGTGAATAACAGTAACCATGTAATTTAATTTAACGGAAGCATAGCAGTTTAACCTCTTGTTCTCTGAAGTGCTCTCAAGTCCTGATTATCCTCACAGCAATGCACAATACAACGTCAATAAAGAATGTTTCTTTTGGAAATAACAGTATAGTGTTTACAGAAGTACACAATTGAGCTTCTTCACCTTGGTTAGGTAAAGGTAAGGTATTTATTAAAAATAAATAAATATAAATATAGAAATATTAAATCATGAATTGAAAAAAAAAGGCACAAGTATTAATAAGTATAAGTATTTTATAATATAGATTAACATGAAGGTTTTCATATCAGACACAGCATCATTCAAATAAAATTCACTTCAAATGTAGAAAACAAATGGAACTTACAGATAAATTACATGTATTCTCAGTTAATAGAAACTAAATTCAATTTTATATGCACAACAATCAGTTTTGCCCTGATTCTGTCAAGGCATTTTAATAAAGGAAAACTTTTCATGGTTGCATCTGTCTAGAAATGTGTAGAAGTCTTTTTACCAGCCCAAAAAGAACTGATTCAGACACATAAGTATAGAAATAATTAGTGCACTAATATTTCAAGTACAAACTATAAACTATAACACTGATTTAGTTCATTGGATGCACTTTCAAAACAAGCGAGTATTCACAAGCTTTTCCTGGAAGCGATGAAAAACATGATGACATATGGCAATACTTTGAAAGACAGTAAAGCCTTTTTAGCAAATAGTTTGCTAAATGATTATTACAAAATACCTCTGCAAAATGAACACAACTTGTTTTGTAATAAAAATAAGAAATTGTTTTTAGACACAAACTCATTACCATGTTTATTAACCTCCTTGCAATCAGTTTTATTTGTTTGCTTTCTTTTTTTTTTTTTTTTATCAGGGTGGGGTGCTTGCATTATTGCACAGCTCAGGCTCAAATCTGCATACAAAACTAACAGATTAATTGGCTGTACAATTTGGGGTTGCTTTGTTAAAATGTATCAGGATATCAGAGACTTAATAGTTCATACAGAGAAAAGAAAGGAGAGAAAAAAATAAAAAACACAACCCAGCAAAATATTATCAAAGCTTTAGGCCCAGGGGCATGCTGGTTATTTTTATTTCCTTGTAATGGAGTTGCATTATGGAGCTATGGAATGTGGTTCCCTACTTTACATTATTTTTCATGCTTTACATGTTTTCACAATGTAATTTTATTAATAACGACTTGTAAGGGGAAATATTCAACTGAATAAATAAAAGTCAAAACGAATGCTTTTGCAACTTGGAGTTTTTAGATCAAAGAGCAAACATGTCTACAATATAGTATGAATAAATAGGAGAGGATTTTCAGCTTTTAAATGTATTGTAAGCATCTGTTTGCTGATTTTCCACAGACATTGAAGAGGAGGCTGATTCACTAAAGCACGTATTTAGTGGTATTTGGTTTATTGTGACTCAACTATGTGAAAAACTTTCCCCTTTGAGCATTGAGAGCTACTGTACATGGACATCAGTCGTGATCAGGTTGAATTACAATTTAAGGCAATTTTCTTTCCATTAATTGATACAATTTTTTCTTCTAGAGTTACCCTGGTACACAAGCGTCAGCTTGATTATGACTGTAGGACTGGAAAGGTAGAATTGTTATATACCATGAGTCATAATTTGCACAGAAATAAAAATAAATAAATAAATAAATAAAAATACTATAAGCAATGTAGCACTGAGCGTTTACTTTTAAAGGAACATAATTGAGCAATATAAGGCTCAGGATCAGCTTAACCTAGTGTACAGTGAACCAGGTGGTTCTTCTTCTCCCAAACACAAAGAAATATAAAGTCTAAGAAAAAAAAAATGTTATGCAAGTTAATATATCCTAAGGACATTCAATAAGATGGAAGAAAATGATCCTTCATTTAAATCCACCCCCCACACCATCTCACTTTATCTGCTTCTTCTACTTCCACTGCAGCAATAAGCTACAAATGATGTTATCGCCAGACAGTAAAATATTGCTTTAATGGAATTGTGTTTGATATTTAAAAGTAGGCCTTTATAGTCCAGTAGTCCAGTTCATGGAGATAATTTTGCTTAGTGCTAAATTAATCTGCAATGATTCCTGCATTATCATGTAATAATATGTTGCAATATGTTTTATTGAATTTCGGCCAATTAAATTATCCTCTGCCGGGTTAGCTTATAAGGCACCTTTGAAAAGAAGGCAGTTATGGGTTTATTATTGTGGAGCAATTTACCTTGAGAAAATAATATTTTGCCCTCATAAGTAATTTTGTTTATTACTTTTAATGATTTCATTAAGGAGATTCCTCCAGGCAGACTACAGTCCTTTTATATTTTATCCCCTCCCCCTCCCCCTACCCCCCACTCCTTTTACACTCAAAGTCCAATTTGAAAATACAAACATAATAGAAAGGATTTGTTGGTTCACGTGGAAGATGCAAGAAGAGACATGAATATGAAGGATCTTGGTTTGAGCAGTCTATTTGATAGTGTTCCACATATTTATGGTAAAAAAAAAAAAATATATATATATATATATATATATATAGGACTTGTTAAAATGTCAGATGTTACTATGTGGATAGTTTGAAGTAACAGTGATAATATGGGCCTCTTCAATAAATGCCCGAGAAAAAAATTGATTGTGTATTGAAAGCATTCAGGGGAAACAATACAGAAAAGAACATGTCAAGCATTAAAAATTGATCCAATCCCTCTTAATCTCTGATAAATATAAAAGCATGCATCCTGATTTTTGTAATCTTGCATGACTTAATCATATTTGATGTGCCAGTTCCTGTGAGTGTAAGACCCTTTTACATGATCTGAGATCATTATCTTGCAACAGCAGTTGACTATGGAATGATATAAAACACACGGCGGTTCTGAGCCAACACCCCAAGCCAGAATATGCCAATTGCTGATTTAAAAAATAAAAAGTGAAATTAAAATTTAAAAAGAAAAGAAAAATCCTGACCTTTGCATACTATAATGTCTTATCTGTCATTCTTTTCCAGACAATACTTAATAATATTACGTTCATAAAAGGTAAAGCTTTAAGCCAGCTTGAGCTCACTCTTTAATGAGGAAGTTGTTATAACGTAAGATTTATAAGCTAGGTTTAACTTGATGAACAAATCAACCTGTATAATTGCACCCTTTTAGTCGCATTCAGAAGACGCATCATCACTAATCAAGCCATCTTGTATCTTGACATTCACATTTAGTCAGGCATGTATGTTCTCGGTTAAGTCCTCTCTGCTTCTTTAGTTCTCTCTTCCAGACAAAGAAGGATTGTGTGGAGCGTCGGGTGATTTACATGCTGTTGGCCGGACTCAGTGTGCCGCTCCATGGGAAGGCAGCGTGGGCCTGCCAGCTGTCCTCTGATCCCGTTAAGCATGCCAGGCACGGTGCCATGAGGCTGTAAGCCTCCTCCAATCATTCGTCCTACCTCTTTGAAAAGAAAGTCTGTTGACCTCAGATAGAGCGAGTGAAATTTCCAGCACATTAAAGCAGGCCTGCTTCTCAATGACCAGAGAAGAGAGCTGACCCATGTAATCGCAGATGGCATTGTTCTCGGGCATCGTCTTGACGCATGGAGTAGGGTTTTCACCTACAACTGTGGCATGTATATAGGGCCACGGCATTCTTCTGCTGTTTCTGTCCATGGTTCAGGCGTTTTGCATTACTAAAATGTCACAGACTGGCTGAGAGTCGTGCACAGTGAATAAACTTGGCTTGGCCCAAGCTCTTCAGAGCTCCTGTTCTCTTGCCAAGAATGACGGGTATAAAAGGGCACTGGCACAAGCTCGGCTTCCTCACACTGAAGTACTTGCTGGTAGTTTTCGCTCTTGTTTTTCTATGCTGTCATTACTTTTCCACACTTTCTACTGATGATACAGTAATACAATAGTATGACCCTAGTCTAGTTTCCTGAAAAAAAAGAGCTGGTTCTGGCACCACATTGACCATTTCCTGTGAAAATCGCAAGGTTTTGCCAAGTGAGTTTTACATTTTATAGGCTCTTTTAAACAAAGTGACTTTCATTTGATGCCGAATCCAAGCATAGAGCTGAACCGTTAAGGGTTAAGGGCCTCACTGAAGGTCCCAACAGTGGCTCTCTGGCAACCGTCCCATCACTACCACAAAACCTTAATGTTAACCATCAATCTACCAACTGGTAAGTTGAATAAAATCTATTTTTTTAAGAGTACATGCATGCAAGCATCTAAACTACACTTTCTAAGAAAATGAGCAACATATAAAAAAAGACTTCTCCTGGGTCTCTTGTGTGTAAACGGCATGCAAAAGTGTGCAATCAGATTATGTACAACATCTATTTTGGTCATCAAAGAAACTGTTATGGTATGTAGTTGCTGAAAAACTGAAATGGTGCCCCATAAGATTTGCACCCAAAGGACGAAACTTGGTGTAAGAAAATCAGTCCATGTATCCGTTCCAAATGAAGTATTAAAAATAATCCCAAATGTAAGCTGAGCTAGCAGATGCTATAGAGCATTACTGCTGCAATTTCCATGATAACCTTGATAAATATAGAAACATAAAGTAAATTCAGCTAAATATGCAGTACTTAAATTCTGAGTTTCAATGTCTGCTTTTATAGTCTTTAAACATGGTGGTGTGGTTTACTACAACATGAAAGTGGATAATTTTCTTATAACGGCACATCCCAATATGTTTTATTCCTCTTATAACACAGCAGTTGGCCATTGATTATGTTTTTTTTATTATTGTCTTACTGAATGGTGCATCATAACAAGACAACATAGAAGGGCACTCCGAGAGTGTAGACCTCTGCCAAGGACAATAGTTGACTCTTTTATGAGATGCAAATCTGCAACCACAAACACTTTCAGGTAAAAGTCTGGATGTGATTCCAATGGAGTCTTCATATTTCTACATTGGCTACATTTTGTCACTTTTGAATTTCAATGCATCTAGTGAACTTTAAGATGTATGACATTGTCGATCGCAGACTTCCACGAAACACCATATGTTGCAATGTTAGCGAAAGTGAAACTAATTTTGTGGAGCCACCTTGTGACCCAGATCCACTGCAGAATGTAATGGGTCCTTCCTTGGCCCAGTTTTATAATAAAACGCAGCTTGTCATGTTGGTGAGAAAGCAGAAATGTTCCCTTCCTGAAGAGTTTGCATTGGTGTCAAAATCACTGTTACAAAACGGTAACTATGGAGACTCCTTCTATAATTATTAACTAAACATCTCCTTACAGAAAACCACACCATATAAATGTTTCTACATTTTTCTTTAAGTAACAATGCATTTTTTTTTGTTTATGATCATTCTTAGATTAAAGAGTCTCAATAATTAAAGTCCCTTTCACTATAGCTTATTGTTACTATAGAAACGATAATTAGAATAAGCCTATTAATGTAAATCTGTGTACACGTTAAATCATTCTAGCCTTCATTCAATCATTCTAATTTTGCATAATCTGTAGTCACATTTTTCTAGTGAACATGATGTGTAGTTATGTGTTGACCTTTTCAAACATGGGTGATTATCTTCTGACCCGACAGGAAGTAGATGTGTTTATGGAAACTGTACACCACAACACGAGCTTATTGATTACAAAATAAATAAATAAATAAAATAAAAAAAAGAAGCTATATAACCCCATATAGCAGTGGGGAAGTTCTGTCCACCACATCAATTTAGAATGAGAATATCTTTGACTGACTTACTGTGAGTGTGTGTGTGTGTGTGTGTGTGTGTGTGTGTGTGAGAGAGAGAGAGAGAGACAGAGAGCGAGAGGAGTGAGTAAGAGAGAGTGCACAGCAATGATTTGATTAATAAAAGTCTGAAATTTACAGGCAGAAAATAATCTATAGATGTGATGGAGTGGAACATTTCTCATCAAACTGTGAAAATTCGCAGATCCCAGAAGAACCACGGCTCGGCAAAGTTCCATCCGTCCAAATATATGGCTCTGCGGAACACAGACTTGAGCTCAAAATGAGAAATTTGATGGCACGCACAGCGAGTGTCGCAAACCTAATTTCAACATCTGAGAGTAGATTGAATACCTCCATTCATTTTGGATAATTTAAAAGGCTTCGGACTGCCTATTTTTTTTTTCCACTGTGCCAGCTCCCATGGGAATCCACTCAAAATTGATGGGGAATCTACAATAATTAAAAGCAGGAGAAACATCAATCCATTTTTCACATCACTGCGAGAGGACTTGCGCTCCTTGAAATCCAGCATCACCTATTGACATCAATCAGTGTACTCGTTTGAGAAAATAAAATTCATAATTGTATTACTGTATCATCGAAATTCTGGTCATTGATGGAAGCTCTTTGATGGCTTCTCATGAAACAAGGCTTCTAAGTGGACATCTCTCTGCTGAAATTGTAATTGCTGCCCAGCTTCAACTAGCCAGGCAAAAGCTGGCATGAACAGAGCATGGGATCACTTGGCCTGTGATTTACAAAAGAAAGAGCAACTGAGAAATTCTTTCTACTATTGAAAGAATTGAAAGATATGAAAAGAATGGACAGGATACACAGAAATAGTTTAATTAAATTAAATTTTCACCCTATTTGAAGGATTGCAATTGCTATCATTACTATTAAACACACATAATGGCAAAGAAAGCCTAAAGTAGGACTGCGAGATAAAAACAGCATCATGGTTTGACATTCCCTTTTGTGAATTTCTGAAATGGATAGTCGTCATTATTTGTCAACACATCCTCCAATGCTCCAAACGCAGAGTGGTTAGGGAGTGGCCATAAATCTTTTGCACACTCGTTAGCCTTTGGCTCATTACATAATAAGTTATATATGCCTATATAGGATATCAATATAAACTGTGTAAACGTTTTTGGGGTTTTTTTTCCTTCCCTTTTTAATACTATAGATGTCTGTAACAGCAATCACATTTAACTTTGCTCAGTTTTATAAGAACATCCAGTTTTCTAAGAAAAAAAAAACACTGGATGTTTTTCCAGGGATCATGCAAAACCTGTCACAGATCCTCCGCAGACTTACTTTTGTTTCCTGAAGTCTTAAAGACCCGAGAAAACAAACGACATAAATTCAGCACCTAAGTAAATTAAGTGCTGTGTGTGTTTATGAATTATACCAATTTGCCATAACATTAAAATCACTGACAGGTGAATGAATGACATTAATTATCCTGTTACAATGGCTCCTGCCCATGGGTGGGATATATTAGGCAGCAAGTAAACAGCCAGTTCTCAAAGTTGATGTGTTGGAAGCAGGAAAAAATGGGCAAGCATGAGGGTCTGAGTGACTTTGACTAGGACCAAATTGTGATGGCTAGATGACTGGGGCAGAGCAGCTACAAAATGGCAGGTCTTATGCTGTGTTCCCTGTATGAAGTGATTAGTAACTAAGAAAAGTGGTCCAAGGAAGAACAACCAGTGGACAATGGACATGTGGGCATAAGAACTGGACCACGGTGCAATGGGAGAAGATGGCCTGGTCTGAGGAATCTTCTGCTTGGAAACCTTGGGTCCTGACATTCACGTGGATGTCACTTTGACATCTACCTAAACATTGTTGCAGACCAAGTACACCCCTTCATGGCAACGGCACGGCCTTTTTCAGCAGGATAATGTGCCCTGCAACACTGCAAGAATTGTTCAGGAATAGTTTGAGGAACATGACAAAGAGTTCAAGGGGTTGACTTGGCCTCCAATTTCCACAGATTTCAACTTGGTCATCCATTTGTGGCATATGCTGAACAAATAAGTCCAGTCTATGAAGGCCCAACCTCACAACTTGCAGGACTTAAAGGATCTGCTGCTAACATCTTGATGCGTGAAATCCATGACTGGACTGGTCAGAGCTGTTTTGGCAGCACAAGGGAAACCTACACTGTATGTTAAAGAACATCAAAATTTCTGCTTCTAAAGACAAATTTTGCTTACAAACACAGACCTGTAGATGTGCCCACCTCCATTAACAGCACATACCAAGCACCCACACCTAGCTGATGTCTTCAGCATATAAAAATATAAGTTCTGAGTATATTATTATTATTATTATTATTATTATTATTATTATTATTATTATTATTATTATTATTTTCCTGAACAACTCTTATTCAAACTTAAATTCCAGAACACAGCTCCGAACTGCACTTGGTCACTGTATGCGTTCATATGTATGAGTGTGTGGGTGTGTATAAGTGGAGAGAGAGAGAGAGAGAGAGAGAGAGAGAGAGAAGGAAGCCTGTGAAAGAGAGGTAAAAAAAATCCCCAACACAACTGATGAGAAGCTGTCAGAGAAATCAATGTGCCCATGTTGCATACGGCTCCCCTTCTAGTGATCATTAGTTTGTATGCGAGCTCAGTCTCCACAAAAGACCTTGAGGATCCTTATTGTAATTCCAAATTGCTTGGGCAGGTATATTTATTTATTTTAGGATGGGGAGAGGTAGGATCTCTGAAGACCCTTAATTCTCAGATGCCTTAACAACCCCGAAGCCACCTAGTAGCTGGAATATACACATCTGACAAGTATGCCCAGCACTGTCAGCTTTTGTGATGTCGGGAATCCATTGCTGTAATTGACAACATGTTGAGATGCTGAGAAACTAATCATTCCAGATCACTCCACTCTTCCATGTCGGCCTGCTCTAAGCCTCGCAGACAATGGCCGCAGGGCAGATTTCCAAGTGTGGTGGATTGTAACAGTTTATTAGCAAGACATGCTTACCACAGGGTACTGAGGAGGATTCACTACTCATACCAATTACTGCTGAATTATAGTGTTTGACTTTCAGTTTGAAGTCTGAACTTGATTGACAAAGAGTTAAGGAGGAGTGTACTGTTTGCTGTGTTCGACCATCCATAATCCAGGACTGATTTAATATGAAAAGCCATGTGCTATGAAACTGCATGACAATGCATTTTTGGTGTGTGCAACATTATTAAAGGGACAAGTTTACATTAAGCATTGTGGTCGATCACACCTGTGTGTTGCTTGTAACATTATGCTCTTCCCATTCATTCATTTGGGTCAATTTGCTACTAAATGGGAGAAGAGAGCCACAAACTGGAGAGTATTTGGTTTTCGTCTGTCTAAGGGTTGCCAGATCTCAGTCACTTATACACTCCACTGTCCCATGTAACCCCTTTCTAGGCACATAAGTGCACTTCTTTTTAAGTGCAATGGCAATTAATGTCTCGAAGTCGTTTTTAGGCATTTATTTGTGCGCAGTGGGAAACTTTCAATCCTGAGCTTGCATTGCTGTCTGTGGCATTTACAATGCTCTCCCTGTGTCTGTGTGAACCTCTCCAGGTTCTCTGGTTCCACCAGAACCATAACCTGGATAAAGAGGTCACTGAACTAGAATGAGTAATCATCATAATATGACATAATAATCAATGTTTTGAAATGAGCCATCTTGACTATATATGCACGATGTGACTCATTTATTATCATATGTTGTGTACATGTTAATAGTGTTGATTTTAAAATGATTCATATTGTTTAACCAAACATATTTACATGAAATATAAAGTATGGAAACTGTGTTAAAATACTGAGTTTAGTTCAAAAATGTTCTCTCATTAATTCAAACTTAAATTAAATATTAAAGGAATTAAAAATGCTATTAAATAAAGAAACATATTGTCACTGTGAGTACAGACCCTTACTGAAACTAGGGGGAAATATTATTGGCAATTTCCCATCTTTTCCATCCAGCACTCCCTTACCTAAGCATGTCTCACTGTCTCTCTTTCACTTTCAGACTTTAATTTCTGTGATAAGCTTCAGTAAGCAAATGCAAATGTGTTTAATGATTTGCATCACTAGATCATTTCTGGGTTTAATATGCTTTGGTATTCTGGTCAAGGACTCAAATTCGATTTGGAGGCCTTTTCTAGCTCCCAAAGACAGCCCTAATCACATATGCAATATTAGTGAGGGCAAAAATGGGAAAGAAATTACACAATAGTTCCCTATAATCAAATCCTTCATCATCTAGGTGAGTCTATATTACTCCTTGTAAAACTTCCTGGGCAATTTAATCACATTTGCTTCAACTTAAAAGTAAAATTCACTCTAGTCACAAATATATGAGACACATGGATTTCATCTCAACAGCTACTGTGGGATGTTGCATTGTAATTCTTTTGCAATGAGTATTATAATTAAATTATATCTATCTATCTATCTATCTATCTATCTATCTATCTATCTATCTATCTATCTATCTATCTATCTATCTATCTAT
>JAQQZR010000006.1:15774532-15789191 GCA_030068235.1 Notoglanidium macrostoma | reverse complement strand
TCTATCTATCTATCTATCTATCTATCTATCTATCTATCTATCTATCTATCTATCTATCTATCTATCTATCTATGCAAACAATTCTTAGCATGTAAAAATGTCTGTTATCATCCAACATCTTGAAGATTTGTCTAATATGTCTTATGAGATTATTAAAACAGAAGATTATTCAGTTTGTTTGTTTTTTTTAGATTATTTTATTCAGTAATATCCAGTACTGTTAAATGTTATTCAATAAATTTCCTTCTTTCTGCAGAAATAATACAAAAAAAAATGCTTAAAATTAGAAAAAAAAAAAATCTGCCATGAGAACAAGAATATTTCATGCATCATGTAGTTTTGACTTTATCTACAACAAAGTTTTGAGTTTTCTACAAGATCATTGTTATAAGATCAGTAGATTTGGTAATTTTTTAATGTTGTTAAACCATAGCTTTAATGATATACTGTCTATAATGTGTACTGGTGTCAGTATATTGTACTTAAACCCCAAGTTTCCTCAGTGTCACTTATATTCCATACTTACCCCTTAAAATCCAGCTATACAGAACTTTTTTCTGGCATGTGATGCTGTTATGCTGTCCTCTGAGTTGGTTGAAGTTTGAGTCTGAACTAGAGGTGAAACTCACTCATATGGCTTTAAACACTGAAATATATGTAGTAATAGGACAAGACAAGCATGTGCAAGATTCACGGACATTGCATGTCAGGAATTTCCAATGGCTTTTTGTCCATTAATTATACTAAACCCTCTTTTCATGTAGGTTCCAAAAAATTCCTCTTTATTGAAAGTCAGTGTGACACAAAGCAACATTTGCAGGATGTTGAGTAATACCATGTGCCCCAGAACAGCTGTTATGGCATGAAAAATACCATCTTGGCATACATGGTTAAAAGAAATAGATTCAGTCGAAGAAAACTGGAGTTTGATTGTATTTTCAAACACTCGGCTTGGATTATTGGTCTGCCATCGAAATACCACTGCAATATTGTATTAAATGCAGAAAATGAATGTTTATATAACTAAGCAGTCATGAAAATGTTTTCAGATGCAAAATTAAGTGAATGTCGTATTGTTGAATACTTTAAAATACTATCTAAATTTACTATAAAATACTTATAAGCACACAAACTATTGGCTTTATGTCTGGAGTTTATTTTTTTGTTGTTGAAATTCCAGGTCAAGTACATCCATCCAAATCAAGGCAGTGAATAGGCCTTCCTTAGGCCATCAAAAGGAATGCTGTATGTGTGCTGAGATGTTTTTATATCTTGGTGGGGACCAAATATCTTTTAAATGTCCTCACCAAGATAGAAGTATCTGACAGTTTTGGAGACATTGGCTGGTCTCTATGAAGGAAACCTGCTTTTATTTTACCCCACAACACACCCAAAAACAAAGTAAAAGCACCAAAAGCAATCTTACGGCTTACTGAGTTTAAAGTTAGGGTTACACTGCCGAAAAATTATATCTTGGCAAGTGAAAATATCTTGAACAAAGGAAAGGTGATTTGAACATTTCGCTGTTTTTGTTTAGAAATATTTACTAATTTCAAGCTTAATAAAAAAAAAAAGCTTGAAATAAAAAAAAATAATAAAACAAAATAGAACAGCTTAATCGGTTAAAAAATGTAATGTAGATATTTTAGTTGAATTCAGCACAAGAAATATACCTTTGTAATATATACTTACATTAATTATGTCAATGGATAGTAAGAAGTGTGTGTGCGTATGCGTGCGTGCGTGCGTGCGAATGTGTGGCATAAACATACAGGAAAAAAACAGAACATTCTCTCTCTCTCTCTCTCTCTCTCAAAATGAAACAAACAAAACTCAACCAAACAAAAAACAACAACAACAACAACAAAACCAGGGCACAGTGTGATCAGGACGTCTGCATTGGATCAGTGTTGGGGAAACTCTGTGTTGGATATTTTTCATAAATCATGTAGTGAGAAGAAAAAAAGGATGAATTATGAGAGATGTTTTGGACACTGAAAGGTCAGCTGTTAAAATAGGTCTAGACTGACATTATATGTAGGTAAAGGTGCTCCAGTTAATCATGTGCAGACTGTCACAGTGCAGTTATTTAATGAGTTGATTCAGCAGCCCAGACAGAGCTAGTCTAGTCTTAGACTGGGCTTTAATAACACTGCCACATGGGATTCTTCCCTGCAAAATCCCTCTCAGTCTGGAGCTGGCCTTGTTGAACATTTTATGGTCTTGTTTTCTATTAATTATTATATTCCTGCACTTCACTTACTTCAATCATGCGTCCACTGGCTTATCAAATTGTGTATTATGGCAAAAATGCAATGTAAGCAATACATTTACCACAAATGAGTTTTATTAGCCCTAAAGTAATGCATACTTAATGCACTTTCTATTTTTTTTCCCTTTTTGCTACATTGAGTTAGGGTATGGATTGCTTAACACACATTATATTGGGGTATTATAATTAAACTGAAATAAAACTGATTAAAATGCCATGCAATGCCTCTCTTCTGTTTTGTTATATTACTTCGGTCCATTAGCTCTAAAAAAGCTTATGTTGACAGACATCAGGAAAGGGGTAATGGAACGGGCCTGTGAGAAATTAAGAGCTTGTTGGGATGCTGAAGAAACAGTTTAAGTTGTGGAAATGATACCACAGATGGTGTGTTTCTGTAGGCCATATGAAATGCCACATGGCACTTCCATTGACATGCCACTTACAAAAGCAAACATGCGCCTGGAAGCTGATGGAGAAAGATTTATCAGCTTCAAACCAAACCCCAGCCGTCTCACTTAGAAGGCTAAATTAAAGCTGATGCCATACGTGCAACTTTTACGGAGTATTCTTATTAAAATTTTTAAAGTTAAAAAAAATAAATAATAAATAATATAATTACATCAGATACATTTACACTGTACATTGCTATATTAGGCCTGAGTTTGAGATGCAAATTGAATTGAATTGATTTTGTTTAATTGAATAGCAATAGCTTAAAATGAAACAAACATATAGATGATAATAATAATAATAATAACTGTTCCTTAATTTGAGAATTTCTGTCTTATAAGCTTGTTTTATTAAAAAAAATCTTATGAATGAATAACTTGTGTCTAGATGGATGGATGGATATACTGTATAAATAGATAAACAGCTCATATGAATGAATGGATGGATGAATAAATAAAAAGATACATAGATGGACAGATGGATGGATGGGTGAATGGATGGATGGGTGAATGGATAAATGAAAAGATAAATGGATGGACAGATGGATGGATAAATAAACAACTGGCTTGTATGAATGAATTAATACCTTGTTTCTGATTGATGCATGGATAGATGGATAAATAGATAGATAAGCAAACAAATGAACAAACAGCTTGCAGGAAGGAATAAATTGGTTCTGGATGGATGGGTGGATGGATAAATAGATGGGAAGACAGATGGATGGACAGATAGGTGGATGCATAGATGGATAAACAAAGAAAGGGCTGGTATGAATGGACTATAAAATGTTTCTAGTTGTAGATGGACGGACTTTTCCGTAAATGCTGTAGATGAGAAGATGGAATGATGGATGGATAGATTGATGGGTAAACAAATAAATGACCAAACATGTTACATAATGAATCAATTGTTGATTAATAGATAGATAAATGGATGGATATATGGGTAAACAAACAGCTTGTATGGAAGAATGAATTAGATATGAATGTATAAATAAATTAGTGATAGATAGAGAGGCAGATGGATTGATGGATGGATGGGTAAATAAATAAATGAATAAATAATCATGATTGTTGTGTACACCAGAATATCTAAAAGTCTCCCAACACAACCAACACCCTTCCTAGAGATCGCCACATCTATCATAAAGGTGTAAGGCATGTTTCTTTTCGCCAGCACTACCTACACCATGGCTTCCTCCATTTTTGAGTGCCAAGGGAGGAGTAAAACTGCTGAGAGAGGATGATGTTTGTGTGCGGGTGTGGGTGTGTATGTGTGATAGATGGGTGAAAATGTGCATGGTTCAACAATATCATAGTTATTATACATACCTGTGCTGTACAGTAGGCTGCTAGGCTACAACTGCAGAGAGAGAGAGAGCGAACAAACCAGCACTTTACACTGTCAGCCACATTCACTTCTCTAAACCACAGAGCCACTGGGATCCAATTTCATCTTTTTTTCATCTTAGGCTGCAGGACATAAAGAAGTCATACGCAATAATCACATGTAGTGGATTCAGCCATACTTGTGAAGAAAACACAAGACAAATGCAAATGGATATTCTTACCAAGGCAGAAATATAAATTTGGCTTATCAGGCAAAATGCATAGACTGTACAGAACCAAGAACAAAAAGCTGGTTGAGAGTGCATAAAATGTGTATTAGTGCACCGGTGTGTTGTCCTCGGCACAGGAACTGCTTTTATTGTAGGAGCAATACCAAACAAATCACTGCTATATCACAAAATGTCCCCGGTCAAAACTGGCTGGAGGCAAGTGATATCTCCAAGTAAACAGTATATGAAGACCATATCTTAAAATGATAGATCACCTCATTTTGCTGTGACAGAGGTCTTTCCTGCCACAAACATCCGTCATCGAAACTTCAAATCATAGACGGAGAAAGAGAGCAGGCAGGCAGAAGGCAGGAGAACTGGTGAAGCCTTGACACACAAATAGCTAAACCAATTTAATACCCATTAGATACAAATGCATGCAAAAAATAAGAGAGACAAATTTTCTGTGACCTTGCTATCAGATGGGTGACATTTTATTTGTCAAGGTCAGAGCATTGCTTTTGCTAGATTTATCATGTTCCCAGTGCATGTGTTACTGAAACTAATAGAAAGCCACAGTTATTTTAAACTTTTCACGCCTCTGCTAGCTATAATAAGGCTGGTAAGAATGACCATCATTTATTTCTATATGTATGCATTTAATTGCTTATTAGATAATTACTTAATTATTAAATAAACACATCATGGCAGTTTTAACAATAGTGACAGCTACAAGGTTTATAGTAATGTTTATACAGTATCATCTCATTCACAGGGACTTGTAGGATTATGCATTATGACAGAAGAAGAAGAAACCAAAAAAACAAAAATGGATTATCTAACAAAGAAAATGTTAAGATAGT
Organism: Notoglanidium macrostoma; assembly: GCA_030068235.1. Classification (NCBI taxonomy): domain Eukaryota; kingdom Metazoa; phylum Chordata; class Actinopteri; order Siluriformes; family Auchenoglanididae; genus Notoglanidium; species Notoglanidium macrostoma. The sequence continues at coordinate 15,784,048 of JAQQZR010000006.1, read as the reverse complement.
GAAGCTTTCTATAAGGAGATTAGCATAAATGGAAGAAGTCTCCAGTGTCAGTGCTTCATAAGCATCTGTAAGCTTTCTGACGCAGGGAAACCTTCTGGATAGAGAACTTCCAGTTTCAAGATGAGGTTTTATTTTGTTTTATTAACTTTGAGAAAGAGAGACAAAAATAGGCACTGGTGAAGGAACTGATATAGCATAAGTATGTTATAAATATATAAATATGTTATAGCATAAGTAAGGATAGTAACTAACTCTCTTCAGAGAATGTGAAATGGAAGTATAAATGGATAAACAATACTATGTGTCATTCAGTAATACATTTTAAAATGTAATCATTGATAAATTGCTGTGGTATAAAAGTATAAAACACTTTGGAACATGTTCTTGTTGTAAAACGATCAACTTCTGTGTAGTAATAGCAACACCGCTTCATGGCAAGCCTCCCTGTTGTTGATTTTTTTTTTTTCCTATAACAGAATGCCCCATGGTTTGTTCCTTACTTGGATTCACATATAAGAATTTGAGCTATATGGGCCAAGCTTCCATATTCATCCCTGGCTTTTCTCCTACATCACAGGAACAACTTAAGCATTTGACAAATTAGAAAGTGGCTAAATGTATACTTTTAGAAATGATGGTTTATTGAAGCATCTTTGAATTGGTTAAGGACCAAACTGGCTCTACATAAAACCTCTTCTGAAAGGGAAATCCTCGGTTGTAAGGATCCTATTGGGATTCCCCCTAGAGAGAAAAACCCAGATGCTAATATTGTATGAAAATGCTATTTATAATTATAATAAATAACTAAACAAATAAACCAACAAATAAATCAATCAATCAAACACCTTTAAGTTTTTCTCATAAATTGAACTATAGTTCCAAATATTTGACAAGCCCATGCATTCTTGGAAAAAAAACCTAAAAAAAAACATTAATTTGTTTTATTATCCTCTACATGGTGGGAATTCAGAGTAATAAAAAATGTAATTGGCAGATTAATTGATTAGCAAAGAAAGAGTTTACTGCAGCCCATCACCTGACTTTGTTCTCCGTATAAGTGGATCCCAGGAGTCTGTATGTATAATTCTGCATAGTAGTGTGAACCAAGCAGAGAAATACAACAAATCATCATCATCATCATCATCATCATCCAATGTGAAGACTATACAGAACAATAGTGTACAATAGTGTGAAGGATTGGATTTGAAAACTTAATTTTTTTATTTATTTATTTATTTTTGTTATCACTAGAAATGGGTCCATTTCAGAAAATTATTATATTTGGAATAATTGCATAATTGGGTTTGAAAATAAGCTCTTCACATGTTTACATATAAATGCAATTGAGTTGTATTTTTCTTTTTATTAAAATTGATTTTTTTTGTATTTTATACATTATTTCATTTGCTGTGTGTGTGTGTGTGTGTGTGTGTGTGTGTGTGTGTGTGTGTGTGTGTGTATGAAAGCTGTTGTTTTGCGTAAGTCTGTGATTTTTCCTGCATTTTTTTCCAAATGCCAATGCAGTTTTAAAAGCAAACTATATTGGATGAGTATCGATATCAGGTGGGTGATACCTCAGGTTTCAGTATCAGAAAAGAAAGTGATTTGGTGCCATCTCTACTCACCAGTATTTATTGTAACCTGTTTGCCTTTTAAATCTACGTGAATTTCCTTGAGTATACTGGGGTGCGGTTTTATAAGGATTTGAGCTCATAGGTTATTTCATGCATCCTGGAGAACTTTTGTTTCTTCAGGCAGTATCGAATAACCTTTTTTATTTTAAATCTGAAATGTCTATTGTTTAATATTCTCACTGCTTTAAAATCTTATAACATTTACTGAATTTGTAGACATCTAAAATGAGTTTTTTCTCTACTGACTCATGAAGGTAGAAGACATAAAATAAACATGTAAATGATTTCTCTTAAGACGTGAGCAATACTAACAGAGATAAACATTTCTGTTTCTAATGAGTGCCTTAAGGCCAGTGTCAGAGGTATCGATTTATTGGAGCTCAACATCATAATCGTCAGACCAATAGAACCCCCCTACAAACACACACACACACACACACCGTTGCACTTCCTCCCCTCACAGTGCTTGGTGGCGGTTGAAAAATGCCACATTTTGTATACAAGCCAGGCAGTGTTTGATATATGGCATGGGCTTATTGCAAATGAGACAGGAGATCATAATGTAATAAGAGAAGCAAAGCAAAGGGGAAAAAAAAGAAATCATTTTTCATTTTACTCTTGTATGAAAAATTCAAAAGACTGAAATCATGTTTTAACATCTTTTCATGGAGTATTACTTTCTAAATTTTAAACTGAAGTGTATATACTGAGCTGGGAAGAAGGAAATTGTAAGATATTAAAACAGGTACATCGAGGGTATGGTTTTGAAGAAGTTATTCTTCAACTGTATCAAACATGTTGACGTGTCATCTGGATCCTAAATCGTAATCAAAAACGCCAGTTATGATATATTACATATATCATGTCCTTTCTTTCTATTATTTCTCTTTCTATATTCAAGCTCTTTCTTTATTTCTTGCGTGTCTGTGTGTGTGTGTGTGTGTGTGTGTGTGTGTGTGTGTGTGTGTGTGTGTGTGTGTGGGTGTGTGTGTGTGTGTGTGTGTGTGTGTGTGTGTGTGTGTGTGTGTGTGTGGTGGGGGTGGAGGAGGTACAGAATTAATTCAACCCATCTGCACCAGCTCCTGTAATTCATGTGAAAACCTAATTAGACTTTCAAGTGTTGCCTTTAAAACAAACATGACCTTACAACCATAAAATATGAAAATATTTTGAGAGGGGAGGAAAAAAAATGTTGTACTAAAGATTTAGCCAGGCCGAAATATGTCTGCATAGGCTGTCTCTCATTAACATAGCATGCATAAACAATAAACATGCTGCCTCATTTGCATATAAATCTAAACAATTCATTGGCGTATCTGGATTCTGGTCACACGTGCACTTTGCTATCAGCTTACATTTCTATGTGGCAACCAAAAAAAAAAAAAAAAAGGGAAAAAAAAAAAAACAATGATCATTTTTTTATGGGCTAAGGATCTGGCTTTTTGTCTGGCTAAAACTGCCCCCGATTTTCTGCGCATTGTTTTTAGTTAATGATTTTCAGCTGTTTGTTGTTCCTCTGATAGCATGAAAATGTACCATATGCTCAGCCAAAAGACAAATGATTAGCAAATGAAATTCTGGACAGCTGTCTGACTGAAAGTGTTTGGTTGATAGCATTCTGCTATCATAATTAGCTTAAGCTTTGGGTTAATTAACTTTCTACCTGAATATGCATAATAATGGAAACAGTGCGAGAGGGGGGGGAAGCAAAGCGCTTCCATCACAACAACAGCAGCAGCTTTTTTATTTGCTATTTCAAGAGCATATTAGAATTTCAAGAGTGATTAATCCCGCGAATGTTCTCTCATACTGTAGATCTTATTTGCACGCCAGATAATACTGAAACAATTGGAATCTATTATAACAACAGGAATGGCATTTTCAAATTGTAATTAAAGTTCGTGAAAGGAAGCGCTGATTTTTAAGCACTTTCTCGAGTGAGGGACGTCAGCTGCCTTGTAGACGAGACAGTTACAAAGGAGCGGGGTGAATGTATCCGTGTGTATCGAACACGCTTTATTAATGTCAAATATGTTCCGCCATATTGATGATTAGCACTTTTGTTAGAGTTCTCCTTTGTCTTGGGCCAATTTGATTTTAGGAGCATTTTTGTTCTTCTTTCATGTTCTTTTGCGTTTTGGTTTTTTAAAGGAAATCTGAACACACAAGGATTGTGATGTGCTTAGTGATTCTGGTGGTTGCTGTTGCATTTTTGTTACACCCATGAGAAGTTAGCATGCTACCATAGCAATAGGACATTACAATAGTGTGACGCTATTTCAAATGTAAGGGATAAGGGTCATGCTTTTCTGTGAAAAAATAACAAAACAAAACAAACAAACTAAAAAAGGAGCAAGTGTTTCTTTTCTCAATGTCAAGTAATGTTCAATATCATGATGAGCATAGTGGTGTTGGTGATTTATGTGGATTGATAACGTAAAAGTTGGAGCTTGGAAACCTCATCTGTTTGAATGTCCATATGAGGAAGTGAGCGAGCTGGACTTGCTAAAGGAGTAAAGTGCTGTTGCGTCACAAGCCGGGTTTCCACTGCAATGTTGCGCAAAATAGAAGCAATTCTTTCACAAAAAACAAATGCAAATGGGTTGTGTTTCCATTAAGCTAGGTTATGTGATTAAAGCTGGGTTTTCTACTCTCTTGATAGTCATTTGGATCTCCGGGACCTGTATTTGGCACGGGATTTCATTGGCATGCACCACAGTGGACGTGCTAGAGTCTAATCGAATGCGAAAAACATGTTTCCATTTCAGTTTGGTGAAATATTGAAATACTGCTTTGTTGAAACATTTTTTTTGCCGAGTTTTTCCAAAATTCATGTGTCTCCATTACTCACTGTTTAGTACTGCGCAATTTCAAATCGGTTAATGGAAACCCAGCTACACTCTATAGATAGAGATGAAGCCTGAGCTAAATCGTACTGCTCCACTATCAAGGGGTAGTCAAACAACATTTTGGGTGATCTGAGAAACTGTTACACTGAAAGTTTTGAAACTTTTAAAAAAAGTTCATTCAGAACTTCATTACAAAATAAATCTCGGATGCCTCTGAAAATCACAGGTTAATTCTAAAGATTAATATGCAAGTCATTCGGGGTGGATTTTTAGCACTAATTACTTCTCTCACACAAACCCCAAAGCACTGTCCAGTGATTTAGTTTTGCATCATTTGTAAATCAACCCTTGAGTCATGGAGGCAGGAACAGGACACGACCGTATCCCTCTTTGAACTTCGTGCATGATTTACCAAAGTGGCCACTAACTCACCGATCATGTTAAAGACACAACGGAGAGGCCTGAGGCAGCTGCTCCTGCAGCCTGGATGCTGATTTTTGGAGTAAAGAATGCTGTTTACATCCCCCAAAGCACCAGCGAGTCTAGCACTTCATTCTGGAGGAAGTCATGCTTGTGAGTGACATGGTGAATATATCGCCTGCTCCTGAGAGAACAGGAGAGAGAATTATACTGTACGCTCCACCATGCATGGCACTGGATGAAGCACATTTTACCAAGACTAAAGAACTTTTTTTATTTTCCTCCAGAGATGTGCAAGGTGAGGAAAGCTGGACATGGACCCGTGTCCCAAATACATTTCAGTCAGACTTTCTATGAAGCCCATATTCATAAATCATCATGTGCAGTTGTTTTAATTATGTAATCAGTTTATTAACTCTAAAGAAAGCTTTGTAAGGGTCTATTAATGTGCTATAAATAATTCATTGATGCTTTAATCATGTTGTATTAGGTATAATGTCATGTGCTGTACTGGACAAATGTTATAGCTACTAGTAATCTGTGAATAAGTTTAAAGTGTCATCATTGTATGTTTTCATAAAATGACAAGGACACATAGTTGCTGAGATGGCTTCCTGTGTCTAAAAAAGTAACGTAAGTGCTGTGTACGTGTGAGTCCTGGTCATGTTTGGATGTGTTTATTGGGGTGGGGGTAATGTAAGGTACTTTAATATTTGGACATTTCAAGTTTTCAGCTTTTTTTTGAATACTTTTTGTTTGTTTTGTTTGTTTTCCTCCCAAATTAGTGTTGCCATATTACATCGCAAAGTTAACTTGTTACTAATGTACTGTTATTGTTGCCTTACAACTTGTAATGAGGTCAAATTAAACACATTAACTTTATTTGAAGCGCTTACTGATAATGTTTGAAATGCTTATGGTGTTTTCATAATAATTAATCCAAAATAGCAGTTGCTTAATAATTATTTACAAGGCATTGTTACTTACAAAGGTTATGCAGAACATCACTTTACATTACATTACATTGCAAACATGATTATATGCTACCAAGGACATATTTATAGCATGTTATTAAATTTAGATACATTTTTGATTAATACGATTATGATATATATGATTTAAAAACACATTTGTGATTTTTATGAATGTGCTTTATAGGAAGTGTTACCAAAATGTTCTCATTTTCTTCTTATTTGGTCATTTGGTCAACACATATGTGTTCCCTTGGCTAGAGAACTGCCTTGGCCACTTCATGAAAGTTTTATTGGGCTGTCAAAAACCTTTTTTTTTTCAAAATTGACATTATTTGGAGATGTAGGGGGCACTATTTTTTTCTCCGTTTGGTTAATGAACGCTGCTCGCTCCCTTATGGACCGGTGTGCAGGACGGTGAGCATCCATGACTCTTTGTCTCTTCTCAATTTCTTCACTGAACATGTCTGAACTGCTCAACTCATCAAATTCATATTGCAAGATGAGAGAAAATGTCACTTTTATTTATCTTTCCTTGATTTTTTTTTTTTTTTTCAAATCTGATGAATTAGAATAAATGTCACAACCTGCATTACTGTATGCTTAGAAACATAGATTTAATGAGGTTGGTGGTTCTTTAAATGAAGCCATGTGGTCACAGGAAGACATGGCTCATGCTGATCTTTAGATATACATGCCGTTTAATCTTATTAACCCATTGTATCACTCAAATGAATGTTATCAAGTGGGTGTAATTGAACATGTGTGCTGACATTCACACTGTTTGTCTTTGATCCATTTTTAATATCGCACTCTCTGCGGCTCGAAACCCTCTTGACTTCAGCGACCCCGAGCTCCTTTCTGATTCAGAATTCTCACACGGGTCTGAACCTCACACGATGCCCCTCAGGAGTTCACCTATGTTTAGTAATTCTATGCAATGTGTACCGAATAAACATACATCCACAGGATTACAGCCTGAAAAAGATTTCAGTTGCTTCCTTTCGACTCTCTCTCTGCTTTGTTGGTTTTACAGTAGCATATAGCCAGTTGTAATGGAAAAAAAAAAAAAAAAAAACTGCACAAAACATGGTGCTGTGCATCCCAAAGAAAAATCTAAATACATTAAAGAAAGTTGTCAGTCCTTTTGAGGGGCAAGCATGATAGGATAACATTTACGCAAAAAACTAAAGCCCCTCACACACCTCCTCCACTCCAATGTCCTTAAAAGGAAAGAGGGATATGAGTCAATTATGGTGTATGTGTGTGTGTGTGTGTGTGTGTGTGTGCATGCTTATCTCTAGCAGGCACTAAACATGGATTTGGAACGCGGCTTTTCTGAAAAGGGGGGCCTTGACTGCCTTTGCACCCAAAACTCAGGGGGGAGTGCTGCTAATTTCCTATCAGTGCTAGCGTTCTGGTGCAAGAGGTTAAGCAGTTCTGGCATGTGTGTTGCTCGATTAGCATCCCCGAAGAGTAATCAAGGTGTGAGTTAGCGGGGCAAGTTAAGCAGAGACAATAACGGCGAGGCAGCGGCTCGGGGGATTTGTAAAGTTATTGTACTGCTGACACGGGTAGGACTTTAAGGCAACAAGGCCACCTCACTCTCTTTCTCTCATTTGCGGCCCGGCTTTATGTGCCTCACAAATCTCTGTGTCATTAACACAGGCCACTGATGCGCACGGGGATAAGCCGACGCTCCGTCCACTTCCTGGGCCAAGAATGTCTTTATTAGATTGCTAGAATGCCACTTTATTTATAATGTAGCCAACTGCATCGGGGGAGTTCTGTACTAATAAAAACTGGGGTTTAATATTGGACTTCTACGCACTTCTTTTTTCCCTGCTATGCTGCTTTTCAAGTGCTGGTGAAAGATGCAGACAATTCATACCTTTTTAAGTCATAATTATAAGTGCAAACTTCAGGTATAATTTTGATACATGGGTTTCTGATTTGTTCCTGAACTTTACCTTTTAATTATTATGTGAATGATTATTGATCTCTAATTTGCGCTCTAAGAAAAAACATGTCCGCTTGCTTTTTCTAATAGGAGACTGAAGCCAATGCTAAATATGACAGACCTTGGTGCTTCTCTTTTATTAGTCACTCTTCATTCTTTTCCCTCCCCTTTCTCATTCCGTCTTGCCCTCCATACGTTCCTCTCTTCTGATATTACAGGTGCAGGAAATGCAGAATTAGAAATATATCTGATGTTGTAGTACTCGTCAGGCTGAGACTGTGTTGATGACAGGACAATTTGATTTTTGACAGTTTAATTTACTTTTTTTCTTCTTTTCCAGTGGACAAAAGCTAAAGGATAACCCAAGCCACCTGGTCCTGTGAAAATGGCTCATGACTCACTGACAAAAAAAAAGATATTCTCCAACTCAAGCATTTAAACAAAAATCAAATGTATCCACCAGGTTAGACACATTTTCTTATAAAATGGAAACTGCTAATGGAAAGTGCCTGACAATATGTTAAAATGCATCACCCAAATCATAAAACAGTTTCATATTCTCAGAGATTCAATCACAATTTATTCAATGAATTGTGTTGAAAAAAAAAAACTGGGAATATTTTTTATTAAACTCTTTCAAGGCATTGTATTGAAATAGTCAATATAAACAAAACACAGATTTCAGCATTAATACAACTATATTTTCTGATAACAGTATGTCCTGAGGTTACACTTAAATCTCTCATTACACATATATTTTAAGAGAAAATGTTATAAAATGGCATAAAAACCATAAACAGATGATTCCAGTATGAAAGATTACCTAAGCTCTACATGTAACGGCTCAGAACTCTACCTGTTAGTGCTATGTATGATCATCTCTGTCTTCGATTAGCATTATACATGATCAGCTATGTATGATCAGCTTTCTCGATCAGCTCTATTTGATCAACTCAATATGTTAACTCTGTGATTGGCTCTATATAAGATCACCTCTACCTGTTATCGGTTTTGTCTGTGATCTGATCTATGTGTGATTGGTTCTATGTATGATGAGGTCAATGTGTGATCAGTGCTGTGTGCTCAGGTCTATGTGTGGTTTATGAGATCAACTCTCTGTGATCAGGTTTTTCTGTGATCAGGTCTACGTGTGATCAGTTTTGTCTGTCTTGTACATAAACATCCTTTCACGCTGTTGGTGTTTGGTTTGATACCATCAGCATTCCCGGGAAAGCAAATTAAGAACACAGCAGCTGGAAGGCTGATGCAAGGCATCGTGCTTCTTTAGCCACCTCCGCTCTGTGTGGGTTAATTAGGCTGTCGTATGTGTATGCCGATGATCCAACTACTCTATTCTACTTTATTTTACTTTATTACTCTTTATATGGCTCTGCTCTATTGTACTGCACTGCACTCTAACCTACTCCATACTACAACACTGCACTCTAACCTACTCCATACTACTGCACTGCACTCTAACCTATGCCATACTACTGCACTGTACTCTAACCTACTCCATACTACTGCACTGTACTCTAACCTAGTCCATACTACAACACTGTACTCTAACCTAGTCCATACTACTGCACTGCACTCTAACCTACTCCATACTACTGCACTGTACTCTAACCTACTCCATACTACTGCACTGTACTCTAACCTAGTCCATACTACAACACTGT
>JAQQZR010000006.1:15737540-15765270 GCA_030068235.1 Notoglanidium macrostoma | reverse complement strand
TGTGTGTGTGTGTGTGTGTGTGTGTGTGTGTGTGTGTGTGTGTGTGTGTGTGTGTGTGTGTGTGTGTGTGTTTAATAAATTGCACAAAGTGCTTGAGAATGATAACATCCTGACAGGCAGTGCACTGCATTTTCATGTTCCTTGTATGCTAATCTTTGAGAATATCGCAGTCACATACCGTGCATTTTCATTTTTTATTAAAATTGATGCCTAAGCAGCGGAGGACAAACAGGTACTTGTAGCTGCCTTTGCAGACATAATTTATGTCAGAAATCCACAGTCAGTATAACATTATGAAAAAGCCTGGAGATAGAGATGTCAATTTAAATAAGGATTTAAATTGCAAAAGAGCACATAAGCGCAATAGTTTGATATTAATTAAGCTGTTTACCATGTGAAGATTTTCCGATTTTCTTTTTGTATTATTTTGTTCAACTTGGTCAACCTTGTAGATTAAGTATTACATTATATAATTAAAAGACCATGCATATCATCTTTTTCCAAAGGACTGTACATAGTCTTTAAGTCAGTGGGTGGAAGCTGGACATTTCAAAGTCATTACTATCTCTGCTGGTCTGTTTCTGCCACCCAACTATTGTTTTTCATTTTGAATATAATCAACATCACCATGTGTTTCATCACACGCATTGATTAAACCATTCTTTACCTCAGCGTGTCTCTCTGTCCGCCCCAAACTTTACTGGTTGCATCTCAAGGTTAAATTTTTCCATGAAAAATACCCCAATAATAGTACCTAAAAAAAAAAATCCTCCTTTGTCTGGTATCTTTAGTGTCTATGTGCGTGTCTGTGTGTGTGAAGCGACTGCGTCCCATTGTGTGGATTTATTTTCACATTTTCCACGTCCTGTTTTCTGTTCAGCCTCAGCAGTTTTAAAGGCATTACCTCGTCGGGTGGCTCTCGGTGCTCTGCAGGGGATGGCGTACTGGAAGAGAAGTGAAAAAAAAAAACAATGCCAACTGCAACTTGACGGCACTGAAAGAAATCATCTCGGCGACAGCACTATACTCTAGTGACGTTATTTAATTAGGTCACTGGCAAATAGGTTAGTAAGCTGAATTCCTCATCTGCTCTTGTTTTTCAAACATATGCATATACTGTATATTTAAATATACTTACCATGTGGTGTTTGGATTTTTTTTTCCTTCACACTGGAATAGTTTTAAATTGTTGCTCTTGGGAAGTTGCAGAAACATGATAACACTAAGAGACAATGAATTTATAGTGCAAAATCAAAAATCATACATGTTTATGATTTAAAAGATATTAAGTATTATAGCAGTAAAGGTCCAAAAAACAAAATATATATTTATTAAAAAACAAATTGTCCAAATTACATTTGACTGCACCATGTTAATGCACATTAATGATAGATGACTGGGTCAGAGCATCTCCAAAATGGCAGGTCTTGTGGGGTGTTCCTGGTATGCAGTGGTTAGTATCTACCAAAAGTGGTCCAAGGAAGGACAACCAGTGAACCAGCGACAGGGTCATGGGTGCTCAAGGCTCATTGATGTGCGTAGGGAGTGAAGGCTAGCCTGTCTGTTCTGATCCCACAGAAGAGCTACTGTAGAACAAATGACAGTGAAAAAGTGGCTAGCTATTATAGAAAGGTATCAGAACACAAAGTGCTTCGCAGCTTGCTGTCTATGTGGCTGCGTGGCGCAGAATGGTCAGAGTGCCCATGCTAACCCCTGTCCCCCACCACAAATGCCTTCAATGGACACTTGAGCATCAGAACTGGACCATGGAGCAATGGAAGAAGGTGGCCTGGTCTGAGGAATCATGAATCAATGTTCTGCTGGGAAGCCTTTGGTCCTGACATTCATGTGGCTGTCACTTTGACACATACCACCTACTTAAACATTGTTATAGACCACGTACACCCCTACATAACAACGGTATTCTCTAATAGCAGTGGCCTCTTTCAGCAGGATAATGTGCCCTGCTACACTGCAAAAATTGTTCAGGAATGGTTTGAGGAACATGACAAAGAGTTCAAGGTGTTGACTAGGCCTCCAAATTCCCCAGATCTCAATCTGATCGAGCATCTGCAGGATGTGCTGGACAAACAAGTCTGATCTTTGCAGGCCCCACCTCACTACTTACAGGACTTAAAGGATCTGCTGCTAGCATCTTGGTGCCAGATACCACAGCACACCTTCAGAGGACTTGTGGAGTCCATGCCTCGACGGGACCGGGCTGTTTAGCAACAGTCATGTAATGGTAATGATTCACCTGTGGGAGACAAGAAAGTTAAACAAATAAGTAAAGTTAAGGGATTTTATGATATTCAGTTATAACTAATCAAATCACGGACACATCAGAAGCATAAGGATTTTAAGAGATGATTATACAGTGCATTAAGTGATTGAGCTTCAAAACTTTCACCCTCTATAATTCAGATATATTATAATTCAATATTTTCTGTCAAATATGTCAGTTAGAGCCTTATAATCCAAGGTCCAAGCATGTATAAAACCATATATTTTTATATCTTGTTTGTTTGTTTGCACTAATAAGTGCTCATGGTTTAAGATAGACTCCACCTATGATCGTATTCAGAAAATAATGAACACAGCACAGGTTCTTTGCCCATTATTTTCTTACATTGAGGCACTTAATTGGATGCTGAATCTGTCATTATATATCTAATACATATAAATCCATACTCCATGTAGCAAAATGATAAGCACAACCTGTTTATGAATAATTATTAGCTCTTATTAACAGTTAATATTCATATATCACCAAGCCCTACTATTGCTACACTCACACACACACACACACACACACACACACACACACAAAGCACAGTGGTTGGTGGCGTCTCGCGCTGTTGGCCCGTGGGAGGTTGGGAGCGTAATGAGTGTTATAGGAGGGGAAAGGGTCTTATAGTCACGCCCCCTCACTTCTTCACTCCTTCCGTCCCTTCAACCATTCATCCATCCGTCCATCCACTTTCTCTGTCCATCCCTAGCTCCTCAAACCGACCCCCTCCCAGTTACCCCCTGCTGTCTTGTCCAGTGCTGGCACATCCACACATACACATATACACAGAGATAGAGAGCAAAAGATAGAGAGAGAGGCACTGAAGGAGGCTTGGACTGTCCAGAGGAGCAGTCAAAGATTCACAGCAGTGTACAGTGCTCCGTGAAAAGTGCATGTGAGAGAAAAAAACGCAAGAGGGGAATGACACAAACACGCTGGACAGAGCAGCCATCCATACCAAAGGGGGATGATGGAAGCTCAGTGAAGAGAAGAGTCTTCCTCCTCCTCCTCCTCCTCTCTCACTACCTCTCTCATGCTCTCTCGCAGTCCAGATTTATTCTGTTATCTCACTGGGATAAAGAGGCTGAGAGTCTGAGGATGGTTTCTATGACTCTGAACATGTCTGCCATTTCCAGGCCTGCTTATTTATTAAGCAGCCTGAGACACTCAGGAGGTAGAGAGCAGGCAAAAATGACTGAAAGTGACAGAGCCGCAGATATCATGGGACTCCTGAAGGCAGCGTTACTCTGATTTGACCTGACAGTTAAAGTGTGTGTCTACGTGAGTTCGGACAACAGGCTGTGGATATATGGCACAACACGAACGTACAAAGTGATTCTTTCTTTCATGTGAGATGCTGTTTAGCTTTGTCTTGTGTATGACATTGGTTTTGTTTACATATTTTTACAGGGAGAAAATGCCTTTCAGTATTCATCTAAAAAGAAACATGTAAACCACAAAGTGGGGCAAAAGAGCCTGCAAGTGATACAAGCATTGAGAATTTTGGGTTATTCCAGGTGAATTATTATTATTATTATTATTATTATTATTATTATTATTATTATTATTATTATTATTATTATTATTATTATTATTATCACATGGCTGCTCACAATTCAATATTTCTAATGTAAAGAAAATAGAATCAGGTTAGATCCAAAATTCCAGCTATCATTTGGAAAACTGTTATACAAAGATAAAGGTTGATGATTTCATATTTGTACTTCTACAGCTCTCAGGGAGAGACGCTAGAAATGAATAAATGATAGAACAGCGAAGAAAGAGAAGTGTTTTGTCGGAATAGATGCTGAGGGACAAGAAAACCTACTACAGTAAACATATCATGTCAATATTAACCCATTCAATATTGTACTTATAAATATTATAATAAATATTACATACTGTTTGAATATATGCCTGTGCAAATATACACATATCTAACTTGTACATACTTATAATAATGTAAAGCTTATTTATGTGTATTTGCTAGGCTATATTTTGAACTTTTCCTCTTCTCATTCAAACTCTAATTGTTTGTAAGATTAATTCTGGGTAATTAATCACTGCCTCCTTACTAGCATGGTGTCTGAAAAGATTATATTTGGTGTACATTTATTTAAAAGACTTATTTTTTATGTATTTGTGGTAATAAAAATTACATTAACATGCTAAAGTATGCTTATTGCATTTCAGGAGGATCTGGAGTTTCTGGAGCAACACTCGACTGTGATATATTTTGTAGCTAGTTTGTCTTGTTCTCAGATGCAGTTGGTTAAACTATGTAGCTTGTAATATTAATCATTAAAGATTTACACTAGCTAAAGGGTTTAATCTAGTAAAAAGTACCAGTTCGTAAAACTAGCTAACTCTATATCTCTAGTCTTGAATGCACCATGTCTTATGTTCCACATAGCGAATGTAAACTTAAATGAAATTGCTGAACATCTTGTTGTATTGTTTGTAGAATAATTGCTGCTGATTTGCGATTTGACCCAGATCATAAGTGTAATGTGAGACTTTTCTTTGTACCAGCTGATTATTTTTTATAACAGCAGAGTAATTGCTGTTGTCCCAATTAAGAATGTAGTGAAAGATTCAGACTCAGCAAAGCTTTCCAGTGAGTTAAACCAAGCACTCGAAAAATACTGTACGAGTCAACATACAGTATGAAAAAACCTGGCCGTAGTTCAGCGACTCGGGTCTTCCAAACATAAACCTGTGCGGGTTCTGTAGCACGTCCTCTGTCACAGCGTATACAATCACATTCATTTATGTAATGATTTACCTGTTTCCAGCACTTCTAGGATGTTTCCCAGACTTTCATTGATTATTATTATTTTTTTCATATTATATATTTACATAACATTACATATTATATTATATATTTTTATATATTATTTAACCTCTCGATTTTGATTAGTGAAGTGACAACATGGCTTCTAAAACAAAGTGGAAAGACGAGTGGAGGGGAATGCATTTATTTAGGCTTTGTGGCTTGTAGGGTTTTAAGATGTGTAGTCAAAAATGGGTCATGAAATAAAACAATCACTCCAGATCGATACAGCTTAATTGTATCCATGATCTAGTCATTAATGGTATGCAGTAAAAGGTAACTGTTGCTGCTCTTTACTCATCTTAGTTGCTTATCTGAACCTTTTATCTGAACCTTCTGAATTTTATGTAGCTTTTATTTAGCAAGGTTTAGGCAGCAGTAAAAAAACCCTCATTCGTACAGTGCTTTGTCCTTGTAGTTGATGCTTTTGTTCAGTTAGTGTTATTGTAGGTCAGAATGCCACTGATTAGTTTACATGCAGTATTCATGTGTGATCGACAGACCGCCCATCCTTTTCTGACCTATTCAACAGTTCTGACAGTGATCGTCCTTATCTTTCATATGCCCATGCATCACGAAATCGAACACAGCGTTTAATTTCGGCGTGATTTGTGTGTTTTTAAACCGGCATGTTCACAAGGCAGCTAGCTCTCGGGCCCTCTCCAAAACAGTCTCTGCAGCAGGGGGATGATCCATCATAAAACAGAAAACAGCCCGATTAGCATCTCATTTTCCCCCGGCCCGAACCCCCTGGGTTAAACCGCGCCCGTAATCACCTGTGCGCCAGAAGAAAAAGAATCAAATGAGAGTTGCAGTGGGGAGACAGAGGGGTGGGAACACACCACCTCCCATAAGGGCCAAATGTTGTCAAATTCTCCACAAACACACACGTTTTCGAAGAGTAATACATTTCCCGAGCCTGAAGCCGCAGCCTCGCCGCCTATTGATAAATCCTTGTTAAAAATTTTCACACTGCACGGCCCATCATCGGGTTTTCAGTCACAGTGTGTTAGAACCACCAGGATGGCTGGAAAATGACGCCTGCCAGTCAGCACAGGCCCAGCCGAGCCCTCTGCTTGAACGTTAATAATCTCCGCGCAGTAATTGCTTTAAGTTGAAGAGGGGTGCACGTTCTGCACCCCAGGGGACTCCACATCAAATAATTTATTCATCAGCCTGGGAGAAGCAGCATGCAGGTTGCTCGTTGCCTGAGCTCGAGAGTGTAGCCGAGTGTTTACATCAATCCACCGCTTTTTAACAATACACCCTTCTCACCCTTGATTGGTCAAGCACTGAGGCTCGTAGTGTATTTCCAAGTGTGTGTGTGTTTGTGTGTGTGTGTGAAAGTGAAGTGGAGAGAGGCTCCTCATCAGCCAGTGGCAGTTCTTATATTACTAATGCACCACTGGAGACACACAAACACACACACACACACACACACACACACATACACACAGAGCCTCTTTCTTATATATTGACTGAAATATGCATGTTTTTCTACCCCATTAATTCAGTCAACATACAAGTAGTTCATGCATATAAATAAAGCAGCAGGTATGAAGATAGTTATAGGGTTTAAGAGGAGGCCCTGTAAGACATACAGGAGGCAGCCATATGCTTTTTACCTCTCCTCTCTCCCTCCTTCCCAAACACACACACACACACACACACACACACACATGCACACACACGCACGCTGGCGTGAGAACCAGCAAGTGTCATTTGATCTGATGTGATTATATTACAAGCCTAATATGCCCGCTTGTCAACTACGAGTCAGCTATAAGCATTAATAACAAACATTTAATAACGGCCCGTGTTGTTCCGCAGAGCTGTTCAAGTGAGTGAGATTCTGTGGAAGGAAGCAGAATTAAAATATACTGTGATGAAATCTAAGAGCCTAATTAACAAAACAAACCTGACAGGTGGTTTTCTACTACATTATAAAAGTACTGAAGGGAGTCATTTAATCACATCTAAACATCAGTAACTGAAGATTGAACATCAGTAAATTAAAATGTGTATTATTTATGTGGACTATACAAAACAGCTTATGAGAAAGTCATTTAAGTAGAGCAATTACTGATTCATAAGTCCAAGTTAATGGAAAAGTGGTTCCTAGAGTGGACTAATACACACGTGCTGTTGATGGTTTATTATGAAACAGATTGATATTCAAGTATGGTACATATATGATGCAGTATATTATACATTCCTTGTGTGGATTCTTGGGATAGATTAAAAAAAGCTACATTGTAAGGAATGCGGTGCACAATCATGTCTCAGGTGTGTGTTGTTGAAGTATGAGTTCGTTATTAGGTTGAAAGCTGCATTGGTTTTTAACACCGTTTTTCAGCTCATAATATGAATGAAGTGAGATGAGGTTTTGCACATAAATGACTTCCATCCTTACTTATAAACCCTCATTTATTAATGCGAAGCTTCGACCCAGTGATAAACTCAGCTTAAGTATGGCTGCATGCTTCTGGAGATCACCATAGTTCATAAAAGGTCATGAGCTTAAAGATCATGATTTAAAGGTGTAAATGGATCCGAAACACGCAGTCTGGTGTGAATGTGTGTGTATGTGTGTGTGTGTGTGTGTGTCTGTATACCCTTAAGGCTGATTTATACTTCTGCGTCAAATCTACTCAGTAGGTACTCCATCGACGGTTGCGTAGGGTGAAGCATTTATACTTGCATGCAAGGTGCACGTCTCCTCTAGGAGTCACTGTCGCATGAAACTCAGCAGAATTTACTGCTTTACTGGACAGAAGAAGAGCAATGCGTCTTCGGTAATACAATAGCATGAACAAAACGTTGTTTTGAAATGCATTTACGTCGTGTGATTAATTTTAAGCCAAGCGAATTCTTTCTGAAAGCATTTCTGAAGTGTTTTAACTCGTCTGTATTCAGTACGAGCAGCCCGGAGCCATTCCGGGACTTTTTAAGACCTTTTTAAGATGATGTTTAAAAAAGAATGGAAAATTCAGCAACAACAACAAAAATTTAATTGAAGCAGTACTTATTAATATTGTTATTTTATTCACACATATTAAGCGTTTGTGTGTGTGTGCGCGCAAGAGAGAGAGACTCATGTGATTATGGGATGTGAAAAAAATAGACACCAGTTCTAAAATGTCATTTCTCTGTTGTAAAAATGTATTTCTCTTTTATAGCTTGTATTAAACAGGCTAAATGAAACTGAGAGTGGCATGGGCTGCCGCTGGCACAGTTGTCATGGCAAAGATAAATAAGGCGTGCATGCTCACAGGCCACATAGGAGGCTAGCAAGCGGACCAATCACAGTTGTTGAGATCTGCGTTGTCGCGACGTGTGGTTACATTTTTAGAGAAGTGCAAATCAGACATTAATTGTCCTTTATGAGGAACCATCATCTGAGAGTTTGGGCTGTGTGAGGATACTTGGATGATCATCGAGAGAGTTTTTTTTTTTTTTTTGACAACAATAAGAAAAAATAAAGGAGCCAAAAAGTTTCCATTTCATTACTGAGGTCAAAGTTTAGGTGCAGGCACAGTTTTAATTAGTTGCATTAATAATTATATCAATGGAAGGTCCTCACAAGGATAGTAGGATGGACGTGTGTGTGTGTGTGTGTGTGTGTGTGTGTACTCTTCTCAAACCTAACTATGAGTTTAAGCCTTATCTGAAGCCAAAACAGACTATAACGTTCTTCAGTGAAGGATTTTTACATTCTAAAGAATTTATGCAACATCCTGTCATGGAATAAAACATTTGTGCATATTGACAATATTTAAAAAAAATTGCAACAAAATTTCCAACCTGAAATGATATATTTCAAGAATTTATTTAGCTCAGTCCTCAGGAACTCTGATGTTGCCCAACTCTGATTTGACCAATGGAGAGGGGTCACAAAAAAAGCATGCAGTTAAAAAAAACAATAGCAGCAGTTAAAAAAGTAGATATAATATGTAATTTTACAGCTGTTTACATGAGTCAGTCATCATACAGTAATGTGGAAAACATATTTATATATACCTAAGACAGATGTTATAAAGGTTCAAACTGTTGTAGATCTTTTCAAAAGTCTACTCTTAGTAAATTTTCTCTCTTTCTTTTTTAAGTTAATCAAATTATATGGACCTGAAAATACACTTTTTTTTTTTAACTGACCTTGGCCATATCCATATTTATGCACATGAGGCCGTGTTCACTTCACAAGCACTGGGATGGTGAGTCAGGGGACGCAAATGGCGCCTGAGGTCTTCTGGAACAATTTTAGGTTAAGCACCTTGCTCAAGGGCACACAGCCATTGCTCAAAAGAGGGCCACTTGAACCTGCAACCTCCTGGCACAAGGTTAACATCGCTAGTCCCTGCACTGGGACCAAACCAGGAAACTCTTTTGTGAAGCCCTAATCCACGAGTTTACTGATCTGGATAGCTTCATTTTCATTCTCAAATTGGATATTTCTAATAGTAGTATTTGAAAACCATATTTACAGTGTTCACTGTCACCACCAAGAATAAAGTAGTCATGCTTCATTTATGTACATACATGATATACGCATGTCTATTTAACAGTAACGTCTATCCAGATTAAAATGTTAGAATGTGTAAAATATCGCTTTGTGGTTTGCTTAAGTAAAGAAAACTTCAGGGGTTTCCTTCAGACCGGCAACCGACAATTAATAGTTCTTCCTTAGCCACAACTAAACACACTTCAGACCACTTCCTGCATTTCCTCCTGCTATGTGCACTTGTATTAAAAACCATAAACCATGCACAAGTGTCAGAGTCTAGCTGGGTCTGGCTCGCTCATCCAATTTCAGAAAGCAGCACATGCAATAAACACACCGAGTCAAAATCTAGAGATGTGAGTTTCAAAGGCCAAAACAGAGAGATTAGTTTGAAATATGAAGCAATCCGAAACAAAGACAGTCATGCTTATATGGTTATGCATGAACGGAGGGAGACTGATAATCAATAGTGAAAGAGAGATTGTAAGAAAAAAATGATTACTACATTATTTTTATTTATTTTTTTAATGTTCGCATGCAGTCAAATTACTGAATAATCCCTTTTCCTCGAGTGCCCTTTAGTCTGCTCTAACAATGTTTGTGAGTAGAGTTTAAATGTCTTTCTTATGTAAATAATTATTTAAAAAATCGTATTGTATGCAAGCCATGCTGCCATTTTACATGCTGAAAACTTTCTATTAATCAAAAGTCAACTGTTGTAAGTTGACTCATACATAATGAATTGTGTGCAAACCTCCTGGGCTTAACAGATGAAAAAAAAAAAGAAAAAGAAAAAAAAAAAGAAAGAAAGAAACAGAAAAAACATGAATACAGCCTGCATCTGAATAAAATTTAACCTGATAGCTGTGCATATTGTAATTGTTTTTTTAATCATTTGGGACTAAATTATTCATTTACATCCAGTGTAAGTTCAGTCTCAGGATTTTTGCAATTGTTTTTCCAGAGCTGAGTGTCATATTATTTATTTATTTATTTATTTATTTATTTTTATTTATTTATTTATTTATTTATTTATTTTTGGGGGGTTTTTTTGTAGCACAAATCATCACTATTCATCACATGGCTGTTCATCACGGTTTCACATTGTTTGGATTTATTTATTATGTATGTTCATGATCCCAACAAATCAAGGCGTGGCACCGAGTTCTGATTTCTCCTTGGAAAAATGATGTGCTGAATTTTGGCAATTGGAATTTTTTTCCTCTTTTTAATGTTCTCGGTTTTGTTTTAAGAGGAGGTTTGTCACTCGTACTCCAGGTAATGACGGAGGTCTCTGAACAGCACAGCATTCCCTTAAAACATAAATATATGCACTTTTAAAGGGAAATATGAATTGCCTCATTGTGACTCTATGGGCTCGTAAACTTGTACAAAAAAGTACTATGTTCTTTACATGTATAGCATCAGACAAGTTTTACGACTTACCCACCAAGGCAAGTATACTGTCCCTCTGAAATAGAGATATCAGTTACAATTCACTAGGAATGGGCCAAGTTAGTCTTCATTAGCTAAAGAAACACTAACAAGCATATATGAATCATATATGTACTTTCTTTAATGGGTGTCTGCTTTTTTTTTTAAACCTGAGTGTGGCAGTATTTAGAATTTAATACTGCAGGGGGCCTTAAAATCCCAGATCAAATTCCACGCTTCTACTGAGGAAACAGGAAAATATCTTCGAGTGCGTCATTCACGCCTGGCCACTGCACTAACCTCGTTCTCAATGTGAACAGCTCTCCCAAAGTGGCTCGAGCTTTTCAGAATCGTTTATATCCCAGCAGCCTCTGCCTGTAACTGCCACAGAGGACTACTTCATAGCACCTGAAAGCAGAGGCTTTGCATAACACTGCGCAGTTATGAAGGTTAGTTAGCGGTTAGTTAGTGGTTGGCCGCTCCATGTGGCCATGTTGCTCTTGGCCAGGCTTCGCTTCATTCTTGGCACGAGTGCCAAAAGCAAAAGCAGGCTCAACTCTTGACATGACTTGGCTTGGCGAGTGAAAAAGCGAGCTGGCCTCGACTGGCCCCAAACTTTCAATGAGCCTTTTGTTTGCTTAGAGTGCTAGACCAGCCAGAGAGCATGCCGGCTTTAAGAATGGGCAATTACTAGCATTCCACTCTCCGAACGAAGCTAATTACTCACCATGAGAAAACTCCTTACTGGGTCACTTTGTTACAATCTTACATCATTACACCAACGATTTCCTACAGGTTGGAGTTATTGGAGTGCTCTCTTTCTTTTTTTCTCCCAACAGACAGATAGGTGACACGCAGTTAGGCCCCACATTGTGGTTATGAATATGACTGCCTTCACATCACACAGACCACACAGTTGGAAAGAGAGCGAAATGAGAAAACCAGTTGAAACACACACCTCCAACGCTCCATATGGAAGCTTAAGCTGAAGCGGGCAGGCCCAGTTTAGTAGACTTTGGTTACAGCACAACTCCTCTCCTCCCCTCCCCGTTCTTCTCATCTCCATCAAAAAGACAGATGGCCATGTCAGAGCCGTACAGTGGCGGCCGTTTATAATTCAACAGCTTTTTTTTATTAACCCCCTCTTACTCTAATATCAAAAGTTATTTTGAAACTGTGAGGGTTTGTAAAATTATTACTCTCTCACTTTGCGGATGAGGATGAGGGATCTCAATGATGAGGTGACAACATATCATATTTCCATCCTCCCTCCACTAGCGCCTGTCAACAGCAAATTCAAATATGTGTGATTGGCAGGCCGACATTTTTACAATCTCATGTGAAAATGTGTGTGAGCGAGGGAGGGTGGAGGGTTAGTACGCTTCTCCAAAACACTCCGGATGACATTTTCCCTTCTATTTTCCCTGCAGGCTCCTTACTCACGCAGTTTAATTATTCAACTCTTCATCTGTTAGAGCGACAAAATGGGGATCCTATGATAGGAGCAAAGTTTATATAGATATATCATCCCTATAGATGATTTAATGATAACGATAATTAGCTGATATATTCATGTTGTTGGTTGCTGGTTCTTAGGAAAAGCGGTGTTAGATGAAGAAGTGCATACATGTGCATTGGAGGTGTAAAGAAGTGCCTGCATCTTTAACTCTATCTGTTTAGTTCTCCAAATATTCATATCTGTATTTAGATTGAATTCTGAAATGGGCATGGCCTAAACTGGAACAATTTGCATATGACTCTTAGCACTATGCCCACTACCACTTTCAGTAGAGTTTGGGAATTCTGTACCATGGTTCATAATTGGAGATGTGCATAGAAATGTTTTATTAATCTCATCAGTGCAGTTATTAGTTTTGTCTGCATCTGCACAATATTTTCTAAATAATAATAATAATAATAATAATAATAATTAATTTATTAATAATTAATAAAATTAGCCTAATCTAAACCATAGCGAACCAGACCAGGCAGTCAGGATGAATGTTTGAATGGAAGTTATAAATGTATTGCATTCATGCTGATGCTCTTTTTTAATCTATGTATCTGACTGCTCACCCGCAAGACAGTCTTTAGTCTTCAGTTAGTTTAATATAATATTAGTTTGGACAAATTAGGGTTCTTGAGTCAAGAAAAGTGCATGATGAAACAAATGTTCACAAATCATCTCAAAAATTCATTCCCGGAAAGGAAAAACAATCCTTATAAAATATTCTACACAGGAAATTGTCAATAAAACAGGACGTATACTGTATTCTCTCACTTGCGTCTCTCAAATTCTCATTGCTTGATGCATATCTGTGCATGAAACGTTTTTTTAAGTTTGATTCCCTTCCTGTCATTACACTATGAATTACCTCTTTGAAAATAATGACTACAGAGGCTCCAAATCGTTTTAAAAGAAAATATCAAAATGGCTTAAGCTACTTAGGATGAATGCCAATTATATTTTAATATTCAGCCGAGCATATTTCAGTTGAGGTGGGCGACGCATGCATAACTCATGGCGCTGGCCAGCTGCGGCTCGCAGTGAGTGCTTCAGTGGCAGGCTAATTTAGTGAAGAACTACCTGACTGATGGCATCCTCAATGAGCAGGTACTCTACTGAGGATTGCTCTGTGGTTATGAGCTCGCCGCTTCAGCTTGGCAACACAAAAATACATCAAGACCAATTACGATATCAACTTTCAGTCTGATACCCTTGCCACGCAAGTGCATGTATTTCTGCCCCAGGCACTTCAAATTGCATCTAATTTGAAATCTTTGGGGTTTTAATTAAATTTCAGAATATATGGAATTCTTCATTAGTACCTGTTTGGAATGGGTGATTATGCGTCTGTCTCCCATTCTCTCTCTCTCTCTCTCTCTCTCTCTCTCTCTTTCTCTCTCTCGTTAAAGTGTAGAAATAGTCGTTATTTTCTTAGAAGCAGATTCAGCATAAGCTGCTGGAATGAGCAGCTCTGAAATGCTAAATATTATCAAAAAAAAAAAGTTCGATCCCATTGAGAAATAGGATTCTCCGAGTTTTAATGAAATATTCCATTTCTCTTAATGATTTGCAAACTGTTGCCTGATTATGCCTTGTATTGACCTTTTTTTTCATCATAATGGCAATGAAAGCTATTAGCACGATTTTGTCAGTCTTTTTATAGAGTGATTCCCAGCAGCAGCTAAATTCTGAAGTCATTAATGTACTCTGATGTATTTTATGGCACTACAAGATGGAGAAGTCTATGAGCAAATGTGCCTTTTATAACCGAGCGATGTGCTCGGAACCTCTAATTGTGCTTACACTGATGGCAAACAAAAGACATTTTTTGTTCATACCCACTTTGAATGTATGCGTTCAAGACGGGTGCAGCATACATCTACGAGAGCAGTATAATGAGTTACAACCACTATTCTAATGATAATTACAATTTTTTTGTCTGGGTGTGTGAGAGCATCATAGTTGGCTGATCTTGGACATATTGTATAGGGGTTGGGTAACATTTGTACAGTATGTGTGTAAGGATTAAAATTCATCCTGAAACACATTAAATATGTTTATATTGAAATATTTGGGAGGTGCTTAGCTAATCTGGTGCTAGCTTGTTGGTTGGTGTTGTATTTCTGTTATTCCGGTGAGATCTTAGTGGTAGTGTCTTGCTGTGATGACCTTATATGAGGATTTTGCCAGCACAATTACAATCAATTAAAATTTCAGCTATCTCAAACCTTGATCAGGTTTCATTGTTAGCTCCTACAAACGAAAGAGCCAGAACTACTTTTCCAGTGATGTTAAACATCATATTAATGAGAAATCCATTGTGGATGTAGTGGAGACATCAAAAGTTGGACTCAAAGTTTCAGGATGCAATGCAGGGTTACACCAGAGACTCAGCTAAGTTGGTTAGCAGTCTATGAAATGGAGATTGTGATGGTTTTGACGGCAACATTTTGAACCCTCGAATGAACCCTAAACGCTAAAGTGCTAAAGCACCGCTGCATCGCTAGATCTCTCTTAAAGTTGAAATAAAGCCGGTGCTAAATCCCACTGCCGGGTAGTCAAACAGCATCGTGGGTAATATAGGAAATTGCTAACCAAAGTAAAAATAGACTAACATTTTGATGAAGGATGCTTAAACCACAAAAAGTCACCTAGAATTTCATTACAGAAGAAGTCTTTGATGCTACTGAAGATGTTAATTTTATTATATAAGATTACTATGCAAGACATTTAAAGTGGAGTTTTCCTTCTGATTTAGTTTATACCTTTGTTTGATATAAAATGTACATGTGAGCTGCAGCAGGGATGAGATAAAGGCTGTATAGAGGTTGGATGGGGGTGTGGAATTGAAGAATGAGGCTTATGTAGAGGTTGTAGGTGTTGTCTAAGCAGTACCCAGTCTCTCTTGAGTCTTTGTTTTAGTATGCAAAGTGCAACCAGTGGCTGATGATGTGTCTGTAGTGGAGACACAAGAGCATGTCAGGCCACAGCCCCCCAACCTAAGATTACATACACACACCGTCACCTGGTGAACTGACATACGCTGAGGAATACATATATTACACGCACACCCATTCACACTCATACACACACTCACACTCATTAAGGTAAAGACTGAACGGATACTTTTCATATAAGAAAGCATATTGTAAATTGAATGTACAGAATAGTATCTAGTATGTATTAAGGATGTAAATGAATACAAATACTGATCATGTCTTCTAAACTCATACAAATACAGGTGCAATTTGATTTTTTCCCCTTATTTTTGCCTGATCTAAATTTTGTTTTACTGACCATACTTCTATGGTTATATTCTGTACAAACTGTCCAGACATCCACAAAAGAAAATATGCTTTTATTTATAGAGCTGTCATTCCACATAGCCTACAAAGACCATGCACTGTGGTCAGCATATTTCTGTTGGGGTCTGCAAAACGAATCATATAATTTAATTAAAAAGGAAAAAAATAAACCCCTCCTACATTAATTGCATGTGTTTATCACCATTCTAATGTGAATGTTCTCCATCAGTATTAAAATGGAATCTTCTTGGAAAATCACACAGTCATTATAAAGACTTGCAGCGTAAAGGACCTCATTCTGACTGGCAGCAGCACTGCGTCCCACCTTTCTGGAATGCAACAAAGCCAAAAACTAAAGTTACTCGGATAAAACATTATTATTAACTATAAAAAAAAGTTCCCTGATGTGTTGTCATATTTTGTGAATGAACAACATTATTTTCCAGTGTTCCCAGGAGCATAGTGGCGAAATCAGGCTCATGGGCACTTACAAATGCTGAGATGAATATTTTGAGCACTAAACAGATAATCATATAACCAGCAGCATCCTCCCAAGCGGTGCAACGGAAAAGTGTTCACCCTATTGTCAGGAGATCGTGAGTTCAAATCCCAATGATGTTGTAGCTAAGTATAAATACTGGGAATATTGGGTCCTGTTTTCAGAGAGGGAGGCAGAGTTAGCATACTCTCTCTCCTCTATCAATGCAGAGACAGAGACTCTAGCCCATCCTGGGCATCTATAAGCTCATGTGTGCAAAGGTGGGCACTTTCCTCTGAGTGTGTCATATCGACACTGTATGGGCAGCAGTTTGAAAAGATGTTGTGGCATCATCTGCCTCAGAGGAAACACGATTAGCTTTTGTCCTGCCTGGTTAGTAGCTATCTGGTGGTGGGAAATGGCCATGACTTAATTAGGGACAAAAATGGGGGGAAAAAGTAATACTCTTTAAACAGATTATACTTGTACTAGCTTTCCCAGTACTGACAGAATAAATGAAATTTTCTCCTTAAATGTTTAATTAGTGATTCGGCTGAAAGTTAGCATGAAGCTGCGGTTTTGAAATTCAAAAATCCAAACAAACACAGCACTTCTGTTCAGTGTTTCCTCTAAAGCCATAACTCCCAAAAACATGCCAAGGCTATAACTTTTGAATACTAATGCATTACGGGGCCTTTCGGGAACCTACAGCCAATATGATTGACAGGCACTCCTGGTGCTGAGTCGTTGGATGTTGGTGGTCCACATAGTTTTTCCTCCCATTTTCAGAATGTCTGGCTCCACAAACACCAGAGATTCCTCTCTGAGCAGATATTTTATTGATGCCAGAATGTGAAAGAAACTTTGCCAAATTTTATAAAAATTGTCCTGGCATAAAACAATCACTGCCTCCAATTGCCTTTTTCCCACATCATCACTGCCATGGCAACCACTATTAATGCTATTCATAGGGAAAAATAAAGGTTAAATCTAGAATGGTTTATCAAGTTTGTCACTTTTGAAAATTCTGTTTAGAAGCCGGAAACAGACCACATCATGAGTGTCAAGTTCATTGGTGTTGTGGCTACTTGTCACTTCAATAACACCACCATGGAATTGATTTAAAATTTAAAATATATACTTATAAAAAAGTTGAGTTTCACCTCCTACAGACTGAGAAGCACTTTGCTTGAACAACTGTCAAGAAACTTTTGTCCATAATGTACCACTGGGCAGTGGTAGCTCAGTGGTTAAGACATTGGACTAGTGATCGGAAGGTCGTGAGTTAAAATCCCAGCACTGCCAAGTTATCACTGATGGGCCCTTGAGCAAGGCCCTTAACCCTCAACTGCTCAGTTGTATAAATGAGATATATGTAAGTTGCCCTGGATAAGTGCGTCTGCCAAATGACATAAATGTAAATGTCCTGTTTCTCTGGAAACTTTGCTACTATGCCGTACTATCTAGACATTTATTTCTGCATTTAAACCCTAGAGATTTTCTATACATATATGCATCTATAACTATCTCAGCGAATAAGCACATATGCAGAACACACTGAGGTCCCATTCTCAGACCAGGAATATATGCATGAGCAGGTGGGAGTATGTCAAGAGTGGATTGACTTCCCATATGTAAACCTGGGATCTGATTGTTGACCTCTTAGATTCATCAACAATCAGGAAGAGCAAGTGTCTGAGCTGTTGGGAGAGTCAACATTTTCTGACATGCTAATACTGCCCAAGCTAAACTGAAGTCTATTGAAATTCCTTCAGTAGTGACTCAAAGTTGATGCATTGTGTCTGAATGACTTTTTAACCTACAGAAACTGCTTCACTCTTCGCACAGTTGTTGTGCGCTCTTTGCAAAGACTATTAGCATTTTTGAAAATTTGGGAAAAAAAAGGTTAGGGTTTGTGTATAAAGGGGTAAAAATGCAACTCCAACATGGCCTCACTTACAAATGTACAATACTTTACACAATTCGATATTTAAATTGCAAATCTTACATAAAGAGTTCATGCTTGAACTTGGGTTTTGCAAGTTCTCCCTATACTGTATGTGCATGGGTTTCCTCTGGGTTCTTTGGTTTCCTCCTACCTCCCTATAACATACAGATGGATTTACCGAATAAGAATGCAATGGACTGACATCCCATCCAGGGCATATTCCCACCTTACGCTCCATGTTCCTGGGATGTACTCTGGATTACTGAAGGTGAATAAATGAAAATTGGGTAAGGTTGACCATAGGCAGGATTAGAATTTAAAGCTTTTCTTATGATGTTATTAAAATCCCCTTGTGACCCCAAGTTCATAGTCATACAAAAAAATCTGAATTTGAATATATCACTTGTGGTATATTTGTTGCTAGCAGGAACACATTTTCTGGATCTTTTTGCTGCTGATTTCATCATCCAGCACTGTATTTGTTGCTGAAATGAGGACTCCTGGTTCTCTTTAATTTCGACCACAGGAGTATATTGAGTAGAATTGTGCTTTCTGCTGTTTTCTACTGAGTGCACATACTTTATTTATTTATTTATTAGTTATTATTATTATTACTTATCAACCCCTGCAAAACTTGGGTAGTCTCAGGTTCTGCCATAATTCATTAGTAATGCAATATCCACACATCAGGAAAATCCTTGATCTGAATCTTGAACTGAGGACCTGGATGTGATTGGAGGGACTATGAGGCTAGTTTGAGCGTAACAACGCTTATTCTCATCAATGATGCATACAGCCAATAATGGAGGTAAGTAGCACCTATCTTGGAGAAGACAGAAGGAGAGGAGGCGTCCTTGAAGGCCTCAGATTGCACTATTCTCTCTCATGTTTTTAATCACGTCCTCTCAGCTGATAAGTGAACGAGAGCTGCGATTTCTCTGCTGTGATCTTAAGGGAAAATGAGGAAATGAAAGCTCCCCTCTCGAGCTAATCATTAGGGGGCCACACTCCCTCAGAGCACAGAACTTTCAAAGGACCACAACATGGGGTCTCCTACATCAGAAAAAATGAACGAAAGGATTGGGTGAAAGAAACCGACTAATACCAAGCTCGCACAGTAATTTAATTGGGAGATATGTGAGTAGAGAATGAAACTGGGAAAGTCCACAGGTAAGGGAGTTCATAATAAGTGGCCAAGTGGTGTGGATTTCAACTTCAAATCATTGTTCAACAAGAAAAGGGTAAGAATTTATGAGCAAAAAATAATTGTCTTTGATCAAAAAAAAAAAAAAAGAAAGAAAACTCAACTCAACACTTATGAACGAAGCAGGTACACCAATGATTTAGGCTCTGTTCATGCTCTTTGCTTTATTTTTCTCCAATAAAGGCATGGTTTTAAAGTGGCCCCAGCTGTGTTCTCCCATTACACGAGCTCAGTGACTGGCTAATGCCTCCTTCATAAATACTTGCCACAATAGTGGACATAAACCCAGGCGATTGGTTTTGCCTGATCAATACAGACAAATGCAGCCCCAGCCAATGGGACAGCTCCAATTCCCCGGTGGCCACTAGCAGTGTAATCTGTTTTGAGGAGGAGTTTAATGAGCTGTAGCGTCTTTACGACATGTACTGCCTCTCCTAGCAGGGATACCATTTCAGAGGCTCGACTCCGCTTTAGTTAAACAATTTACACCAGTGCTCGGGCTCGCTGTGAGGTCCTGACCCCTCACCATGTGCTTTAAACTTTTCATTAAGTATGGGAGATTACTGCAGACTACTCCACCGCAAACAGCCTAAATAAGAGGTGCTTGGAGCTTAGCTGAGTGTAGAAATTGTTTGAACCCCATGAGACAAGCGCAGAGCTGTAGGGAATGCTCAGTGCGCTGGGGTACCTATATACAGGTGTGCAGCACGAGGCCTGTTGAGACTTTTATAGATTTCTCTCTGAGATTAAGATCAAGGCAGGGGAAAGCGAGCATGCCTGGCTTGAGCAGACCTTCTGCATTTCTGACATTTTCTGACAGACTCGTGGAAGCTCTGATAAGATACGAGTGCTGTGCTGTGTGATTTTAGTCAAATTCACCCAGGCAATATTTTAACCAGAAAGCAATGTAAGAATATAGGAACATAATGAATAAATAGAATAAATAGACTAAATGGCTGGCAAGTCCAACAATAGAAATAAAGATTGTAATGAAGATTGACTCATCCAAAGCAGATCCAGATGAACTACAGGCAAACCTGGAGTGAGTCTTCTACACTGGAGCTTTTGTGATCACGCTGCAAAGTTTTGCTTGGTGTTTAAAGAACTTGAATTCTGAAACTGCTATAATGTCATCAATTAAGATATATTTCTTACTTTTGCAAAATAAATAGCACCCGTCTACAGACGGTTGCAAAACAATACCACTTCCAAAAACATTCCTTTTGGACATATTGATCATAGCAAAGCAAAAGTGAAGACAGTACTTACAGTACTTATACATCATTTCACCACAGCACTGTTGAAACCTTGAGCCTGGTTGGTCAGAAGATGTTAAGTAATTTTCTATAACAGCAGCAGTAGTGCTGTCTGTAATTGCAGGTTTTCAATAATGTGCTCATTCTAATAAATTATCATGTCAACAGTAGCAGCTAATTCATGGGGACTTCTATAATGGATGTTCCATATGAGCAACAAATTCAAAAAATGGCTGTATTTAGCAAAGAAGAAACCATTGACAATGATCTAGATGAGCTTTCCATAAGGAGGCACTTATTTAACATTTAAGGAAAGAGTCTCCAGTGCCAGCACTGTGTTTCAGTCAGAGGTAAAACTGCAACATTAAGTTTTCTGCCATAGATATAGACGATGTTGCTGTTTCTGTAAGTATACCACTTATCTGTAGGGTCACAGGGAAGCTGCAGCCAATCCCAGCTGACTTCAGGTGAGAGGCGGGGTACACCCTGAACAGGTCGTCAGTCCATCGCATGGATATCCCAGAGACGAACAACCATTCACACTCACATTCACATTGACATGTGGTCAATTTAGAATAGACAGTTGACATAATCTGCATGTGTTTGGGCTGAGGGAGGAAACTGGAGCGCCTGTAGGAAACCCACACAGGCACGGAGGGAACATGCAAACTCCACTCATCAAGGTCAGCCATCAGGTTCAAATGCAGGTTCAGATTCTTCCTGCTGTGAGACTAACCACTGAACCACCGTGCCACCTTTCTCAATACCAATCTGCATTTTTATATTTCATTACCTTACAAAATGTGAAAGTGAGGGAATGATTGACTATAACCAGTATAACATAAATGATAACAGGAACTTCTACAACTTTTAATGTAACTATAAATGGATAGAAATTATGTTCTATTCTTTATAAATAAAAGCATCTAATCATTGGAAAAATGCTGTGGTATGAAAGAAATAAGACATGATAGGGTAATTCATCACTTAATTGTTGATTGTTATTATTTTCCTGTGACATAGTAGTAGCAGGGAGATGAGCAGCTACAGTAACTAGCCCAGCATGCCACCTCCTTACCATGCCGATTCCTTACCTTAAATATGCTCCCGAACATCCAACTATGCTCTTGTAGTCAATAACATAGAATAGAAAACAAAAATAAGAATCATTAGATTCTGGCTTTGTGTCTTAGGGAGCAGAGCAAGGGTCGGTAAGTCCATGTTGGGCCCAACATGTTTTGTAGATATTTGCATAACTCATTTAATATGAAAAGTTGTGAAAGTTAAGGTCAGGGTTAGGGTTGGGGCTAGCACCCATAACTTTTCTAGCTTGTTAGAATTCCTATTTATTTTTTATGAGATCAGGATCATTCGACCACTTCATTCAGAAACATTCCGTTGAACCGAGGCTAAAAAATGTTCCACATTGTACTAGTAATTGCATTGTGTTACAGATTTGACACCATATGTCTTTAATGTTCAGAGTCATGTTTTTTGGTAAGGAATTTGATTGCATTATATGAGAAAATGTCTTCCCTTGCCATGGATTAACCACAACTACAGATTAACTAACATTTTCCCATTACTTCTGTGTTTATTTTAAGAACTCATGTTTGGAGAGCGAGGCAGAAAATGTCAAGGAGTTGAACCCGATGTCAGCAGACACAAAATAAACACACGTGACCTTGACCTTAATATCACAGCATGTTTCACAGCAGTGCACAAAGAAATGTTAGGAGCAGGATTCCGTTACGCTTCAGGTAGAGCGATAATTTAAATCCAATTCTCTCAAATTGGACAAAAAAAGCTTTCGTTGCCTCTAGTGGATGTACTCTCATTGACCATCCTTCATTTAAATAGCTGGAAGGCTAAAACGTGATTCTTTCTTGATTCCGTCACTCAAACTAAGAGGGGGGTCTGTAGAGCAGGAAGCACTGGGAAAGAAGAAGAAGAAGAAGAAGAAGAAGATGAGGGGAGAAAAGTGGTCACGAATTAGTGTGAATGGCGGGGGGCTGGAGCCCAGTGTTGATAAGGAGATTAGTCCCTAAAGAGCTCTGTCGTTCCTAGCTGAGAAATTAAAGGCTGCCAGCCCTTCTCTCACCTGTCCCTCTGACAGCTCTCTCTGCCTTAATCCCTGTCCTACACCAAAGAAGCATTTATTAACAAATTAAGAGGCCTCGTCTCTACCCCCTTAATACTCCCCCCTCGCCGTGCTTACAATCCCTCTTTGTCAGCTCAGTCTTCAAAAAGTTGTCTTGATAGCAATGACAGGGTGATTATCAATGAAAAATTATTTAACACCACCGCAGGGCCTTTGCTCTGACAAAGCTTAATAAGTCACATGGGTGGATATCAATCAAGCCAGGCCGCCCTGGATTTGGTAAATATTCCCCCAAGTTCAGGCAAATTACCTTGATTATGTGGAGGCTCGGCATGGGGCTGGGTGGCTGTAGGGTAGGGGATGGATTTTTACGAAGGGAGGAAAGAGGAGGAGACGGAGGGGACATGTTTTTAAGCGGTACAAAAGATGACAGCATTAGAGAATTAATTAGAATCAAAACAAACCTGAACGCAGCGAGTGTCAATTGCCATGAGACTGCTGCTCTGCCTCTTTAATTCCTTTATGCCATTTGATACACAAGGCTAAATTTATGCAAATTAATAAAGTTGACAGGGTTTTTTTTGTTTTTTTTTTCGTAATGGACTTTATATCAAGTTCCAATCAAATTCTCAGAGTACAAAAAATTTAATATACTAACATCCATTTTAGTCTCTAAGTGATTTTCAAATGCCAGAACAAATTTAGACTTGGCGATGCAAATAAATAATGTTTTACTGTCATTTAAATGTTTTGTTCTTTCGGAAGGACTGATGCGTTATCCCCAATTCACCAAGGCTCTGATAAAGCAGCACGAGTCATCATTTCGGGCCCAGCGGCTAAATCCGCTCTGTCATTGTAAAATCACTCAGAGACAACCACCAAGATATCACACTTTTTAATGACTCAAACTAAGTGTCTTAGAACCGTGATTGACATATTTAGGCCTGCAAAATTCTCACGTCACACAATGCCAAGTGTTCTTCTTTATATTCGTGCAGCAGTGGTGAGATCAGAGAGGAGGTATCGCCATTCTTCACCAGTCTCTCTCTGCCCCAGGCCAAAGTCTAGCCACAATGTAATCAGTCCAAATTAACCACAAATAACAACCGGCACTACATATCCCGTCCCTTTGAGTGGATCAGCTCTCTTTGCTGATTAAAAGGGGTTGCGGGGCTTATTTCTTTGTTATAATTTGGCATTGAATTTGGGTAAATCAGTAATGGGCAAAAAGAAATGGATTTGAAATAAATCCCTGTTTAAAGCAATCACAGGGCATAAAAAGGTGTTTGCCTAAAGGAAGAGCAAGCTTTCTGTCTGCTGACATGACAGCGCATGGTAATGGAACCAAAGCTGTTAATGTGGTTTTCTTCAGTTAAATTGATTCATGAATTTTGAAGAGAACATTATCTAATGAATTTACTCTGAATAGAAAGCAATTAAAAGGACACATCAGCCTGATTAACCCCAAAGTCACCCACAAGCCACAATTGATGTACACTTTTAAATGATTTCCATAAGAAAAACTGGAGCAGATTTGCTGTGTCTTTGCCCTCGACTAATCCAGACAAATTAATGAACAAAAAGTTAATTTCTGTGATGACCCTATTGCACTCTAACCTGGATTAAGCAGGCATCTAATACGGCCTGTGTCCCAGTGTTAAGGACTAATCGGGGATTTTTATTTATTTATTTATTTTCTTTCCTCCTCAATCAAGGCTTTTCTTATAATCCTGTGATGACATCTAGGATCTAGTTAACCTGACCCGAACAAGCACTGAGATGAGCGATTCCGTTTTTTTTTGTTTTTTTGGCCTATGCTACTGGAATTGGCCATATTATTTAATTAATGCACCTCTCCCTTCCTCTTTGTGCTATGACCTATATTCATCAACTCATGTTAATAGTTCACTGTCTATAATAAAATATTTGATTTTAATTTTTAATTGAGTCGAGACGCTGCTTAACGAGCTCCCCCTCCATTTTTTTTTTCTTTCAAAAAGCCAATAAGTGTGGCGTAATGAAATGGGATGAAATAACTCTTTAAGTGTTGGACTGAGTCCTATTCTGACACAGCAAGATTGCTTATTACTACAATGACATTCTTCTTCCATTGGAGTTCATTAACGTCACAAGTGCGGGAGGCAAATAAAATGCCTGAACATCGTCAAAGGGGGAAAAAAATAAAAACAAAAAAAAAAAACCAGACTGGAATAATGAGTGTATCATAAAGTGATAAAGAGCTTTATGAAAGGCGATGCAATACTTTGAGACCTTTTGACTGTAGGTTGAATCACAAGCTATTTCTAATAATATGAGAAAAGCTTTCAGTGTAATATATTGGATAGCATCGGGTTTTTTATATACAGTTTGCTCTAAACACATAATTCATGCAATGACCTTCAGCTGGAAGGGAAGGCAAAGAGAGACGCTCCTTCTGGCAAACAAATGCAGCGATTCCTTCAGAAATTATACAGAGTATGCAGAAGTACAAGCACGCACCTCTTTAGGAGGTGAAATATAGCTGTGGAAGGAGTACAGTATTGAAGAATATACTAAACAAACCTTGGAGATTTTTGTATATGAATGTTATAAGATTTTATTTATGTGTAGCATTCACATGATTTTTATTGACATCTCACTTTATTGCACTTTTTTTCTCTGCCATGTTATTGCTACGGTTGTGGCAGCTATTTGCAGTGAGAAGTGTTTCCAGCAAATTAAAACATTTCCACAGTTGACATCGCCATCTCACCATGGCATCATATTGACCGTGATTTTTTTTTTCCGCTACCAGTGGTTCGATACCAGCCAAGAATCGATGCGCCGGGAGAAGTTCGGCCCTGCATCTTTTTTCCACTTGACAAATCCTTTAGAGAGGAGCTACTTTATTCGGCACAGGCCATGGCCATTAATGCCTGTGTCATGTTTTTCTGCACTCATCTCCATGGCCTACTGATAATGATTTTGCATCATGTTCGGCTTGTCATGCCTGTCAACCGTGCTGAACCATTTGACCAGAAGGAGGGGAGAATGCAGGCGGGACTATTGATTCCAGCTTCTCCATGTCACTTGTTCACCAGGATTTAGCTATTGATGAGGCTGAGAGTGAAAACAAGCCCACTCCCCTGTGGCCCGACTCACTAAGAAGAGTAAAAAATGCAAAGTTGGGAGGAAAATATTCAGGCTTAGTCCCAATCCGTGAGATTCCTTCATCGATTGGAATGCACCTTCATGTCGTTTTCTCCTCCTCGTTCTTTGTCAGGGAGACAAATCTGCAGGGTTCGGGTGCTTTATTCGCCGTTAGATGCGGCACTTTCTGTAAATGATGGATTTGCGCATGGGATAAATTAGATTCCACAGTCATTGCTTTTCTAGGATGCTGTCAGGACTGCCAATGTCGGCAGAATTAATAACGATAATCAAATTGGGAGGTATGTGTACAGAACATGCGAAGAGTCCTTTTACTGTGTCAATTTGCTTTCAGTGGCTTGTTTAATAAGAACGCAGTTTTTTGGTCCATGATGGGTTTTTGATTTGCAGGTCAAAAGGTCAAAGCTGTAGTGCATTACTTTACATAATAGAAGGGGAAAAAAGGGATGTAACATGTTGTGGTAGATTAAGAATCGTGTCATAAAATTGCATCACTGCGACTGTCATGGAAAAAAAAAGCAAATCTCATTTTTCGCCACATATTTCCTTACACAGGAATGTACTCAAATCCAGTGGTATTATTATTATTATTATTATTTTGTTTTTTTAAACAAATATCCCTAACCTTCTGTGGTGGTAAATTATACATATGTAAACACAATTTGAAAAAAAGACACACAAAATTGATGCACTATTTCTTTGGAAATAATGTAAATTCATATTTTTGATACATAAATATGATATTTTCTTATCGTTGTTTACACTTTTGTCTTAACCACAAATCCTGATCTAGCCAGTTTGGGTGAGCTTGTGCCTACTATAGCCTCATATTCCCGTTCTTGGCTGACAGGAGTGTATCCGATGTGGCACATTCACGTCGAGGTTTGATGTGTTGTGCATTCTGAGATGCTTTTCTGCTCACCATGGCTATAAAGAGTGCTTATGTAAGTGACTATAGACTTGCTGGAAGCTCTCTTATCAACAAAGTGTGCCCACGCAAAGAAACGTCGCTCCATACATCTATCCGTTATCTATACCATGTATCCATCAGGGAAGCTGGAGCCAATCCCCATCCCAGCTGACTTCAGGTGAGAGGCAGGGTACACTCTGGGCAGGTCACCAAACTACTACACTCACATTCACACCAATGACAGATTTAGAGTAGCCAGCTGACCTAATCTGCATGTCTTTGGGGTGAGGAAACTGGAGTGCCCTTTCTGGCACAGGGTCCATGCAGAAATGCTCAGTCTGCCAGCAGGTTTGAACCCAGAACCTTCTTGCTGTGAGGCATCACCATGCCGCCCCCGCTCACTCAATGCTTTTTCTCACCATTCTATGTATACTCTAGAGACTGTCGTGCATGAAAATCCCAGGAGATCAACAGTTTCCGAAATACTCAAAACAACTCTTCTTGCACCATCAACCATGTCACGATTAAAAGTCACTGAGATCACCTTTTGTCATCACCTGATATGTGATATGAACATTATCTGTAGCTCTTGACTTGTATGTTATGCATTCCATAATTGCATGAATGAGTAGATGTCCAGGTGTCCCTGCGAGTTTCTATTGGACATACACTACCAGTCAAAAGTTTGGACACACCTACTCTTTTTCATAAGTTTTTTCTTTACTTTTTTTGCTTGCTACGTTGTAAAACATTACTGAATACATCAAAACTATGAAGCAACACGTATGGCATATACTGAATTATGTGGTAAAC
>JAQQZR010000006.1:15699593-15729502 GCA_030068235.1 Notoglanidium macrostoma | reverse complement strand
ACTATTTGTCTTGATGTGCTTTAGTTAGTTAGTTCAGTTCGTTAGTTAGTTAGTTAGTTCAATAACAAACTGCTTCCTAGGACTCGTTCGCATTTTGCTATTAGTATCCTATTTTATTTTATTTAGGTTTGCGCTCTTAAGAAAAGTCTATAGTTTCAAATTCTAGCTGCAGTTTGTTATGGATGAGAGAGACAGATGCATATGTGTAGTAAAATTTTCGCCTGTCATTAACACAATTGCGAGTGTTTTGGCAGGTGAGCCGCTGATAAAATATGAGTAGGCAGAGTGGACAGGGCTCTTCCTGCCCACTCTAATTCCACTCAGCTTGCGAAGTAGACAAGGAGATTTGGCTGCTTGAAGGAGCAAAGCTTCAGCAGAAGTTGTAGCTCTAAAACTAGCCTCCCTGTTGGGTTGGTCTTGGCCGTGTTCAGTCCCCAACCGTCTGCACTGTATCGAAAACTCACACTTTTTTTTCCTTCTCCGAACAGTATGAATGCTGATTGGATCCACATATAATCTCTCAACACATTCATGTTCAACTAAAGGCATCAGACGTTAAGAAAACACTTCTGGGTAGTGCTGGACACACACACACACACACACACACACACAAGCATAATCAAGGCAGATATTATGCTCTTGTTTTGTTTCCAGGGCAAAAAGAAGTAGAAGTTTTTAGTTTAACACTCGAGAGCTCAGACTTCTGTTTAGATTCTCACTGGAATAGCAAACTTTTCAGAAATATTTCTTTTTCACAGATATTTTATTTAAAAAAAAAAAAAAAAAAGTGTTGATTTCCATTTCATGTCTTATTTAAGGAATAATTGTTTTATAGCTTTGTCACATCAGATTATGTGTAGAACAGTATTAGAACAATTAGTAATAGAAACATTTATGCAGGTTCATTTGCAGTCTCTTTCCTTCCATCAGTATCTAAATTCAAAGAATTTGAAATCCATGATTTTATCTAATTCTTGTCAAGTCCCGATTTTCAACGCTATATGATGTGAAGAATGTGACGTTTGATGTATGAAATGTATAGTAACAGTTTTAAAATTCGTAACGCATGAATGCTGTGGTCAATTATTCTACCCTACCTGAAAAGGCAGCGTAGTAACATGAGTCTCAGTTTCTTTTTTTTTTCCACCTCATTCTTAAAACGCATCATTAGTAAAGCAGTGTTGCATTCAAATTGAAATGAAGAAGGTTGACGAGGCAACTAATAGAACATGTTATGATGTTTACATCATTTTTATATTAATCTATTCGCAGCATTCCATCATAAAGCCACCTTTTTAATGAGATTTTAATCTAATAAATGATCTAATTAGTCAATAATCTCATTTTAATCATCTGTGATTAACATTATATGATTAACGTGTGATAAAGATTTCAGTGCAACTTGTTTGCTTCATCTTTGTATACATAGTTAGCGCTTGACTGAAGCGATGTTGTGTTTTGGCTGTGAGATTTTGCTTTTCCCTGTAAAAGGATTTATTTTCAGAGCAAACGGTAGGGAGAGTGTGATGAAAAGCAGCCCCCAGTGTGTGTATGCATGTGTATGTGAGTGCTGGTTGGATTGGGAAACTGAGGACTGTGTTTGTGTGTGTGTGTGTGTGTGTGTGTGTGTGTGTGTGTGTGTGTGTGTGTGTGTGTGTGTGTGTGTGTGTGTGTATGATTGGGCCCCAGGACAGGTAGCGAGGCCAGAAGCCCCTGCAGGGGTGCTGGACCCTGTGGCACCAGTTCCAGACAGCCAGAGTGTCTGGGCTTTATCAGGCCCGACTCGCTCCCCACACACACTTACACACACTCTGGATTTGTGAATGCAGAAGGAGGCCGTGATTCAGTACCCAAAACTGAAACGAACATGTTGCTTTGACAGTTAACTTGATGGATGAGGCCAGGCTACTGACAGATCAGCTTAAAAAAAAAAAAAAAAAAAAAGAAAATCAGCAAACGTGCTTACTCTTCTGAAAAGTCAGACACACACAGACACATACACAGATACAGAGGCAGTGTGGTCAGGTGTGAGTAAGTTATTGCCAGGATGAAGAGTGGCGCCGCATGAAGCGAACACACCTTTATTTCTCAGGAGGCTAATTATTTCTGCCGAAAAACAGAGGCACGGCCTAGCTTGGCGAGGGCGTGCGTACTTTCCGAGTGAGGCAAACAGAAATTAGCTCACGAACTTCTATTACAAATTTGTATTTGTTTGTTCATCTAAGTGTGGTTGCTTGAAAGCAGAGTTGGACCAATTACTACTTTTGGAGAGACTTGAGCAATTTCCATGATGAGCGACAGTTTAGTATCAACAAAGATGATGAGAGTTAGCATAACTCTTATTGCCATCATCCCACGTTAGCTGTGTTTTGCCTAGAGGGTAACGTCTGAGGCTAATGTTTTGCTCCCTGAGACTTTCAGAGCGTTCAGATCCCTCCATGTTTGATCGTTTTCACCACGCAGAGCTTATCCACTTGCTTCTGGGTCACACACACGCTCTCGCAGAACATCTCGGCAGTGTTTCCCTCTTGTTATTTTTAGTGGCACTGTTGCATTGTGGGTAGAGGAGTAGAACTCAGCGCTGGCACCGTTACACAGAGCGCCTTCCTATGCGCTCTCAATGGTACACCATACAGCACACGTAACATGGCCTAGATTTCCCAACAACATTTTTTTTTGCCCTAATCTCAGTCTTAAGTATGCACACAAAAACATAGCTTTTTTGCCATGAGGGAAATTATCCTTCCCTTCTTCATTTTTATTGATATTCTTGATTAGCTGCACCTGCGTCGATCGCTACTTATTGTTTATGTCAGTAGGGGGGACGTATTAAAGCTGTAGTTATCAAACCAGAGGAAGCCGGAGAGGGGCAGTGATGCCGAGCTGTTTGCGGATTATGAGAGCTGTTCACACAAAGGATTTGGCTTTCATTTCTTGAACTCATCAGCGCAAAGAGTTTGATTCAGTCCGGAGTTACAGTGTGCACATTAAGACTGCTGGGATGTCCCGCGCTGCTCTTAGCTTGCCGTAATTTAGTTGATCTATAATATTAATTTTAAAACACATCCCTACTGTGTAAGCTGAGCCACTGTTGACCACTCAAGCCATATAAATCGGTACTGAGCAGAGATATTAACCAAGCTAAGCCCTAATAAAGTAATATTGCTTAAGTCCTAATACATGTACTCAGAACCCGATAAGCTACCCAAGAGAATCTGTATTATTCCGAAATGTATGTGATTTTCAATAGGCTTTCATTAGAAACGAAATACGATCTCCATTTCTCCGGTCAGTTCTACCTGCGCAGCTATGCGGATGCACTTCTGATTCCCGTGTTCTCGTATCACAGTGAGTGAACATCCACAACATTAAAATACATTTTGCATGAAAGAAGACGGACGTCTTTCCTAGCGTGAACCAGATTTATGGTCTCATATCATCTTAGAACAGCATGCTGTAGAAACAATATGTACTATTTTGTTACTAATTTCCCTCTAATATATATCCATCTCATCAGAATCATTCACAGCCTACAGGGAATTCTATGCAAAGAGCAAATTTCTGCTCTTCACTAATATCCTTTATTGTATTTTCCTGAGGTTTCCGTCTCTAGAGGGTTCCAACTTTTGGCATCTTAACCCTCCGGAGCCTGCAGGCTGCTAGTCACTCATTATCAGTGGAGTAGAAACGTCTGCAATTATTAAAACACAGGCCTTTAAATTCACATACACCAATAAGTGACATATTAGAAAAATATTTGCCAGACATCAATTATCCGCCTTGGCACATCCAGCCATGGGTCGCGTTTAATCTTGTGTGCTTGACTGAAGGTGGTGTAATTGCTTCCTTAAAAAAAGAGAGCGAGAGAATCTGAATCTATATGAGAACACTAGAATGATGTCATAGTCAATGTGAATAAGGGGACGTAGGAAAGGAAAAAAGTATACAAATATGTATTTTTGAAATCTGACCAACCTAGCAACCTCGGAAGCCCTCTGCTCTCTCAGTCAGGAGACACATGTTCTGGTTATCA
The DNA here is from genome assembly GCA_030068235.1 of Notoglanidium macrostoma. Classification (NCBI taxonomy): domain Eukaryota; kingdom Metazoa; phylum Chordata; class Actinopteri; order Siluriformes; family Auchenoglanididae; genus Notoglanidium; species Notoglanidium macrostoma. Next base: position 15,725,469 of record JAQQZR010000006.1, on the reverse strand, counting down.
GGTTACATGTGAAAGCTCCACATCTCCAGCTCCCGAAAGGCTGCTGCTGATCATTTCTCATGGAGTCAGGCCACCACAACCAGAGAGCTTAAAGTGCTTCATTTACCTGACCTCTGACCTCCGCTATGTCATGTGACTATTGATTTTCAATAGCTGAAGGATCTATACCACCCGGAGAGGAGGAAAGCGAGAGAGGGTTGCACAGGATCACCCTATTCACCCATCTTCCCTCCCTCTCAGCTTTTCCGAACAACAAAGGAACATTTCTTTTCCTTCCTTTAACAAGAATCATCAGTCAGTTCACTAATGAAACCTCCAATTATTCTTTTTTGTCTTGTTTGTTCAGCCACTTTGCCCGTTGTAAGTGTACTACATAATAAATGACAGGTTCCAGACACTTATTTGAGCTCTGAGGTTACCAGAGTGACCTGTCTGGCATTGCCCTTTGAACGTGTACCTATTGATCGGGGCTTCCAGAACCACCAATTTTGATCTTGTAATGAAGATTATGAAGTCCATATATAAAGTATATGTTATTAAAAATGGGTTTCAAAAGATATGCACCTTGTTAGCGTTAAACATATATACAGTACACACATGGTCATAACTAGCTCTGAAGACACCAAGGTCCAAACCAAGCCTCGAATTCAAAAGTAAAATAGTGATGTCTACTATACAGTATACTGTGCAGAAACACTTACATTTCCAGATCCAGTAAGCAGTGACGATCAGTTCTCAGCTGAGAGGAGGACACTTAGCTTTGCCCATAGATTTCATTGCTCATTATGACGTCCTTCACTGCCAGACATTTTATTAAGAGATATGGAACACACATACACTGTTATAGCCCAACATTTGACATAGATATTATATAAATGTCTGAATATATGCAAGAGCATATGATGTAAATCTGAGTGTTTATGAGGGCAGCTGGTAGTTCTGGAAAAGTCATACCTCCTTGTAAAATTGCTAGCCACATCAGCTAGTTATAAATGAACACTAAATATTTATGTTCAATTTTTCTTCTGTATATTGTAACGTTCTTCATTAATAGCATACTATGACCATGATAAAGCTCATTATTCATCATCATTGTATGAGTGATATAATACTGTATCATGTAATGTGTAACAGAATCCAACATGTAAGAAGGGTTGTTTTTAAACAAAAAATAGTTAATTCAATAAAATTTAAATGTCTAAAGAATGAAAGAATAAAACAGAGATTAGAAATCAGCAACTAATGGAGTATACATTTGTCATACACCAATCAGCCATAGCAATAAAACAACTGACAGGTTACAGGCATAACATTGATTGTCTCACTGCAGTGGTACATGTCACGGGTTAAGATATATTTGGCAGCAAGTGAACTGTCAGTTCTTATAGTTGATGTTCTGGAAGCAGGAAAAATAGGCAAGAATAAGGATCTGAGTGACTTTGACAAGGGTCAAATTGTGATGGCTAGATGACTGGGTCAGAGGATCTACCAAATGGCAGGTGTTGTAGGGTGTTCACGGTATGCAGTGGTTAGTACCTACCAGAAGTGGCCCAAGGAAGCATAACCAGTGAACTGCCAACAGGTCATGGGCACCCAAGGCTCACTGATATGCGTGAGGAGCAAAGGCTAGTCTGTCTGGTCCGATCCCACAGAAGAGAAGCTGTAGCACAAATTGCTGGAAAAGTTAATTCTGGCTATGATGGAAAGGTGTCAGAACACACAGTGCATCACAGCTTGCTATATTTGAGGCTGTGTAGCCACAGATTGAGTCTAAGTGCCCATGTTGACCCCTGTCCACTGCCAAAAGTGCCTACAATGGGCATGTGAGCATTAGAACTGGACCATGGAGCAATGAAAGAAGGTGGTCTGGACTCATGTTTTCATTTACGTCCTGTGGATGGTTGGGTGCATGTGCATCACTTACCTGGGGAAGAGCTGGCGGAGGCAGAGTGATGCTGTGGGCAATGTTCTGCTGGGAAACCTTAGGTCCTAGCATTCGTGTGGATGTTACTTTGACATCTGCCACCTACCTAAACATTGTTGCAGACCAAGTACACCCCAAGTTCATGGCAATAGTATTCCCTAATGGCAGTGGCTTCTTTCAGCAGGATAACATGCCCTGTTATTGCTGATTGTTGTACATATGTGCAAATTTTGGTTTATATGAACATCATAGTCATAGTTTAGTTGACACAATGACAACCACTTGATCTCAGTGAATGAGGGAAATCTGGATGGGTACTGTCTAATAATATCTATGTTATGAAGTTATGTTATGTTATGAAGTCATAAGGAAAGGTTTGACCACTAGCTTCACAGGGTTAACTTTTGTTCCTCCCCACAAAATACTTCTGATTATATGAAATAAATAATACATTATATATATATATATATATATATATATTTATTTTTTTTTTTTTTTTTAGCATATAATTTAAATAATGAGGCCTACCTTATCTCCTTACTTGATAATAATGTGTTATTACCTTTTTATTCTTTGTAACAACCAGAGCTAAAGGCATTTTGTAGTTTCCAGTGGGCGTGTCTCATACTGCAGCATTTGTGTTGTGGGAATTTGCCTTTGCAGGATAACTTTACTTCTGCTACAATGGCAATGCATAGTCACTGTAATCAAACACCGTTTATGAGAAGTGCGCCCTGCAATGGAGTCAAAGAAACATCGAGCAAGCAGACTTTAAGGGATAAATAAATAAGGAGAACAGTGCTGTAAAAATCTTTAATTAAGTTTTATTTATCCTCAACCTGTGTATTTTTTTGTTCCCCCTCATTGACTGGACACATGTAACCCGACTGCCTAGCTGTCAACAAAAACGTTCATCATTCTCATTATGAGTGTTAGCTCTGCTCTCAATTAGCAAGAAATACAGATAGCTAATGTTAGCAACATGATGTGTTCAGTAATAAATATTTTTCCACAACATTAGCATTTTGTTGGTTAAATTGGTTAATGGAAATGAACTGAAATGTGGTAAACATGAAATAATATATACAGAATAGCAGTTAACTGGCCATTCATCATCAATGCTAGCATCAGTTCACTTTACCTTACCCTGGTAGATGTGAATAAATTCTTCCTTAAAGCACTTATATCCTTTAGTCTGCTTGGAAGTCTTTATTACTGAGTGTTCTCTAAGAATTCTGGACACATCTTTAAAGTTTAGTCCTGGCAGCGCTAAAAAGATGAGCTGAAATATCTTTCCATTCTGAATAACTGTGAAAATAATGACTGTCTTTCTGTGCTTAACAATCCACTGTAAGGCTTTTTCTTTCTTAAGGACCTGTTAGATTTATTCTGACCAATTCCAGTAGGTAAATTTCTTTTACTTCATGCATATTATTGCTTGAACAAACTGTTTCAGATCACACCACAGTACTTAACTGAGGTCAGAATTCAGGCATGTATATTTAAAATTGCAGGATGTCTTCTGGTATTAATTAACTTGTGTGCTTTGGATTTAACTTGTGTGCTTTGAATCATTGACATGTTTCATGACCCGGCATCTTGAGTTTTTATTCTGAGACAAACGCACTAACATTTTGTTTTTTTCATGAAACTTGGAAGTTCTTGGCCCACAGTGATGTTAAGCCATCCAGACCCCGGGGCAGTGAAGCCGGCCTAGTTCCAGTAGTGCACTGGAACATCCAGTTGGTCTTGAAGCAATTAGAACATTTAATCTATCTTCACTTTTTATGTGTTAAATTTCTTCCATCTGCCTGAATGTCTGATGCAGGCCTTGTAATCTGTACTAGTTTACAAGTTACAAATTGTATTTAAAAATATAACAAACTTTATTATTATTATTATTATTAGTAGTAGTAGTAGTAGTAGTAGTAGTATTATATAACCTGCACCTGAATCTATTTCCCTCTTTTGACAAATCGACAGAATAATGCTAATAATGATATAATGCTATTCATTATTACAATTAAAATATTACAATATGAAAATAATAATAATTATAATGGTGGGATATGGCCCAATGTGTTCTGCTTCTCTTATACCACAGTGATTTGCCAATGATTGTACTTATTTAAATTATTATTGCACAGCATTTCATGCTTCTTTAACCATTTATAGCCATAGTTATATAAGTCACGGAATGTCCATGAGACAAGTTATTTCCTGTTACAGCTTACATTATAACAGATATAAGCAGTTGTTCCCTCTCCAGCCTGATCTCTGTCCTGAAGAGTTTGGGTGAAAACTTACTCAACTTTACAAATTGCTGACATTGGACACTGTTTCCATACAAGTTACATAAATATTTCAACAATTACATGGTTTGATTGTTAAATAACATAACTTTTTAAATAAATTTATTGTCAGCCTTAGGTTATGTCTACGCATGTTGTCTGTCAATTTACCTCACGTGTTGTCATTGTTGTTGTTGTTGTTATTATTATTATTATTATTGGGTGGCATGGTGGTGTGTGGAGTTTGCATGTTGTGCCCAGTGCCTCCCCATATTTCCTCGCTGTTTTTGGGGTACATTAAAAACCTGTTTGTTTGTTTGTTATTATTCAGCCACAATCTAGAAGTCATTCACAATTCAGATACCAAAACTGCACCTAATTCCAGGTGGTTCACAATTATTCTCTCATACCTGTGTTTACAACTAACAAGAAGAAAATGAAAACTACACACAACACCATAACTGTCTCAGGAGGTTATAGTTATAGTATCACACATGTATCCAGTTGTATCTATATAGCAGATGGTCTTCATCCAAGAAACTTTCCACGCATTCCAGCACAACACGCTGAAAATAGTGAGGACAGATTTAATCCAATTGCTTTTCTGAGGAGTCATTGTTGTTCTGTTGCTTTCTACAATGTGTTTGTGATTGTGAATAGCTACGGCAGAGACAGTGTTGTCTATTTTTACTGCGGTTCCTGCTACCGTTCCGCTGGCCACAGCAGAGCTGTGAGTATAATAGGTTGATGTAATGACTTGATTACTAGCCAGATTAGTTTATGGGCTAGCACAACTGGCTGACTAAGCAACACCCTGTTAAAGTGTGTGCGCGTGTGCGTGTGCGTGTGTGTGTGTTAAAGAGAAAAAATAAAATAGACACAAGGGTTCACTATTAAAGACAACACAAATGAAAAGACTAAAGTCAGCCTTATACTGTAACATTTTTTTGGCCACATTTTGTTGTGGCAGACAAAAATCACACATCATAAACAAATTCTTTGGCTGTGAGTTTAGACTGGCAGTGTTTGAATGCATAATGTGACATTGCAACCAAATACAGCCGCGACCAAATACGCTGACAAAAATGTCAGGCAGAGCCGGATTTTATATTTATTTATTTATTTGTTTGTTCGTTTGTTTGTTTATTATTAACATTTCAGACTATGTTCTGACACTAATCTGAAAGCCACCAATGGAAGGACAGCATAGGAGGTAAGACAAAAGACATAGGGAAGCTATAAATACAGTGGTGTCATTAGCGAAACATAAATGAAATAGGATAATGGACAGGAAAAAAAATGTCCTTATTACCTCAAGTTCACGTTGAAGAATGTTTCTGATTACGCAAGCGCGTTTTCTACATGAGCCCAGATTGTGCTAATTGATGAAGTAAGCAGAACATTTTTCTTTATTTGCAGGTCTATCATTAGAGGATCGTCATCATATATTCTGACATGGAGAACACACGTTATCACTTTTATAGATTTCAGCCAATATTTTAATGGGATCATCTCATACAGTGTGACAAGTAATCTTAAAAAAAAAAAATCGCAACGTCTAAAACCAGATTCAGTCACAGTTTAAGAAAGGTGTGTGTGACAGGAAGAGATAGCGAGAAAACCCGATGAGCACCTGGAAATAAACCCCCTAAATTTGGAAATCACATCCCTCCAAACTGATCCACGTTCCCCTCCAGCCTCCACACTCTCCAATTCCAAGACACACCAGCACCAAGGCAGCAGGGCAGCCAGGGAAACAGCCAATTTGGTGCAACAAGGTGGCTAATAGGATCATTAACCCCCTTCTCTGTATGTTTTGGATGTTGTGTATGAGAGCATGTGTGTGCGTGTGTGTCTGTGTGTGTTTGTGTGCAAGCGTGTGTCTGTGCCATCCTGCACGTGGCAGATTGCAGGAACAGGCTGACTGTTAGCGGCTAGCTCAGCAGTGCCGGGCGCGATCTGCCATCTTCCCGTGGATTTACAGCTGACGCTGGTGCTACTTCAATTAGCTCTATAGCACACAGATGTTGCTTAAATGTTGCCGCTAATGATACCGCAATAAGCGTGAGATTCATGCCACATTCACAGGCACGTAAATTTCTCAAGTGGCACAATTAAAGGGGAAATCGTGGCTAGGCGAGAGAGAGGCAGCTATGGTGGAGATGCCAGTTGGAAAGCTGGAGGTCTATTCTGTACCACAGCCGAGCTCCATTCCACTTTAATTGCTTATTTGCGAAACAAAAGGAGCCTTTTGTTTTTCACGCAAACCGAGTATAGCGCGGTTTGTTGTTTTGCTTCGACATTAGTACATTTATTGACATGTTTAACAGCAGTTTAATGAAAACGTTGCTAAAAAGAACAGCTCCATGCATCCAAATGGTGTGCCAATGTGAATACTTAAACCTTCAAACTTAAAATTAAAGCTAAATGAATGAAGAAATACATTAATCAATTATTAAATTAATAAATTACGTCCAGTGCCATATTTAATCCATCTCCATAAAGCTGTCAGGTAGACTTCCTTTTCATGTCAGAGCTAGACACAAAAACATAGTGACAGCCTTGTCAGGTGTGTGTGTGCGTGTGTCCAGCACGGTGTGTGTCATTGTTATATCGGACAGTCAGTTCTCCATCAGCATGACTTTACCTCAGTCAGGCCTAGTGACCCGAACACAGGAGAACTATCACTCTCCCCCACTCCCTGTGGAGAACTCGTTCTTTTTTCTCTCTCTTGTGTTTTTTAGTACCTGTCTACCCGTCTACCACTGTCATTCTGATTTTATGTTCAAGCTGACAAGATCTTTCTCACAAGTGCTCATAATTTCTCTGTCAAGTTGATTTTGGTAGCAGGTAGATAAGACTGAATGATAATTGATACTCCTACACTCGTATACTGTAATGATGTATAATAGTGACTTCTGGAGAAGGCTGGGTTCCATTTTGAGTCTGGTTCCACTCAAGGTTCCTTCCTCATGTCCTCTCAGGGAGTTTTTCCTTGTCGCCTCTGGCTTGCTCATTAGGGATCTAATCTAAGGCCAAATTATACTTCTACTATACTTCTGAATACTCGCAAGCTAATAACTTGTAAGGCGGAGTTTAGTACAGCAAGGAAAAGTCATTATATTGTGTTGTTTGAAAAAGCTAAATTCAATGTAGCTAAAACGTAGCCTGCATACCAGTTTCAGCTACTTATAGCAAAGGTTTCATTGTGCTGACTCAGTGGTGTAGCTTTAAGGGATTTTGTGTTCCTGAAATATCTTTTTGAAACTGGTCATGCATGGATCTAAAGTTGATTATGTCCCACCTCACATGGGTTTCTGTAATGATCACACTGAAATGTTCAGTCATTTTTTAAGGAAATATATCTTTCAAACTTAATTAAATTATTATTGGCTATGAGATGCTATGACAAGAATCAGGATTAACCAATCAGGATTATAATTTATGTGTTAGCAGATCAGTTGAAAACAAGCTAACTGGCTGCATAGGGCTTGCCCACGCTCTCAAACATTCATCATCCATCACTGTTTTCCTTTTAACTTACATAAAAAAGCATTACAAATTGGCAGCATTTTCTCACCAAATTGTTCCCAAATGACATTTTTAGCCTCAGTGTGTTTATTTCTTTTCACTACCTCTTGGATTTGACGTCATAGTTCATCCAGAAGCCTAGATTTGAACATTGTGCCATCAACTAATCACAGTTCTTAGCACATCACATTTCATATGTCAGCATTTTGAGTGTTGTGAGTCACATGGCTCATGTGTCTCAGGTCACTGGCTCAAATTAGCTTACACTAGCAGAAGAGGAGAGCACCCAGAACCCATACTCCCTCATGGAGAGAGAGAAGTGAGCAAATGTTGAAATGTTCAGGAGCTAATGATAATGACTCCCTCCAGTTTTTGTAATGCCTACATGGTTTGTAAGCAAGTAGCCAGCTAGAACCAGATGAATTTATTCATTATGGTCTACAGTTCTACAGTGATTATATTTGCTGTAGTTTTTAACCCTACCTGAGTGTGATTGTCTTCAAGTGCATGTCATTGTTTAGACATTATTTTATTTAGGTTCTCTGTCATGTGCAGAGTTGTATGGTTCCCGACTATTTTAAAAGAGTTATGGTACAGTCTCTGTTCAAGAAACCTAACCTTGACCACTCAGACCCAAATAATTATAGGCCCATCTCCAAACTCATGCTGTCATGATCAGTAGACTAAAGCGGTGGGTGAGATTATCAGGAAGTGCACTGGCATGGATCTCCTCATATCCATGTAGTAGAACGTTCTCAGTTGCTGTTGGTGAGGAGGTTTCTTCTTCCACTGTGCTTACATGTGGGGTTCCTCAAGGCTCAGTTTAAGGTCCGATTTAATTTTCTGTCTATATGCTCCCTCTTGGCCTTGTCATCCGGAGATATGACATTAATTTTCATTGCTTACAGCTTTACCTGTCCATGGAGCCAAACAATGTAGCTAAAGTTTCGATTCTTTCAGACTGTATTAATGATGCGAGAAATTGAATGTCCTGTAACTATCTTCAGCTTAACACAGACAAAACAGAGATTTTACTAATTGACCCACAATGCAATACAGCCCATGTGAAGCAGGCCCTAGGGTCACGGGCACATAATATTAAACCAGTAGCTGGGAATCTAGCAGTGATCTTTGATGCTTACATTTTAACACTCATGTTAATAATCCGGTTTTTATCAGCTGAGAAATATCGCAAAAATTAGAGCTTCTCTTTCCTCAAAGGATACAGAACAAGTTATTCATGCTTTTATTATATCACGCTTAGACCATTGCAATGCCTTATTTGCGTCACTGGATAGCTCTTCAGTTGCTCGGCTCCAGTTGGTACAAAATGCGGCAGCCAGATTACTTACAAGATCAAGGGTTCGCGAGCATATTTCCCCAATTTTGGCATCACTTCACTGGATACCATTTAAATTCAGAATTTATTTTAAAATTTTATTGATTAGATTTAAAGTTTTACATGGTGTGGCTCCAAAGTATATATCTGAACTATTAGTTCCCTATCAAACAATGAGACCTCTACGATCTTCTAACGAAGGCTTACTTACTGTTCCAAAGTCGAGACTAAAGACTAAGGGTGATAAAGGTTTCTCTATGTTAGACATTGGAAGCTTACCCATAAACATTAGTTTAGCTGAATCAGTAGCGATTTTTAAGTTTCGTTTAAAAACGTATTTTTATCGTTCAGCATATTGTGGTTAAAATTTTGCTGAAGTTTTAAACTAGATTTATTTTACTTGCATAGTTTATACTTTATTTGTGCAGTTCTATGCTATATTTTATTTTTATATAAACTATTATCATCTTGTATAATAGTGATTCTAATTTTGTTCTCCTTTTAAGTATATATTCCTTTTATTTTTATGTTTGTCTGGAATGTCTGTTTTATATTATGTCTTATTATATTTTATTTTATGATGCAAAGCATCTTTGTGCCACCTGACCTGAAAAGCACTATACAAATAAGGTTATTATTATTATTATTATTATTTTTATATATATATATATTTTTTTTTTTATTTTTTTATTTTTTTTATTATAATTATTATTACTATAGTGGCACTCAGAGGTTTACACACACATGGCATATTGGTAGGGCAATATTGGGCTTTCTGTGCTTTCTGTGATTGCACAACATACATCTTTAATTAAAAGAAGAAAAAAAAAGAACTTGGTGCACAATTTATTTTGGGTTTTCTGAAACTGATACAGTGAAAATTATACATACGGGGTCAAATATTAACATACCTCCACTTAGATTATTAGTTCAGTGGCGCTGAAAGTTCCAAAATGTCTTTTTGGAATGGAGGATCATAGATTTACATGACTCAGTTCAAACAATTCTACATATGTACAAGTCATTGGAAGGTGTAGCCACTCTGCTAAGCCACTTTCCTGGAAGAAGACCCAAACTGTCACCCTCAGCTGAGAGGAAATTGGTTTGGATGACCAATAACAACCCAGGAACCATCAAGGCACATGCCTGCCATAAACTGCAAGCTGCTGGTACAATGCCAACAGTCAAAGTGAGTTTTACATCTCCGTTGACCGAGAAGCTGCCATCCAAGAAAGAAGACTTGCTCTAAAATTCAAGCTTGACTAAAGTTTGCATGCATTTGGGTGTTCCAACAGGACAATGACCCCAAACACACATCAAAGTTGGTTGTGGATTTATAAAGCAGGCTAGCATTAATTTAATTGAACTCTAGCGATTCTGCATGGAAGAGTGGTCAAATATCCAGCCAGAATTCTGTCAGAAACTTGTTGAGCGTTACCAAAAGCAACTAGTTAAGGTGAAACTTGCTAAGGGATATTTAAACACATATGAGGTATGTATATTACTGATTTCAGAAAACCCAATATATATATATTATTTTGCCATAGAAAAAGAACACTTCAAAGAAATCACTGAAAGCTCAATATTGCCATGACATTCATGTCCATGATGACATGGCCTTGTATGGAAACTCCTGACTGCAATTGTAGCTGCAGAGGCTGTCAAGGGAATTCATAATAATGAATAACAGAGCAGTGGATGAGCAAGAGCCAGCATCTCATTCGCTTTACAGGTAATCTGTGCTCATTTAGTTTCCTGACAGCTTCCTAGATTCACACACCAGTTCTGCATAATAGACAGTTAACCCTGATAAGCAAACCACCTGTGCATCGCTTGCCTTAAAATAACCCAGCAATTGTGTGAGTCAATCAATCTTAGCTTCTTCCATTGAAAAAAAATGTCATAGATAATGACAAGTGTAATGTAAGTGTAATGTATCATCTTGAAGATGTCAAGACCACCATTCTATTGTCCTCTTTGCTGACTTTAAAAATCAGCAGCTAAATTTGTTGAAGATGTCAAAGCTGTAGCGCTATCATTATCATTGTAACGCTGTTGTCCTTGTTGCTGTCATCTTGTTGCTGTTATTGGGACATTGGAGGGACTTTGTGAATTTGCTATCCTTGCAATCTCTGTTGGTGACATTGTGGTGTGTGAATGTGTACATGCTGGGTTTGGGTATGCCTGTTATGTGAAGGTTACCTTGGTGTTAAAGTAAAGCTTTAAATATGGTATCCAGCTATTAATACATGAAAGAAAATTCAAACAGTATTAATTTTATAATATCTGGGATAATTAAAAATTTGAAACCTATTAGTCTTTGATTTTATTCCTGTTCGTATTGGCAATGTTGGAATTTTACTGCCTTTAATTTCTGACGGCTTAGTATTTTTTTATTTTATAAATTTTTTTTAATATCACCCATATATAGCTGTCAGAAATACCGGCTTTGGTTTAGAGTAGTAGATGTTTCATCAGTGCTAGAGCTTGAGGAAAAACAATAAGCATCCACAATTCTGTACAAGTTCAATGCATGGCAACGCATAAAAAGACATCATTCACAGTTTACACGTGTTTACATTTCCACATTTTGATACTGGTTAGTTTCAAAAACCTCAAACAGATGACTTTAAAGTTCCTTCCGTCTTGCTTTCGCATTATTCATCAGCCTCACAGCTAGGTATAAGAGCGACAGGCCTTGATGTCACGCTTTTCCCCGGCATCAGCACAAACTATTGCAAGCGCTCCAACATGAGAACACATTCACCATCTGTCTTTAACTACAAAGTCATACGCAGACTCTGAGCCACGGCAGACAGCTCGCCAGCTCCAACCGGAGCCGGAATGCTGGAACCAGGCTTATGGCGCATGCACACATGCCGCTAAACCGTAACGCTTAGTGGTTCTGCATGTTGGTTGGTCAGTGATCTGCACCAAAGATTGTGTGTAGTCAGCAAGCTGGAGACTTCTTCTGAGCATTATTCAAACCACCCACACCTGTTTCTATGGTGGAGAGGGAGGACGAGGAGGAGGAAGAGGAGGAGGGGAGGCACATGTGCTAACCACTAGCGTAGCACAGATTGGTAAGGATAATGCAAGCCTGCTGCTGCAAAGTTTATTGTCTAAATGAGATAACAGCAATCACTTCCACAAACTCCTGGATATACACTGGCATGTTCTGAGCCAGTGAGTATACAGCCAGTTAGAGATGGACACACAGCTGGATACAAATGAGCATTTACGACAGCATTGTGCCTTTGTTGGGCATGTTCCAGAAGCCTTGTGTCTCACATTTGCACAAATAGCATTATCTTGCCTGAAATATAAAGCTTGAAAAGAACTGAACCGCTAGCCATGGTGTAAGATTTTCTTTAGAACAAGCCATTACACAGTTCTCCATGGCTGGATCCGGTTTTAAAGGTTAATCCGTGAATTGTGATTCATTGTCACTTTAGCATTCTTATTCGGCTTAGCGCGTGACAATACCCGATCGTTTTCAGGTATTTAGCCACCGAGGTTATCTGCACTACAACTTATTATCTGAACTCGACTCAGTGAATCAGAAAGAAGGGTGAGCGAGTGTGAGCGAGATGAAGATGAAAAAAGAAAGATAGAGAGGTTTATCCTGTGAAAAGGCATCTGGGTGATTTGAGAAAAATGGTGAGGGACGATTATAAAGTGAGGTGGCATACGGGCTTAAACCACATCCAATTATAGAACTAAATGAAATAAAACATATATGTCAGCCATCCTTTATGCAAACAGCAAGCATGCGCTGCATGATTTAAATTTTTTTTCGCATATGAAGTTGTACAGTTTCTTGGACTCGCCCCCCACATTTTTCCCATCCCTTGGCTGTTCTGATGATTAACATGTGAACAAAAAAAGGTGACTGTTGCTGTGTTTTATCTGTCAGAGAGCACATTTGTCAAGAAATCAATTGCAATAAATCACCAGCCCAACTGATTTACAGAACGATTGTGGAATTGATTTGCCTAATGAATCATATCATCCACCCAATTATCTTGTGAGACCTGCTCAACAATAGGCCACTGAAGATCAATCGTGGGAGGGAAGGAAGGACAGGGGAATTAGTGGCACATGGGAGACTCCGCTTCACAAGGCCAGGGAAGTGTGAGCAAGAAGGCCGTCTGTTTGGTAACGAAGATACAGCCTGAAGAAATGACACAGTAAATTCAGTGAAATCAAGATCTGACATTATAAAATTTGATTTGTTTGACTGTTAACTGAAGATGTAACCAATTGTATTAGTAGAAGATGGAATGTGTGTATAGCATTTAAGACATGAATCTGTATCTTTTCGAACTTACTGTTAATGCAGATTGGTTAAAGCAGATGCAACATTGAAAGCTCTACGTAGACCAGTTTTGAATGCTACAACAGCTACTAAACAATGCAAAGGACATGAAATGTACCATGCTTCCCTGACCACGTGATATTGTGTTCATAAGATACTGCTTTTGAGTTCTTTACCTTGGGCTTCAGGCCAGTCATATCACGACCCATGTAAGCATTTTGGAGTGACAATTTGTAAGTGCACATTGTATTACATTCCTACGTGGAGCAGGTAATGTTACCTCCTCACAGTTCAACAATCCGTGGTTCGATCCTGAGCTTTGAGTTACAGTCCGTGTAGAGTTGTACACGTTTCCTGAGTCTGTGTGGGTTTCCTCCAGGCTCCAGTTTCCCTCAACCACCCCAAAGCATATCAGTAGAAGGACTGGCTACTTTAAATTGGTCTGAATTTTGTGCAAGTGCAACACCCTGTATGCCTGGGATACTACGCGACGTGTCTTCCCACCTTGCACTGAGAGTTCCTGGGATAAACTCTGGGCCTACCGCAACCCTGACTGAAGATGAATGAATGAATAATTTACATTCATATTTATTCATTTGACAGATTGTTTTCTCTATTGTTTAAGTGAATCAGCATTCATGTCTTTACGTCCAGTCCTTCACAATGCAAGTTTATAGCACTGTTTAACTGTTGCAGTACTCTTAACACCAGTACTCTTTTAAGACTTGAATAAAAGGGGGCTGTTGGAGTGCCACTGGGTGCAAACGCAGCTACTGTTCAGCTGGATGTGGCTTTATATCAAAACGCTGTAGAGAGATGTGCATATGGGGGGGGGGGGGCTACTGGAACAACTGGTATTAAGTGTCAAAGTACTTGGAGGAGGATGGGAGAGGAAAGGAAAGGAGTGAACGACAGAGATGAGGAGGCATCAGAGAGCCTGGCATGGATATCACCATGGGTACCGACAGTTGAGACTGCAAAAACAAAGATTATGCCATGTAGTGGGAATGTTCATGTGGGAGAACAAGGTTGATAGGACTAGCTGAAAAAAAAGAGAAAGGAATAAGAAAGAGCTGTAGTGCTGTTGCAGTTGGCCTTGTCTCAGAGCGGTGCCCAGTAGACGCCAGGGACAAAATCCCCCAACACACACTCACACACACACACACACACACACACATGCCACCACCACCACCACCCCTGTGAGTCGAGCGCCTCATTGCTGTTAACAGGGATGTTTTTATTCATAGGCAGTGATATGCTATGAGTTGCATGGATATCCCTTATTTAAACATTTCCAGCCTTTTGATCTGTGCGTATTTAGCAATCTAACACCACTGCTTGGACAGTATTTCCTACTGAACAAATAATTTTGTAAATTATTGAGAACAGGCAACACGCTATTTCTCTTCCGCCTAATTCCTACCTGCAGGAATTAAATAGACACTCGAGACAGATTTAGAAAAAAACAAGAAGCTTCCTGCTGACTTTTGAGATTCAAATAATAGGCTACAGTGAGCAGCCTTTCAAAAGAGATTTTTAACTGTTAATTGAGAGCTGGTATTTGAGAATAAGGCTTGTGAAATTCATAATCACAAAAAAAAAAAACCTGTAATCAACAATTAAAACTGAAAGAGCTTCCAGTATTTTGCATTCTCTACCCTGTTAGAGGTTATGAAAGTTGATCTAAAACACATTAACATCCATCTCTGAGATGGAGGTGAGGAGTGTGTATGCAGGACGAGGCTTTTGTACCGATGGATTCTCTCCTTTGGGAACCTCCGGAGCCCTGATTTACTGCCAGTGAGTGTGTTATTGAAGGCAGAGGCTCTATGATAGATAACAATACATAAGCCCCTGTTCAAACCTATGCTCCTTACAAAACACACACCCAAAAAAAAAAAGTAGCTCAATATTGTCTTGCCATACTCTAGTACAAATTTTAGTGACTGCAGAAATAATTGTCCTAATAATAATGACAGCAGATGCTCCAGGCTGGCCTTGGCTCACTTTGATTGAGCGACCCCTTGACCTTTTGGCTTTATTTCAGAGTGCATGGGCCGCAGTAAATGAATGAGTGTCCGTCTCTCTCTGTCTGGGGTTATGAGGGATTATTGACTTGGGTTTTTATAAATATTTAATGCTTGCATTAAAAAATATGGCAGAGGATGGCCATTAGGGTTGGGTAATAAAGAGGCTTTCTGGGTGATTGAGTGAGGTGCTGGGCTGTCCGGGGCCGACGCGAGGCCACTCTTTGATGAACAGAGAACACGTCACACACTGGACCACTCTGTCTCCGCATTTACAGAATCCACAGAGGATGAGAAGCAGGGCTGGATGTTCGAACAACGCTGGGCTACAGGCCTGCAGCTGCTCCTGTAATAGCTTTAATGGCTATGCCTTTGTGTCTTTATGACTGGTGATACTGCACAGATTGTTCTGAAGTGTGTTTATTTCCACATTTTCTTTCAAACAACAACAAAAATAAGCTTTGTTAACTTTACGACTCTTACATACTTTGTAGATCTGTATTTTATTTAGTAGATAGTATAGATCCTACTATACAAGCATAAACTATTTGCTATAATCTGCAATAACTAAATGCGCAATCACTGCTAAACTTTAAGTACTACAACTTAAACCGGTTTCTGTACTCATATGTGGTGGCTGTTATCTCAACTCACCATCAAAGATACTTCCCCAAATGGCAAGCGGCCAAAGATCGATCTCTAATCTGATTGGGGGTTGTTTTACTTCCTCTGATAGAATTTAGATTTGCTCTCAAGTGCTTTTTTCAGTAGATAAAAGAAGTTATTTGAAGGTAAAACGGGGGTTTGATTCTCCCTAGCCGGTATAAAGACAGGGGCTCTCTTTTGTCCGGTTTGTTCATTGTAATAATTGTGCGAGACATAGATAGGCGTCACGCCGCGTCCTCGGCAGGTAGGAACTCAGTTATCGGGCCACAGATCATCCATTGGAGGCAAATAAGCACAACAGCTCACATTCAAATGTTGTTCTTTGGCATATTGACACAGCAGCTATCAGGCAGCCCTATTATCTGAGGCAGGGCCAGATCTATGCCAGCGGGCGGTTGCATAATAACCTGCAAATCACTGATGCAAGCGCTCTGCATCTTGTTAATTGTCTACGTTCTGAGCGGGAGAAAAAAAAATTGAAGCAGGCCCGTTGTCTTGATGAGAAATTGACATTTTCTGACCTGCTAACCAGAGGCACTCATAGAAGAAGATAACAACCATGCTTGTTTTTAAAGAGGGAGGCCATTCGTATGTGGTCTTTATAAGGTTTTCGTTGGCTGGCTTGATGAGTATGGATTTCACCTTGCACCTTTTTAAACATCAGAACTATAAAGGGTTCAAAACGATACCACCCCTTTTAGGCATGTGCTATCCTTGGCCCTTGAATTTATCGACTATTTATTTTCAGTTAATTAGAAAGTGACCGGGCAACCTCTGTTTGATTTTATGCGGTGCAATGTGCATAGTGTGCTAGCCATATAACTTACACTTTGTTTCTTGTAAACAAAACTAGGCTTCAGAGAAATATTAGTGCATAATAAGCCTAGAAGAAAACCATTCTTTGCAGAAATATATGTATTTTTTTTAGTTATGATGGAACAAATTATATTAGCCCAGACTAAATGTCCAAGAAATGGCAAACTATTAACATTATACGCTGTACAGTTTCGAAAGTACAGAGACGCAATAGGGTGGCATGGTGGCACAGTGAGTAGCTTCGCTGCCTCCCAGCTTCCCATGTTTCAAGCCTGAGCTCGCGTTACTGTCTGTGAGGAGTTCCACATGTTCTCCCATTGTCCATGTGGGTTTCTTCCAGGTTCCCAGTTTTCCTACTTGCCAAAACACACCAGTAGTTGGACTGCCCCTGAGTGTGAATGAGTGTGTGCATGGTGCCCCATCCAGGACGTATTCCCGCCTCACTCCCAGTGTTCCCCACAATAGGCTTTGGATCCACAGAGACCCTCACCAGCATTTACTGAAGCTCAATGAATAGATCCAAAGTAAAAACAATTCCTTTACAGCACATATAAACTTTCCGAAAACAGAGAAACACCAGATATTAAACAGAGTGTGAGTTCTTATTCCTCATATATGACCAAGCACTGAACGGGAGCGAGGTGTTTAATTGGGAAGATCACAAGCTGTCATCAAATTCACAAACTGTATCCCGCTTATGACAAGCATATGAAATCTCCTGTGCTGAAATTAAAGCCCTGCTATTATAAGTCACCCTTCACAGGAGATTGCATCACTGCCATAAAGCTAAGCACACTCTTTCTAGGTTGTAATTGTGTAACTTACATTTCAAACAGTGCGTTCAATGAAGCATCCAGCCGAATCACTTATTAAGCAGGTTCCCGATGAGACGGAGACAGTCATGGCGAGCATAGTAGGCACCTAACTTGCGACCTTCATCAAGGTTAGCACTGGCACTGTCCTTTCCTTATCCCTACATTGGCTAGCGTTACTGCTTCTAGTTAGCTAATGAAGCATGGATGAGTGACAAACCCCATGTGTGCCTGTAGGTTGTAATTCACATCATGGGTAGATGAAGAGGTTCAGCTGGCCAACTAATGGTGCCTTGTTAATGTCTACAAAATTTACACTTTTTCGCAGTTGCTGTAGGCATGCAGTTTATAGTGAAATATCTGCCACAATGCTCTCAAGCACAAGGCAGAAAGAACTAGCATGGAGAGGCCGAAGTGAAATGGCAGTTGTTCTTCAGGGATCAGTGGGCTGAGCAGGAGGGCTGCTTCCCCCCCGAGACTGCCATTTTCTTCCAAGAATTCACAAGAGTGAAAAGATGAAAGCCTCGTGTCACCAGCTCACCCCAAAACACCCAGACTCGCCTTACAGTCTCTCGCCTACACCACACCACAACAAGTGCAAGTCCAAGGACTTAGCCCGCACTGTTTCCTGATGGTGAAGATTTTATATCCATCTGTGCCAGAAGTGATTCCAATGGGTTTTTTGTTGTTGTTGTTGTTGTTGGTGGTTTTTTTTTTTCTGTAATTTTGTTTTTATTCCATTTCCAATATAGGTGAAAAACTTATTTATTTACTTATTTATTTATTTTTGGATGGGGGGGGACCAAGTATACACTAAATTAATGTTTCATCTCAGTGAAACACCTCCTGCTGGTTTGTAGAAACTGAAATATCAAAGAGAGGTGTATAAAAACAACAAAATAGCGTGTATGTATCAAGTGTTTTGTGTACTCTTGGGAATCTTGGGTATTTAAAAAAAAAAAAGATTGCAAAGGGTACTGTCTATGAGCGAGAAAAAGGGGGCGATTTCAAAAAATTCAAATTACAGGGAGGAGCCAGTCACAGACAAGAAATACTTTAATTAAATATTGTGTAAAATGAACATCTTTGTACAGTAAAATGTAGAAATGTTTACATAAACATAAAAAAATGTATACATGAAACAAAAATAGTATTTTCCCCTTACAGAGTCAATCTACAATTTACTGAAATCTTCAGACTAATGGCAATAAAACACTGAGTGCATGGTCTAATTAGGCTAAAAACACAAAACCAGGTTGCAGTAATGACGATATTCACAAATACACTTCATGTAACCTTGGGTTCCTCTCACTTTCAAGGTGACTTCCCCAGCTCCTCCACTTAGCTAAGCTTTGTTGAGCTATCACAAAGCAAATGCATTGCACATTCATCACTCATTCCCTTCTACAGCTGCCCTTGCTTCCTGCTGCTAAAGGAAACTTGTGTGCAGATTGCCAAGAGGGAACATCCCCTTTTGGTTTGAAACAGACTACTTAACAGTACAACAGGAGATTTACAAAGTGTTAAGTGCAACAAAAAGAGAGAGAGAGAGAAAGAGAGAGAGAGAGAGAGAGAGAGAGAGAGAGAGAGAGAGAAAATCGCTGATTTTGGCACAGCTAGGCAAATCCAACTCATTAGGAGAGAAGAAGAAGGGATTATGTGGACTGGTTAACTAATATGATTAGCTACTATGCTGCTGTATCATGGCGTAATTACAAAATGACATGTACAATATAGAAGATCTTAATCTCGGCTCTTCATATACGTATATGATACAAAAATCTAACCTTTTTATTTTTTCCCCTTGGATTATCAGTCTTACTTGAGGGAGTACAGCAAATTCAATGTTTCAAAAAAAAAAAAAAAGAAAGAAAGAAAATAGAGAAAAGAAACTGACAAAATAGTCAAAAAGATGAGGGGTCACAATAATCACTTTTTTATTTTAGTAAAAAAACGCTTGTGCTTTTTACACCATTGATCATTTGAATGGTAATGATTGGCTTTGTGGTGGATGGGTTGTTATTAAAACAGCAGAAAGGTTACTCTCAAGAGATTCAGTCTAAAGGCTTGGACAGAGCTTGTTTTTTTGTTTGTTTTTCTTTTTTTTTATATATATATTTTAATAAACAGTAGTGATGGACGTACATGTGTTTCCATTCCCAATTCTTTCTTTTCTTTTGATTCCTTTTGTGGAAATTTTCCTTCTTTTTTGTTTTATTCCTTTGTTCCCTGTAAACATGGTTGAGCTATAATGTGGCAAAGTCATGGGTGGCAGGTAAAAATGACTTTTTACATTCTACAAAAACAAAATTTACAACCACAATTGAATCTTCCCCCCTGGGGCTGCTTGACATGCACATATTCTACTATTATTATTACAGCCATGTGTCACAAACAATTTATTTGACTATACAACAAACAGGTTTTATTAAAAAAAAAAAAAAAAAAAAAGAAGGAGAAGAAGAAGAAGAAAAAGAATTGTTCAGATAATTTAAAAATGAATACAAAAATAAACAATGGATTTGACTGTTCCTCAAAATAATGAACTGCAAACTAAAAAAATGGATGGAATTCTTTTGACGTAACAAAATACAAGTAAAATGTATAGACATTGCAATCTATAGATACAAAAACAAAAATGGCGGCAACTGGTCTTGGCATTAACGTTCTCTGTTGCATCACGATATTGGCTATAATAAACGTTACATATGAGCTCAAATGAAAGAATGGAAAGCAATATACAAAAAATTTCAAAGATAAATACAATATTTATAATTGATATGTTACAAAAAACCCCTTAGTGATCGCAAGTGTTTGTGTGAAAGTGTTGCAATGTATAAGACTATTTTACTCCTAGCTGTTTTACTAGGAATAAAACTCTGTACTAAATATTTAAGTGGATCTGGAAAAAATTCAAGACAAGTGTATAAATATTTAGCTACAACTTTGGCAAAATCACAAAAGTCTACAATTGTATAACCACATACAAAACACATTAGGGAATAAGGAGCTAGAAGTAAAAGGACAACTTTCTGGTACAAGAAACATAGACTCCACAGTAGCCTAAGAATGCAATAGTATACAGTGCTAGCAAAAAGTTGAAAAACATTGCAGATCACACTTGCTTTACAGGAAGCTTTAGCAGTGGAAGTATTTTCCTTCTTTTTCTTTTTTTTTTCTTTTTTTTTTTCAACCAACAGACAGTAGCATTTCGTCTCTGTTAGTGTGCTTGTTGAAGGCAAGAGAATTTTTGCGATATCAAAGTTACAATTTCTACCTACAATAAGTTACAAAGTTCATTTTCGATGAAGTATGCATGATAACATCTCCTCTGCCTGTTCCTCCCCGTTCACTCTTATTCACTTTAATCTTTACATTTTATAAATCATATGTTTTAGGTTATGCTATTTCCAGTTTGTTGGCTCTGCAGTATTGGCTTGGCCCCTATTTTTCTCACCACAAATCAAAAAGAAAAGAGAAAGGAAAACAAAAAAAAGCAAAAAATAACGAACAAAAAAATGACTTCACATTATAGAGATGTGCGACGGCTGCGCATCACTCGAAAAAGAAACATTCAGAGACATTTCAGTGTGTTTTCATCAAATGGCATATCCACAAAGTTTGCTCCCCACACATAACAAGATCTAGCCAAGATCGAACCAGAAAGGTTTATACAAAATAGGCATTTTTCCTTCCGTGATTTTTTTTTTTTTCTTCAAGACAGAGAAACGTGAAAATATGACAAGAAATTCAGTCAATAAATTTAAAATGTTCATGACAAAGTTTCTTGCATGTCAATTTACATTAGTCTGAATAAAATCTTTAAAACAAAGTCTCTTTTTTTTTTTTTTCCTTCTTCGGAATTAGACATAGTTGTTGAATAACTTCATGATGCTCGTTTCAGGAGAACGTTCGGTGACGTTCCCCGAGGCTCACTGCACAGACACTGCTGCTTTACAAGAGGTGGAAGTGCAATTTACATGGGAGGGACCACCAGTCCGGACATAGCTACAGAGGGGAAAAAAGAGAGAAAGAATTTCAGTCCTAGATGTCTATAAATACTGCATGTAAGATAAAGAAAGCAGAGTATTTCCGTTACATTTGGAGGAACACTTTGACTGACGAGGCTTGGCACAGTTGAAGAAAGTGCAAGTTTGAAAGACTGTCACGTTGAACATTTTATCAGGAAAAGGGGCATTTGTGGGAATGATTTTTTTTTTCCTCCTTTTAACCAAGACATGCTGGAAAGCCTTCAACATTTTAAATGAGGTGGTTTCTGACATTTTGAGGAGAAAGTATCCCCGCTCCCACATGTGTGAGATTTCTTTTAGCGTTTTGTTAATGGCCATCAGAGAGGCCAGACTCCCGAGGGAACGTCCATGCTGACAGCTGAGAAACAACACGGTCACTCCGGCTAACGTCACCGCGCCGAGCCTTTCGCTCTCTAGCCAGGACACGCATTCCTCTCGGCTTTACCTAAATTGAAAAACTCGCCCGTCTTTCCTTCCTTGTTCGAGGCTGCCATTTGCAATGTTACATCTGCCTTCCTTATTCAGGATCTAGAGCGCGGATAAAGAGCAAAATCGGGATGAGGATCCAAGCACTGCAGAGAGCGATGCCTTGCTGTGATGAAGCGAGAGCACTAAGATTTATGAACTCGACTCATTTCCACAATTAGGTGGCTAGTGAACTGCCTGGATTTTTTCCCCCCTTCAAAATAAAAACATCCTTTAGCTACTTTGCGGAGTCATGGTTGAACTGCTTTTAAGTTTGCCTAAGCACCCAGTGCCATGGCATTCCTCATTAATTTCTGCAAACCACATATTAATAAGTGGATGCATGTAACAGCATGAACTTTAATTTCCCAGTTCATTAGCTCTAACATTATTAATCTTGGATGCACACACTATGGCTAAAACATGTTTTCAAAGCAAACAACTCGGCCTTGACGGAGAGGAAATACAAGCGGGCTCAACAGGCTCGGGAAGTCGTTAATTTGCTGAATGACGCTGTCCTGCCGAGGATTTCACAACTGTTTCTTTTTGTTATCGTGCCGACTTCTGAGCACCGCCTCGCATTACAGTGTTCATCAAAACAATGTCATACTCTGCAGGCACAGGAAGCCAAAGCTCAGTGCCTCTCTATGAAATCTTAATGCATCCGCCCTGCAAGCGCCGTACAAGACCCATTGTTTTCATAACTACGCTGGGAAAAAAAAAAAACATTTTTAACCAGCTTCAATATTCACAGGAAATGCCGAGGACTCTGACGTGCGTGCGTTTGTGCTTTTTCAAGGCTGTGAATGCAGTCATCTTTCATTCAGCAGTCATTCGAGTGGTGCGCTACATGGAAGACATACACAACCCTTGTTCATTTGTGACCCCGGCACACCTGGTGAAGTCAGTTAGAGGCATCGGGGAGTTCGTGAATACGATGTTCAATTCAGAATCGAATGCATAGAAGACAGTGAATAATGCATCAGTCTAATCACCGTGGCATTTTAAGCGACTTGTTTGTGTTAAGACTTCCTCGGATTGGTAATTCGGTCACTAGTACAAACTCCCCCTGGCGACACGGGACTCGGATTCGACTGTGCCAAACCTGCTGAGAGTCAAAGTCCCACGAGATGTTTGACTTCCATCAATCATTAATGTTAGATAAAGAAACTCATACATAAAAGCCACACATGCACATTCATGCTACATGCCCGCATGCATAATTCCTCTCAGTCATCTGTCCGCGCGTTCACTCACCCATCCACACACATATATAATTGATACAGGATGCCATGTTGGAAAAGCAGCATGGCAGCAACAAAAGGGGCATTTTCAAGAGAGCCAAAGAGTGAGGCAGCAGTGCGGCGTCATAAAAGGAGGGAGGCGGCTCTCACCTTGAAGTCCATTGCCATTTGCACTGGTGCAAGAAGGAGGTGGAGATGCTTGGGGCCTGACAACGGGGGCAAAGGCGCTCTTTTGTTTCACTGCAGAGATGACATTGGCAGGTGAGAATGAGAAAATGCCGTGTGTACTGCTACAGTTTGAAGAGAGGCTGACCGAAGAGGCTGCCATGGTAGGGCTCGATGGAACTACTGCAATAGAGCAAACATAGTCACCACTCAGAGAGAGTTTCACTTTCTTTTCTTTTTTTTTTTGTTGTTGTTGTTTTCTTTCCTAACAGACGAGAGTCAGGGAGAGCCAGGCCTCGCCTCTTTTTCAAATAATAATCATGGGATGAAAACAAATCAGGGAAGAATGGATACGAGGAAATGATCACTCTTCAGTGGGGATGGGTTGTGCGTGATATTCTTTTGCTTGCAAACAAAACGAATGCAAATAAAGGAAGAGAAAATGGGGATTGGGATGGAATGAGATGGGATGTCCTGCCTCGACCACGTGCTGGATAATAGGTGTCTTTCTCGACTCTGACGATAAAAGGAAGACATTTTTATTCAGGTTTTGCTTGTTCAGGTATAATTTGTTGCGTCAGTGGCCTACTCAATTGGTTCATGTGTTTGTCTTTTTTGGTTACTTATTTCTTTTTCTTTTCTTTTCTTTTTTTTAAATGATTATTTGATTGGTTGGATCACTATATGGCTTGTTTCGGGTGTTCAGCCTCCAGAGTCACCCCTCCTTTTATCCAGTAGCACACATTCCCAAAAAAAAAGAAAAAGAAAAAACGGAAAAAAACAAACAAACAAAAAAAAACAAACACAAACGGACAACAGGAGTGTCAAAAGGAAAAGGAGCACAGGTGGGGGGAGAGCAGAGGGAGGGTGGGTGGGGGGGGTCTAATTACCTTGATACTTACTGCCGTAGGGCGAATTGGCGGACGAGCCGTTGAGGAATCCAGGCGAGCTCGGGACACCCAGGTTGGGCATGCCAGCGTTTCCGTAGCCGTTCATGCTGTTGCTGACGGTGTTGTAGTTGGACTGCTGTGGAGTGCTGCTGGGCACGTAGCCGCGAGGCGACACGCTGCTCGTGTTACGGCTGTAGCCGACTGCGGGGAAAACAAATGCACTATTGAAGAAACCCGAAGGATTGAGATTATGATTTCATACCCAGAATGCACCTAGGTGCCATCTCCTGTCCACAGCATCTTGGTGAAGCTTTGCTTCAGGAAGCCTTAAAGCATTTTATGGACATTCAATTCTTGAATAATGTATTTGCGGGTTTTGTTTTGTTGTTGCGTCCAAGGCTTAACGAATGCTGCTGTATACGCTTTGCACTCGATAATTCTCATGCATGTTAAAAAGAAAAGCAAATTTCCGAAATGTAAGTAAAGGGGACATGTGGAAAGGAAAGGGTCAGGCACCTCCACACTACACCCAGTCAGAGAAGATGAAGCTGCAACCAACATGTGCCACCAAACCAGCTAACGCTTATGCTAGCTAGTTCTTACATGAAATAAGCCGAACAATCACAGACCAAATCAAATCACTTTTATTTATATTATACATTTAATTTATATTGTAAATGTAAGCTAGCGTCTTGTTCAGAGTTTGGCCTCAAGGAAGTCACACTATTCTGAGACGTAGTCAATTTTTTTTCTTTAGCATTTTAGATATTTATGCAGCTTATCTTCACACATAACCATATACCCTGATCATTACCCTGTGAAGTCTCGGAGACGTTGACTGCCAGCTGGCTACCGAAAGAGTTGACGCCCATCATGCCGCCATGGGATGCGGTGTTAGCGAGAGATGGGATCTGGTTATGGTTGCGTGGTACACTGTAGAGAGCCTCGGCGATGTCTGCCGCTCGTTTCAGAATGATCTCCTACATGACAGAATGACAGAGCAGTGAGTGAGACGGATGCATCACCAGAATTAACAAATTTTATTGAACGATATGCCAAATCTTTAAGATATCTTAGCCTTCATAAGCCAAACTTTTACTTGAATAAAAAAAAAAAAAAAAAAAAAAGAAAAAAACCTCAAAGCTGCTCATTTTTGTTATTTTATTGCTAATATCAGGACAGTTTCTATGCAGCTACAATGCAAAAAGAAGAAAACACCCTGGATCGTTGCTTGTGAATATGTATTAGACCTCTCAACCACATCTGAACAGCACTGCTCTTTAGAATGTATTTGAGAAAAACACCTTTTGGGCCAAGTTCAAGGTTATTCTCCCATTTACATCAACCACTCACTGTG
>JAQQZR010000006.1:15677876-15690133 GCA_030068235.1 Notoglanidium macrostoma | reverse complement strand
AGAGAGAGAGAGAGAGAGAGAGAGAGAGAGAGAGAGAGAGAGAGAGAGAGACCATTGTTTCAGGGCTCTTGAGTGACTGAGTGTGTGTATATATTTATACGTGTATATATGTGTCTGATTGGTGGCTCTGATTGGTGGCCTGGAGTCTGTCAGTGGCTGAGATTTTTTTTTTTTTTTTTTTTTGCCTACATCTTCATTTCTTCATTTCTCTTTTTTTCTTGTTTGTTTGTTCTACCCATCCAGAATGAAGCGGGAAAGTGCTGCTTAGCTAACAAGCATAAATGAGCATGTTAAATCAAACGAGGCAGGCATCGCTCGCAGCACTCTCACGATCTACAGAGCTCCAGTGGAAAGAGGGAGTTGGGTCTGCTAATGAGCTAGCAGATTTTACTGTGAAAAAGAGGACAGAAAACAGAAGAGCTCTGACTTAACACTGACAGACGACAATTTTCAAGCTGTCTAGTTCGCAATATTGTCTTTACATGCTATGTTTTCAGTCCCGGTTTATATAAAACAAAAAAAAAACAAAACGAAAAAAAAAAACCAGAGCTCAGAAGATACACGTTCAAATTCTAAATTCTAAAGAGCCACTCACTGTTGTGCCCTCTTAACCCTCAAGCAGCGTGGAATCTATTTTTAATCGTAATTTATGCAAATGAAAAAGAAACACAAAAACAGACCCTTTCGAAATGCCTGTCTGAGTGAACACGTGTGTAGGCATGAGCATGTCTTCGTAAGTGCGCATCTGAGCAGGACATCTGTATATTTGAAGATGGAGTACTTTGACCTTGTTCTCCGAGATTGTACATTGTCATTCCTCACGCCTGACACCCAACACGCCAGAAGATACATATCTCTGACATGCCTCTTTTTCCCGAATAACACAGCCGTTCTACAATAACAGCGCAAGAAAGTGACACGTCTGCCATAAATCCTGATGAATTACGGGCCACGCTGCGTCTTGAAGTTATGAAATGTAGCAAAGTTAAGACCAAAGTGTGAGGAAAAGAAATACGACGGTAGAAAAATATTTGAAAGGGAATTGCTGTCAGTCATGTGTCAGATTCGGCTCTGTGAAGAATATGGCTCAAAGTTAGCGAGGTGACATGATCTAAAATGTCAGCCGTGTTAATGGCACTCAGGATCAAGGACAGAATGGAGTCAATGATGGAACAAAGTGTGAGTTCGTTGTTGAGAGCGTAAACCCGGAAATAATCAAGTGGTACCTTTTTCAGCCTCTGTCAGCTCTTTTTTGCAAGCTGTGCAGACGTACTTTTTTGCTGTGGATTTTGTCAGTAAGTATTACTGAATTTAGAAATGTTTGTTCGACAGCAGATTGTGAGTGACTCACATTTTATTAGAGCTCAGAACCAAAGAAAAGCAGAAACTAAGTGATCATACAGAGAGAGAAAAAAAAAATTACTTTGATAAGTAGATGCTGGTGTAATTGTGCTCCTTTGAACAAACATGAGTGAAAACAGTGGGCTCTCGACTGGCATTCCACGCCCACATTATGGCCTATTATGATAAGGCTATATCTTTGCACAAGATAATGAGTGGCTTTATTGCTGTTGCTTGCTATTACTTTGTCTAATTATACTTAACTGCTCCGAGCTTATCTCTGCTCCACCTACGCCATCAAAAAGTCTTACCCCCACCACACACACGCAATTTTTTTTCTTCCCTTCGTAACCCAAATCAGGGAGAAGGAAAAGAGGGGCTTTAAGGGAAAGCAAGAAAAGAGCAGGAGGAGAGAGGTTACAGTTCAGAGAGAGTTTCAGTATAGCGCTGTGCCTCTGATAGTGAGAGCAGAACCAGCTTTCTCAAGGGAACAAAGGACTGCCGTTTAAAACAGGCATGAAATACCATGAGCTCGGACAGTAGTGCCTGTGACAAATGCATGCTCTCTCTCTCTCTCTCTCTCATTCTCTCTTTCTGTCTTTATTTCTCCCCCACCTTCTTCTATTTAAGACGTGCAAACGCTGAGAAAACAACAAAGCACAGACAGGAAGCATCTTTTAATGCCGAACAGCCATCGTTCCAGCCCAGTGGAGGAAGGAAGGTGAAGTGAGACAGACGGAGGATTGGGGAAAAAAAAAGGCACAGCTTTCATTTACTCCAATTCCTCGCTGGCATAACAAAAACAGGAAAAGATTCATTTGGTTCCAAACAAGCCGCAGGATTCGTTTGCTAAAACCAATTCAGTTTTGCAGCTCATAATAATGCGTATATCCCTTCTAACCATACGCCTGTAATAATATAGTTAGTTTCCTCTTCGCAAAAACAGACCACCACTGTAATTATAATTTCATTGAGTGGGCCCAGACATATAATCTACACTGAGCAATGAGACATTTGTTACTGTCAAACCAAACAGAGACACAGAGTATGAGGCTGAGAGATATAGAGAGAGTGAGCAGGGATGCTGCACACAGGAAAAGAAAAAAGCAGAGCTTGTAATATAAAAATGAAGTCAAGCCCAATCACTTTGCTCAATGCGAGGCCGTGCCTCTAGAGGGGGTTGGCGATTTCAGTAACAAAGTGTTATTTGCCGACAAGTGCTTTACACCCCCAATTCAGCAGAAAGACGCCAATACTGATTATATCAGAGGGCGCTTATGAAATGAGCCGCTGATTGTTAATTGAATAAAGTGGGCCAGGTGGAAAAAAAAAGCACGAGGAACAAGAGTGATAGGCTGAAATGATCACACTCTGCCTGATATAAAGAGTTATTGTGGAAGATACTTCTCATGGCTGCCTGGAAAATATAGAGAATCAAAAAAACAAACAAAAAAAAGCTAAGCTGCCTGTTTAGTAGCATTCAAAAACATGGCCTAAGTGAAAAAAAAACGAAGCTGTGAGAAGGAAATTTCTCCCAGAATTCAAGGCTTCTCTTCGACCTGGTGCTAACTTCATTTTATTGCCAGCTGTCTCCGAAGGAGCTATTCCATCTCTAAGAAATTCAGATGCTCCGGAAATTAAAATTTCAAAGATCTTCAGAGGTGGGGGGAAGGTAGGGAAAAAATCAATGGTGACAGATCAATGCTCATAGAAATTTCATGAACTTTGAACCGATACAGGCATGATGATTGGAGTGGGAATGGATGGAAGGCTGGAGAGGACTCCTAGCGCTTGGACAGAGACAGAAAGCCACTCTTCTCCAGACCATTGCGCCCTTTCATATTTTATTCCACTGACACAAATGACAGTTCGAGTCTATATATATAACAAGGATGATTAAAAAAAATAAAAAGACCCCCCCCCCACACACACACACACCCCTTTGACCATGGTCCACTCTGTTCTTCTATCTTCTTATTTTCTGTTTGTCACCCGTAGACTTGACTACCACGAACAGAAACGTGCCTTACGCTTTAACAGCCAAACTATTCTAAATGAAATCAGACTTAGATAATCGCATGTCCAAATTAATATTGTGAAAAAAAAAGATCAATACATGGACAGGGTGAAAACAAAATCAACATGTCTGTTAAAATATTGCTGCATTTTTTCCTCCTCATCCAAGATGAGTTAAGTTTGCACTGGTTGTCAATACGTTGTAGCTTTTAGCATTAATCTATAAATAAAAGGTATGCTGGAAAAGGATACCATGTCCAGGTCTGCAGAGGTGAGGATTGTAAAAGGGAGAAGAGGATGGGAGGAGAAATGTACGAGTCATCCATCAGAAAATGCTCTGGTCACTGGAGCACTGAGCACAATGTGTGTGACTTAGTAAGGGCGAATCTATTTAAAGCAGCCAGAAACAGGAAAAATTGCAATGGCCAAAAGAGGAACCAGTACAACCAATTATACCTAAATCACTTTTTTCTTTCTTTAATGAGAGAATGTTAAGTCATTGCTTGGGTTAGGAACTGTGTAGCCCCAACGATAACTGAATCCTGCTTTCAACAGGTTTGAGTAATATTGTGGTGACTTCAATAAACAGGGGGAAAATAATCCAAATGAAAGCCGTGTCCAAAGATCTGAGGCAGATGGAGACCTCTTGGCTTGAGGACCCTGAGAATAAAGTGGAGGTGACATCTTGTTGCCTTCTTTTTTAAGAGAATGAAGGGGTGTAACGAAGATTGCTCTGATTGCATAATCGCCCAGCTTCTGATTACCACTGCTAGTTTCTCCATGTACGAGAGAGAGAGAAGATAGAGAAAGAGCAGCTCTATCTGATCCAGTTTGAGGGTGGAGAGAGGTTGATGCACTGATAGTCTCTTCTAAATCACCCGCTGATCTTCCAGTGATACGGCGTTTCATCTGGCACTGTTTAAAGAGTTTATTTACTGCCAGCCTCCCATCTTTCTGCCTTCACCTCCCGCCGAGTGTTTCATTCGTGCCTGAGAAGTGATGGCATCAGGACCTCTATCAGATCGTGTCCAAGAACAACTTAAAGACAGGAGGCTCTCCAGCTCAGAGCTGAAGTTAGCCAGTGTTCTAAATGGTCATGTCTGGTTTTAATAGCTTTTAAATTTCAGCAATTAGTCTAATAAAGGGATTGGATTTGGTGGCAGTGTTTGTGTGTTTCTGTATGTTTGCATGTGCCAGGTCAACTGAAGTGTGTGGTAGTGTTGCAGAGTGAAGTGGCGAGACGACCCTTTTGTCCTCTTTGGCGGATGATGAATGGCTGTCTGCTTCTCGGCGCGTTTTGTCAGTTTTGGCGCAGCAGAGTCAATACCTTCACCTTGACGAGGAAACTTTGTGATTTATCAGGGCCACTGGCCAATGAGCAGGCCAGGAGAGCCAGACCCTCTGAGATACAGAGAGTGGCCTTTGGTCAAAGTCTTCTCGAATGGAATCGCAAGAAGGTGTATGATAGACAAATGGCTCTTGTTAAAGGCAGCCAAAAAAATGAAGGGGGAGTTACAGAGGGAAGGAAAGTGAGAAAAAAAATGCTTGACTTGAACTAATAACAGAAAGGGGCCGTGGCGGTCACTGCGGGTCCAAAGATGAAGCACCCTGTCACGCAGCAGGTTGGGAAATTAGCAAATAATGTTCCATGGCCCTGATAAATGGGTGACAGCTCTCCTTCGCCAATCATTTTTTAACATTTTGATGCATGTCTACAATCCCATCGGAGGAAAGGAAAAGTTTACCGGCCCTCAATTTCCGTGTGATAAATGGTGACCGGTAAATGTACGATTTCTGTATGAGGTATAGTTCATTTTAAGCAATTCTGGTAAATGGGTGTCACTGATTAGGACAAATAGTCCAGAGGGGTGAGAGCTCCAGTGGTACATCTCTCACTCTCTCTCTCTCTCTCTCTCTCTCTCTCTCTCTCTCTCTCTCTCTCTCTCTCCCTCCTCCTTTCTCTCAGCTCCAGTAGAGCGTTGAGGCCAGGCTCTCGCAGTGACCATGCAATACCTAAATAAAAAGCAATAGCTTTGATGCAATTAGAGTCCAATGCTGAGCTTTATTTATGTTTGCTGTCATTGTTCTAAAAGATTTGTCAGGGTGCCCACAAGCCCGTCTTTCATCTCACCTACCAGCCAAACTATTTCTTCTTCTCTCTTGGATGAGTGGGAGAGAACAGGATGTGTCTTAACATCCAAAGCAAAGGTTTGTATGTGTAATCCCATACACACACACAAAGGCTACTTGCTGTTTAAATGAACATTGTTTACCTTTTAAATCCCTTACATGGTTAAGAAAGGTAAAAAAAAAAAAAAAAAAAAAAAGAATAGGACAGACTGTCAAATCCAATAGAGGAGCTTAAAGGGAACATCTGGACAAAGCTTTCAAAATTGCATGATCAGCTTGTGAAGCTTCTTCGAACGACTGCTATTGGCAGGAGGACAAACACGGCTGTCCATCTTTGATTTTTTTTTTTTTTTTTTTTTTTTTTTAATAGACCCTCCTGACAGACTGTTCAGCACTAGACCTTCGCAATGGATGAGTGATACAGGTCTCAGATGCCACCAAAGTGGCCTTGAAAAAAACAAGGTGACGCAGGTAAGAAAATCACAGAACACGAAGCTCTTTAAAGAATACAAAGGTTGAAGAAGCTGAGGAAGAGCACGAAGCAGCAAAGCCAATAAACTCCTGGAGCCTGGAGTTGTAAATAACCTCTCACACACTTACAAACACACACACACACCAAGACACACTCCAAAACAAACACAAACTCTTGCACGTACACCTACTGGGTCGGCATCCGTGGATGATGGGTATTAAATGACACTCTGTTTTAGGCGAGGGACTCACAGCTCATAAAGCGCTTACAGACTCTCCGTGTTTGTGTGACCTTACGGTCCACTCCGATGTCATATCCTGGTTTTATTGTGCTCTGGCTGGCCTGCTACACTCTGAGCATCCAGCGGGTATCATTTCACTGCTGACCCCAACACTCTGCTTGAAGTGTCAATGAGAAAACGAGTGGAAGAGACAGAGGAGGAATGCGTGAGGACATGGCCTGCCTTTTAAAGCTAGACTGGAGTCGTTTGCTTAAGGAAGGTTGACCTCTCAGACAGGTGGCTTGCGCTGCCATGATGGAGAAGAATTATCGACTCTTAAAGTAGAGCGCTGTTCCTGGTGACCCAGCGTAAATCTAAGTGAGTGTGAAGGACCTTTATGAGTCGAAATTAACACTTCTATCTACGGACGAGCTGATGCAAGACCGGGTATCAGATTTGACGTATTTTCCGATATACTCCACCGTCAAATACTTCCTTAAGGGAATGCTCCAAGGATTTTTCAACCTAATACCTATCTAACACACTTGTAGAGTATGGACAGAATGTTTTCATGTACTAAGAAAGAATGGAAAACATTTGTGAGATAAACATATCACTTATAATGGAAGCAAGTGTTTAAAGAACAGCTTTAGTATGATATCAATAGTGTCTCATCAATAGTGGAAATATAGGTTATTATATCAGAAATGATAAAATATATACCTTGACCAAAAAAAAGGTACAGGGTTCTGTACTCGCTACAAAGTATGAAAGCAATACAAGGTGTGTGTGTGTGTGTGTGTGTGTGTGTGTGTGTGTGTGTGTGTGTGTGTGTGTGTGTGTGTGTGTGTTTCCCCAAATAATGAATGGCAGTCACCATTCATTGCATGCAGCCATAAAGCACTTGAGAACTCTTTATGTTCATTTTCTCTAATTCCTCTAGAATAGCCAGCCATTATTCCACTTAGACCTGCAAACACACTATGCATGAAAACACTCACATACATAAACACACACACACACACAAAACAAAAGCTTCTACTAGGACCACCTAGGGTTCTCTGTTCAAAGTAGCCATTTATGAACTGATTATAAGCACACATCATTTATTCTGATCAATAACACGCCTCATTCAGAAAAGTTCAAAAAGAAACAAATACATACACAAAGAGGGGGAACAAGAGAGAGATATGAATGAGTTAAACAAAGAGATGAAGGCAAACTCTGTACCTTAGAGCATTTATTAAAATAACCACAATTGTGTGAATTATAAACAATATTGCTGATAATATGCTGATAATAATTAATTAACAAATGCAGCTAAGAACTGGTGGTTCTGAGCTAGCGACTGTGTTGCATAAGGAAGTGAGTTATTACTTTGGCTTAAAAATAAGAAAGACATGGTTCAGGCATGGAGAGTGTGATTTCCCACTTTTATTCACTTTCACCTGGATAAATAGCTTTAAAATGTCTTTCTTTTATTTTAGATTCTTGATGAGTGGCTTAAGGTTAGATTTTGGTAAATATAATAATGATTATTATATGCTTATTATATAGTTATTACGTGAAGACTAAAACTTGACGAGGCATGTTAGAAGAAGATAATGATCATCATAGTGGTGTGATGTGATTCGACACAGACTGGAGTCATTATTACCACCCTGAAATGTTTTATTTCTCTTATACCACAGCATGGTTCACTTATTATTTCACTCTTGATACCATTAATATTTATACGTAATTAATGTTTTTGAAAGCCCACAAGTTGACATGTTAGTCTTATGGGGACCTTCTGACCAATCAGAATTGAGAATTCAACAACACTGTGGTATATATGCTTGTAATCTATCATCGTTGTGTGTATATGTGTATATCGGTATATTATATTAAGCTTAGGGGAGAAAAAAGTTAGAAACTGACATAATGAGTAGAAAGGTCTGAATTTGACTTTGACTCTTGTCACCATTTCAAGCTCTAAGTGTTAGCACATGGGCCTAAGTGAAAGGCTCAGGAAGTTTGTCAGGTCTGTAGAGCAGACATTAGTGTCAGAGCTCATATAACAGGCCTGGTATTAGGCAGCTCCCCCATCTAGAGTTTCATTATCTCAAAGGGTTGTTGGCCTGTGGTCTGGCCCTGCTCAGGGGGGTTAAACGGCCCAGACTGGGGCAGGAAAGGGGAACAGCTGCCCCTAAAGGAACCCAGTGTCCCACAAACTAACTCCCCCAACCCCCAGTACTCTCTCTCTCTCTCTCTCTCTCTCTCTCTCTCTCTCTCGCACACATTCACACACACACGCACACACACACACACAATTGAGCTCTAATTCCTGATGATTATCTCATTGTCCCACTCGGTCTGGGATCTGATACTGAGCTTCCAGGTCAAGTATGGAGTGACCACATCACCTCCACTATCAGCCACACTAAGGAGAGATTAGCTAGACCTTACACACTCACACACACACACACACACACACACACACACACACACACACACACACACACGCACGCACACACACACTGATTCAGGAATACAAACACAATCTTCCATACACCCTGACCTTGCTTGCTCTGTATATGAGACAAACAAGCACACACACACACACACACACACACACACACACACACACACAGTGCTGGTAACGTGTGCATTAGAGGTGGGTGTATTTACGCTCAGAGGAAAGGAGAGAGGACGTGTTGTAATGGTTTGAGATTAACAGGAGCTGGCAGCTGCCCCCTTCACCACTCCAACAGAGAAAGGATAAGGTTACAGACAGGAAAAGATGGAGAAGGAAAGAGGGAGAGAAAGAAAGAAGCAGAGGGATATATAGTGAGCAGGCCCAGCTCATTTTCACACGATGTTCCTTCTCTCAACATTTCAGCCAAGACAGCAAGAGCCAGAAAATAGAGACAGGAGAAGAGAGAGAATAGCAGAAGAGCATGATCGAAATGGAAAAGGCGGACAGATAGAGAGAAATTGAGTTATAGAAAGAGAAAGAAATAGAGGTCAGCTCACAATATTTCCTGAGGAGAAGGAGGAAAGTGTAGGAAGCAAGCAAGCAAGAAAGGAAGAAAGGAAGACTAAGGATGAAAGTCTATCCTTTCACACTCACCAGTGTAGACGAATCGTCCTGGCGCTCCTTTGCAGAACTGCTTGGACTTGTAGGACAGGGTGACCTCCACGACCCCGGGGATGTGTCTGGGGGGAGTCTGCACTCGGATAGCATGGGGCGTTATCAACTGTCAAGGAACAGCGGGCACAAACTGTTAGCACCGTGCCAACCTTCCATCACATGCTCCACTATCACATGCTAACTATGTTAGCTACTAAACCCAATTACAACTTGGATGCTAAATTAGTCTGTCAGCTTTCCGCTTCCCACCGTATCCAGAGAACATGAGCATCGGTTGGGCCAAGTTCAGGAAAAACCACAAGTCTTGGAGCTGCCTCTCCTTCTTTTTTTTCCCCCCTTGTAGACTTTTTACCCCTAATTGCTTGATTATTTTGCAAGAGCTTGCTGCTTGGTGCAAAATGCATTCAAAGCCCTAGTGGATACGGCGCTGCTTAGCATGCTTGGCTGATCTGATTCCTTATCTCTTCATGTGATTAAATTGGGGGAAAAAAATATATTAAAACAAAAAAATATATAAATAAACACTGATTGGCTTTCTGAGGGGCCTCGGTAAGAAATATGTGTGTGGAGACAACTTCATCAGCATTCGTTTAAAGAAGCGCTACCCTGTATCCTGAAGCTTGTAGTGACTTTAAGCTGATTAGTGTCTAATCTACAGCGATGTGTTGTTGTTGTTTAGCATTAATCTGACATGAACGTGTGAAGAAACAAAAATCAGAACAGTTATTATCTTGTCCACTTCAGATCCGAAGCCCAGATTTGTATTGCCAACATATTAATATGTAAAAACACATTAGAAATGTTCCTTTTCATTTAATTAATATGCACACAACTGATTGGATTTTCTTTTTTTTTTTTTTTGCACACATTAAGAAAATAAGATGGTCATGACCTGTCAAATTTTGTTACAAGTTGCACTTAAACTGTACGAATATTTAGTATTGAAATGCATTTAAATATTAAATTTATACATTATCATTTGTAAAAAGAACAAATATAAGTACTTCAAAGAGTTTTACAATAGTCAAATGCTAATGTTTCATATTTATTTGATTTTTACTCAATTTCTTGAGATCACCTGGGATGTACATGACAACCTGTTACATATAAATCTTCAATAGAACATGACCCATGACCTTGTGTTAGACTTATCTGACATGAATAACAGTATAACCATGGTTTTTAAGCTTTCAAATGAAAATCTGAATATGGAAATGTAATATATAAGCATTTCAATACCATTTAAACAATGAAATTCATTCAATCTTTTTCTCTTCACATGTAACTGCTTTTTCCACATATCCAAGCGTTCTTAAGTTCAACAACATGTCAAAACCAAATGCATCAGTCCTCACCTCGCTCCATACGAGCATGGTGCCGAACACGACCTGAAGGCCGTCGAAGAAGTTGTCGCCGATGAGGATGACGGTGGCGCCGCCGGTGGTCCAGCCTTCACTGGGGCTAATGGCCTTTATGCACGGGGTAGCTGCTTATGACAGACAGAAAACATTCCGCTCAGGATCGTGCTTTATCACATGCACAAACACACCCGTACACACACTCACACACACTCACCAAAATACAGAACACACATTGACTCCCTCACAGAGGGGCAATTAAACTCAAAAGCAGGCAAAGCATGAATGATTTGGGCCACGCGGCAACAAAAGGGCACGGCCATACATCAGGCTGCTCTCGTTTTTTAAAGCAGCTATTAGGAGGCATGCACGGAGGGAGAGAAGAAAGAGTATGGCTGTTAATAATGATTAAATCCAGTCTACATGTAGTACAGTGTTTCATTCACCCTGATCTGACAAAGGGACGATAATAGATACAGTGGTTTGCTCAGGTTTTTTTTTTTTTTGCTCACGTTTAACTTCGGATCAGACTTTACAATATTTCTTCGATCATTTACTGGTATGACATGGTCATGCTACTTCTCTGACTGTATCTTAGTATAGCTAGACTTTCACTCTGTCCTTTCTGTGTGTTAAGTACGTACTTCGACTGGATTACATGCTTTAAACCCTTCTTCCTCACTGAGTGATGAATAGTTGAGGCTTGGTCCTGTTCATAGTAGGTCCTAAATACTAGAATCATGCTCGTATCCAGAGCTCTTCCTCTGCTCTCTGTGTCTCATCACTTTCTGTTCTTTGTCCTTTTTTTCTCTTCTGATCGTTATTATAGAGGTGTGAGAGGGACACGATGGCCTCATGTTCTCATGAGAAGCCCGGTTAATAATGCACAGGAGACACTCGGCCTTCCTGTAAAAAGCCTTTCAGTAGCTAATCATCCCGGGATCTCCGCCGTGACATCACCCAGCACGTCCCATTCTCTCTGACTAGACCATATAGGAATTTAATAATTGGAAATCACAATATCATTTATTGGTGCGTTATTTATCTGGTGCATATCATTAAAAGTGTTTCTAATCTAATAATATTTTATTAGATAGCAGAGGAGCAAGAGTGAAATAACATCATGCTGATAGGAGGACATCATGTGACATTTATGCCGATTAATGATTTTATTTTAAATTCGCAAACTTATGAAATAAAAATAGAATGAATGGAAACTGTGACTATAGTTTACGGTTTATTTGCAAAAAAAAAAAAAAAAGAATTTAAAAAATGAAAGGTGAGTGTATTCCACAGCTCACAATATATAAAATATGATCAGGGACATTTAAAAGGCAAGTGATGGGCTATAATAATAATAATAATAATAATAATAATAATAATAATAATAATAATAATAAAATGTTCTTTAATGCTCATTTTTATATATTATTTGTAATAACATTATTATTATTATTATTATTATTATTATTATTATTATCATTATTATTATTATTATTATTATATGAGTTCTGAATGTGGACAAGGCCAAGTTCAAGTCCCCATCTCCATCGTGTGTGTGTGTGTGTGTGGATGTGTGTGTGTGTG
>JAQQZR010000006.1:15654478-15677839 GCA_030068235.1 Notoglanidium macrostoma | reverse complement strand
CACACACACACACACACACACACACACACACACACACACACACAGAGGGAGCTTGCCCTTAACTAAAGCTGTTGACTTCATGCTAATAAGTTCATACAAATTTTCATTTCTGAGGCTTGCGAGTGACATTTGCTTTTCTTAATTGCAGGCAGAGTGCTTGAAAGCAGATCAAGTCTCTGAAGACAGACACGGCTCCTCAAAGGGACTGACCTTCATCAACACTTCCAATTATAGCGAATCATTCACTAAAAATTACAGTAAACAAATTTACTTTGTGTAGGTGAGCAGACGGGAGGGACAGAGGAGGGGCCTGCATCTGTTTGTGCATGTGTATGTCTGTCTGTCTGTCTGTCTGTGTGTATGTGTGTATGTGTGTGTGTGTGTGAGTGTGTGTGTGTGTGTGTGTGTGTGTGTGTGTGTGTGTGTGTGTGTGATGTCAAAGCAGACCCACATGAGGGGACGGAGAGCAGCTGCAGTAGGGGACAGAGACCACTGCACATTGCCCTGGAATTTGCAATGTCTCCCCCCCATCATGCCAAAAAAAGAGATTGCAAGTCGCCTTCCCTTCTGCCGCGCGACATTTGCATACACTTTCAATACAAGGTAGTGGGGGAACATGTGTTCAATGGGAGGCGTGGCAAAGCGAATTACACAGCGATCTAACTCTATACATGCACAATGTGTGTGAGCAGATGATAGAAAATGGAGAGAGTAGACACAGGGGTAGTAGGCTTCAGAAGCCAAGTTCAACACACTTCCAGGAAGAGGATGAGAGAAATAAATATTTATCCATGGGAGCACTTTTTAGCAAGGAATGTAGTGTGTGTGAGTGTGTTTTTTTAAACAAGGGATCACTTTTTAGCAGGGCATGCCTTTTGGAGCATTGCCATATTCAGGCTTGTGTTTTTAGATGAGTACAGCACAAGGCTTCCTTAAACGTGTGGGAAGTGTGTTTGAGGAATACAGTATTTCTATAAAGGGGTGTGTTCACGTGTGGCAGCTATCGCCTGAAATTGTCTTCTTTCTCCTATGCAATTCATTCAGATTTTATGACAGACTTTATGGAATATGATGAAATTATTTATTTCTTATCCTTTGAATATTCGTAACTATTTAGCAACTATGAAGTCAATGCAGTAATGTTATTATTTATTAACAATCAAATCAGACATTCTGTTCTATAAATAAATAGATGACGTCATGTCTTTGTGTGCACTTGCTCCATCTTTCCCAACCCTACTTGTAAAAAAACCTGGACACACCACTGTTTACGATCAACCGTGTAACACTTGTCGAAAATCTATCCTGGACATCCAAAGGAAGGTGACGAGTGTGTCTGAAGTGCAGCTACTTCAACTGCGTGTGTGTCCTGGCCTCCCGCCGTCTTCCCATGTGTATTGTTTTCCTGGTGTGAAGCTCTAATCAGACGCGCACTCTCTTCCATGGCAACATGGCCACTGCCACCGCCGTGTTTGTCACCTTCCTCCTTCTCCCCAATACACTCAAACAGGTCCGCTCTTGCCTGATGCTGCCTCCCTTTGTTGAGCCGACGGCCAAACGTGCCGCAATAGTGCTGGGGATGGCCAGATGGCAGGCTGATCCAGGCGCTGATGGGATTAGAGCTCGTACCTCGTGTGTGTGTGTGTGTGTGTGTGTGTTGCCCATCTGGCCCCCTTTAACAGGCTACAGCCCTGCAGACGCGATCCGCTTGTCTTTATTGCATAAACCTAACAACATTACCTCCACTTGGTATGCAAATCGAGCTGGAACTGCAGGCCTTCAATGCACACGCAGAGAAAGAGCGAGAGAGAGAGAGAGAGAGAGAGAGAGTGCAAAAGAGGAAGAAAGAAAGCTGTCTCTCTTTCATATCGTCTTCTGTCTCCTTCATTTAGCTTCGCAACCTTTGCAAATAGTAAATCTGAGATTATCTGCTTTTAATGAGAGCCTCTTTAAAAACTGCATCGTGTGCGTGTGCGCATGTGCGCATGTGTGTGCGGCGTGTGTGTGCTGCACACAGCAGGTGTAGTATTTTCCTGTCTGATTATGTGCATATGGAGTTGTGTCTCTATGTGTGTCTTGCAAATGGCTTAGTTTGTTGCTTCTGATCATGCGCATATGGTGCTGTGTGTTTGATGCAAGCTAATACAAAAAAGACCTCCATGTGCGAGGACGTGAGGTGCACTCGCGTTCCTCATGGCCCAGGTTGCATGGAGAGGCGTGTTATAGCGTGCAGGAGGGAGGGAGAAGAGCAGTCCGCAGTCCACTGGGGGCAGCAGCAGGGGGAATTACTTTTAGTTGAAGATCAGAAGCCAGAGTAAATTCACTGTCCGGGAACATTAGCCCTTATTAGATGATTAGATAAGAGCGTTAGGGGAAGACGAGACTGTCTCTGATACACAGCAGCACCTCTCTCGCTCTGTCTGTCTCTCTATCTCTCTCTCCCTCAGTTGCATTTTCCCGCTCGGAGCACTTATCACTTCCAAGAATGTGTTTCTAATCTCAAATACTTCTCTCTCTCTCTCTCTCTCTCTCTCTCTCTCTCTCTCTCTCTCGCTCTCTCTCTCTGTTATAGCTTTCAACTGAAGTGTGGATATGGATGGGATTATGGTTCACGACCATACATGTACCGTACACATGTGCCTCTATGTCTCCGTCTCGTTTTTACACATGCACACACTTATGTGCACATGACAGAAAAAAGTAAATCTGGCAGTTATCACCTCCTTCCCTGTCATCGAGGGCTTCTGCACAGTCCTAACACACACGTGTCTCGCTGCATCCCTTTTTTCTGTACATTTTTGCTTCTTGTGGAAAAGTTCATATGAAAGAAGTTCATATAATAATTTTGAAAAATTAGCAGGAATGATTACAGCGGGAAGGCTGAAACTGAGGGTGAATGACAGTCATAAGTCCAGGGTTGGATCTCTTCCTTCCCTTTGCGCTAACTGTTCCCAGTTCGCTCTTAAAGCCCCTTATTAGGAGGCTAGTGGCAATATCAGCTCGGCCTAAATTTGACGTCTGGGCCGACTGAAATCCCAGGTAGCTAAGTGGTGTGAAAGAAACAGGGTGTGCTTGTGTGTGTGGTGAGAGAGAGGAGGACACCTTTTTTTTTTTAAAACCACAGAGCCTTTTTTTTAAAGACTTGTTAAAAAAATTACAGTTTCTCATCGAAGAGCTGATGGGATTACAGAAAAAAATAAGAAAAGAATGAAACCAATACTGAGATGTAAATCAGCGGGAGTTCAACTTTACCGCTTGTTTGGTTTTTTTTTTTAAATGAAGGTTATATTGCTTCTACCAACTGCTGAATTTGTTGAAACACATTAATCACAGACTAAAAAAAGACATTAGATGTATAAAGGCGGTGAAATGGAGTAAAGAACGCTCTACAAATAGGGCTTTGAAGATGAGTAGCACCAACAGCATACAAGCTGGGCCTCTCCTTTTCCTCTCTCTCTTTCTTTTTTCCTCTCTGACTCTCTTTCCCCAGGGATAGAACGAGACAAGGGGAGAGGCTTCAACCTTCTTAATTGCTCTCCTAATTAAAGGCGGTTGCTAAGCAAAACACACCTACCATCAAATGGGCACAGAAGAGAGACAAACAACACGTCATGGGGGCCAAACGGCTCCAGCGCTCAGGGCACCCACGCGTAATTAAGCTATTTTCATTTTGTCCCTGTCATTAATAAACGAACAAATAAAAGTCCAAAAATCAAATAATTTAGCGAGCTTTGCTTTGCAAGAGAAAGGGGGTTGCTATATAACCGCTAATTAGCATATGGCATATATATATATGACCCGATATGGCATACATGAGCTGATATGAGATAATTAAAACAGAAAATACAAAGGTTATGGTTTTAACGCAGTGA
The DNA here is from genome assembly GCA_030068235.1 of Notoglanidium macrostoma. Taxonomy (NCBI): domain Eukaryota; kingdom Metazoa; phylum Chordata; class Actinopteri; order Siluriformes; family Auchenoglanididae; genus Notoglanidium; species Notoglanidium macrostoma. The sequence goes on along the minus strand of JAQQZR010000006.1, from coordinate 15,673,967 downwards.
GGCCAAAAAGGATATGTTGCTTGGATGGCTTCCTGACACATAGATACTTGATCTTACAGTAAATAGCGAAAAGTGTTGCTGAGATGAGATTTCATTTATGCTCTGGACACTTGAGTTGTATGTGTTTGTATTTCCATATTCACAAATGCTGGATAAATCAGTGAGATGTTATTTCTGGAAGAGTTAAAAAATTTTTATTTTTTTAGAGCTTGATTCACCAGCTTTTGTCACCATTGACTTACACATGGCCCAACATCATTCATGAATAATAATAATAATAATAATAATAATAATAATAAAGATGGAGGAAGCAGGTAGCAACGTAAGAGAATGACAACTAACCCACGTGATCTATAAGTGTAAGCATGTATGAAAGAAGGGAAAAAAAGGATTACTAAAAACTAAACTACTCCTCATTCGCCTCTACAATGCACTACGCTCTAACAAGCTTGGAAAAGAGTAAAGAGAGGATGGAAATGTGCCAAAACAGGAAGAAGAAGAGAAGTAAGGGAAGAGAAAGAACAGGAAAAGTAGTGGGAGAAGCGCTGCAAATAATAAGTTCATGTAAAATGTGCCTACCATTCTCCAGATAAGGAGGGGCCGTACCTTCAGAGGGGTCAAGACGGCGAGCCCGGCGGCCGTGTTTGGAATTGTTGTGGACGAACATGTTGTCGGAAACAGCCAACACATGACCGTCCACATTAACTGTCGTCGATATAACGACCTGGGGAGAGAGGAGAGTTGATGGATGATCATTATTAGCTTGCATGTATTTGTGTGTACTAGGAGCTTATGTGATACTGGATGCTGTGTATATGCGAAGATTCTTCTCTTCTTATTTGGGAACCTTTGAGCTTTCCCCATGCCATGAGAAACCTTTTCTGTCTTCCACACAATAACCAATAAGCACAGGTGACTTGGATAAGCTAGCTATTGTTTACTTGCCTACAGAGTGGCAGGAATCAAGAGGAGGGGTGACATGGGGACCTTCCTTAGTTTACTGCCACAGAGTTCACCTTATTAAGGAAATAAATTACACTCCACTAATCAGTGAGCAGCTGCTTTCAAAGGTTTCTCAAATAAACACTCACGTCAGCAGCTACCAAGCTTCAGGGACCAAGGATCAGATTTTAGAAGAAGATGATGATTATTAATGACCTTTTTTCCCCCCCAAAAAAAGGTGTGCACTTCTCGAATATGCGACATATGAGTTTCACACGGCGTGTGGTTCATAAACATCGCTCAGTGTCATTATGCGCCCATGGGACGCATTTGTCATTTAATATTTCATTATTCTTCTCAAAAAATGGAGTGCCTCCTCACGGTGTTACAGGCGCTTAATTAAATTAAACAATATTTAACATTTTATATTTCCGACTGCAGCAGGTCTATACGTCAAAAGAGGTTCCGATGCAGCCAAGCTATATAAAGAAGATTCAATTTATGACTTGATAGCTACAATTAACCTTTGTGTGGATAAGAGCAGGTTTGCCTTCTATAAAAAGGATACACTTAGACAAGTGCATTTGAGTGTTTCTTTATATAAAGAACCCCTTTTGAAAGGTCTGTCAAATACCTGTCACTCAAACACAAGGGCTTTTTTTTGTGTGTTTGCGGTTGTGTGTGTTTGGGATCTTTGACAAACCTCCAATTAGGCATTAATCTGCCACTTGCATGAACACAGACAGGAGAAGAGGCACTCGTTTGCTCTTTCAGGCGTTAACGGTCTCTCAAACGTTGCCTGTGGCCCTCACAGCGCTAATGCTACCCATCTGCATTGATCTATTGATATATTGATTAGTTGTTTTCCCTCATTAGTGGCAGTGTGAGTCAGTGCAGAGATAAATGAGACTGGTGGGGGGCTCTTGGAAAAAAAAAAGAAAGAAAGAAGAAAAGGAAACTCTTCAGTGAATTAGCAAGGTCGCTATTCTGTTTTTTTATCTGTTTGGCTCACAGTCGTGGCTTCAACAGGGGCACTTGATCTGACGAAGGGGAACGTTTAGCATTTGAATGGAGACAAGAAGGCGAAAAGGGGGAGAAATAGAGAGAGAGAGAAAGCTGGAAATCAGCATCAGAATAAACATCAGAGCAGCTTTACATCCCCCCTTGCTCTCTGGTTCTGTATCTCTACGAGGATGATGGATAGGCCGTGCTCCGGCCCCCACCTGCCCGAGTGAGGGATGAGCAAAAGGGGAGCAAGAGAGGAACAGAGAGAAGCACCAGAAGCATGACCCTGACACAAGATCTTTTTCGGGTGGAACATGTGTGAAATTTATTCTGGAGATGGCATTTAGTTTAACATGGAGCGGTCAGGAGAAGAGACACATTGCTTGCGAAGACTCTCGATCAGTGCTAGGAATAAAGTGGAAGGCTGAATGGTGACACATTTCGGATGAAGATTGTGGACCATACAGAAAAAAAGTTTCACCTTTGGTAGATTCAGGTCAAAAACTCATCCTCATATAAGGCTAGGATGAAAGTTCTGGTTATAAATGGCTTCATCAGCTTCCTATAGAAGGAGTGACCCAAATAACTGAGTGCTTCTCAGAACGCAATACTAGAGAGAATGGACAAAATGTGGGACAGTCTTCGAAGATGTTCTTCCAGGTCAGAAGGTCATCATTATGTTTCCCTTCGCTCCTTCTTCTCTTTTGCTGAGGCAGCAGCAGGCAGGCAAAACTGCGCCGAGGGCCCTGGCGCCCTGTTAAGACCAGTTAAACCTTCAGGGAGGAGAGGAGATTAGAAAGACAGAGGGAAGGGGAGAACGAGAGAGTCAGGTGGGCCATCAGCGGTGACGGATGTTTCTTTTAGTCACCACAGAGTTAGAAAGGACACTTCCTCTCACTCTGACTCTGACCTTCTGCTCTGGACACATGGATCAATATCATCTGCGGCCCTCGTCCACTCGGCCTGCAGTGCATGAAAAATGAAAAACTCCACTGCCGCTGCCTGTTCCAGGGATCCTGTCTGCCGTGTTATACATCTTTATAACACGGCTGAGGATATATACTCACACATTTCATCATTAGAGCCTCAGTGTTAACCTGAAGCACAATGCAGACATGCATAGTAGTCTTATCTAAGGAAAAGTCATCTGAAATTTATTTTATGTTCTTTAAAGTTTGTTAAAAAACGATTATATTGTAGCATTAAGTCAGGATAATAGACAGGCACTGGGGTCTATAGATAAATCTATAATCCAGATTTCTGCAATGCAAAGACTATTGTTAGAAGCATTTTAAAAATGAACAGTTGGATACTTTCTATAAATTGTGATCTATTCAAACGTAAACGTAAACATGGCTAATTTTGCCTCTTCCCTTAATTATAATCTTTAAAGCTTTTCATACAAATTCAAACTAATTGTTACCAAAATGTCTAAAATTCTAAGCAGACGTGTGTGTGTGTGTGTGTGTGTGTGTGTGGGTACGCATATGTTGCACATCTAACACATCATGTGTGCAATCATTGTACTGTAAAACTGCTTTAATCCCAGTTGTACACATTTTATTCCTGTAGTATCCCACATCATATTGTTTGCATGTATATGACAACATGTTTCATTTAAATTGGATGGTCACTACTTCTCTAAACTGCCTTGGTTAGTGCTGTCAGCTGTCCTAGTTTTGGTTAGTTTGAGATGCGTTCACAAGCCTTTTGTTGTTGTTGCTGTTGTGTGAACTGAAGCTGGCAGAAAAGAAAAGGAAAAAAAAAAAAAATTGTGTGCAACTTTCAGCTCAATCCTGTCTGTTTGAAGAAACTTTCACTGTGTTCCTTTGAATCGTGAAAGATTTCACAGATTTGATAGATATGTCCTGGATACACCTTTTCTGTTTGATTTTAAATAAAGCTGTTACAATGCCTGGGTGGTGGTGATTTGTAAGGTGTGAGTGCATTATAAAGCAGGATGGTACAGCAGGTGAACGGTTTGGATGTTCAATACCAAGGGCTGAATCATCGTGTCCCAAGAGAGGAACTCTCCCACGCCATCTCTGGTTCCACATCCCTCCTATCCACCTGCTTTACAATACCTGCTCTATAGACTGCAGCAGCCTATTTTTATTTCAGAATGGCCTTTGTGGATGTGTGTGTGTGTGTGTGTGTGTGTGAGAAAGAGCGAGGAAGACAATTACCTGGAACCTGCGCATGTCTCGTGGATTGCCTGCATTCTTCAGGCAGTTCTGATTGCACTTGAGGAAGAATTTCAAAAAGAATCTGTAAAAAAAAAAAAAACAGAGAAAGAAATCCACGTAAGACAATCAAACCAGCTCCGAACATACTCGACAAACTCAGCCGAGGACGGATCAATAATACGGAAAATAGATATGGACTTCCCAGCAGAGACGAAAACTCCACAAGTTGTAAACCTACCAGTTGTAAATTGTAAACAACCCAAACACTTAACACACACACACACATGCACAGAGCACGCTCAACAGTAATGATCGCCAGTGTTTTGTTCGGAAACCCTCCCAGCGGATGTCTCACAGAAACTGTCTGTCTGTCCATCTGATGCATACAAATCCCACAATTCCCATTAGAACCCATCTGTCCACACTCACACTAGGTAGGCAGATATTCTGCACCCCCCACTCTCCCTCCCCCTCCTCCTCTCCATCCTGTAATTAAAGGGAGGCAAACGAGTGCACCTGAGCCCCTCTCATCATCAGGAGACGTTTGAGCACTTAACAAGGTGAGAGCGGCCCACGAAAAACTTCCACCTCGCTCTGACAATTAGAGCGAAGCCCGTGCACCAGACCAGCAGCGCCCAGCAATTACAGCGCAAATTACAGCCAACCTAATCTGCTCCGCAAATGTCACGTGTGTGTAAGAGTCGAGGTGGATCCCCTCTGGCACCAACACACAGACACACGCGCTCTCACACAGTAACACACCTACACCTAAGCTAGTAGATCTGTATGAATGGTTTAGTGTTGGACAAGTGGTTCTCAACGTCTCCCTACTCTATGGATGTATTTTTCTCAAGTCTCATCACTACGAGCCTTTAAGAGCAGAAGAAGAAGAAGCGCAGGATTATGGAGAAGACCCACAAGCACTCATGCACTGGTTCATCTAAGATGACATACATGACAACGTAAATAACGCTTCGTTCAGCAGGAATATCCAACCTGGAAGTCTTACATATGGATGTCCATGTGCACAAATATTTGCCTCCATCCCCCCTCTCAGGTTAGCCTCAAAGCAGAGCGGTGCCATGCATGGCCGATGTCACGCGTTGCTGATTGCGTTGCCGTGTAGAGTTAACACATGTACAGCACGGCACTGGGCAAACAGGCGAGAGTCAGGGGGCACACACCAGACGAGCTCTCCGCTGCTAGGGCCATAAATCACAATGTGAAATGATGCCCGTAACCCTGAACACCTCTCCTCATCCCGGGCTCATGTGTTTACATTCTAGCTCTCCACCCTGACAGAGTGCACAAGATAGATAAATGGAGATAAAGATGGAGAGAGGACAGAAAAGTGAGTTTTTAAAAAAAAAAAAAAAAAAACGAAAAGACAGCCTTGGACGGTGTCAGAAAATCATTGTCGGCCATCATCAATGAAACATAAATGCCATAACGGCATCCACAGTTTGGGAGGAAGTGGTCATAGTGCTGTCTGGAAGGCTGTAAAAATCTCCACTCATATGATGGCAACTTCAGCTTTAATTGTGTGGCGTGTGCAGGGCAGCGCTCGCAGGCCAGTGTGTTCGGACGTGTCGCTCGGAGGATGAGTGTTATGGGCTGTAATTCTCAGACCCCAGTACTTATTTCCCCATAGGGTCGTAATGTTTCCACAGCAGGTATCAGGCCATATCTCGGCTGAAACATGGCCCTCATTCACTTGCTCCCTGTGCCAGACGACAAACAAACAGCCTGGCTCACAAACACTCACACGCACACACATATCCGTACTCATACAGCTTCACAAACTTCTCAGATGTAACAGGAGAAGGAAGAATAATTCGGAGAAAAATCTACACAAAAACGACTGTCATAAAAAAAAAGAGATCCCGAGGCAGTTCATAAACACTTGATATGCATTCGCAATCGCTGTCAAAATATCCTGAATACTGACATTTACTTTTTTTTTTCTGTTGAACCAAGCTTATTGTTTGCTAATGCTTGATATCACATCATGCTGATATCACATAGCAAGAACATAACACAATTTAAAAAATGTTGTATTGTTATTCTGCGACCATTTCAACTAATTATGGAGGTTCCTTTTTTTTGGATTTGACTAAATTAAATAAATTCAAATCAAACTTGACTCAGACACCCCTATTTATTAATTATTGTTTTTAATTTTTAGGTACCTTTTAGGTATCAAGATGATCATGATATGCCTTTGTTGCGTCCATGTGGTGTAGTCTAGTTACTGAACGTGCTATATTTGAATATATCCACAGAGCTACACACAATAAGCCCTCATTAGGGTTTTGTATAACTGCTGTCTGTTTGTCTGCTTCGTTCTCAGTAGTTGATTAAGCAAAGCTGTTGTGCTATCTAATGAAAATCATCTCGGGCCTCAGTCCACAACTCCGCGTAATATCGGCTGAATTAGGAGCCATTTCAATTCTATGTGGGGATTGTGGAAATTGCTCCTTTGTGAGCAGGCGAGCAATTATGACCCCACGTTGCTTGCTTTCTCTCTCCCTCTCTCTCTCTCTCTCTCTCTCTCTCATCTTTCTAAACGAATACAGAACCTTGCGTTCTTGGTGCAGCATCAGAAACAAAGGAGGCCGTTAAACTGTAATTTAATGGAATATCAAGGAGTCGGTAGCATTAGACGCTGGCAATGCAGAGAGTGAGGGAGGGGAGGAAAAAAATTAACCGCAATTAGGTTTGATTAAAGCTATCCTTCTCAATAATCAGCATTCGTGACAGGACAAGGGGCCCTGGTGGCCCTTGGATGGCAGCGAGGCGTCGGGCAATATTAAGGCCAATAAAAGGGATATTAGCATGGCTAATTACAACATGGCTAAAGCGTGTGTGAGGGGCCACTGTGTATTGTTATGTGCAAAATAATTGGACAAGGCAGTTATCAATTACGCGAGATGCCATTTCGGTTTGTCAGAGAGAGAGAGAGCGAGAGCGAGAAAAGCCGAGCAGACATGTTTAATTTCACGTCTGAGGCCTCGACACATCTCTCAGCCTTTTTCTCAATGCCTCCATTCCTCTAACGCTTGCTCATTCCCTCCCTCGCTCTTCTCCAGACTATCAGAGGCACTTGCTTTCACTTTTATCTCCAGTCACAACTGCAGAGAGAACAAATCAGTGATAAAAACGATCAGGCTGGCCAGCACAGGGTAATTAATACAACTTTTCCTGAGCTCTCTCTCTCTCCCTCTCTCATTCTCTCTCTCTCTGACCAGAGGGGCCGAATCATTATGAGGTGATTAGTGCCAGAGCTGAGATGGCACATAGAGAGAGAGAGAGAGAGAGAGAGAGAGAGAGAGAGAGAGAGAGAGAGAGAGAGAGAGAGAAGGAGAGAAAGGATTGTCATTTGAAAGGACTTTGGCTTCACAGGGTCAAGGTAATTGAGAGCAAAAAAAGGAGGAACTTTCACACACTCCAGCTCTTATGCAAGACTCTCTTATCTTAACCAACACCATTAGTGTATCGTTTTCTGGCTTTCTTTCAAAGGAGAATGTCTGATACTCTCATTTTCTCTCCATCTTTTAGAATTCCGTACTACTTTAGAAAAACTAAGAGATATGGAGGAGGGAGTGTTCAGAGTAACACTGTCATAGCTGTGGCAAAGTTTCTCCTCTCCTCAGGTCTCTCTCTCTCTCTCTCTCTCTCTCTCTTTCACTCTCTCTCTCTCTGGTCCTTTTTTTAAGTTTAACTTATGCTCAACATGACTGAAACTGAAATCATTTCCAAACAAAACTCCAAGCAAATTTGTAGCAATTCATATGACTCAGTTTGTATGAAATGTTATGAAGGTTAAGGTTAAGGGTGGGGTTAGCATTCTTAACTGTCCTTCTAACAGCATTTGCATGAAGAGGAACGAAATCCAACAACATCAAGCTAATGTTGACATTCGGATTTTTTTTTTTTTTTTTACTGGATCAGTTTCACATAAATGAAGAAAACAAAAACATAAATGCAACTGTTTTTTATGTGTGCAGATACATTTATTTTGCCAAAACACAGATATTACAAAATGACTGATGTAAATACGATGCAGATTTTTGTGTTGTTGTGTACTTACAGTCTAATGCTGCTCTACAGAAACCATGGACAAGGAAAAAAAGTGCTTTCCTTTTTCCGGCTTTTCCCAAGACAGATGAGTACATGCAAAGGCCGGTAAAGAAATACAATGGCAGATGGGTTTGTGTGTGCGTGTGTGTGCGTGTGTGTGTGTGTGTGTGTGTGTGTGTGTGTGTGTGTGTGTGAGTGGTCAGTATGAGCACTAATTGCTGGTGTGGCGTTAAGAGCCGGGGCCACAGCTGTGGGTCTGTACTGAGTATTGATCATCCAGCAACTCTAGCTGATCAGACCCCAGCCAGCCAGACAAAACACACACACACATACACACACACACACACACACACACACAGATGCATGTGTAACCAGCTCCTGCTATACATGACCAAATTCTCTGCTATACATGAGTATATCTCCTGACCCAGAGGCTGAGATATACTCAATTCAAGGGAAGATAAAAATCTTATTTCATCAGAGTCTTGTCTTACACTTCCTTCTTAATGCCAGCCACCCGAGCATTTCACTACACACACGTTCCTGAAGAGACACTTGTCTTTTTACACTTCTGTGAAAGAAAGTGGGTTTGCAAATCCAAAAAGTTTCACACATACTTTCACACTTTAGCTCTGTGTGTGCTTTTTGTTGGTTTATATCTGTGTGTATCTGTATCTGTATGTGTGTGTGCGTGTGTGCATATGTGTGTGTCATGACATCGTGGCTGGGGTTACAAGCGTTCTCTACAGGAACCAGATGGCCCATTGTGAGCTGTCCGTCTTTCCTTCTTTCTTTTCTCACTCCCTCTTTTCACGCTCTCGCCCTCCTGTGTGCCCCACAAGGGCGTCTCTCCCGATGGCATTGCTGCAGGCTTTTAATACTCCCGCTCATTCCCACCTATCTCATAAACACACACACACACACACACGATTGGGAGCTTGGGAGCAAGCAGCGTAAGTCAACTTGTCTGCTCCCTCTGAATTAAACTCAGTGTCACAAGAATCACACACAGCTAATTTACAGTAACGTAGCTAACAGGATAGCTAAGACGTTTAATGTTGCCTGGTCCTTGTCTGTTAGCTAACTAAATTAGTTAAATGTTCACTGCTGAGGTGATGGAAAAATCAGGACTTTGATTCCAGCCAGTCTGTGTGTGACAGGATATTAGAGAGAATTTAGCAGTAATGTTAGCTAGCTAGCAACAACAACACAGAAACCAGTGAGGTGAAATCAGCAGTGCCTCCATTTTGTTTTTGTTTTTTATAGTAAACAAAAATGACCTCAGCCTGCCCTTGTGTTTTATTAGCTCATGCTTATAAGGTTGCGAATTTGTAGTACGAAATTTCACTTGGACGGACTTCCCCCCTTTTTTGCTAGACAAGGTTTAACGTTTGGAAAGACATTGAAGTGCTTTTTAACTTGAGAGTCTTTGAGCAGAGTAAGAGTGATCATGTACGATGAATAATTTTAGATTAGAAATCAGTGAAATGTGTATGTTTGAGCTTTAAACTACAGTGTAGCCTCATGTAGTAATAAATGTATTGCGTGAGCGAAGTTGTACCAAGTGTGTATAAGTGTGTGTGTGTGTGTGTGTGTGTGTGTGTGTGTGTGTGTGTGTGCATGTGTGTGGAGCAATCCCTGCCACCCTCAGGCAGAATACTCCTTTACCTGAACAACTCTGGAATATACAACTATGGCCATTCCTTCCCCTCTCTCTCTCTCTCTCTCTCTCTCTCTCTCTCCTTCCTTCTCTTTTCCTTTTCCTCTCGTCCCTCGCTCCTAATGTGGAACATGCCTTTGACATCATTCCCCGAGCGCATCACTGGCCCTGTCAATCAGCAGCCATTTTGTCTTCGACTGTGGCCTCATTAAATCTCTCCCTCCATCAACCCCTCCTCCATGCTCTCATCCCTCTCTCTCTGTCTATCTTTCCCCTCCCTCGCTCCACACCTCCTCTTTGTGTTTACCTGAGAGCTGATCACAGTGTGTATGCTCCATCACAGAAGTCATGGGGAGATCTCTCCAGCTGACTTATTGCCTGCATTCCGGGGGGGTCACACGCGCCCTTGTTCCCTCCATCCTCCCCTCCCTCCATCCTGCCTTCTTCATAGGGCAGTTTAGCAGGGGGGGGGGCTTTTATGAAGAGTCATTGTTGTAAATCCGTGCATGCCCTCCTCCTTCCCCCCTTTTCTGCCCTCTCAGCTCGCTCCACCGCCACAGACGGAGCTTTGATGTGGGCCACAGCAGCTCGAGTTTCCCTACGAGGAGATGGAGGGGCTGCGTCCTGATTCACCAAGCCACAAATGGCCAGAGGTGCTTGTGTGTTTAGCTGACTTAGCAAAACAAATGGCTAAATATATAGCACATGACCATATATATAATTTTATTTCTTTTTTTAAGGTTTTGGATACTTCTGCACTTCCCTATTTCAGCCTCACCTTGCTATCCTCCCTCTCGCTCCCTCTCCTCCTCCTTTCCTTCTCTCTCCTCTTTTTCCCCTCTCTCCTCACCCATCTAACATTCATACGTTCACAGATTCTTTCAAGATGGCCCTAATTAGGAACTGTCATCTTTGCCGATTTTAATTATTAATTAAAGACAGGAAGGAGAGGGAAGAAAAATACATTTCAAATCAGGCCAAGGCTATGCACACACACACACACACACACACACACACACACACACACACACACACACATGCTAATGTATGACCTGCCTGAAGTCTGGGCCATGTGGTCTGGGAGATGCTGATTAAAAACATATTAAAACATTATAAATGATTAATGCAGGTCCAGTTTGGAGTGGCAATTATTGGTTTTAGCGCACGTTATCCAGCCTAATGACTAGAGCATCACCTCTGTGTCACAACTCCCACACATCAACCAGAGCGAGAGAGAGAGAGTCAGTGTAAAGCCATGTGTTTAAACACTTCCCTACATTCTATAAGTAAATAAATGAGCTAAGGTAGCACTTGACTGCTGGATGCGTACAGACTGAACAGTGTGTGCTAAATGGATTTCTATTAGGAATTAACAGAAGTTGTGGAAGCTCACAGGGGTCAGGCTGCTGTGTTTAAAACATACAAGGATATTTTTCAGGTTCTGGAGTTTAATCTATAGCTGCAGGGTTTCAAAACAGAATCAAATTTATCTGAAAAGTTACAAAAGTTAAGGTCAGAGTTGTTGATAGGATTAACATTTGTACCTTGTGACATAACTTCTTTATATAAACTCAAACAACCCACCTTTTTTTTTTCATTAATAAAGTTAAGTGAACTTTGTTAGTGAGGCCTTATTCATATCAGATGACACGTAAACAGAGATCGTGATTAGATACATAAATAGATTTATTCCTATTGTATGTCTATGTGAACAGGTTTATAAAGTGTGTGTGTGTGAGTAAAAAAGAAATAGAGAGACAGAAAGAGTGAGATAGAAAGAGAGATGTTGTTCAGTATGACAAAAGGGGTCATTTTACAAGCAAAATCGACAGGCTAAAACAATAGAGAGAGAGAGCAAGGGAGCAAGAGGCCATGCCCGAGACGGCGAGAAGAGAATGAGGGCGAGAAATGGCAAATGAAGAGAAGCTGGATTAGGCGCGGCGGCGTCCAGAGATGACGTGAGTGCCATATTTTGTGCAACAATAATGCGACTGGCAGCAGAGATCCTTGTTTCTGATTCATCTAGTGCCGTATGGCAGAGCTTTGTCAGTCTGCGCGCGATATAAATTATTCAGCCTGAGAGATGGCAATTACAGAGCCCTGCACAACCAAAATGAATATTTTATGAGGACTAAAACTGCTCTGGAATGAATCACACACACACACACACACACACACACACACACACACAGACAGACACTAGGCTAGGGGCCGTGACTGCTTTCATATTGTTGACTGAAATCCAGAGAACCCTAATAAGCAAATATATTGCAGGTTAACCTGACACTGTTTTGCTTGTCGCGGTGGACGAGAATCACAGTTCTCCATGTCCTGTCCGACAAAAAGTGCAGGCCCATCACAAAGATCCCAGAAATCTAATTGTTTTTTAATCCTCACATTCATTTTACGGCACTTATCTTTCAATGAGAAGGGCAAAGACTTTCATTACTTTTCAACTGTCGAGTATTCCATAACATGCTGTATTTTTTTTTTCTTCCTTCCTATGTGCCAGACTAAAACTGATTATGTTTTCCTTTGGACCCTGTGAATATGCTCTCCTTGTCCCGCCAAAAAAGCAAGAGGAAGAGGAGAGTGAACAGAAAGAAGGAGCACACACACACGCGCACGCACACACAAACATACTGAAAGGCTAATGGAAGCGGATTAAACTAGAAGCCTGCTTGCCCAAAGCATCGTCTGATAAAGGTTTTGTCTGTTAGGTTTCCTGCAAAAGTCTAGCTTTATAATGCTGAAACAAAAAATAACATTGTTCACGGGGCTCGCAGAAGCAAGGCGGCCTGCGTGAATAGGTATTGTGTGGGCCCAGCCAGTGATACCTTAGCTTTTGTGCTCCTGGAGCAGGTCAGGGCTATGACATCAGAGCCACACAAGCAGGCCTCTGTGCACTGAATGCAGTGAGGATTTCCACCGTGGTGGGAAAATGCATCAGGAGAGACCTTTTTTTTTTTTTTTTTTTTTTATCTCAGCACACACACAAGAACGCACACACAGAAACGGACACTTACAAGCCCACATGATCACGCACAGATATGCATACACACTCAAATGCACATCCCAGTGTAACACTGACTAACTTTAGCAACAGGTTAAAATGTTTTAAACTTTTTCAAGGTGAAATTCATTGTTGGATTTTGTTTCATTTCATGCAAAAGTTCTAAAATAATGTACAGATTCTCCTCCTCCACTCCTAAAACCATCTTTTTCAGTAGCTGTAACTTTTTAGCACAAACTTTCACCAAGTTGCATATCATAAAATATAACGACACTGAATTACATTTTCACCATAGTAAATTTCATGAACTTGATGTTTAAACATTCTGCTATGATGGCACAGCTCCCAATTGTTCGGGTCGGAGCTCGGGTTGGTGGTCCTGAGTGGCATTTTGCATTTTCTCCTTGTTTTTGTGTGAATTTCCTCCAGAAAACACGCTGGTAGGTGGAATGAGCCCTTACGTGTGAATGAGTGTGTGAACATGTGTGTGTGTGGAGAAATCAGATGGACTGGAATCACATCTAGGATATATTCCTCGCCTTGCCAGGATAGGCTCCAGATTCACTGCAACCCTGACTTGAATAAAGTGCTAACTGGAGATGAATGACAAGATCTGAGAAATGGCTATAAAATAATACTTTTTTAATCAACATTGGTTAAAAAAAGAAGAAGAAGAAAAGCAGGCTGTTTGTTACATGAGAAACAGTGGTGTTGATTACATGTAAAAAATACAGAGGATGCCAGGGACATCTCCATAGTGGGCCACATTGAAAATATAGTAAATCATGTCTCAAAGTGAGTAAAACGGGTAGTATAGGAGAGTGACAGAAAAAAAGAGACAGAACTACAGAGAGAGAGTGCGAGAGAGAGCATAACAGTGGAAGGCCGTGTTAGCAGAGGGGGATTTCTGTCGCCTGATGTACAGTGAGCACGTGACAGTGAGACAAATGCAAAAGGAGGCATGTCTTCCAAAGCTGCCGCTTTCCTGATGGCTCTTCCCTGCATAACTGACACCGCTGCTTTGCCTCGCCTGTCTGGGACACTCCAGCTTTCAAAGAGGGTTATCTACAAATAATAAGGATGTTCTTGCTTGCCAAGTCGACATGCAAGCATCGTTCTCTACAGAAAGGGAGAAACACACACACATATACACTAAGGGATGGGAAAAAATCTCTCCATGGAAGAAACAGAGAGATGTCAGGTTAATTTTGCAGAGAAGCAGCTGAGGTGCTGTGAGAAGACAGCGTTAGTGTGGGTAGGCGCTGTCGTACATACACGAGGGTGTCAGCATACATGGAGATGGGCTGCTTCAGGGGGGCTCAAGGACTGGAAGCAGGGTTCGGGGGCGATGATCTAGGGGGGTTATTAAAGCATCTCGCACTCATTCTGTGGTTTTACAGCCCCGAGCCGGAGGGAGAATCATTTTCCAAGCAAAAACTAGTCCGCTGTCTGCCACTAGGGGGCTTTAAACTAAAAACAGGGTTTCATTGACTATAAAAAGAAAGCAAAACAAATATAAAAAGCTATTCCCAAAGTGTTATGGACATAACAGTGAAGAAATGAAAAGTCAAAGAGCACAGCTGACCCACTCTATTTTTTATATCCATCTCTTAATAAAGTACCAGGGTTATTCTGTGTTCATAATAATCACAAAAGGTTTAGGCACACTGATCAGTCAGAGAGATCAGAGTGTGTGAGTGAGGAGAAAATCCAAATCTTGTTACCTATGTACAATGGTAGTGTTCCACCACGAGCAGGCCTGGGTGTCCCCGGAGGGAGAGACCTCATTAATTGCTCCTGTAAGTGGGGGATCCGGCGTGGGGCCGAGATTCAATACAGGAGCATTTATCCCTTCTCTCGCTCTCATTGCCGGGTCGTCATTCCCAACCCATAAGGTGCCAGGCGCCGAGCGGCTCGGATAATGAAAATTTCTTCAAGTATAAAATCCTTAATCAAAATGCTGCCGGTGTCATCTTGCACCGGCGGAGAATCGCGACTTAAATTAATATACAACAGAACCTTTGGCTAAATTAACATGCCCTCATTTGCCATGCGATTCCCCAGGCCGGGCTTCGGATGGAGGGATGAGAAGAGGAAAAACAGTGAGAGGAACAAGAAGCCGCTTCACCCCCAGCTATGAGCTCTCAAACGCACTCAGAGCAATATGTTGATGAAGGAAGAGGAGGGGGGGAAAAAAGCATATTAATAAATAAAAAATGCTAACAAGCCAGGGGAAAAAATAAACCTTGTAATTGAGTGTCTTTCTAATGATTCACATTGAGATGACAAAAAAAGCCAATTATTTGGGCCATTTTTTCGCCGTGTTTAGACGCTGGATTTGTTGATGCGCAGGCTCTTGCATTCATCCCTGGTGGGTATTAGTGAACTCTGAGAAACGACGGTTTCAGCAAAAACATCACAGCTGAATGCAGATATTCTCCAGATATACTCGCCTAATGACCTTGGGGACCGAACATATGATATAGCTTTATATTTCACCCTAATGCACACATCCGAGCTCGCTAGTGCTGCTTACAAACACTGACAAACTTGTATCAGGCAAATACAAGCAGGCTGTGATATGCGCGCGCTTGTGTTGTGAATGAAATAATGCAGGCCAGCCCGGGATGCTGTGATACACGGCCACACTGACACCTTTGGGAGCGGAGAAGTCTCCATCCTACTTGCTCTTAACAATCCGTTCTGTTCCACTGAGCAGGCCTATCTGAATATATTCAGCAGTATTTAGCAGACAGGCGGTTATCTAATAGTAAATATAAATTGTTGCATATTTTTCTCCAGTGACGTTTCTCTGTGTTTTGACAAAGCTCCGGTGAGTTTACAGCATTGGCCTTGACAGGAGAGGCGTCAGCTTTTTTCCTAACCACATGAGAACTCTCAATTTACTACGACACGTCTCTCTCTCTCTCTCTCTGTCTCTCTCTTTGCCGGGCGAGCCGAGCCCCATCTGCATGCACTCAGATTAAACATTCAATTTGCTACCTGATAGGCCACAAGGTCCGCCACTTACCATACAAATGAAAAAAGTGTCACTGTCAGCCCCCTCCCATATTCGCCTGACCCTGCGCCGTACTCGCCTAATAATCCTGTAATATTTACTTCAGGGAAATTATGACGCGTGGCATATTTATCTTCATGAAAAATGTGCATGTAAAATTGAAATAGCCTTTTGAATGGGGCGAAGATACAGTCAGACACTAATATGCTTCATGAACTATAAAATTTAGTCACAGGGTAAGACTGTATTACTGCTGAGACTCACACACACACTCTCACACACACAAAGAGAGAGAAAGAGAGAGAGAGAGAGACAGAGAGAGGCAAATTTCCCCCCATGTTAAGCTGGTGTGAGCTCTGGCAGCCGATTCTGTGTGATAGTCATTACGCTTACATGATGGTACAAGTCAGCCCTGTCGGATTTCCGCGCCCTCTCCAGCTCCCTTGCATTAATCTCCTTCCCCAATAAGCTATTTGCACTTGCTCGCTCACGCAGCCAAATTGAAATAAGGTGTAAATTTGCGGGTCTTAAATCCGAACAAGTACAGACAGATATTTTTCACCTGCCTCCACTCATTTTCTCACAAGTAAACACAACGCGCGTTTTCTTTCATGCTTTTCTGCCTCCCAAACGATTTGTCTTCCGCCCCTATTTTGTTGTGTTATTTATTTTCTTGTTTTATTTATATATTTGTTTTTTGTTGTTGGTTTTTTTTTTGTTTTGCTTTGTTTTGTTTTTTGTTTTTTTTGCCAGGCACTACCTTTTAGTCAAAAAGTGTAAGTGAAATTTGAATAATACAGTCTCGCAGACAGCTGTTGGCTAAATCCATGAACGCTCACGTGGCTCTATGGAAAACATTGTTTCACATGGAAAAAAATGCCACTGATTGGAATTTGCATGGCAATTATGTTTCCAAAATAGGTAAACCAACGTAGCATGAAGCGCTTCTTAAGCAAAGTAGGTTAGTGATAAGGAACCATCGGAAAAAAATTGAAATATAAAGCGAAGGAACGGGTTGGGGAAGGTGTGCGAGTGCACATATATTTGCCTGGGCCAGGTTGAGGTATGAGAGAGGGTTCAGATATATGATCAGAAGAATGGGGAACGAGATATATGAGCTCTAAACTTTGGCCTTTGACAGAGCTAAAGCAGGCGCTGGAGGTGAGGTGAGCATGATGGCTGACCTGTAGCCTGTGCAGCTGTTGTGCTGAGTGATTTATATCTGTACACATCTCTGCCTCCGTCAACTGCACCGTGACCCGCGGCTCTGAGCCACCATACCACACTTATTTCATAATACACCCAGAGAGAGAGAGAGAGAGAGAGAGAGAGAGAGAGAGAGAGAGAGAGAGAGGGGCGAACTCAGGTGAATTCGCTTGTGGAGATGATGACAATGGTCTATTTATCAGAGCCTCAACAAGTGGGTCAGGACTCCAACATCATGTGGACAACAGAATATAAAAGGGATTGTATCTGTGTGCGCGCGCGAGCGCGCGTGCGTGCGTGCGTGTGTGTGTCTGTGTGGGTGAAATGTTAGAGTAATATTGAGCAGTGAGGCAAAAAGCAGGATATAAGCATGGAATAATCTAAAATGCACAGTAAACTAGTCAATAATAACAAGAGCAATCGATCCTGCTGTTCAAAATTTGTATCTCAAATTGCATCCAAAGAGCAACACAGAAGGTATTTTTAAAGTCTTTTGTTACTAAGAAATCTGTTTAATCTAAACACCATTTTGTACCAGATGTAAAAAAAAAAAAAAAAAACACAGGTGAACTCAAATAAAATGAGGGTGATTTGTTCAAATGCAAAAAAATATCAACTATGACAGCATCTCAAACTTAATCCTAGAACTTACAAATGTTTGTAATCTTTAACTCAAATGGACACACTTCTGCCAAACACAAGTGATCGCATATTATCCAGAGTGATGTGATCTTTAACACCATAAAGAGAAAAATAATAATTACTGTATACAAATGAATCATCTATGAAATCATACATATGATTCATGTATTGAATCATATATTGAATTAATTTTTCTGACTTATGATTATAATGTAAGTATGTAATATCATAACGTAAGTTTGGTTTTTTTTTATCAGTAGCAGTGCAATTTGTTTGTCTGTGTAAGTGTGTGTGTGTCTTTGGTTAATCACAGAGCATCACCCACAGCAACAGTGTGGCATTTGGTAACGGGCTAATGGACACTCTCATGGTCGTTTAATGCATAATTACTCCGGTGACATCCCACTCGCCCCCACGGGCTACTGGCCAAAGGTCAAACTGCTCCTCAATGACTGAGCCTGACTCTGCAGTGGGGTGTAAATGCAAATCACTATTATTACCAATTATAAGAGAATTGTAAGCATATCACGAACCAGTATAATAATAATAATAATAATAATAATAATAATAATAATAATAATAATAATAATAATAATTTTTTAATGGCCAGTGTTAACTGTAGCATGTATATTTGTGTGTGTGAGTCTGTGCACCGTATGTCTAAAGCTGTGTCGGTGTGATAAACTCTCTAATGAAAATGCCACCCATATGTGGGCCACGCTCATACTCTCATCTAGCACACGGCTTTATGGGAGTGGAGCAGCTCCATATCAATTTAACATTACATTTGCCTCTCTCTCTCTCTTTCTCTCGCTCTCTCCGCCCGTCTCCTGCAGCACTTCTCAATGGCTCTGTGACTATAATTGATTGTGATTCTCTGCTGAAAGCCGGCGATCCCTGGGAGCCGGCGGCGGAGACACCATTCATCAGGCACGGCCCATAAGTGAAAATTTATACAAGGTATGCAGATGTTTAGAGTTTGGGGTAATCAATAAAGAGTAAATAAAGATTGGCACTCACTACACTCCAGCTGACAGGCTCCAGCCTAATGTTTGTCAAGCAAATTAAAGCGACTGCGACTTCTCACCTGCTCCGACTACACCGCCACATATGGCTCTGAAGTTAAAAATAAGAAAGTGTGCATACATTATCATGCATAATGTACATCTCCCTCCATTTAATATGCAAATTTGGTAAAATATTACTGAATACCTTCTGTTCTAAATGAATAAATTTGAATGGCAATTAGAATAATCTTGTATAATTAATGAAAACTGTCAATTTTTGTTCATAAGTAATTTGATTATCATGTTGATAGGACACTTATCAAGTTCAGTAAACTGTTAGATTAGGAAGAGGGGGGGAAATCTGAGGAAAAAAAATTACCAGCTTTGAAAATTTCTCTTGGCATGATAAACAAAGACGCGCACTGGCACACGTCCTGACATACGGTAAGAGAGAAAAAGGGGAGCAAGGGAAAGTGAGAGGAAGACTAATGTATGAAAGTCTACAAAAGAAATCTATCTCTCTCTCTCTCTCTCTCTCTCTCTCCTTTGAGATTTTAAGGGTGTCGTTAATTTCATTGATCAGTGAGACTACCAGCGTCTGTGGGGGTCAACAGCAAGGTGAATCCCCTCTGCTCAAGCAAATTATATAGCAATCACCACACACACACACACACACACACACACACACACACACACACACACACACACACACACACACACACACACACA
>JAQQZR010000006.1:15638694-15654378 GCA_030068235.1 Notoglanidium macrostoma | reverse complement strand
ACACACACACACACACACACACACACACACACACACACACACACACACACACACACACACACACACACACCATCCCAAAGCCAGCTCACACTAATTTAGACCTCTAACCCAAATACAGACATGACACTAATATCCAAGAACTTATTCTGTCACATGTGTAAATAAACATTTAGTTTCTGCACAAAAACTAACAGTGTGTTTGTTGTGAGGAGGAGCGCCTTGACCTCCTCCTACCCTCTTCTCCGATCCGGACCATTAACAAGCTCCATCCCTCCCTTTTCCTGTTCTCTCTCTTGTGCGCTCTCTCCCATCCCCACTTTCCTACAAATTTCCAACCGAATCTGCTGCTTCCTCTGCTTTTTTTTCTTCTTCTCCCAGGCAGAAAGAAAAGATGAAAAAAAGAAAAAACATTAGTTACTCACTTGGATTTTTCCTTGCGAGGAAGTTTAGATGTTTAATTCATTGACGCCGTCATCCATGTAAAACCTTGATTTCATCATGAATAACTCTTCATCATTTAATTAATTTAATAATGCCTTTCAGATGCTTTAAATGAAAGGGAGGAGAAAGAGAGGGAGGGTGGGGGTTATTAATTAGTCCCAAACTCTCCGCGCAACAGTTCCTGCTCCTGTCAACACACAGGTCACCGGCATCCAAACACGGCTGACAAAGTTCCCACCAATCACAGCGCAAGTCATCGATGACTACTTCCTCCTACATGGCTGACACCCCCCCCCCTTCTCTCTGTGTGTGATGAGCAGAAAGAAAAGTACTCTCCGATTGATCTTTTCATCGCTCGCTCCCCTCATCTCATCTCCTCTCGTCTCTGGGTGTCGGCAGCTCAACCAAGCAGGCCGTGTTTTACTTTCTTATGCTTAATTGCTAATAAGGTTTACTCCGACAGAACGGCAGACACTAGATGGGTGCTAAATTGGCCTTATCATCCAGTGCCTCAGACTCAGTGGAGCCCTCCATCTCTCTCTCTCTCTCTCTCTCTCTCCCTCTCTGTCTCTCTCTTTCAGGGCTTGCACTGATGCTTCCTGCTGATTGTAGAACTGTACCATGGCAGGAATGGATTCTTTTTCACGTGCAGGCTTCAGCTGTTTAGGAGTAAGTGTTAGAATAGTGTGTGTGTGTGTGTGTGTGTGTGTGTGTGTGTGCGTGTGTGATGTTAGTGCACATGTTTGTGTATATTAGCTAATACTGATGAAGGACACGCGGTGATTCCTCATTCTCACTCATTCTGTTGTCTGGTCTGTCTCCTCTGTGTGTGTGTGTGTGTGTCTGTGTGTGTGTGTGTGTGTGTGTGTATGGGCAGGGCTGTTGAGAGCTAGGCCAGTAATTGGTGATAATGTACATTAGTGAAGAGGGTCTCTGAAATGTGAGATGCTATCTGCAGCAAGCGAGACAGAACATCACAGAAGAGTACATTAAAAAGCCCAGATTGCTTGAGAAGAGATCACACACACACACACACACACACACACACACGCACGCACCATTTCAACACTTACCACCAACCAAAAGAGCTAAATGCTACACATGAAAAATAACCTGCTCCAGCCATTCACACTCCACCAATCCGCCCAGACCCAGGACTTCATCTTACCTACTTCCACATCCATGCATGTTTAATAAAGCCTGCATTTTCTACATCATTTTTTTTTAAAACACCTTACTCTATTTGCATATTGAGTGACCATGCTACGAAATTATGAAATGCATGACACAAATATTTTTCCTTCCCATAAACTGTTCGAAAAATCCAGCTGACTTTAGAGTTTGTCAATATCGGCGGAGGTAATTAAGTGTTTTGAGTGAATGTGTGATGCGGGACTGGGTAATGGCATCATTTGGAGGCCAGTCACAGATGCGGCGTGTGGAGCCGAGCTGTAATTAGCAAGAAATGCTGTACAGGTTTTCCACTAATTAGCAAATTATGCTGAAAATAGCATCAAGCTAATTAACAGTTATTATGGCATTTTTGAAAGTATGACTTTAATTAGCAAAGTCCTGACGCATGCAATTTCAAACTTGTCCAGGAAAAAAAAAAACATGGGACATGACCAAGAAGCTACGCAGATGATTAAGATGAAGTCGGGAAGAAAAAAAGAAGGCGCAAGGAGCGAGAGAGCGAAGGAAGAAAGAGGGAGAAAGAGAGAGAGAGAGAGAGAGAGAGAGAGTGAGAGAGAGAGAGAGAGGAGGGGTGAGAGGAGATCTTTGTGATGTGACTGAATCTCCATCTAAATGAAGGAGAAATTAGGGCAGGTTTTATGTGTGTGTTTGTGTGTGTGTGTGTGTGTGTGTGTGTGTGTGTGGCTGCCAAAAAGCCTGGGTGTAGCAGCCTGCTGGATGTCAGGTGGCTGTGTTACCCCCAAGCTCAGCTGCTCAGTAGCACTCACTTATTCTCCCCCACTGCACAATAACACACATCCATACAGCCCAGCCAAGATGACACACACACACACACACACACACACACACACACACACACACACACACCATTGCAGAAAACATTTCCATTGTCCGTGCATGCCAAAATGAGTGACCAAAGTAAACACGCACAATATGAAACACGTGAGACACACATGAGAACTTTTATGCGGACTATTATATATACAAAAGAGCTAAATTCCAAAATTCTTCAGTCATATTTGCTTTTCGGAGAAAGAGATGATCGGGGAGGGGATGGCATGATAGGTGAGAACAATTAGGCTGTAGTCCATCGGTTGAACGCAATCTTCCTTTTTCTCCCTTTTGCCCTCTATTCCCATCCAACACTCCCCTCCAACTGCCTCCCCAAACTGGACCACGTCCACAAATCCCTCCCTCTCTCGCTTTTTTCTCCTCTGACGCTTCTCTCTGCCCCCCCACAAAACACACACCCACCAGTGCCCACTTTGGCCTCTCAGCATGTTGCTGGCATGATCGGCTCCGACCATTATGTGAGGAGAACCGCTTGAACCTGCCCTCTGTCCTCCTCATCCCATCCATCCCTCCTGTCCTTCATGCTCACGGAAGGAGGGAAGAGGAGGATGAGAGGGGTTAGGGAGGGGGAGGGGGAAGGGGAGAGGGTTTGCCGAGCCAAGTTGTGACACTGCCACATATGGCCTCCTCCATCACTCTGGCTAATCAAGCAGCAAGCAGAAGCGAGAACGCTCTAATTGCCAGGCACCTCAAGAACGCCGGCGTTCGAGGAACGATATGAATCCGGACAAAAGATAACACTGTTGTTTGTGTTATGCATCCAGGTGAGGGTGAAATACATATATCAAGTACCGGGTAAGAAATTTAATACAGATATTTCTGTTTAAAAATGCTGGAATGATAGGAAAAGGGCTGGTTTTCCTTCAGGGATCAGTCTGAATTGGAGAGACACAGACAGACAGACAGACAGAGTGGGAGGGAAATTTCCAAGAGAGACAGACAGAAAAAAAAAGAGAAAGTGATCTTTCCCAGAAACACGAGGTTCCTTCAGGGGGACTCACAGAGAGCTTCCTGTTTTCCTGAGCGAGCCCACTGGGATTTCAGCTGGGACCCACAAAAAAAGGGGAAAGTGATAGAGAGGGAAAGAGGGAGATTATTCCCTCGCTCCACTCCACTACTCCTTTATTTCCTTCCCTCTTTTTCGGATAAACAATCAGTTGCAACTGTGGGATCGCTTTTTTTAATTCCTCGGCCTTTTTTTTTTTTTTTTTTTTTTTTTAGATATATTCCTTCCGCGTCTGGCTCCGTCCTTGTTTTCCCTAAAAGACTCTGACTGACAGCTGACATTCTGCTGTTTATTATTGAGTGGACCATCGATGCTATCTGACCATGCAGAAATCTAAAAAAAAATGCAGTCCAAATGTCAAAGCCTGAATATTTCCGAACGTTTTATATAAAGAGAGCGCTCGGTGCGCTCCTCTTTATTGTGAGCCCGGCCGACGTGTGGCCGGCGGGCGATATGCATGCGAGGGCACAGACAAGGGCCAAACTCTGTTGTTTTGGAGATGGATGGAAAAAAAGGCATGCCGCACCCTGGCTTTTCAAAGAAGGGGGGCATTCGGAGGAAAGGAGATAGAAGGAAATCAAATGAGAGCCAAGATGCTGTGCGCTAAACTTGGAGCGGATTCAACGAGAGAGTGAGAGAGAGAGAGAGAGAGAGAGAGAGAGAGAGAGAGGCTGATTGCTGAGCTCCATTTTCATATGAATGACAGCCTTAACATATCTCCAGGAAAAGGGCAGCTCTCTAAGGTTTGGCCCGAGCTCCAGAGACTCAGGTCTTCTCTATTTCTCTGGTATACCAAAGAGGCAGACGCACTCACACATTGCACCACACACACTCACACACACACATACATACACGTGTGTACACTCACACACACAGTGTCCATAATTAAACCACCATGTTTCAATGTCCTGACAGCAGCACAGAGAACAGGAGGGACAATGCGATAATTTCATTAAGGCCTGCGAGCGAAACTCTTAATGAGCTGCCTTTCAGAGACAGAGGGAGACGTGGAGGGATGGAGGGAGAGGGAGAGAGAGAGAGAGAGAGAGAGAAAGAGGAAGGGATGGATGGGGGGTTGGACATTACATCTCACTATCACAGAGACAAGCTGTACCCAGTTAGCATTCCCATGGAATAAAGAGCTGGGACACAGGGGCTAAAAAAGACACGTGGCACCATTACAGAGTTCGAACATGTAGCTGGTAAAGCAAGCCCGTCCCTTCTTCAGAGAGTACATGCAGGAAAGGATTGTCGAGCTAAGGAAAAGTCAATGGAGACTTTGTCGTTGCTATACTTTGAACTCTTTCGCTTTCTTTCCTGCTGTTTTTCTATCTACCTCGATCCGCTCGCTCCGAGTCTAAACACTGGATCACTGAAAACAACAGTCGTTTTGTTTGTGCGAATGTTTCTAGTGCTCTAATTGTGAATCAAATTTTTGAATAGACTTTTACAATTTAGAGTGGCATTTGGTGTCAGTGACTTTTAGGAAAAGAAACACACACAAGGTGAGGTGAGAAATATGGAAAAGAAAACAAAAATCATAAGATTACGTTATCTGAAGACATTTTAGCAATACAGGATTTCGGTGTATTTTTGTTTAGCTATATTATGAAGGAAAGAAGTTCAAAGATCTTTTT
Organism: Notoglanidium macrostoma; assembly: GCA_030068235.1. Taxonomy (NCBI): domain Eukaryota; kingdom Metazoa; phylum Chordata; class Actinopteri; order Siluriformes; family Auchenoglanididae; genus Notoglanidium; species Notoglanidium macrostoma. Next base: position 15,649,248 of record JAQQZR010000006.1, on the reverse strand, counting down.
TCTTTCCAACTTTTATTTAAAATAAAGGAAGCACTGACACCTGATGATACACAGAGTACTCCAAAAAAAAAAAAAAAAATAGGGCAATCTCGATATAATACAAAAGCCAAAAATGTTCACCAAATGTAGTGTTACAGGAATAAACGTGTGCCTTTTTTATTTATTTACTTTTCTTTCAGAAACTCATTAATGCAAAGCTTAATGCTTCTTTCGCTTTATCCCTCACTCGCTCTTTCCTCACTGGGGGAATTTGCATACTTAATTGATCAATATGCTCCCTGCTCCTTTTGCACATCTGCCAGAGTGGTCCCAACCGCTTCTACCTCTCATCGCTCAAAGTGACAGCTCTCTCAGGCTCACAAATGCTCACTCTCTCTCTCTTCCTCTCTCTCTATCTCTCTCTCTCTCGCTTGCTTGCTTTTTCCCCCTCACCATCTCTCTGTCTCATCCTCAAGCTTAGCCACTCTTTCGCCAAAACTCACTGGTCCTTTTCCTGGATTTGGAACAGGACTCTCCTACCAGGCCTGCATTCTCGAGATCATTCGCTCAAGCCTCTGATACTGCTCCATGAGGAAACACAGCTAAACACAGAGAATAAGTCTTGTCAGACTGTGGAGTAAAGCTCCGAGCGGGGCTGTGTCTGTGGTGGCGGAGGGGCGAGGTGTGATTTTCTGCACGGCTGCCCGCTCCAGTGTCACTCTGCAACATGTGCATCATTGTCTCCCATTCAGCATCTGTCATTGTGACCGCGTCTGGACAGCAGAGCCTGCAGTCTGAGCTCTTATCAGTCCAGTGTGACACACACACACACACACACACATACACACACTCCCCGCTAGCTCCCTTCCCGTTCCACCATACTCCCACCACTGGCCGATCCTCCTCTCCCATAATTCTCTCTCTCCTTGTCTTATCTCTTTTCTTCCTCTTGCTGTCTTACCAAATAATTATTTGGTTGTTGAAAAGTATAAAATTCCTAGAATTCTGCAAGAAATGTCATTAAATTCCACTGGATTTCATATAAATTAAGTCTCAAGAAACTGTTCACATGCTAAATTTAACTCAAACTCAGGGCTAGGCGATGTAAGAAACATGATACACTGCAAATTGTGCACTACTTTAGCATTATGCTACACTTTTCTGAGTATTATCAGGCGTCACAGATTTTATAACACCATTTCTACTCACTGTAACAAGTAACAGACATGTTTTCCTCTTTTTAGTTCAAATTTCTTGTCCTTAGCAAAACTATAGCAAAAGAATATATCCTCGCACGTATCAGGAAAATGACTGAAATACCATTATATGATGCTTTTTCCTACCCCATATAGCTTCTGTAACTTTTCACACAAATTGAGACTCTTGCAAATTCATAATTTTGGCTAAAACTCATTCCCACGGAGAAACTAAACAATGTTTTGTTAATAAAATGCTAAAAAAAAAAAAATTTCTCATCTGTTATCCCTGGCAAACTTTGTCACGTTTCTACTTTTTGATTGATGTTTGAGCCGAGACTATCATTACTTCAATTAATTTTCTCCAACAGACAAGAGCAAGAAGCCCTTATGAGGCATCTAAAAATAGGGGGCCGCGATTTCAGCGCGAAACATAGACGCTCTACCCTTCTCATCTCCATGAAGGAAAACTTTAATTTCATCAGAATTCCTCAAGAGGAGTGTTAAATTAATTTGAACAGGGTTGGAGGGGGAGAAACGGATGCACAGTGACTTTGAGAAAAGAGAAATAAAATAAGATTATATGAAAAGGGAACGGGTGCTGACTGCACACTTCCCGCCAGCGCCGGAAACCTCTAAACAGCTCTTTCATACTCTGACTCGAGCTAAATAAATGCCAATATTCACCTTGAGATTATGATCATGAAGGAGGCCTCTGGAGACGTGGAAGATAGAGTCCTCTCATCTGTGTGCACAATGTCAGGGGCGGCAGACGGGGAGAGAGAAAGAAAGGGCCGGAGTGAAAAGGGAAGGTGGTTGCATGGAGAAATATGGCTTTGCTGAATGACTCTCTCGTTCTGAGTGAGCAGTCTTTCTGTGAGGTGTCAAGGATAAAAACCACACGCTGCAAATAACAGAGAAATGACTTCAGCTGTGAACGAGAGCGAGCGAGAGAGAGAGAGAAGAGAGAAGGAGATGCACTTGGCTGGTTTTAATTTGAGTTGGAAAAATACAACCTGTTTCCTCCCATCCTCTGAATCATCCCTGCATCGATCCAGAGCAAATCTGACAAGAGCACCGTTCTAAACACTCGTAAACTGTGCGGTGGTGAGATACAGCTCGTTATGAGACGGGTGACCTACACAGATCAGATCACTCGTTTTTTTCTGAGCAAACTTAGGACTGAACCCGTATTCCTGATCGTTTTTCTTTTTTTCCTCCGCCTGCGCAGACGTGTCAGGCTGAGAGATGAATTTCAGATCAGGATATAATTGTACAGTGCGGATGGCATGCTGCGCGAGCCTTTGTGTCGGAGGCATCACAGTGATCTATCCTCATTATTGTGTAAATAGGTTTTGGCAGGGCTCAGTAAATAAAACAGAGACTGATGGCAGGAGGAGGGGGAAGATTTGCCTTCCTCCCAATTAGACTAGCCTTAGGCTGTGCTTTTAACAGCAGATAAATCCCACAAATTGCTAAAGTGATTCTGTCACAAGCTCAAAATATGAAGAAAAAAACAGAAAACACCATGAATGGCGAGAAAGAGGAGAAAAGAGGAAATAAGAGGAGTGTTTTGGAGGCTGTTTTAATGACTCAGGGTGGGTTTCCGCACAGCTGGGGCCTGTTGATTGACAGGTCAGATCAGATTCCTCAGTCAGTGGGGCCAGATGGAAAAAGCAGGAATCTGTTTAATATGCAGCTTTTTTCCATCCGCTCCACTTCCCTACACCGGCACGGACAAAAATTCCCAAATTCCTCACTTTCTACCTGTAAAAATGACTTTTTATAATAAATGCAAACACACTCTTTGTTTGCCAGGATTTTGTTTTCCTGCATGTGCATCTCAAAGCAAGTAATTTACAGATCAGCTAAAAATGCCATCATAGCAGTGTTCATTTTCACCAAAAGCCAAACCTCTGTAAGAAGATGAGCACAGGAGGGTTTCATAACCGCGCTGTAAGTCCACGATGGTGGAAACATGCTCTGTCCAAGAGTGTAATCCAAGAAGTGAGGGGTGGAAATGAGCTGTCCACAAGTCATCTGGGAAAGTGGATTCTAACCAGGTTTTTTTTTCCCACAATTGGACGTTGAGGGACGGGATATTAGCTTTTCTAACGCTCATTGCAAAGCTTAGATTCCAGCTGAATGAACTGTATACTTTAGCTTTAAACATTTATGCTCAAGGCAGAGGGAATTGGTGTTAGGCTTGTTTTGTCCTCCAATGCTTACTTCCTGTTCTCTGCCATGCCCACTTCCTGTTCTGTGTGTGTGGCGGATAATGTTTTCACAGCCAGCGTTGTTTGCTTGTTTTAGCATTGATCTCATCCTTCCCTGATGAGTGCATGTGTGAATAGGTGTGTGTGTGTGTGTGTGTGAGTAAGTAAGAGAGAGCAAGAGAGAGAGAGAGGGCGAGAGAGAGAGAAAGCACTGAAAGCATAAATCAGAGCCAATGCACATCAGCATCCTTATTGGTCACATGATACAAAAAAAATGGATTTCTTTTTAATAGGCATCAAATGTAAAACATAATTTTAGATATGTGTATTGTATTAGCAATATTTATTTAAGAAATTAAACACTTCGGCCCTAGCAGTTATAGGAAAATAGTTAACAATGGGGTGCTGTAATGTTACCTGACATGACGAAGAGTTACAGTCACTACAGTGAAGTTGATTATTTTCCAATAACAGCATGTCCTGAAGTGTTTCAGTTTATAAATCTTATACCATAGTGATTCGAAAAAGATTAATAAGCCAAGACAAGACACAGCTTGTCAAGACTTTCCTGTGTCTGAAAGCTTACTGACCGTTACACTATCAAGCGCTGACACTGGAGACTCCTTCCATGAATGATCGATAAAGGTCTTGTTACGGAAAACTTTACCACATCAATGATTGCCCACATTTATCTGTTAAATAACATGTTTTATTTCTAATCCATTAATAATTAGCCTTAGATTCGGTAGATCCTCCACCAAGTCTGTGAATGAGTTATAGAAAATTATTGAACACCTTCTGACCAACCAGATTTTAGAATCCTACATCGCTGTGGTATCAATGTTAATAATACAGCAAACGTCCCTTCCACCCACATGAGTGATATGTGGCAAGGCCGTGTGTTTAATGTGGACATAGTGTAGTGGGTTTAGAATCCCACAATCCTGCACTCCACAGAGCATCTGCCTTTATGAATCATCCTCCATTGCAGATCTGAATTAATGTAAATCCCTGGCACAAATCAACCTGCTAAATAATGTAGCCAAGACAATAAATTTGCCCTTATAATGCTTAAAGACGGATCCCACTGGGAGCTGCTGAGTGGAGGAACAGAGGAAGACAGAGAGAGGCCGAGTCAGATCGTTCTTTATCATGACAGATCTCCTTTGCACACTAATTTTCTTGTTAAAGAAGAAGGAATTGAGGTAAATGTGAAAAAGTGAAGCCTTTTTTTCCCTTCCTCTCCCGTTCGGGCCTGTCAGCTGAAAGGTGTGGAGCGTTTCTCCCCCGCACAGCCACATTAACCCGGCGAATGGCTACATTAGTGCAGATTAGCATCTAACTGGGTCACTGCTCACGGTTGCTCGCTAACACATCCCCAACACATCCACCATACATCACTGCACACACCTCGCCAAGCGGATCAACAAGAATATGCACCAGCGCTGTACTGGATTTGCACTAATGATCACAACTGGCGGGATACAAACCAAGACACCAGAACACATGAAGGTCAGCTTGCTTAGCAAGATTTCCCAATATCGATTTTCTTGTCATATATATATATATATATATATATATATAATCCTTATTATTGAAGAAATATTTCTAAGTTTTTCTGATCTAATATCTATGTCGGGCATCTGTGGGGCACGTGAGATGAATTTCAGCTTGTTTCCTGGTACAAACGCTCAGTTATAACTGAAGTCTAAGGGTAGATGCTGAACTGCTTAAATACATCTTCTTCTTTTTTTTTTTTTTACAGGGAAGCATGTCCAAGTTCTGATTCATGATAACTGCTACATATACAATATATTGAGAAAAAAGAACTCCTATTTGAAGAAGTCCTTTAAGTGTCAGAGCCCCTTTTGAGAACTTTTTCTCCATTCAATCTATCGCTCCTGTACACAGTCATAATGCAAGACAGGAATAACTAAGGTAGAATGCATCTTATATTGCAGCGCTATAAAGGACGAGATAAAGACAGAGGGAAAAATAAAGAAAAAGACCGCATTGCTATCCACCCCTCTTGACAGATGTGCTTCGAAAAAGGAGGGGTTACTTTGAAAGCAGTAAAGTAAAAAAAGACAGAGAGAAAGACTACAGCATGACTGTCCAGCCTCTTAATAGATCGGAAAGAGGGGAAAAAAGAGACGACCCCGCTCATTTTCTTTTCCGGTGCAGAGCAGAGGCACGCTCAGCAGGGAAGCTGGCTGAGAAAACGGCAGCGTAGCGGACACTCCATGCCAAGATGATGAAAGTTGTCAGAGTTCAAATTTACCCATACTCCTCACTTATGACATGATTGATTTTCCTTCAGAGTTCTCAAACACACGATTGTCTTTCCCTCCCGCGCCCACTCACACGGGCCGAGTTAATGTACACCTCTCTCTATTCCCTCTCTCTCCCTCCTTACTTCGGGGTCCAGAGGGGTTTCCAATGTGGACGAACATAGCGGGATGATGGGGGGATGAATTTGAAAGCACAATTTTCTCTCTGTCAATCACCAGTGGCTAAAAGGAACAACTTAAGCACCAATCAGAAAGGCCTGTAGCGGGGTCATGGCAGAACTCGCGCTGGCTTTGTCACGTTGGAGATTGAATTGAATCTGAGAGGAAGACGTAGAACGCAGATTCATCAATGGAATCCTCGCAAATATAAATGCAAGGGCTTCATCTGGCTCTCACATCCTTAAGCGGGTCTTTTAATATCTTCTTCACGAGATATGTATCAGGGTGACAACCTGCACATGCTTTCCTGCTCTAATGAGTGGAAGATTGCATTAATAAATAATAAGATTTCATTTCTTAATGCGAGATTCACTCTATCATGGGCTCGCTTCAGAATACGACCGATTAGCATTTATTAAATTATTAATGCAGAATAAATAAGAGAGAAAAAAAGCATGTTAAAAATCTTTTGGTTCCAGTCAAACACTCTGAAACATTAATGGAGGAGGCCAGAGTGCTATAAAAACAGATAGGCAGCCACAGTGAATTATAAATTGCTATTGATTTTTTTCCCTCTTCCTTGGTGATGAGGCTCTCAGGTAATCGCATGTTGCCACATGTAAAGTGCACTTTCCTGGCAGAGGCAAATACCAGCCATCAAATATATATGAGACGGCTGAATGTATGACCAATCTCATTTTGCAAACAAGGAAGAAGAGGACAGGGACTGGGGTGGGGTGGGGTGGGGTGGGGCGGGGCGGGGTGGGGGACTTAGCAGTCACACATAGTCTCTGTGTATGTGTGTGTGTGTGTGTGTGTGTGTGTGTGTGTGTGTTTGTGTGTGTGTGTGTGTGTGTGTGTGTGTGTGTGTGTGTGTGTGGACTCCTCGGGAGTTTATAGAGGTGTAGAGGGGGACCCTGCCGCGCTGCGGTTTGATATGTTGCCTTGTTAGCATGGCTAAGAGGAGCATAAATATTTCTTTATTATTTGCCAGAGCCTTCCTGTCGGCCCCTAATAGACAGGCCACATGGAGTTAAAGCCACATTAGCTGCTGCTGGGCCTCACAATCACTCACCAGAAATAAAACAAGAAAAAAAAAGAGAGAGAGATAGATAACAAGGACGTTATATGAGAATGAACCCTGCATGACATTCCTGTATGTATCCAGTATGTACTGCATGTATTGCTACTGAATGTGAATGTACTTCTATATACGTAAGTATGTACAGGATGACTATTTAAATACCATCTATATAAACCTTTCGATCTATCCGTGTGTGTATTGTGCAAATATTCTATATAAACAAAAATAGACTACCTCCCACCACTGTGTGCCTCAGACAAAGTAGACAATTACTATTGGCATTTTACATGTAAATATTTAACACTTCACAGCTAGTTTGGCCCTAAATGGCCATTAGGTAGAGCTCCAGACCCTTTGGTTGTGTTCTCGGCGGACTCTTGCTGCACGCTACACCACGGCTTTATTGGATTACGGTTAACACAAATCTCTGCCTTTCCCCGTACACGACAAAAGACCCAATTTGAGACATGAGGTGTATGTGTGTGTGTGAGTGTGAGTGTCAGAGAGAGAGAACAGAGAGAGGAAGGGAGTGACAGGGTAATGGCTGCAGTGGCAGTGAAAGCTGCTGTTAAGAGGTGGCTCCGTGCTGGTGAGGGCGCTTTTGTCAGGTTAATTGATAGGCCCGGGCCGCACTTCATTAGAGAGACACATCAGGCTTAGCCATGGACACAAGAGGGACCTGCTTACAGTGATATGTTAATCTGCTCAGTCCGGACACAACGGGCCTTAATTAATCTGTACTAGTAGTCACCTACTCTAACCCACACTCTCTCTCTCACACACACACACACACACACACTTATAAATATTCAGGCATACTACTACAAGTGAATTGCAGTTATTCAGAAATAATTATATTAGTTATATCACATATTTTATTATCATATTAAATGAAAAATATTCAGTTTTCTTACTGTGTACTACTCCTAATTATCTATTATCATTTATTACGGTTTTAGACACATATATTAATACACCATATATAGATTTCAAAAAAGTGATGTAAAATATGCATAATTAATTAGAACTTAAAAGTAAAACAAAGTTAGAAAGCACAAATTTGTCTAAATATTGTCCATAAAACAGATTAATGTCTACAGGCAATGTTTAATATATATATATATATATAGTGTGTGTGTGTGTTTGTGAGAGAGAGAGAGAATGTGTGTGTCTGCGCTCAGCAGGAGGGGCATTGTAAGGTGCCATAAAGATGCTCTGAGAGGCTTGGGCAGTTTTATAGTCTCTCTCTTTGAGAGAAGTGTGCTTTGTCTGACTGAACCTGTGACCTCTGCCTGTGACCCGTGGCCATGTATATTTAATAAGGCTGCAGTTAGCCAGGCCAGCACCTCTGATCAGAATCCCAACATACAGCTTCCAGAAGGAGCGTGCTCACACAACTAACTGAGGCTACACTAACCCTCATCACATACCTCGCAAATCTCACAGAGAATGAGAGAGAGAGAGAGGGAGAGAGAGAGAGAGAGAGAAGGGATGCCACACTGGTGGAAGTCTGTGCACAGCTGCTAATGTGTTGTCTGAGAGAAGAAGCACTTCATTTCACAAGCTCAATTAGTAGACCGAGACACTATTGATGGCCTAATGGCTGTTTGTTCAACAGCTGTGTGTCAGACGCGCCTCCATGAGAAGAAACACTAACAACGGGGGAACTGAGACTTGCTCTGAAGGGTGACTGCACACACACACACTCACAATAATACACAACATCACACAACAACACACACAGGCTTCTCCAGGGGCTTCTGTTAGCACCTCACAACACCTGTATGAAAGAAAAATTGGAAAACAGGAAAGATATAATATTCCAGTGGATCATACGACCTCGGGTAGAACATACCAGAAGCATTTTCTTAACCTTACAAATGACTACAGGTGTTATTCTGTGTGGTGGTTAAATTGAAAGCGCATTTTCACTTTGCAGCATCTTCTTTCGCCTGCCAGGCCTGGGATGAATAAAGACAGAAACAGAAAGATGTTTCGGAAACCGTGTCAAACCCCCAATTCAGTAAAAAACAGATCTCTCACTCCCTATATGTTTCTCTCTCTTTCTCTTGCTCTTCCTCTCTCGTTCGCTTTCAATTGTCAGGACGCGCAAACCAGAAACAAAATGTGGATGATGTTGAGCTCTTCACCTGCTCTGTGTCAGGTATATTATATCAGGTTGCAATGGTGTATACTGCACTGCACATGGAGGTATGTGAAGGCTCATTCAAAATGTAATCATACACACACATACACACACATACACATAAACACTGTCAATGTTAGCACAGCAGGGCAGGTTATTGTGCTCAGCCTGTCATTGAGACACGGACATGTGTCAATGGTATCAACTAGCAAACCCTCATATTCTCTTCCGCCTACCTCTTTAAGACCCAGATCTATTACACACACACAGCAGCACAACCAGTTATTTCCTCCCAACCAGCCTCACTCTGACACACACACACATAAACCCCCTACACAGATTTCCAACCCTTGCACCACTGCCCACCCCCAAGATCCAAACTCTCTCGTTTCTCTGCAATGACCTCTGCGCTCTGGAAACAATTACTCCTGGAAAGCCTGTCAATATCATTATTTTTACAAGAAATCAATACACTTCACAAAGTTAATGGAGGATTCAGTGCAGAGGCGTTTACCCTCTCTCTCTCTCTCACTTTCTCTCTGTCTCTCTCTCTTTCTCGGTGTCAGGGTCCAGGAGGGGAGGAAGGGCAGCCGGGCACAGATGACAGATTCTGCTGGACGTGTAGCAGACAGTCCGAGGCGAGCTGAGGAAAGCGGGAACGAGGGATGGAGAGATAGAGGGTGGGGGGGAAGATGAGGTGGTGGAGGAGGATAGAGACGGAGGAGGAGGAGGAGGAGGAGGAGAGGAAAAGGGCTGAAGGCAGACGTGGAAAACGTCAAACACTGCAGGCAGGCCAGCTCTAACGAGCCAAAGATGTCAGCCGCTACCAGTGTTCATTCGCCAATGAACATCTCGCCGAGAGTGAGCGAGAGAGATCGAGAGATAGAGGGATAGAGTGAGGATGCCTAGGAAACAGGACTAGAGAAGCTGCCAGTGCAATGCTCTCCAACACAGTTTATTTCTCTCTCTCTCTCTCTCTCTCTCTCTCTCACTATCTATCTCTCTGTCATCTCTCTCGTTGGTCATGAGATGGCCAGAATGAGGAAATGGACACTGTCCTTAGCTGAAAACAGAAACGACATACAAAAAATTCCCCAAATAATGAGGCCCACTACAGCCAGATGTTGGGATAACCATGTTGTTGTTTTGACCCAGGGTGAAAAGTAAAATCAGTGACCAGTGGTAGAAAAAATGATATAAATCACATTTCTAAATCACCTCCATCTTGAATAAGCATTTGGATTTTCATTCTACTCGATAACAATTGGACAAAAGAACACATAATTGATATCACTTGTTGAATTCACAAGTATACATTCTTAAACTGCAGTGCAAATAACTTTGACAGAAAGCATTTGAGAAAAACATATTCTACATAAATGTTATGGACTGCCCTGACAACTGCTTTTGTGTGTGTGTGTGTGTGTGTGTGTGTGTGTGTGTGTGTGTGTGTGTGTGTGTGTGTGTGTGTGTGGGTGTGTGT
>JAQQZR010000006.1:15625759-15636853 GCA_030068235.1 Notoglanidium macrostoma | reverse complement strand
GTGTGTGTGTGTGTGTGTGTGTGTGTGTGTGTGTGTGTGTGTGTGTGTGTGTGTGTGTGCATGTGTGTGTGCATGTGGACAGGGTGGGATGAGCTGAAATCTTGGCCGGGCCAGCACCCGATCCAACGTCATAAAGAGCAGAACAGGTCAGACCAGTGCACTACAGTTTCTGAAATGTCAGAATTTAAGAGACACAGTGTGTGGGAGACAATGTGTGTGTGTGTGTGTGTGTGTGTCAGGGTTGCTAATGTAAGCCACATGTAGAAGTTGTGTTGATGGCTCTAGATTATAAAGCAGCTGTGCTCTCATTGGCCGCAAAGAGATGGGAAACGGGAAGTCTAGGGAGAAAAAAAAACAACAACTTCACGTCAACAAAGCTGAAAGCCCTTGGCCCAAACTCCCAACGCTTCCACACGCATCAGAGAGCACAGTACAGACAGGCAGCTCTTCAACAGGCAAAATACAGAAAATGAAATAATGAAATAATGAAATAAATAAATAAATAAGGCGAAAAGGAAAAGGGGAATAAAAACGACGGGCCCAAATTGAACATTTGCCTGACATGATGGAGAGGTACGCGCACTTTTTTTTTTCCTGTTGTATTACCCCTGTTCTGCATCGACAATAACACATTTTCCCCTACTGAGCTCCCAGCTGATTCCCCAGCACTGAACTGCGCTTATGAATTATCTGACACTTTTCCCGCCTTTCTCCTCTGACAACCGAGCTCTGTGGAAATTCCAAGGCACCTCTGCTGACAAGCAGAAATATCAATATTTGAATAAATTGCACATTTTCAAACTCTCTCTCACTTTCTTTCCGAATCTCTCTCATCCCGTGGAGAGGGGGGTGAAGTTGTTTTCTTTTTTTTTTTTTTAAGGCCTTATCCCCAGGAGCCCTAAAGGAAGAATTCAGAACGAAGCGTTTCATCATGAGAGAGCTGCGCTGAGTGACATCTGAAGGAGGCGTCAGAGTCGACCTGATGAAGTTTACTTCCTTCCAACTACAAAAACATGAGCTTCGGCTTTTTACCCCTCCACCCCCGTCCTCTGTCTGCCGCTCAAAGAACGAAAAACAGCGTAAGATGGCTGAGCAAAAAGGAGCGTTCACAAATTGACAGACCAGCATTCTTCTTAGAGATTCATAAGGAAGGTGTGCATATGTGTTTGGGAGGTTAGTTTTTCACTCGTCTGACAGAGATGGATCCCGAGGTTGATTAAAAGCAACTTGTAAGCACTAAGTCTTCTAAGCCGATGATTCTTCCCGCTAACAAGCGCATGAAGAAAACGATATAAAGACAACAAAACGCTGTCATTAACATTTATGAGTGGCGCACATGTCACTCAACACATGCCATTACAAATAAAGTAATTTATCATGAACGTACTGTAGCAGGAAGAGTCAGCGTGCGAGAAGAGTGTGTGTGTGCGTGTGTGTTTAATTTGCATGCCTGTTTATTCGCTGCTCTTAATGGGGACGTCAGAGCGCTGCGTCTGCAAACGTTCCTGATCCGAGCAGAGACAAATGTCAACGTACTTTATAAGAGCGATCATGTTTAATAAAATGCATCGTTAGAGATGAGATCAATATGAAAGAGCCCGGGCTGTTCAAGCAAAACAAACAGGATGAGCTGAACACCCCTCTCTACCCCTCTCTACCCCACCCCACCCAAAACACGCACATTCTCACACACTTTTCTACAACCAGCACAAATATGAAAAGCAGTTTTAATGGCATACTTTGCATACTCGTAGTGTTGGAATTCTGACGATCTGACAAGACGCAGTGTAGTGTTAATACACAGATGATGTATTAGGACTGCTTAATGAGTAAATTGGATTGGAAGAAAGCACTGAGAGCTAAGAGCAAAAAGATTAGCATTTTCTCTCCTTTCATGTTTGATATACTGCGTGTCATCCTGTACTGGTCACTGTATTGCTCTTGGTTCCTTACACTGTTTAATTGACTGTATATTTGTACCGGTTTGTTTTTATTCCTTGTCAAAAAATGAATGAAATAATCCCGATTAAACAGCTACACTAGCTAACATAACACGAATTTGAAGATCTATAGCGCCGTTAGCGCCCAAAAACAACACCGCAGCACACCGACACACTCAATCTGAGCGTGTGTACACTGGCTAACATGAAGCAGTGTGTGGAACAGGATTAGCGTTAGCAGCTCTGTGATCTGTGCGTGTGTCTATCTGGGGGGAGGTGGTGGTGGTGGTGGTGCTGGTGGGGGAAAGGATTCGCTGCGCATTCAGCTTCTCGTCCCCCCTTTTTCAATTTCGCCCCATGTCCCGGTAAACTAACACTGCACTGATGCCTTTCACCCTTCACTGGCCACAGGCTCAGCGCTAATCAGGATTACTCCACTCCGTCAACACTGATTTCAATAAAAAGAAAGAGTGTGTGAGAGGGAAAGACAAAAAAAAATTATCATAAATATAGAGGGAGGTCTGGCCTTTGCTGGCTGCATGTTGTGGTGATAGCAGAAGGTGATTAAAATCTCATTCAACGGGAATCCAACTGATTCAGGGTGGTCAGACAGAGGAGCACACATGCTCACATACACACACACTTTTCCTGGTATGATGAGCAGGCAGCGTGATTATTATTGGTCGCGCTCCTGAGTCACTTCTGATTGCATATGCATGCACAAATTGGCACAAAGCAGATTCATGAACAACAAATGATGGAGGAGGAAGCCTGACCTCTTCGCACCCGGATGCTGTTACATTCAGGCATTCAGTGCCTCGTACTAATTTGCCGTCTCTGACAGGGAGAGCGAAAAAATGGCACCAGTTAAGCAGTGATGAGACACTTTGCTTTGCCCCCTGTCGCTAACATACTGTCATGCTAACACGCTAAGACACATACCTTTAAATGGATGTGGCATGTGACCTCATTTCCAGCACCGTGTGACAAGGTAAATGGCTACCTTAGCGAAACAAATTACCAAGCCATGGCCCGACATAATTATTTTTGTGGTTAAAGGGAACGAATAGTTAGCACTGTAACGGTTGCTTGTAAGTAATCGAGGTTGTGTGCATGCGTGTGCGAGTTTCTGTGGTTTAATTACCCTGTTGACACATGTATCTGATGCAACACTGCTGCTAGTCAGTGAAACCACTGAACAAACAAGTATCATGGAAAAAAGCAGTTCCAAGGAAGGTTGTAAGAAAAGAAATCGGTGAAACACCAAGCGACTGAAAACGAATATTGACTCAGAACAAGGGCTAACAGGATTTCCTAGCGACATTGCTAATAAATAGCTAGGCTCTTCACGCAATTACGGCCAGAGAAACTACAAAAACCTGTTTAAAGCAGTGGTACAACCAAATGTGGACACAATTACATTCAGTAGTGGTTAATTTCACTCAAGATGAGTTAATCTAGGTACACTTCAGCCCATTGAATTAATTAGAAAACAAGAAGGAAGTGTTGTGAGTTTTCTTTCATTGGAAAAGAACTCCTAGCAATCTTAGTAGACTTACGCTTAGCTATTTTCATACCGATATTAGTCGGTAACATTTCAAAAAATAAATGTTAATCTAGATAAAGTTATCAGGATTTCTTAACGTTGTTTGTCCCTGTTTGTCAGTTGCCAAAAAAAACAACGCAAACTAGCCAGCTAGCTTATCTTACCACTATGTACTCTCCAGAATCAAACTAGCTTCTCAATGTTGTTTGTCGCTAGCTAGCCAGCTATAATTACGTTTCCTCCAAAATCTCACACCCTGATTTGTGCTTCGTTCGGGTGAAGAAGCGAATATCCGGTGTGACTGCCAGTTTACCTCAACATTTTTAATCCTGGAGGAGAACGGAAGCGTGTGAGAAAGCTACTCAATGTGTTCATTGTCTCTCCGTTAAACGAGAGGTGGCACTCCGAGGTGTGGGAGATCAGACTGACTCTTAGAGGTTGGCTTGTTTTTCGGAGCAGTTTAACACTGCAGAATCAATGGAAGTGGAGAAAGTGCATCGCCATTAAGCTGAGTTAATGGCTTGTAAAACAAACCTGTTGAAAGGTGTGAAAGGGAGGAGGGAGGAGTGTGTGTATGAGTAGTTTATATACTTGTACTCGAATGCAAGATTTATGTGTAGGTGCATTCGATATTGCTTGTGTATCTGGAGGCATTGAGTTTGTGTGTGGAAGTGTATTGGGATCTGTGTGTGTTGCATGTTAAAGAGTAGTTAAAGACTTGTCTGGCTTGTATCAGGTTGACAAGGCTGAGCATTTGAACAGAAGGAAGTAAGGGAGTGACCCCAGACGCTTTGAGGAGATAATGTCCAAATTTCTCTCTCTCTCTCTGCCTCCCACTGGCCAATTAAAGCTCCTCCACTCACAGTAAAAGTCAGCCAGGACTTCCTCTCCCTCCTCCCCTCGTCCACTCCTCTCTGTCTCTCTGCTTAGCAACTCCTCATCAACACACGCACGAACACATACACTCGCAGCTGTTGCATTCCTCTCCCGATATCCAACATACCTGTCTCTCATCTCTCCTCGTCTTTAGAGTGTCATTAAAACACAGCACCATCGGCATGGGTGCGGCCGTGTCGTCTCACTCCCGCCGTGCACAAGGTGGCAGCTGCTGCCATGTTTGGCACAGACGCCTCACATTGTTGCAGTTGGAGCAGCCTGGCATTTTGCAGCAAGCTCCGTGTATAATTTTTTGTGTGCCTGGCAGTGAGACAGGACTCGCCTTGAGTTGATCCTCCACAGCTGGGAACCTTGTCAGAGGAACAGCACTGATCTTGAGTTGGAAGCATATTCAGACTCTGGGAGACTTTGTTTCGGGATCTGTGCTGCTCTATTAGGGGGTGAAATCGTATTCAGATATTGTTTGTAGTCCTTATCCAGTACATAACCAACCTAACCAATCAGTACATAAAGACAACGTAATGTCCTAATGAAAGATATGAGCAAGAGGGGTGGATGGGTTTTGTTGTAAAATGAGCTAGAGACACTAACCAAGCTTCTTGGAACTTGAAAGGCATATGGTACATCCGTGCTCTAGTCAGCAGCAAAGCGCCTATTCATCGCCTCGAAATATTCAGTTCATAAAGGAAATGGAGTAAAAAAATATAAAATTTGACGCTGAATATTAGGAAACATATCACGCGTAAGCCTAAATGTGAGGTGTGTTGATACAACCGTCGCTGAATGGCATTCGACAAAAATGAGTATTTTTATTAGTCATGCACAATCAAATGTTTATCCACATAACAAGGAACATAACATGTAGAGTCCAAAAAAATGACTATCGTAATCCCAACCCAAATTTCAACATACATTTACCTCGACGTGTTAATCGAAAGGACTTCGGTTTTTAAAAATGTAAATGTTACGCCGTTATAATCTAACACCAGAAAACACTGGTTATAATTCTGTAGTAGCTTTTAACCAATAAGTAAGTGAGTGTAAATTTAATAGGAATGGGTATTAATGGAAAGTTAAGCAGACCATGACTGATCTGATCTGCCGATCCCATGTGTGACACTGCTGTCCCGTTTCTGCCAAAATGAAAGATTTTGCACTCCTTATACAAACCATTTCATTTCATTTTCCCATGTAATCCCGAAGTTTCTCCATAGACGGAACAGACTCAGTCGCTTCAGTGGTAACATACTGGTGGTTAGCTTGGACAGATGGGTTTCTGGCTAAGAAAACAACGTAGAGGAGCAGAGCTGAGAGGAGATGAGAGACACTGATGGTGCGGTGGCCATACATACCATCAAGCTTAGAGGTAAATAATCAACAAACAGCCGGAGAAGGACGAGCTCTTTCAGTCACCACCACCTTAATCAACACTTAAAGAATCAAATTGGTTTTGGCCTAGACTCTAATAGACTCCAGATTGTTTGTGTGTGCACAGGAGGAGTGTGGAGAAAGGAGCGTGTGTCTGTGTGTATGTTTGCGTATTTGTTTTGTAGGAGGTGTGTGTAGGTGCATATATGCATAAATTCTGCTATGTAGGCATACGAACGAACTAGCCTTAGAGGTAAGGCTTATGTGTGTGCGTAAGAGGTTTGTGTGTGTGTGTGCAGGGATTTTTTCAGCATGTTTTCCTGTAGGTCTAGCAGAAGGATGCCATTTTTAAAGAAATATAAACTCAGTGTTAAATTCAGTGCCCCACAAGGATTTGTGGTTTTTCTGTGTCGTTATATAACTGTAAACTCCTGCATGGATGAGATCAGGTAATGCTTTGCAGATGCGGGTGGCTCCTCTGGCCCTGAGGCTTCAGAGATTTGAGAAAGCGTTGCTTCCAGAGAGAAACTTAATGTGCTATGGGCTTTACCCCATGAGTCAGGGTGGACAAGCTCTAGCAGTGAGGTCACTCCATCGCTCAGGGATCTGGAGCCAAAGTGTGTGCTTGTGCGTGTGCAGGTTTGTGCTACTTAACACACACTTAGCTGGAAACTACCCACAAAACCCCAGCACATACTTCAGCTGTTCTGTCATTAGTGTTGCGAATAAAAAGTCATGCCCTTTGCTTATGACACATTCCAAACACTCTGGATGCTTTATATCCTCTTCTCACCCCGTCTCGTATTTTTATTCCGGTGCTGTCAAGAGCAGATGTTGAAATAAAGAGCTGGGGAAAAAAAGTAAATACATCTAGTAAAATTCAGCCGAGGCTGCTCCTGCTGTTATTTTTCCTTTGCCACTGTTTCTCCGGCGCTCAATGAAGGGCAGTGGCACGATACTTTTTCATTCAGCATATTGAACAGCCTCCCGGACAAGCCGCCGAGTGTTTTTATTGTTAATCGATGCCAATCCATTCCGAGCCTTGATGTTAAATAGGGATCAATATGGCCAAGCTGTGGCGAGATCTGATTTCAGTCGGCCGGTCGAGTGGTGGGTTTTAATCGGAGGGTAAATCAAAGCTGGCCGAACATAAGTCAGGTGAATTAAAACAGACTGCCGGGGACCTTTCTCGCCATCTGACCAGCGCCAGGAAATACCTGTCATATTTTATTATTGCCTCCATACCAGGTTTATTCAGCGCCTCTTTCCTTTTTAGACCTTTTCTTCTTCCACAGAGCCCAGGGATGGAGGTCGCTAAATAGCTGATGATAAAAAACCACATCTAAGACCTTTAGCTGCTCAGCATCCAGATAGAGCAGAGTAAGAATGCTCGCTCTTCTTTACACGTCTCGTCTTTAATGATCGAGTCTGGGAGGGAGAATCGATGGTGGCCCCTTACTTTCAGCAAAGCTACATTTCATCTGGAAAAAGATCATAAGGATCGCCCTGATTTGTGAATTACAGTAGTTCTCGGGGATCTTGAGGATCAGGATTTTCTTATTCACACTACAGAGGCATCACACTTATGATAAGAAAGAGAAAATTGAGTCAGCACTTGAACCCTTTTTTATCTCCAGCCTTTGAGGTTTAAAACCCACAGGCATCCATAATGTGCGCCTCTTGTCTTAAATTTGGCCACTTCTCTTAAAAAAGCCTTCTTTTTATCTCTTTCGGTCTGTGTTTGGAGGACTGGTGAAGCAGGGGGCTATGTGTGTGTGATGAGGGTCGAAGGGCCTCAGTGTTTTGCTGTAGATAAGCATCATAAGAGGGCATCGTTAGCCTGAGAAGCCCGTCCACCACACTGGAGTCCACATAACTCACAAGGGTCGGGCAGATTTAATGAAATATGGCTGCCGCCATAGCAGTGATTGATCGGGCGGACGGCCACGGGCCTCTCCGTGGCCCTCTCCTCCCACGGTCCATCTATGATGATAAATTAGCGTTAGATGGAGCCTAATGAGTTTACTAAACATTTGGGATTTGCGCTAATAAACTGGCAGGCTAGGAAGCTAGCAGCGAGAGCGAGCAATCCCCGAGCTCCCCCTTATCGGGGGGACATGACAGTTAAACCACGCTTCCAATCTGCCATCGATTCATCATCCTGGCGCCATTGTGCATGCTCCACAAGAGGATAATTATGCAGCCACCGCATCACAACCACTCAAATTTTCCTCAGAGAGCAAGTGGCCACACTAACACCAATAACCCAATATATGCACTACTTTATTGATAAGATTTTATTATTATTATTATTATTATTATTATTATTATTTTGAGAGTAATTTGCTGTCGAGTAGATTGAAGAAGTTATACTCTAGTCTAAACACTATTAGATAGCTGTTGATGTACATTGCTTAAATTGGCAATAAAAATGAAACATCATATACTTTATTGCTGATTTTTCCCCCTCGTTCTCTCATCTAGATGCAGCTGTTGATAATCCAGCAACTATAATTTATCACATGCTAATGTAATATAAAATCATTTTGCTAATTGTCTTTGTGTTGCGAGACCAAACAGCTCTTGACTGTCGGCCAAATATTTGCCGTCTCTAATGATGCCTTATCAACTGCACCTGACCTCCTGCAACACCCATAAATCAGCGTCACACCCCGTATTTAAAGGCATGGAAATCAGACCCTGCTTTTAGCCTAATAAACAGCAAGCGAGGCCTGCTGGACTGCACCGGGGTCCTGGACAGCATAATTGCTGGGAATAATTCTAATGAGGTCTTGGGAAACATGAGTAGAGGTTCTCTTATAATGACAAATCGCCGTGAGCCAGAGCAGGGCTCTCCAACCACCGATCTCTTAACCCTGAACTGCTCGCTCGCTCACTCGCTACCACTTCTCTTTGGCCAAAACACATCTCTCTTTCTTTTTTTTTTCCTCTGTGTTGTTTTGACTTGGGGGTGTTTGAGCATTGCATCATCTTTACATGAGGTGGGAAATCGCAAAACGAATGCACAGACAAAGTCTTGCCATTACAATAAAAATAATAAGTACAACTATAAAACCCTTTTATTCCTTCTGCGCAATTCAGTGTAATCCGCACGCAAAGACCACTTTTTCATTTGATAGACAAAAATGTGCTTTTCTTATCAACAGGACGCTGATAATCGTTTGACAGCAGTGAAGGGTGGGTGTAGGGGGTATATATTTAGAGATAACTTGTCAGCTTTAATAAATGATACTTATTTGCTGCAGTTTTTAAAGATTCGAAAAGAGGATGGATCCAGCACAGGGGACTCCAGGGACTGAGATGGCCAAGGCCCAGTGCTTCTCACCAGGGGGAAACTGATGGTTTGTGCCCAATGTCCAGATCGCTGGCCTGTGACCTCGCAGTCCAATACAATCCGCACACAGTTTCCTAACCTAATCTCAGCCGTGTCACACAACAAATTGCCACATTCGGAAAAATGGGAATGGATGGTGATGCGGGGGGTGATGGGGGTGGTGGAGGGGATGAGAGAGGAGCTGTAGGTAAAGAGAGAATAGTGAATAAGGTTGGGATGATGGGATACCGGGCGGAGTAAGAAGGAGAGTAGGATGGATGGATGGATGGATGGATAGATGGATAGGAGAAGAGCGGGATCTCTCCCGCTGAGAGTGAAGAGGCAGAGGAGCCCCGGCAGCGCTGAGGTCTGATTTACAAACCTCTCCTAATGCGAAACAAATGCTGTGGATGTGAATCTACACTTACTCGTACAGCAGGAGAGAGAGAAAAAAATCAGTGAATCCAGGCCTCCAGTGTGTCAGAGCTGCATTTACAGCCAGCCGTGCTGCGCTTTCCACAAACACACTACTGGCCCATTAACGCAATCAAACTCCATAAAGACATGTGTGCAGCGAGTGTTGTGCAATGTTCACTTCATCCAGGGGGTTTAAAATTTCTGAAAAAGCAAATCCATGAACTAGACTTTTTTTTTTGGTGCTTTTTGTTGGTGTTACTTTTTGTACATATACATATACAGTATGCATAACAGTCAAGGAAGTTTTTCTTTATTCTTCCAAAGGCCTTTGTCGAAAATGATCAATATGAATAAATATTACATGACATCACTCTAGTCTTACTTATCTGATCTCTCATGAAGGTGTTTACAGGAAGAGAAAAAATGCATTAACAGTGCAATCCTATCATTCAGTAAGAGTATATGTACAATTCTAACATTACTTTTTCAAAAGTCGAAAATCAGCCTCTGTGGAATATTTTTTTAAACATCTAAAAATGCAAAAGGTTTGCAATATTTTTTTTACATGCAATATATTGTACTCATGGTTCCTGCGCTGCGCAATGAAAACGCTCTCATTTCAGGTTTCTGATTTCTTTCAGGTTTCAGTTCATTTCTAATCTTTCATAAAACAAATTGCACAAGTATAACACTGCCCATTAAAGTTAATGGAGAGCAGAAGGAGGCTTTGAGACGATCTCAGCTGTATGCTGGAAACGGGAACATGTTGCCTGCATTCACGAACCCTGGCCTTGCATTCCTTACAGTCCTCGCCTAACCAAAACTGATCCAATTTGCCTGGTTGTTATTCAAAAGGCACATGCACCCACGCCTGCCTATTGAGTAACAACAGACCCTCTCCAACCGTCTGGTGTGTGTGTTTGTGCATGTGTGTATGTGTGTGTGCGTGTGCGTGTGTGTGTGTGTGTGTGTGTGTGTGTCTGTGTATGTGTGTGTGTGTGTGTGAAATAACACCCAAATATTTGGTTCTGATAATAGTTGTGTTTATGCTGGTGAATATTTCTAATGTGTGGTTTCACGTCTTTGTATGTTAAGATTGAAATGTGTAGGTTTGACGTTGATTGTGTTTATTTTTGTAAAGTGTGTGTGTGTGCGCGAGCGCTCGCATGTGTGTGTGTGTGTTCTGTGTGCAGTTGTACTTGCACCATACTATGATGACAGGCTCAGCAGGAGCATTCACACTGCCCGACAAAAGGGGAGTGTTGCTTCTTTGTGCTTCCAATCAAATAAAAGACCTTTTTAGAGCACATATGTCCCTCTCCTCACAGTTCTGTCAGATTAGACTCTCAATACCCCCACCACATGCACGCACGCACACAAACACACACACACACACACGCACAAACTCAAGTGGGTTTATTTTTTCAACTCTCCTCTTGCTTTGCTCTCTCTTTCCTCTTCTACTCTGCTTTCTGCTGATGCCCTGGCTTTACAATGTCCACTACTCTTTCTTTCTTACCAGTGTGTGTGTGTGTGTGTGTGTGTGTGTGTGTGTGTGTGTGTGTGTGTGTGTGTGTGTGTGTGTGTGTGTG
>JAQQZR010000006.1:15606437-15618018 GCA_030068235.1 Notoglanidium macrostoma | reverse complement strand
CCGCCCCCCCCCCCCCCCCCCCCCCCCCCCCCCCCCCCCCCCCCCCCCCCAGGCCAAGAGGCAGGAGGATCACTTTCACAGCTTCGCCTTTTGTTTACCTCTAATTGTCAAGCTGTTATATCTGGAGAGGATGCAAGATGCCACCTTCAACCAGTGCTTTTGTGGGGCACTTATTAATTACAGACTCAAAAGCCTGCATCAGTCTTTTACAATGTGCCAATGCCTCCATTTTGAGGCTGCTATGACGCTCCCATTATGAGTGCTTTAATTAATGCTGAAGTGATACAAGGGGAAAAAATCTTATGCCTTCTGCATTTAAAGAAGCGCACTTGTATAACGGTTACATGTCCAAATTCTCACCATATGGTACGGGAAAATATGTAAAGCTCCTTTAAGCTGACAGCTAAAGTGATTAAAGTGGAAAAAAACTGCACTTCACAAAAAACACACACGTGAAAGTTGCATGTACTCACAGCACAAGCCACAAGAATGGTCAATAACAATGTGTGTCTTATCTCTGTACCACTGCAGCACACAGGAAGAGGAGTATTTTGTATGTTAATACCTAAGAGCTCAGTGCTGTGAATGCAGCACATCAATGGGGACTAATGGCACTAAAGCAGAAGCTGGCAATGCAGCATGACCTTTGGGCCTGTAACTGATGCTTGATGTTAGTGGTTAAAATTGGATTGGTTGTACTCCTTTATTTCTGTCACAATTTTCCCACTTCTATCTGACGTGTGACTTCCTAATTCATCATGGCTTTATGGTTACAAAAGACAAGTAGCTACTATCAAAATCTGCCTTTACTGAATCTTATAATAATAATAATTAAAAAAAATTATAATAGTAGTAGTAGTAATAATAATAATAATAATAATAATAATAATAATAATAATAATAATAATAATAATAATAATAATAATAATAATAATAATTTAGAAATAAGGCCAGGTCTTTATTATAATGTGTAATGATAGTATGCAAAAAGTTTATGTCTGGAGCGGATTTTAGATCTTGGGTAACAGTTTATAGTCTCTGTGCACTTTTACATTACGCAGTCCGAAAAAAAATCAGTGACCTGCTTCCGTTTTTGTCTTTGTGCAATAGCGCGCGCTCCGTAAATCACAATTCAAAACCTTCTCAAGATCCGGATGCTGCTCAGTACATCCGGTGATTAATGTCTTATGCATCGGATTATTATTATTATGCATCGAGCAATTCATATATTTTTCCCTCTGAAATTATTTTAGATAATATCACAGGGCAAACAAAACGTATTTATAAGACAAATATAAATAATGAAGCAATACATGACACATTTTTAATGGGTGTATAATTTGTTTCCCTTACCTGCACATAATTTCGTGTGTGAGGAGAACTCGGCACATTTCTGGATTTTTGTCTTGGCCTTCATAAATAATAGCCTTGAAGCAAAAAAAAGAGAGAGAGAGAGAGAGAGAGAGAGGGAAATTAGTGAGCAAACTGAATTATATAGCATATTTAATATATAAGGTTGCTTATAGAATAGTGAGCCTATAAGCTGTGCACTTAGATACAATTTTTAAAAAATAAAAAAATAATAATTAAAAAGTGAAAAATTGCGCCACCTTTATTATCCATATTATCGTTAATATTCAAGTTGTAGGCTATGTTTTGTTTGTTTTATAAACAGATCAATAAGTTTTATTTGTCTAAACACAAATCTGCATGTGTTATGTCCTATGCATTAGGGTTAAAATTAACTAACAAAAATTAGACAATATTTAAATATAAAACGAAATGCATGTGTAGGTATATAAAGTAGCAAGATTATAATTTCGTAATTTATCAATAAAGCCTCCCATACGGCATGACCTTTGTTATGTCCATAAATAAGTTATGATGGAGAAGCATATTCTATTTGAAATTAATATCAACGCCCGGCGCTTCACTGTGATGATAAATAATGTGACATTAATAGCACTTTATAAATGAAGAGGCGCATATGCTAACCGTTTAGCTCGTCGCTGCATTTTATTTGAGAAGATGAGAGGGAAATGCTGGTGCATTAAAGGCGCTCGGGGTGCAGATGGGCGCGGGGAGCGCACACATCACCGCGCCTATCATCGCCACACATTGGAGGGGGAAAAGTGCTAATGGCCAATCTGCTGTTTATTTTTGAGCCGCTAACAATGATTTTTTTTCCTCGTTGCTTTAGATAAAATCACGGTGTCGGGGGGTACGGTTGAGTAATTTTTGAGCATTGGCTTTAACAGATGGCGCAGAGCTGGAGGTGCGCTCTCCTTCACTTTCTCTCTCTCTCCTGCTCACTCTCTAGCTCTCTCACCCTCTCACTCTTTCTCGCTCGAAATTAAAGCCTTTAATACATTAAAAAGCTGATAAATCTCCGACATTCCTTGTATAAAAAATAGCTAGAATCGCAGGCACAGAATTCAGTGCTTAAAAATTAAAATGCAGTAGTTTTGCATCGTATAGGCTAATAACGTTATAAATTAATTTTACAATAATACATCAAAATAAAAATAAAAAATGCTTCAAAATTAAAAAAAAAAAAAGTCTAAATGAGAAGGAGAGAAAGTTATTCGTCTGATGGCACTTTATCCTTACAGCCATGATTTATTTTTCATACCCCCCCCCCCACCCCCTACCCCCTCTACCCACACACACACACACACACACACACGCTGTAAATACGGGAAATCCATAAAGTGTCTGTTCAGCGCCATTGACTCTTTGATCATTTTCACACCAATTAGGACACGGCCTATATTTATAATTTCTGTCGTACATGTAACACCCCTAAACCTGCCTCAACGAAGGACTAACCAAATCAGAGCGTTCAACTTGTCTAGCTCTTAAACGTGGCCATGATGGAAGGAAATGAGACGCTTAAAGTGCGACATCATGACGAGGAAACAGTACAATATCAACTCAAGTGGCCCTCTCAGGATTTATTTCTCTTTCTATAAGCATATAGAGCAAGAAGTCACGACCCTCAGGCTGTACATCGTGGGATTTATATAGTCACAGATAATAAATGCAAGACCAATTAGCCTAAATAAAACTGTCGCTCATCAGCCGAAAAATAAAAACAACGCTTTTGAAAAAATATGCATTATAGGCTACGGATTATAGAAAGATGTGCACTGGTTAAAAAAATAATACTAATACTAATACTAAAGGAAAATGAGGATTTGATTATTAGCGCTTTAAACAATTTAAGCTTGCTTTTAATCACGTTTCTTTGTAAAAAGTCATGCTTTTTCTTGCATGAATAATTTCGTGCAAACTCCACGCGCAGGATTGTGTGCCGTGATAAACTTAACGTAGGGCATATCAAATACATCAGACTGTCTCCTAGGCAGTAAATCATAAAGAAATATGATGAACGGCATGGAGAGCTTAAATACGAGCTGAATAATAACGAGGGAAGAATGAGAGCTCATTTTATCCCCCGCATTTAGAGAGCAGCCTTTCATGAACCCTGCATATCACCCTCTCCTTCACTGGCGCGGGGTTTAAAGCGCGTGCTCAGTCAGGTCGGGCTTTTCCCCCTCTCCTATATATAGCGCGGCGTTAATAATTATTAATAAATTATCCAGCAACAACACGGCAACAAAAAGAAAATGAATAGGAAAATAAAATGCCAACTTCTTCAAACATGCATCTTAAACAAGAAGCAAGGTGAAAATACAGCGCGAGGGGGAAAAAAGCAAGAGTAAAACTTACTAAAGTGCTAAACATTATAATAATAATAATAATAAAACCCATTATAACAACAACAATAATAAAAGGGTCTTACCTGTTTTGTCATGGAATCGATTAACCGTACATAAAGATCCTGTTCTGTTCTGACGCCTGTGGGAAATGTTTCATTCAGTGAGCGCCATGGATTAGCCACACTTCACCATTTTATTTTTTATTTATTTGTTATATTTTATTGTTTTAGAATCACGTAAAATCTCACACCGAAAAAAAAGGTGCACGGAGCGCTAATCATCCCAAATAAGAAATAAACCTAAAGAGCTATCTGTGCAATGTAATTGAGCATTTTTAAACTTCCATAACAAATAAAAGAGAGCACTATAATTTAAAAGAACTAGTATTGTTGTTAAGTGATAGCCAATTGTTTTTAGAATTACTGTGTCGTCTATTGTTGGATAATTATACTGTCATTATGGTTCCTTGGCTCCATGTTGTCAGTATCAGTATGGAGAAGTTTGACTTACCGTTGCTGTATAAAAGCTGTAGTTTGTAATGTATCCCATTGTTAGTTTTTTCGCTGTTTGGTTCCTGAAAATAAGCACGGTTGGCAATCAGACTGACGTTTTCTGAATTTTGTTTCAATTTTGCATGAGCTCAAAATATCTGCATGGTCTTGTTTTCCATTGTGGCTACTGTATGCATGGACACTCGAATAATGTGTCCAACAACTTTATCTCTGAAAATACAAATATTTAGAATCTATCTTAAGATTCTATAAATAAGTGTTATTATTTTTTTAAGGCCAATGTGTGTTAAATAATTTTGCACATTGGAGTATAGTCTGTAATAATTGCGTTGACATTTTATACTGTAGTGCACAATTATAAATTATGACATCCTTTAATAATATTCACAGATATGTATTTAATATAGGAGTATGTGTATAATAAAATTTCTGTGATCCTCCGTTCAAATCAGAACTCTTTTGGCGCATGTGCGTTTCCCTAAGTTCTGTGAACTTGAAGGGGGGAAAAAGATCATCTTGCGCGGCATTTCCAAAAAGCGGCGCTTACTTTCTCCTTCTCCACAAAGTCCACAAAAGCTGTCCTTTCGATCTCGACGGGCTGACCCTGTCTGTCGTACAAAGCCAAGACGAAGTGGAAAAAATTGGACTTCCTCAGATTGGACGGCGGCTGTTTCTCGTAATGCGCCCGCGCCAGACCCACTCCGCTGCGGGGGAAGAAAAGATGACAAACCGGGGTCGGTTAAACAGTAGGGACAGAGGGAGCAAGGGAGCAAGGGGAGGGAGGGATATACACGGAATAGATACAGTATCAGGGAAAAAAACGGATCTAAGCTGCTGGAAAGTGACCGGGAGTGTATTCTTGATTTGTCACTTAAACAGTAGTAATATGATGTAATGAGCGGCGGAGAGGTGCACGGGGAGACCGTAATTGATACATGGCATAAGTGGGGATTTAGGGTTGGTCTGAGAAATGCATGAAAAAAAAAAATCGGGATGATTTGGCAGACGTACCTTTGGGCGGCTGTGTTAGCATCCACCACCCCGGCCGTGTGCATCCACGATCGGACGGGGTTCATGCCGCTGCCCAGCGGCTCCTCTTTCATAGTCGTCCCCCCTCTCGGTATATTCTCCTGAATCCCAAACATTAAAGCGGCGTGCGCGCAAACCAGCTCCAGCCGACGAGGTCAAAGCGAAAATCGGGAAAGAACGCGTCGTTTCTCCACGAGACGCACTCGGATCTCTGTGAGAGTTTGGTCGTGATTTGTTGAAGGAAAAAAAAAATAGAAACAAGCCCAGTTCACAACAAGTCTCAGCTCCTTCTTCAGCGCGTCCTGTGTTGGCACGACATGGACGATTTTAGTGAGTGGAGGATTCTCTGTCAAGATCTCTCAGCGGCTTGTTTAGATCGAGATCCCGTTGGAGGAGTCGTCGAAATACCTGGATGTTGTTGTTGTTGTTGTTTTTTTTCTTTCTTTCTGTAAAAAAAATCAGTTCAACATCTCTTGTAACTTTGCGCTGTGATGATGCTCTCAGGCTCGTGTCATCATCCCTACAGGAAAAAAAAGCTTCAGGACACTGCTGAATCGACCACTTTCTGGCAAGGCGCTCCAGCTCCAAAAGACAAATAAACGGGAAAAAAACTATGATTTAGCGCGGAGGTGTTCCCGGACGCGGGAGAGAGCTTGATGAGGGGGGCCTTTAGCGTCTCTCGGAATGGATGGAAGCGTACAAAACTCAGCCCTCTATCCCCTAGGACTGAAGCCTTTCCCGGGAGCCAAAACTCTAGACCCGCGGGATCCGCACTGTCAGAGCGATGACGCGCTGTGGGCGGGGTTTTGACCATATATGGAGGAGAAGGGGTCTGACATTTCCGGTCGCTGGCGTTGCCCAAGTACCGCGTGAGTACACATACACACACTACAAGAAGACAGCGAGATGTACTTTTCTATTCACCTTTTCAAGACACGAACGAGCTCGAGCTAATCAGAGGAGCGGAAAAAATCATCCTAACACATGCACAGCTTTTGCATGCAGTGTGCCATTATGATCTATTGTTTTTTTATTATTATTATTTAGAAATAAATGCCCCAAACTAATGTAGTTTCATAAATTACCAATACACATAAGAGGAAATAAATGTAAAAATGTGAAGGATGACAAGCGTTAAGCATTTATCTATTAGCTCCGCAAGAGCTCAGATGGCAGTTAGGAGGGCAGTTAGGGTTAGGTGCATCCATGCACGCTGTGGTTTCACATGCAGAATAAAATCATTTATTGGCCCTTGTCATCCGCTCAATCACCGTGTCGTGCAAATGACAGTGACGGATATCTCAGATGCCTAATTGGCCCCTGTGTCGCTATGAAAGTCAAACAGAGCAGGAGTATCAGGTACAAAGCACACTGATCAATAACACGACTGACTTATATTTCAAAATCAAGCTGCCTATTTGACGATTGCAGATTTTAAAACGCATAATCCCCCTATAATGCCTGTGCTGATCATCTGCACAGGCGCGCGATGCGCATCTGAAGTTAGGAGTAGAATAACGCGCACAACGATCTGCGAAGTGTGCAAAACACACTCACACACACTCTATCTTTCTCACACACACATATCCTCACACACGTGCCGAGTCGCGCACAAATGCTCAGAAAAACCGCGATGCTTTTTTGCAAATCGCGCTAAAATTGCATCTGAAAACTGTGGAAGGACTCGAGGGATCCGCTGCGTCCACCCTCTCGCTCCATGAGCCTTTTTATAATAAATAGAGCGTTTTAAGGACAATAATGCGCCCAGTGGTTATTTTGTTTTGTGATATGGGAGTGTAAGGTGCTTCTTTTCCCCTTTTTTACCACTTGGCAGGGTGTGTATTGATGTTAATATTTTAATGAATGGTTGAAAATCGAGACTCCGATGTGGGTTATCTGGGGAGCCGGAGCGCAGCGCACTGGAGGGAGGGATGCGGGGACGGAGAAGAGAAAGAGAGAAAGAGAAGGAGAGATGTGTGTTTTAGAGAGTGTGAGAGCAATCTGTTTGTGCTGGTGTTGGGGGGTTAATGACTATTGCTAAAGATAAGTGAATTATCAAAGCTGTTGCTCGTCTGAAAAGTCCATTACTTGCCTGCTCGACCAGTTAAATACGTAAGT
This sequence comes from Notoglanidium macrostoma, assembly GCA_030068235.1. Lineage (NCBI taxonomy): Eukaryota > Metazoa > Chordata > Actinopteri > Siluriformes > Auchenoglanididae > Notoglanidium > Notoglanidium macrostoma. The sequence goes on along the minus strand of JAQQZR010000006.1, from coordinate 15,610,637 downwards.
AATAAAATAAATTATATTATATACAAAATTATTGTTATTATTATTATTATTATTATTATTATTATTATTATTAGTTGTAGTAGTAATGTTGAATTCGGTGTAACAAAAAAAGATTAAAGCGTTTTAATTTATTCTATTAATCTATTAATTTGTTATAAAATATAGTACACAGAGTGTTTGTTATTAACTCGATGTTGTATCTTGTGTCTTTAATTGTCAATGTTTTTTGCGATTGATTATTTAAAAATATTATTATTAATAGATATTTTTTATTAAGGAAATTGTGCTGTCACAATAGCCTATAACAACACGTGTAGCCTGATTAGTAATATAATTTATTAGGAAATGCAAATCACTTTGCATTTCATGTTTTTTCTTCAAATTATATGTGCCTGAATTTCCCTCACAGTTACTCTCTGCTTGGCTAACCGCAATCTACAGTATCTTTAATACAGATTACACACCAAAGCGATTTCAATCTGATTATCAAATTAGGGTTTTAGCCTAAATCCTTTTAAAGCTGATACTGTTGACTAGAGAGGGGAGGGGAGGAGGGGAGAAAAGTTCAACAATCCCATCGCGAAGGTAACGATCCCCTCCTAAAAAAGGGAGTTTTAAACCTTATTTGACAACAAATGCAGCTGCCCCTCTATTTTGGAAGATATTAAGGCGAAAATGAATGCAAATCTGTGTTCAGGAGCCATCTGGCCAGAGAGAATCAGCTGCTCCGCCTGCATCTATCTCGGCTCATTTTCCAGCCTCATCTGGAGCCGAACGCGTGTGCACCAAATACAATAATCCGCCAAGTTTCGCCTGCACTCCGACATGCTGTGAACACACACACGCTGGAGTTCTATGGCTTTAACTTAAATACTTTTTTCCCCCCTTTGTAAGCATGTAATTGCTTTTGCTAGATTAAAAAAGTCAAATTTCTAATAAAGTAAATCTAGGCCCTTTGTATTAATTGTAAACTATTATGGGATTTACTTATTATATATTATTCAGAAGACACCTGCTAATATATAGGCTAAAACTAGTATTAACTTATTACAACACAGTACAATATTTAGTGATTTTTATGTTCTTTTATAGATTTCCGTTTATCCTTTTTTGTTAAGTCATTTCTAGAAAATTGTTGATAACGAAGATTAACATCAACAACAACTACATCATCAACAACAGCAATAATAATAATAATAATAATAATAATAATAATAATAATAATAATAATAATAATTGTTTGTGTGTGGTGGGGAGGTGGATGTATGTGTATGTGTGTGTGCGTGTGTAGGTGGGTGGGTGGATGGATTTAGTTGTCTTGTGTCGCCTATGTTAGATCTTTTGCGGAAAGTGTGCTAACAGCCGACAGCGCACAAAGAGAAAGTTGGTCATGCAGCTCTGAATAAGATTTTCCTCGGTATGTTCGCCTCTCGTAAGGAAAAGAGACGAGCCCTCCTCCCTCCTTTATTGTGCACACGAAATGCTCCTTTTGTGCGCATTTACGGGCCGGAGGCTTCGACGATCCCCGACCTCAAAAAAAAAAAAGAAATTAGCATTTAAATAGCGACATCAACCGATTCGCGCGTGCCGCGCGCCAGTAGGTTTCCCAGATGTCGCGGAGTGGTCGCTCACATGGCCGCTTGCCCAGCTGTCCTCTCTGCTCGTCATACCGGCGCCCCCCACCACCTCCGCGCGTGCCCGAGCCACCAAATCCCCTCAAAGTCTCGGCCACGTCCCAAACCCCCCTCACACTACCGTACTAAATAGTGCACCACATTCATAAAACGAGTCTTAATGGCTTGGTCCCAAATTTGCATACTGCTGTACTAAACAGTACACCAATTACGCATCCAGTGCGCCCGAAACCGCTTTGCACCGTACTACGCGTCAAAATAGGACACTAGCCTGCTGTAACCTGTGGTGCCACACCTCTAGTTCTGGGTTTCAGTGTAAAGGCATGCAAAATAGTTTGAAATTATGGTAACTGTAACAGATTTGACATAACAGTATACACTATCATGGTGTCGCTGCTGTTTAGTGGATATTTTGTAAATGTAATGGTGATGGGGCCTTTGGGGCCAAAAAAGACGTTCTTGTTGTTTTATTAGAAATGTTGCATTTACATTTTCTGTGGCTGGAATTTCATCGACAAATATTGAAATTTGTGCCGAGGAGCACATTAAATACTAATAACTTTAAATATAGACTAGATTTGAGTGATACCAGACAGACCACAGATACTTGTTGACCGCTTGTGTGCTCACCATGGTCGAGCGTAAAAGGCTCAGTATGAACCCAGTGTGATGTGATGTGATCTATGGCCCATCTATCAGCCACCATCACAGGGCTAATACAGCGTAATGTAGTAAGGAGACTAGTCATTAACTGATCATCACACGACTGCATGAAATACCATGACAGCACATCATTCCTCGTTTCAACATAGAGTGCATGGAAGAAAAAGATGAAATCTGAGCTGTATGTAAAAAGAAAGAAAGAAAGATTGAAAGAAAGAAGGAAAGAAAAAGAAAGTGGTCAAATGGTGACAATCAGAGCACATTTTGTAGACCACTTATTTGTGTGTGTGTGTGTGTGTGTGTGTGTGTGTGTGTGTGTGTGTGTGTGTATATGTGTGTGTGTGTGTGTGTGTGTGTGAGCTCGGAGTGAATCAATCATTCAGCGCTGTGATGCTGAAACTGTTGCGCGCTAGTCACAGCTCGAGCTGATCATCACACTAATGGCTTCTCTAATGGATAAAGTGGAGTAAAAACAAGACCTGTACACCCTTAACAGTTATTGTAGTTATTGAATGAAACACATAACTAATATGTATGCAAAACATAAAGAAATGAATTCAGTTTTTTTTAAGAAGATGCAAAAACATCCGATTTTGTTTTTCAGAACTATGCAGATCTAAATTTATAAATCTACGTGTATACAAACGTGTACTCTATACTGATTTTTTTTAGACAATAACAATATTAATAAATGTTTCGGTTTTTTTTTTTTTTTTTTCATTCAAACCATGTCTAAAATATAAAGCGCAAACACTTTTCCCCGCAAATTCGAAAGAAAGAAAGAAAGAAGGAAAGAAAAAAAGAAAGAAAGAAAGAAAGAAAGCATAACAGTTTTCTCCAACTCGGTGAAACCAGGCGTTGTAACAGACGTGTTAATGATCTCTGAGACATGTGGAAAGGAACTGTGAGAGGAAAGAGGTGGAAAGTGAAGATTATTTTTCCAAGGCGAAGATTTGCATGACTTTTTTTCAGAGCCGACATTTACTTGAAATTTGATAAAGAGCGCCTCCTGTTGCTCAGATTTTGTAATGCAGTTTCAAACCTGAGCTCAATAACCCATAACACTTTGGCACACTTATTCAATAAATAAATATACATGCATGCATTTACATGGTTTGGCTTTTATTTAGATGATCTGCATGCCGTAGTTTGGGGTCACTCTAAGAAGATTATTTAGTCTGCATAAAATGGTAGTTTGTTTATTTATTAAAGACGTGTAGTTGATGCGCCGGGAATAAAGTGAATAGAGAATCCAAAGGAATCAGATGCGGTCACGATTTTGCTTATTTATATATATATTAAAGTATAGACAACGCTATAAAAAATGCGGTTATAATAATAATAATAATAATAATAATAATAATAATAATAATAATAATAATAAATGCATGGATTCTGTGCCCACTTAATCGTCGCTGCTTTATTGTATTTACAGAAAGAAGCTGTTATTGTGTGATGAACAGCAGGGATTGAGGGCACCTTCACTGTATTAAAAAACAGGTTTCGATTAGGTAATTTTAGATATTGTAATTGGCTTTAATTAAACATGCATCGCGCTAATTAACTCAGATGATTTTTTTTTCCGGCAGCCACTGGGACGCGCTTTGCCGGCTTTGATACACTCAGTCCAGATGTCCCAGTACAATTCAGGCGGCAATTAGAAGTTGGGCTACACACTCACTGGAAATGAAGTTAGAACCTTTGATAAGGCAAAACATGCTCGAGCAGATGCTGCATTTAATATGAAATCATATACTGTCAAAGGGTGTGCGTAAAACCTACAGGCTGTTGTAATGATAACAGAAAATATGTATACGCAACATCTGTATGCGTCACACACACACACACACACACACACACACACACACACACACACACACACACACACACACACACACACACA